>OY728146.1:441934812-443184812 GCA_963277665.1 Viscum album
TTTTAACCCAAATACTTTAACCATTAAACCATTATTTCTTCTCTTCAATTTACATAGTATCCCTCCCTACTGATCCCCATTTTTTCTCTCCTCCTAGGAAATTAAGAATCTACATCATCTGACATTTAAATAAAATGCCATCGGTCACATTGGATCACCCAAAGTTAGCCTATAATTTCTATTCCTTATTTTTCCAATTTTATTTTTTCATACTAGATGTTATTTCTATGTGATATCATATAACCTATTTTCAGGATGTTATTATATTAATCTGAATTATCTCATTTTAGATTTAATCAAATCCTAGTAATAAAGTAGTGAAGCTTCCATTATCTAAGGTAGGTGGTCTATTTACCATTCCTTAAAATCTACATCATTTATAAAATGTTTCACTGTACTGCATGTCATATTCTCTGTGTTCCGTATCCTAAATGTTTAAGTAATTTGAAATTAATTTTTCAACATGTTGAGATGGTTTTATTTACCACCCAATTCAATCAATTTAGGTTTTGTGCCTCAATGTGATCCACCCCTTGGGTTGATTGATTTAAATTCCAATGAACACTATATTGTTCTTATGTAATTATACCTCCATAGAGGTGTTTTGAGTTGTTACTGACTATTTTAAGTGTATATTGAATTAAAATTCTTTTTTAAATGGTTGTATACCATCAATTAGACCCTTATATCCAACTAAAAGATAATTATTATGTTTTCTTAATTTAATCAGAATGTATATCATTTAAGTAAATGAATCATGGTGAATTGTATATTGACATGGATTGCTACTTGTCCGTTGTTAATTATAAAGTATTCTTATTACCAGTAAAGTTATAAATACTTTTTTCCCCTTGTAAATTTTAAATGCAAGGAAAATGGTTAAAGAAAATGAAATGGTTCAATGGATTAAATGGAATATGAATAGAATGTCAATGTCACTTGGAATTTTTCTAACATTTAAAAGAAATAATCAAAAGTATGTTTAGAATGTTAATAGGTGTGATATCTTATTTTTTCCAATGTATAGTTATTAAAAAATGATCTAGTATATTTATTTCCGTGAGTTTGACATAGACTGGATCATAAGGCACATAAAATAAAATGAATCAGAAATTGTACATTTATTAGGGATAGGGGACTCATCACCATTTAGTTAAAATTTTTGTACAATTCATTCCTATTTATAATTTGAAATTGTTGGACATAGAAATCATCTTTATTATTTGATATTTTTGCAAGCTATATAATTTATTATTATTATTACAACATACTAAACACAATGTTCCATATCATTATTAGTAGTAGTGGTTGGGCATGGCTCCCCATGTCATTCTATATTGAAATGTTAGGTATGAGACCCCGTTATTCAATAAACTTGATTCACATGGAGGTCCTTTTTAGCTCATTATTATTATTGTCAGATAAATTGTTTAGCATGGTTCCCCTAAAAAATTATCAAGATTTATTGGAACTGAAACAAAATCTTCCTCAGTTTAGATCATTGATTGGTTCCACTTATTCATCTATGAAACATTTTATGATTAACTTTGTCAATGGACACCTTGGTTATCTACCTTGGGTCCCATGTAAATTTTTATAGATGTATAAATTTAGATATATTCTGGATTAGGTCAATGTAGGTGGTATCAAATGGGATTCTCATTTAGAACCTAGTCGGATGGTTTTCCTTTATTTTATTTCATCCATTATTTTACCCACACATTGTACATTTTTTTACTCATGAACTGGATATGCATAAGATTCCTTTGGTTGTATCTTACTATGTTTTACTCATACCCTTTTCAAGCCTCCATTTAGTACCTGAAATATCTCTTAATAGAAAGATGGAACATTGTATTGTGATTCTTGTTTCTTCCTTACAATGGACTAGAACTTTACATAGAGAAAATGGTAGAACATGTTTTCGATATTAATAATGAAGTTGAGTATTTTTTATATTTTTTTATTTATTGGTCTAGTCCGATTATCGGTTTTACCTACTATATGTTTACTACTTGTATTATGACTCAAAATGTTCTTTCAAATTTGGTGACTAATTTTTTATTAGTTGGGTTATTTTATTACAATTACTTGTTAGTTATGATTATCATACATTATCTTTCATTTATTTATGCTTCTACCATGTTTATTTATGATCTAGATGGTATAGTCTATCCATTGAACCACCACTAAAAACTCACTACTAGTTAGAATCCTCTAGAATAAGGTGAGTCCTAGTTAGCGCAATGTCACCCACCAATCCATTTTCTAAATATAGAGAGAACATGGTCAATATGTGATAGTCTCGATCTATTTTCATTATTACAAAACCTCATACCCTACATTAGTTGGTCAAAGAGATCATAAATACAAGTTAATGATTATTTACACTTGATGATATTTTCATTGGGATTTTAATAATCAATGAAAAATAAAAATAATTTTATCTACCTTTTTTCTTTGAGAACAATTGATTCCCGTGGTGACATGCTCGGTAAAATAAAACCCTTCCTGTCAAGATCTTCAAGCTACACCTTTTAAAATTTTAACATAGTTGGATCCATTTGAGAAGGTGGAAAGTAAATGGGTTTTGTACCGTGGATTATATAAAAATATATTCCCACCCATTGTTCTAGGGGAAACCCTTATTAATCATTTGAAAAAAAAATCATAGGGTATTAATCCACCACCACATGAAGTTTACAATCTAAAATCCGTTTAAAAGAATATATTTGAAAACTAGATATATAGAAAGAAATATAAAACCTAATATCATAATAATCTAATAATTACATTATTAATGATAAGGTTTTCATTTTTTTACATTTCTAGCATCATTAATGTTTATAGTTTTGGATAATTATAACAAAACATTATATTATTTAAAACAAAACACATATTGTCCATTATTCATAAAAAATAAGGTTTTTATATTTTTATTTTTATTTCATTTATAAAACACTTGTCTTATTCAATACCAATATCTTTCATCTGGAGTTATACTTCATAATATTTCTTATAAATTTATTATGTCCTCATAAAAAAATCAAAATCTTGGCATTATCAAAAAAACATAGTAACCGATATAAAAATAATGGAAAAATATTAGTATAATAAAATAAAGAAAACCAATTAAAACATCACCATTTTTCCACTAAAACATCAATCACATAAATAAATAAAAATCCATAATATAAAACTAACCTTTTAAAACATAAAACCATTACACTAAATTTTCAATAATAAGAGAACCATGAATGTGTATTGAAGAAAAAGATAACTCAAAAAAATATTTCTTTTATAAATAAACCTTCCAGAATTAAAATTTCATAAACATTACTTGCCTTGTGAAATAAAAATATTTCCATGAAACCCCTTTGTAATCTAAAAATAGGTTTATTGGAGAATCATATTAACAACTAATGTTCACTAATTTTTACCTTATGCTAGAATAACATAATACCAGTTAATTAAATATGATTAAAATACCCAGATATCACCATTATTTTTTTCTATTGAAGAATACTAATTAACCAATGCATTGGAGAGCTATATCGGGATCACCCAAAGGAATGAGCTATATAAAGCTCAACCATCATCACATTTAAATCTCATGAAAAATATCATGAAGAAAACATTTTAAGACTTGACCATTTTATCACAAAATATATGAAAATATCATTTGAACTCATAAGAAAATAACTATAACTTTTTCATAAAAATGAATAGAAATATACCTTTTTTAATCCCCTTTGAAATGAAAAATTATCAAAACAATGGGAATTGAATTTAATTTTTAAAAAAATGAATAAATGAAGAATAATCTTTAGAGAAATTAATGGTGTGATTGTGGGAAACTATAAATATGTCATATACATTAAAAATATTCTTTTTTAATTTGGTAAAATACATCAAATGGATTATACGATAAACATTAATAGATTATTTCTAAAAAATTAAAGGAAATAAAAAGTAGTTGAAAATAAAATTTAACATCATTTTTTTTACAAATAATAAAATTGTTTAAACATTTAAAAGAACATAGATATAAAGAAGAAAGAGGTTAAAACATTTAAAATGAGTATTTAAAGGAAAATTACTAACGACGTTAGTAACTTTTTAATCAAAAGATCATTAAATGATGAAACATGAAAATGATTTTTAGCCCACTTTAATTATATAAAATTAATTATAAAATGCATTCATATGATAGTATATACACAAGAAAAATGAAAATGATCTATAAATTTTTAAAATATTGAAAGGTCTAATTCAGTGTCAACTAGCCCAAATAAATCCCAAATTATAATATAATATATGATAGTGTCTAGATAAAATAAAAAAAAAACCATATTTAAACATGTTTTTGAGACATTTTAATCCTTGTCTCCATGTAAACCGTCCTCCAAACCCAATTTAACCATAACGGTGACAAGTTATCTTTTTTAAGATGATAACATATTTATATAAAAAAAAAATAAAGGGGGTCATAAAATTATTTTAAAATTATTATTATATATATGAAATCCATTTTATTAGACAATTATATTATTTTATTTAGAAATTACATTCAGTATAACAACACAAAACACATCAAAAACAGTTTGTGGAAAAAAACATAATTTAAGCATAAAATAATTTTTCTTGAAATTAATAAAAATAAGTTTTTTTTAAGTTTTTTTTAATTTAATACATAAAAGAATTTTTAGACTTTTTTACAAGAGAAAACCAAATTTCTCCTTACAAACAAACTGTTTAATGTAAAGACCAACAAATGGTTTTCAATTTGAGTAAAATCTAACTTTTGTTCAGAAAAGGTAAATCTTGTGATCCCAAATTAATAATAATGTTTCAAAATACATTATATATCCTATTGTATCGATATGTAGTAACTATAAAGATTTAGAATTTTATTTGGCATTTCTTACATCATAATAATGTTATAAAAGTGATAGTATTTTTATAAATATGTATTTTCAATATTCATGTAGAAATCATTCCTTTGAAAAAACATATTAATAATTCACCCTAATATAATTATGAAATGATAAATTAAAAAATTATATCTAATTTTTCAAGTTAAATTTATAAACTAAGGATAATTTATTTATAATATTAACTAAAAATCAAATAAATATCATTTTTGAGTACATTGTATTTTTGAAGCATAAAACATATTTATTATTATTACTTGTCTAATAACCCCAATTAAATAAATTTTATTTAATTAAATATGATATATATAAACTATATTTTAATATCATTTATCAATAATTATTAATATAATCTAATATGATGAAAATAAATTGCACATATAAAAATAAATTTTTTTTTGAAAAATGTCTCGTTTACATTTCAAAATACTTTACCTTCATTTAAATAAAATTAATAATCAATGCTTTTCAATAATTAAATAAAAAATATCAATATATATTTCAAAGTTAATTTATTCCTATTTTTACATTACAATCCAATGGTTATGTCATAAAGATTATATATGAATTATAGTATATCGTAGTTCCTTTAACATCAGCGTTGCATATGACACACGATATTGTATGTATTACTTAATGAAAAGAAAATCTAAAATGAAGGAATATTACATGAAATAAATAAAATATTAGCAATAATGAGTCATATCTATATGAAAATAGTTTTTTAAGGGTAGAAATAATTTATATTATATTCTAAACAACTGGTTTTATCTAAATAGAAGTTACAAAGAGGTCTTTGAGGTTTTGTGAGCATTTTGGATTTGTTAGGAGCTCGGAGTTCATGTTTTTTCATACAAGAAGAGACAAAAGTACAATTTATGGTAAGAACTAACCAAAAAACTCAATTGTGCATCCTTTTAAAAGAAGATCAAGGTTTTCTATGTTGAGAAAGTTTTGTTTTCAACAATACATAATATTGTTATTTAAAGTAGGAGTTTATATTATTACTCTATCTATTTATGATAGTTTTGATGCTCAAAAATACCCTTAATTATTTTCTAATGGTTTTATTTGTTAAGAATTATGCAGGAATTTATTATTTTATTTTACTCTTGAAATTACGGGAATTTATTACTAAAGTATTCGTATTTCGCATGTTCTCGAAACACTGTTAATGTTCTACATATTCAGAATCTACTTGAGTGTATTCGGGAAACACTATTCATACCCTACGTGGATAAACATATCGTAAGGATAAAAACCGTGTATACTTTTTGAGATAAAGAAAAAGTATGGTTAAACAACCATACATTATCAGCAAAGTATGGATGAAGAACACAAAGTTAGGAAGGAACCCTACGGTTGGGATATCAGAAACGTAAGGAAGGAGAACCGTACGTAAATATTAAATGTTACTTTTGTCTCTAAAAATTATGGTTCATCAACCTTACTTTTTTAAATAACCATATGTTCTTGGAAAAGTATGGATCGTGTAAAAGTATGGATCTTTTACCATATGCTTGAAAGTTGAAGAGAAAATTATGGATGACCAACCCTATGTTTGGAATCAACCTTACAATGTGAACTTTAAGTTTGAAGGCTACGTCATCAACCTTACATTCAAAGGACGCATACAGTTCAACTTAACCTTAGGTTTGGCATTGGATAATTTAAAGTCGATATTTTTGTGCAACGGTCAATATGCTGATTATTAGGCGGATTTCAAGTCAGATTTAAAGCTGATTTTAAAGGTACTATTTTTAATGATTCAAATTCATTTCATCAATGATTTGATAATTGAATTAAAGGGATCTTTTTATGATGAGTCTTCAGGGAAGTTACGACTACTCTGTAAATTCAAATGTTTGAATATCGAGACTAAAAAGGTGACTTTTGTGGATCTAATTTTTCAGGAAACGTTCTTATCATTATTTTATTTATATGGGATTTTTAAAAATAGCATAGATGATTTATTGATCGTGTGTGATGTTTTTATTATTCTGAAAAAATAAAAAATAGAGACTACTGAAACACACCGATCTTCTGGTTCAAAAATAGCATCAAAGCTCTCTTTGTTAAAAAGGAAGGATCGTGATAGAAGATTCACCTGTTCTACAATGAATATCTACTGTGAATTTGCTAATGTGGAAGTTGTGAATTTTCTTTCTATATCTACTATAATGGGATCGACTCGGAAAGTCTCTTATGTGAAGATTATTATTTCTGAAGGCGACGATCTATCTGCTGTCAATTGCATGATGTTGTAATTTTTAAGAACATCTGGAAAGTATTTTCAGAATACGAAAATATTTCTTTTCTATTCTTGAGTGACCAGCTTCTTTTACTAAGATGAGTAGGTTCATATTTGATCCAGAATATTTTTTTTGCCTTGGATTGTAAAGGTGTCAATTTCTTGTACTCAGTTGTGAACTGGTCTGTTGAAACGAGGACCAGATAGTGAAAATCACCAAGCTCGTGGAGTATAAAGTTGGTGGAGTGGACTAGGGGCCTTCTGTTCCCCGAACCACTATATATCTTGTGTTTCTACTATTTAAATTCCCATTGCATCATTTTATTTGATTAAAGATAAAAAAGAATAACACAATCTCATAAATATTTTTGAAAAGATTAAATTTATCCCCCTCTTGTGTATATTTGGTGTAATCCAATCCAAAAATTGGTATCAGAGGTTGGGAAATCTGATAAAGCTTTAATAAGCTGAAAGAGATTGTACACAGAGCAAGATGACTGATACAAGAGAGGGAGTGTCTATGGTTAGAGCAGCGTACTTCAATAGAGAAAACTATGGATGCTGGAATTCATGAATGATTATCTATCTGAGAAATCTTGGATACAGAGCCTATTATAAAATTCTGAATCCATATGAAATACCAGAAATACCTTAAACATGGAGTGCAGCTACTGAAGCACATTATGACATGAACTTGAGGGCAATGAATGCAATTATATGTAGTCTAGGACTTGATGAGTTTAACAGAGTATCTCAATGCCCAACAACATATGAAATGTGGAAAACTATTGTTGTTTCTTACGAAGGAACTAACAATATCATGGAAATGAGATTTGAAACTACTATGTTTAAATCTGATACATTCAGAATGGTTGAAGGTGAGAGTATTACTCAAATAATTAGAAGATTGACAGAGATTGTCAATAACAGAACTTCCTTGGGAGATCCCATTAAGAAAGGTGATCAAGCTTTAAAGGTATTGATATTTATGCCTACAAAATGGAATAGAATCTCTGCAGAAATCAGAAAGTCGACACCTGTCAAAGATTTAACCATGAGAGAACTGATTGGAACATTAATGATGCATGAATCTGAGATGGAAGATAAAGCTAATGAACATAAAGTGCTTATCAAAATAGATGATACTTCCTTGAAAGCATCATCACAGAGAAAAAATAGAAAGATGAAGAAAAATGTAAAAGAGAAGTCAAAGAGTTCTGATTTATCTAATTCTGATATGGAATTGGCTCAGCTAGCCCGAAGATTCACAAAATTCTATAGAAAGAATATGGGCTTTAGGAAATCCTTCAAAAAGGTTGACAAGGAAATCAGATGTTATGAATGCAAAAAATGGGTCATATCAGACCTGACTGTCCTCAGCTAAAAGAAGACAAAAGAATGAAATTTTTCAAAAGAGATGACTATGAGAATAAGGAAAAGAAATCTATGAAAGCTACACGGAGTGTATCTCAAGACTCTATAAGTACATTTCAATCAGACTCTGAGAAGGATGAAGCAAATCTAAAATCCAACATGTGTTTTATAGCAGAAACAGGTGAGGTACAATCTTACTACTCTTCTGATTCTAGTTCTAAATCTAATTACTCTAATGAAAAACTTGCATCCTACTACAATATGCTTGAATAAAAATATGACTCTCTATTTAAGAAGCAAAAGTCTTTAAATAATATTCATAAGGCCACTTCTGATGAAAGATATATAATGCTGACATAATATAAGGAGTTAACTAAAAAATTTGATTCAATTAATTCTAAAAATACAGATTATGAATGAAAGATAAGATCACTGCAAACTGAATTAGAAACTTATAAAACTACAGCCCTTGTTTTTACTAAAGTAGAAAATACTTTAAATAAAATCCTTGGGAAAAATTTCATTAAAAAGGAGAGATTTGGAATTGGCAGTGAAGGTGAAAACCCCAAGCTGTACAAAAACTATTTTATTCCATGTGAAAAAAGAAAAAATTGTAATTACTATGGAATAAGGGGACATATTTCTAAAAATTGTTTCTTAAGACAACCCCAAATAAGTGGCATTAAGAAAGATTTTGTATCAAATGATCTATTTGAGTCATGTTAAATTAGAAAAATAAAGCAAGTCTGGATTCCCATATCCTTGCTAGCTAACACTAGTGGACCCAAAAAAAATATGGGTACCAAAGAAATATCTGTAAATATCATTGCAGGGAGAAGGTCACAAGAGAAAAAAAGGACATATGTTATATGGACAGTGGATTCTCAAGACATATGAGTGGGAACTCATTGAATTTCTCTACACTTACTCAAACAGATTGTGGACTTGTCACTTTTGGTGAAAATGCCAAAGGAAAAATCATTGGTATTGGAATAGTTGTAGATCCATAAGCTTTCTCAATTAATAAAGTACTTTATGTTCAAGGATTGAAACAAAATATGATAAGTACCTCTCAACTATGTGGTGATGGTTACGTTGTTTATTTTTTTAACAATTGTAGTTCTGTTTTGAAAAATAAATTTCTTAAATTTAGAGCACCAAGAACTGATAATCTGTATACCCTGGATATAAATTCCTTATGTAAACAACAGGTAAATTTCTTAACTATTAAAATAAATGAATCTTGGATCTAGTAAATTATATGTATATGTTTTTCTCGATGACTATTCAAGATTTACAAGGATTTTCTTTTTAAAATTTAAAAATTAAGCTTTTACTTTATTTGAAATTTTTTGTAAAGCAGTTCAAAATTAGAAAAGTTTTAAAATAATTTCATTAAGAAGTGATCATGGTGGATAATTTCAGAATCAGGAATTTAATTCCTTCTTCTCAAATATGGGAATTAAACAGACCTTCTCTGCACCTAGAACACCTAAACAAAATAGAATTGCTGAAAGAAGAAATAAGACTATTTAGGAAATGGCTAGGACTATGCTAAATGAATATAGCCTTCCTACCTACTTTTGGGTAGAAGTTGTAAGAACAACCTGCTATATAATGAATAGAGTTTTAATTAGACCTCATTTAAAAAATACATCCTATGAACGTTGGAATAACAGAAAACCTAAAGTTTACTACTTTAAAGATTTTGGATGCAAAGATTACATCTTAAACACCAAGGATAATGTTGGTAAGTTTGATCCAAAATCTGATAAAGGAATTTTCTTAGGATATTTAGCTACCTCCAAATCTTATAGGATCTATAATAAGAAGTCAAAGATTGTTGAAGAGTCAGATCATGTGAAATTTGATGAATCTAGTCCCTTTGAGAAAAGGACAGATCAAATGGATGAATATGACTCTAATGATAACATGAGGCTTGAGAACTAGAAAAATGGTTTTGAAAAAGATATAAATAAAATTCAGTCCAATTCAGAAGAACATGATTCTGAAGAACCTATAAGTGTGTTGCCTAGATAGACTAGAACCCTAAAGAATCACCCTTTAGAAACTATAATAGGTAACTTAGATAGAGGAATAAAAACTAGAAGAAATATATGAAATATTGTAGAATTATCTGCCTTTCTATCCCAATTAGAACCCAAGACTATAGAAGAAGCTTTAGATGATGAAGCTGGATGATAGCAATGCAAGAAGAATTAAACTAGTTCAAAAGAAATGAATTCTGGGAATTAGTTGAAAGACCATAGAACTATCCAGTGATTGTAACCAAATGGTCCTTTAGAAATAAGCAAGATAACCAAGGAATAATAACTAGAAATAAATCTAGACTTATAGCCAAAGGATATAATCAGGAAGAAGGTATAGATTATGATGAGACCTTTTCACCTGTAGCTAGACTAAAAGACATTAGAATACTCTTAGCATATGCATCTCATATGAACTTTGAATTATTTCATATGGATGTTAAGTCTGCCTTTTAAAATGGTTATTTAATGGAGGAAATTTATGTTGAGAAACCTCTTGGTTTTGAAAATTCTCAAAAACTAGATTCTGTTTTTAAACTTACTAAAGCTCTCTATGGCCTTAAACAAGCAGAAAAGCTTGGTATGAAGTATTAAGCAATTTTCTTTTGAAAAATGATTTTATTTTTTCAATGGCAGATCCAACACTATTTAAGAAAATTGTGAATTATTATATTTTATTAGTTCAAATTTATATTAATGATGTAATTTTTGGATCAAATAATAAAACCCTTTGTCATGATATTTCAAAGTAAATAAAAAAATAATTTGAAATCAGTATTATGGGAGAACTAAATTTATTTTTAGGACTTCAAGTTAATCAAAACGATTTTAGAAATGTTTTGAATCAAAGAAAATACATTACTGATTTGTTGAAGATATTTTAACTTGAAAACAGCAAGACATATACAACTCTGATGTGTATTAATATAAAACTTGATTTGGATGAAACTGGAAAATAAATTGATAACAAGTTATATAGAGGTATGATTGGTAGTTTGTTATATCTTACTGCTAGTAGGCCAGATATAATGTATTAATTATGTCTTTGTGCAAGATTTCAATCAAATCCTAAATAATCTCATTTAATTGATGTTAAAAGAATTTTTAGATATTTAAAATTAACTGTTTTTTAATCTATTCTTTATCCCAAAACTTATGATTTTAATTTGATTTCATATTCAGATGCAGACTTTGGGAGTTCTAGATTAGATAGTAAAATCACTTTAGGAACATGCCACTTTTTAGGAAAATCTTTAGTGTCATGGTCAAATAAGAAACAACATTCAGTTTCCCTGTCAATAGCTAAGGCATAGTATGTTTCTGCTGGCAGTTGTCGTGCATAGGTGTTGTGGATGAAGAACACTCTTATTGACTTTGGACTAAATTTTAATAATACGCCTATTTGATGTGATAATACTAGTGCTATAAATATTTCAAAAAATCCAATTAATCATTCTAGAACTAAGCATATTGATATCAGACATCATTTTCTAAGAGATCATGTTCTTAAAAAGGATATATCTTTGAATTCGTAAGTACTGAAATTCAATTAGCTGATATTTTTACTAAAACTCTTCCCACTGCAAGGTTTGATTTTATTAATGAGGAGCTAGGTTTATTTGATCTTAAATAAAATTTTATTTTACTATAGTAATTATTTATTTTAAATCTGCTTAAAATAATTAAGCTATTTTTTCAAACAGAATAAGTTTCATTTCACTGAGTAATCTATTTTATTTATTTTTAAATATATGTAATTATTATTAAAAACACATGAATCAAGGTTGTCAGAAACCCTTTTGACTTCTAAACCATTTTATTTCCATCGAAACATTTTCGAACCCGCAAACCCCCCTCTGCTTGTCAACCCTAATATTCTAAATGGTGAAACCCTATCCTTCAAACCTTCAGAGATTCTCTCAGATATGGTAATGACTAAAAGAGCCAGTGAAGCCGAGACAAGCAATGGAAAGATAAAATGCTCCGAAGAATATAAAAATCTTACAAGGAAAGGTAATTGATCTCGACGGGTTATTTTAGAAAAATCTACAGTTGAAATAAGCACTGTCATTTCAGAACCATTAAAAGACGTTAAATAGTGAAAATATGGAATTTATGTATGAGGTATAATATAGATACTTCTTCAAATCTATAAATTTTAGTCAGGGAGATACTTAGGACTGTATGATGGCTAAGATAGTGGATAGATATTTCTGAATCTCATCAGTAGAAATTGGTCAGATTCTCAATTTCCCTCATTAGGGAGTTTTTTATTTCGATTTGAAAAATATTGGAGATTATGTGCATAAATCAGAGGAAATAATGTCGTTTCTCTTTGGTATTAATACTGTAAAGATAAAGTTTACCAAGGATTTGGTGCCTGATCAGAAAATTTTGGTCAAATTTGTGCAAATAGGGATTGCACCGAGGATGTCTGAGATGGAAAAGATATTATATCCTGATATGTATATAATGTATCTTTTTCTCAGTGATGTTAAACTCAATTTTCCAAGGTATATGGTTAGATACCTAAGATATTTTTTTCATAGTGATGCCCGAATGAATTTTTATCCTTTTGGTCAATTTATTTCCAAGTTCTTGGTTAAGAAGTACATGGTGAGACTGGTGGATGACAGAGTACACTATCATCACAGTAATGGGTTTAATGTTGGATCTTTAAGAAATATTGGAGATTTTTGGAGTACTATTAAAGGAAAACTTTTTCCAGTAGGAGAAGATGATGAATCAGAGAGTGCTCATGCTCAATCGGCAAAGTCCAAGGAGAGACAAGCTGAATCAAGAGTCGGCATTGTTGCAAGGAGGATCAGATTTGAAATCGAAGAAACTGAGAAAGAAGGAAGTCAGGAGGGACTTCAAACTCATAGGAAAAGACATGTGACTGAGGAACTTACTTCCCCTAATTTAACTACAAGAGATTTACTCTCTTAAATCTTTATTAGAAGAATGGTTTTTGAACAACCTCAAGAATAGAATGTCACTACAACAGATCTTGATCATGAGAGGATTGTAGTAGAAAGATCAGAACAACAAAATGTAGATGATGTTGCTATTGTAATTCAATAAGAAAAGGAGGCAGAGTCTGGTGAGGAAGTGCCCAGACCAAAGGAAACTACAGAGGATATCATTTTAGATATTCCATTAAATGACCAAGTTGCATATGTTCATGATGAGCATGATTTTGAAGCTCACACAAAAGTTCTTCAAGAGGATTTTTCTATTGAAGATCCTAGAAAGGACTCTGAGGAAAAATCTATGGACCAACCTATTTATGACAAGGAGAAAGGAAAATCTGATGCTGAATCATTACCTTTATTACTGATACATCACACAGACCTTGAAAATGCGAATCAAGCACAGGGTGCTTCTGATTCAAGGAATAGGGAAGTTGAAGAATTGTACAAAAATTTATCTGAAATTCAATGTGAGAATGATTCTATGAGAAGCACATTAGCATCTGAACAGTTAAAATTTCAAAAGCTTAAGGAGAGTACTATTTCAAGGCAACAAGTTGAAGTTTATAAAGGGGATCTGCAAGATGCTGTTGCTAAATTGAAATTTGAAATGGTTATGAAGTCAGATATCTCATATCTTAAGTTGTTTCTGGAGACACAATTTGCATTAGTTGTAAATAATGCTACTAGTGGATCACGTACTTCACCTGATTTAGTCAGAATATTTCAAGTTATCACAGCTGCAATGAGAAACATGAATGACAGGTTGCAAGATCTTCAGTGCAACAGTGATCCATTATCTATTCTATTAGATAATCGTAAATTCTTAGTTGATCAGTTAACATCTTGTGATCTAGGAATCCACTCTGTCTTAGAAAAATTCATAGAGAAGTGGTCTTTGTTTATGGAGAAATAAGAAAGGCTTCACGGGTTTTTCAGAATCAATCTCATTGAATATATTCATATGACTCAAGAGGCCAGAGATCTTTTAATTCAATTTGTTGATGAATTAATGAAAAGGTTGATAGAACAGTTAGGAGAAATCAATTCTATAGTCCAGAGACAATAAACCCTACCTGTTCACTACAAAAAACCTTGATTCCTTTGTTTATCATCATTGTATCTATTTTTGACATTTAATGAAAATCTGTTTCTTTATTTTGATTTATTTTTATGTCTTTATTTTAATCTTCTAACACTCTAGATTTAATTATTTCTAAATAGTTAATAATAGTCTTTACTTATGTTCAGTGCTACACTAATCTGTGTTCTATTCCATATTCTATCATTCTTTTTGATATCACAAAAAGGGGGGGAAATTTGGATAAACTCAACATTTTATTTTACTAGGATAAATTTGGATAAATAAAACATCTTTTAGATTGGGGGAGTAATTCATTTTATAGGGAAAAATTAAAACATGGATAAATTAAATGGAGACATTAACATTATATTTATCTTTTAAAAATTTCAAAAAATTATGAAATTAATTTCAAGTTATGTTAATTTCATTAATTATTTCTTATGGGTTTTGTGATCACCAAAAGGGTGAGATTGTTGAGAAAGTGTTGTTTTCAAAAATACATAATATTGTTATTTAAAGGGGGCATTTATATTATTAATCTATCTATTTATGATAATATTGATGCTCACAGATACCCTTAATTATTTTCTAATGATTTTATTTGTTAATAATTTTGATGGAATTTATTATTTTATTTTACTCTTGAAATTACAGGAATTTATTACTAAATTATTCATATTTAGCATGTTCTGGAAACACTGTTCATGCGCTACTTATTCGGAATCTACTTGAGCATGTTCTGGAAACACTGTTCATACCCTACATGGATTAACATAGAGTAAAGATAAAAACTGTGTATACTTTTTGAGATAAGGAAAAATTATGGTTAAACAACCATAAGTTATCGGCAAAGTATGGAAGAAGAACCCTACGTTAGGAAGGAACCCTATGTTTGGGATATCAGAAAAGTATGGAAGGAGAACCGTACGTAAATATTAAACGTTACGTTTGTTTCTCAAAAGTATGGTTCATCAACATTACTTTTGTAAACAACCATACATTCTTGGAAATGTATGGATTGAGTAAAAGTATGGATCTTTTACCGTATCTATGAAAGTTGAAGAGAAAGGTATGGATGATCAACCCTAGATTTGGAATCAACCTTACGTTGTGAACATTATGTTTGATGGCTATGTCATCAACCTTACGTTGAGGGGACCCATACAGTTCAACTTAACCATACATTTGGCGTCGGAGAATTTAAAGTCGATATTTTTGTGCAACGGTGAATACGCTGATTATTAGTCAGATTTCAAGTCAGATTTATAGATGATTTTAACAGTACGATTTTGACTGATTCAAAACCGTTTCATCAATGATTTGATAAGTGAATTAAAAGAATCTTTTTATGCCGAGTTTTCAGGAAAATTACGACTACTCTGTAAATTCAAATGTTTGAATATCGTGAGTAAAAATGAGACTTTTGTGGATCTAATTTTTCATGAAAAGTTCTTATCATTATTTTATTTATATGGGATTTTTAAAAATGGCATCGATGATTTATTTGTCATATGTTATATTTTTATTATTTTAAATAAAGGAAAAACAGAGACTACTGAAACACACAGATCTGCTGGTTCAAGAAGAGCGTCAAATCTCTATTTGTTAAAAAGGAAGGATCGCGATAGAAATGCACTTATTCTACAACAATGATCCACTATGAATTTTCTACTGCTGAATTTGTGAGTTTTATTTCTATATCTACTACAATGGGATCAACTTAAAAAGTCTATTATGTGAAGATTATTATTTCTGAAGGCGACGATCCATCTACTATCAATTTCATGTTGTTACAATTGTGAAGAACATTTGGAAAGTATTTTCAGAATAAAAAAATCTTTCTTTTCTATTCTTGAGTGACTAGCTTCTTGTACTAAGATGAGTAGGTTATTATTTGAACCAGAAGGTTTTTTTCCATGGATTGTAAAGGTGTCAACTGCCTGTACTCAGTTGTGAACCGTTATATTGAAACGAGGACCAGATAGTGAAAATCACCAAGCTCGTGGAGTAGAGCGTTGGTGGAGTGGACTAGAGGCCTTCTGTTCCCTGATCCACTATATATCTTATGTTTCTGCTATTTAAATTTATGATGTATCATTTTACATGATTAAAGTTAAAAGGAAGAACACAATCTCGTAAAGATTTTCCAAAAGACACAATTCACCCCCCCCCCCTGTGTATATTTGGTGTAATCCAATCTAAAAATTGGTATCATAGGTTGAGAAATATGATAAAGATTTAATGAGATGAAAGAGATTATGCACAGAGCATGATTACTGATACAAGAGAGGTAGTTTCTATGGTTAGAGCATCGTACTTTAATGGAGAAAACTATGGATGCTGGAAGTCGCGAATGATTATCTATCTAAAAAATATTGGATACAGAGTCTATTCTAAGATTTTGACTCCGTATAAAATACCAAAAAAACCTGAATCATGGAGGGAAGATACTAAATCAGATTATGACATGAACTCAAAGGAAATGAATGTAATTATATGTGTCCTAGAACCTGATGAGTTTAACAGAGTATCTCAATGCCCAACAACATATGATATGTGGCAAACTATTGTTGTTGCTTACGAAGGAACTAACAATATCATGGAAATGAGATATGAAACTTCTAAGATTAAATTTGATACATTCAAAATGGTTGAAGGTGAGAGTATTACTCAAATAAATGGAAGATTAACAGAGATTGTCAATAACATAACTACCTTGTGAGATCCCATTAAGCAAGCTGATCAAGATTTAAAAGTATTGATATTTCTTCTGACAAAATGGAATAGAATCTCTGCAGAAATCAGACAGTCGACACTCGTAAAAGATTTAACCATGAGAGAACTGATTGGAACATTAATGATGCATGAAGCTAAGATGGAAGATGAAGCTAATAAACATACAGTGCTTATTAAAAGAAAAGATACTACCTTAAAAGAATTATCACTGACCAAAAACATAAAGATGAAGAAAAATGTAAAAGAGAAGTCAGAGAGTTATGATTTATATAATTCTGATATGGAATTGGCTCATCTAGACCAAAGATTCACAAAATTCTATAGAAAGAAGAAGGACTTAATGAAATCCTTCAAAAATGATGACAATGAATTCAGATTCTATGAATGCAAGAAAATGGGGCATATCACACCTGACTGTCCTCAGCTAAAAGAAGACAAAAGAAAGAAATTTTTCAAAAGAAATGAATATTAGAATAAGGACAAGAAAGCTATGAAAGCTACATAGAGTGTATCTGAAGACTCCAGTAGTACTTTTCAATCAGACTCAGAGAAGGAGGAAGCAAATCTGAAATCCAACACGTGTTTTATGGCTGAAACAGATGAGGTACAATCTTACTACTCTTCTGATTCTTGTTCTAAATCTAATTACTCTAATAAAAAACTTACATCCTACTACAATATGCTTGAAGAAAAATATGACTCTCTATTTAAGAAGCATAAGTCTTCAAATAATATTCATAAGTCCATTTCTGATGAAAGAGATACAATGCTGACAGAATATAAGGAGTTAACTGAAAAATTTGATTCAATTAATTCTAACAATACAGATTATGAATCAAATATAAAATCCCTACAAAATGAAGTATAAACTTATAAAACTACATCCCTTGTTTTTACTAACAGAGAAAATACATTAAATAAAATCCTTGGGAAAATGTCATTAAAAATGAGAGATTTGGAATTGGCAGTAAAGGTGAAAAACCCAAGCTCAACAAAAACTATTTTATTCTATGTGAAAAAAGATTAAATTGTAATTACTATGTAATAAGGGGACATATTTCTAAAAAAAAATTCTTAAGACAACCCTAAATAAGTGGAATTAAGAAAGATATTGTATCAAATGATCTATTTGAATAATGTTAAATTAGAAAAATAAATAAAATCTGGATTCCCAGATCCTTGCTAGCTAACACACCTGGACCCAAAAAAATATGGGTACCAAAGAAATCTGTGTAAATATCTTTGCAGGGAGAAGGTCACAAGAGAAAAAAGTGCATATGGTATATAGACAGTGGCTGCTCAAGACATATGAGTGGGAACTCATATAATTTCTCTACACTCACTCAAAAAGATTGTGGACTTGTCACTCTAGGTGACAATGCCAGAAAATCATTAGTATTGGAACAATTGTAGATCCAGAAGTTGTCTCAATTAATAAAGTACTTTATGTACAAGGATTAAAACACAATCTGATAAGTATCTCTCAACTATGTGATGATGGTTATGCTATTGATTTTTCTAAAAATTGTTGCTCTATTTTCAAAAATAAATTTCTTAAATTTATAGCACCAAGAACTGATAATGTGTATACCCTGGATTTAAATTCCTTGTGTAAAAAACAAGTTAATTTCTAAACTGCTAAAATAAATGAATCATGGATCTAGTAAATTATATGTATATTCTTTAGTTGATGACTATTCTATATTTACATGGATTTTCTTTATGAAATTTAAAAATTAGGCTTTTACTTTATTTGGACGTTTTTGTAAGGCTATTCAAAATGAAAACAGATTTAAAATAATTTCATTATGAAGTGACCATGGTGGAGAATTTGAGAATTAGGAATTTAATTCCTTCTGCTCAAATATGGGTATTAAACACACCTTCTCTGCACCTAGAACACCTCAACAAAATGGAATTGTTGAAAGAAGAAATAAGACAATTCAAGAAATTGCTAGGACTATGCTAAATGAATACAGCCTTCCTACCTACTTTTGGGTAGAAGCTGTAAGCACAACCTGCTATATAATGAATAGAGTTTTAATTAGACCTCTTTTGAAAAAGACATCCAATGAACTTTGGAATAACAGAAAACCTATTGTTTACTACTTTAAAGTTTTTGGATGAATAGTTTACATCTTAAACACCAAGGATAATCTTGGTAAGTTTGATCCAAAATCTGATGAAGTAATTTGCTTAGGATATTAAGCTACCTACAAAGCATATAGAATCTATTATAAGAAGTCAAGGATTGTTGAAGAATCAGTTCATGTGAAATTTGATGAATCTGATCCCTTTGAGAAAAGGACAGATCAAATGGATGAATATGACTCTAAAGATAACATGAGTCTTGAGAACATGAAAAATTATTTTGAAAAAGATATAAATAAAATTCAGTCCAATTCAGAAGAACATGATACTGAAGAACCTATAAGTGTGTTGCCTAGATAGACTAGAACCCTAAAGAATCACCCTTTAGAAACTATAATAGGTGACTTAGATACAGGAATAGAAAATAGATGAAATATTGGAAATATTGTAGAATTCTTTGCCTTTCTATCCCAATTAGAACCCAAGACTATAGAAGAAGCTTTAGATGATGAAAGCTGGATGATAGCAATGCAAGGAGAATTAAACCAGTTCAAAAGAAATGAAGTCAGGGAATTAGTTGAAAGACCATAGAACTATCCAGTGATGGGAATCAAATGGGTCTTTAGAAATAAGCAAGATGATCAATGAATAATAACTAGAAATAAATCTGGACTTGTAGCCAAAGGTTATCATCAGAAAGAAGGTATAGATTATGATGATAACTTTGTACCTGTAGCTATACTAGAAGCTATTAGAATCCTCTTAGCCTATGCATCTCATATGAACATTAAATTATTTCAGATGGATGTTAAGTCTGCCTTTTAAAATGGTTATTTTTGGAGGAATTTTATATTGAGCAACCTCCTGGTTTTGAAAATTCTCAAAAACCAGATTCTGTTTTTAAACTTACTAAAGCTCTCTATGGCCTCAAACAAGCACCTAGAGCTTGGTATGAAAGATTAAGCTCTTTTCTTTTAAAAATTATTTTATTTTTGGAATGGTATATCCAACACTATTTAAGAAAACTGTGAATTCTAATATTTTATGGGTTTAAATTTATGTTGATGATGTAATTTTTGGATCAACTAATAAAAACCTTTGTAATGATTTTTCAAAGTTAATGAAAAAAGAATTTGAAATGAGAATAATGGGAGAACTAAATTTCTTTTAGGACTTCAAATTAATCAAAAAGATTTTGGAAATGTTTTGAATCAAAGAAAATACATTACTGATTTATTGAAGAGATTTAGACTTGAAAACAACAAGACATATACAACTCCTATGTGTAATAATATAAAATTTGATTTGGATGAAACTGGAAAATTAGTTGACAACAAGTTATATAGAGGTATGATTGGTAGTTTATTATATCTTACTGCTAGCAGGCCAGATAAAATGTATTCAGTATGTCTTTGTGCAAGATTTTAATCAAATCCTAAAGAATCCCATTTAACTAATGTCAAAAGAATTTTTAGATATTTAAAAGGAACTATTTTTCAATCTCTTCTTTATCTTAAAACTTATGATTTTAATTTGATTTCATATTCAGATGCAGACTTTGGGAGTTGTAGATTAGATAGTAAAAGCACTTTAGGAACTTTTCACTTTTTGGAAAATCTTTAGTGTCATGGTCAAGTAAGAAAAGTCATTCAGTTGCCCTGTCAATAACTGAGGCAAAGTATGTTTCTTCTAGTAGTTGTTGTGCACAGGTGTTGTGGATAATGAACACACTTATAGACTTTGGACTAAATTTTAATAATATGCCTATTTTATGTGATAATACTTGTGCTATAAATATTTTAAAAAATCCTAATAATCATTCTAGAACTAAGCATATTGATATCAGACATCATCTTCTAAGAGATCATTTTCTTAAAAAGGATATATCTTTGGAATTTGTAAGTTTTGAAATTTGATTAGATGATATTTTTACTAAAACTCTTCTCACTGCAATGTTTGATTTTGTTAAGGAGGAGCTAGGTTTCTTTGATCTTAAATAAAATTTTATTTTACTATATTAATTCTTTATTTTAATTCTTCTTAAAATAATTAAGTTGTTTTGTTTTTCAAACAGAATAAGTTTCTTTTCCCCGAGTAATCTATTTTATTTATTTTAAAATATATGTAATGATTATTAAAAACACAGGAATCATGTTTGTCAAAAACCCTTTAGACTTCTAAACCATTTCATTTCCTTTTAAACCTTTTCAAACCCTCAAACGCCCCCTCTGCTCGTCAACCCTAATCTTCGAACCGCCGAAACCCATACCTTAAAACATTCAAAGAATCTCGTAGAGATGGTAATGAATAAAAGATCCAGTGAAGCCAAGATAAGAAATGCCACGAAAAAATGCTCTGAATGAGGAAAAATCTTACAGGGAAAGGTAATCGACCTCGACTGGTTATTTCAGAAAAATCTATTGTTGAAACAATCACTGTCGTTTCAGAACATTGAACAGATGTTATACAGTGAAAATACAGAATTTCTGTATGAGGTGGAACATAGATACTTCTTCAAATCTGTACAGTTTAGTCTGGGAGATATTGAGGACGGTGTGATGGCTAAGATAGGGGATATGGATTTCTCAATCTCGTTATTATAAATTGGTCAGATTCTCAATTTCCCTCATGAGGGAGTTTTTTATTTCAATTTGAAAAATATTGGAGATTATGTGCATAAATCAGAGGACATAATGTCGTTACCCTTTGGTATTAAGACTGTAAAGAAAAATTTTATCATGGATTTGGAGCCTGATCAGAAAAGTTTGTTCAAATTTGTGCGAACAGGGATTGTACCAAGGATGTCTGAGATGGAAAAGATATTATATCCTGATATGTATATAATGTATCTTTTTCTTAGTGATTTCAAACTCAATTTTCTTTGGTATATGGTTAGATACCTAAGATATTGTTGTCATAGTGATGCCCGAATGAATTTTTATCCTTTTGGTCGATTTATTTCCATGTTGTTTCTTAAGAAGGACATGGTGAGACTGGTGGATTCCAAAGTACATTGTCATCACAGTAATGTGTTTAATACTGTATCTTTAAAAAAGATTGGCTATTTCTAAAGTACTATCAAAGTAAAACTTTTTCCATTAGGTGAATATGATGAGTAAAAGAGTTCTCAATCTCAATCTGAAATGTCCAAGGAGGGACAAGCTGAATCTAGAGTTGGCACTGTGGTAAGGAGGATCAGATTTGAAGTCGAAGAAACTGAGGAAGAAAGAAGTCAGGAGGGACTTCAAACTCATAGGAAAAGATCTATGACTGACGAACTTACTTCCCCTAATTTAAATACAAGAGATTTAATATCATACAGATTTGATAGAATAAATGTTGTCGAACAACCTCAATAACAGAATGTCACTACTAAAAATCCTAATCATGAAATGATTTTAGTTGAAAGATTAGAACAACAGTATGTAGATGATGTGTTGTTGTACTTAAACAAGAAAAGGAGGCAGAGCCTGGTGAGGAAGTGGCCAGACCTAAGGAAACTCCAGAGGACATCATTTTAGATATTCCATTAAACGAAAAAATTTCAGATGTTCATGATGAGCATGCTTCTGAAGCTCAGACCAAAGTTCTTTAAGAGGATTTTTCTATGGAAAATTCTAGAAAGGACTCTGTGTAAAATTCTATGGACCAACCTACTCAGGACAGGAAGAAAGGAAAATCGGATACTAAATCTTTACCTTTGGTACTACTACATCACACAGAGCCTGAAAATGATAATCAAGCACAAGGTGATTCTGATTCAAGGAATAGGGAAGTTAAATAATTGTACAAAAAGTTATCTCAACTGCAATGTGAGAATGATTCTCTGAGAAGCACCTTAGCATCCAAACAGTTGAAATCTCAAAATCATAAGAAGAGTATTGTTTCAAGACAAGAAGATGATGTTTTTAAAGAGGATCTGCAAAATGCTATTGCTAAATGGAAATCAGAAATGGTTATGATGTCAGATTTCTCAGATCTTAAGTTGTTTCTAGAGACACAATTTGCATCAGTTGGAAATAATGTTGCTAGTGGATCAGGTACTTAAACTGATTTAATCAGAAGATTTCAAGCTATCACAGATTCAATGAGCAACATGAATGACAGGTTTCAAGATATTCAGTGAAACAGTGCTCCATTATCTATTTTCTAAGATAATCATAAATTTCTTAGTTGATCAGTTGACATCCAGTGATCCAGGAATCCGCTCTGTCTTAGAAAAATACACATAGAAGTTGTCTTTGTTTATGGAGAAAGATGAAAGGCTTCACGAGTTTTTTAGAGTCAATCTCATTGAATATATTCATATGAGTCAAGAGGCCAGAGATCTTTTCATTCATCTTGGTGATGGATTAATGAAAATGTTGAGAGATGAGTTAGAAGAAATCAAGTCTACAATCCAGAGACGATAAACCCTACTTGTTCACTACAAAAAACCTTGATTCCTATGTTTATCTTCATTGTATCTATTTTTTACTTTTAATGAAAATTTGTTTCTTTATTTATATTTATTTTACTATCTTTATTTTAATCTATCAGTACTCCAGATTTAATTATTGCTAAAAAGTTTAAAATAGTCTTTACTTATGTTCAGTGCTACATTAATCTGTGTTCTATTCCATATTCTAACATTCTTTTTGATATCACAAAAAGGGGTAGAAATTTGAATAAACTAAAGATTTTATTTGACTAGGATAAATTTTGATAAATACAACATATTTTACTTTGGGGGAGTAATTCATTTTATTAGGAAAAATTAAAAAATGGATAAATTAAAGGGAGACATTAATATTGTATTTATATTTTCAAAATTTTAAAACTTTATGTAATTAATTTCAAGTTAAGTTAATTTCATTAATTATTTCTTATGGATTTTGTGATCATCAAAAAGGGGGAGATTTTTTAGAAAGTTTTGTTTTTAAAAATACATAATATTATTATTTAAAGGGGGATTTTTTATTATTACTCTATCTCTTTATGATAATTTTGATTCTCACAAATACCCTTAATTATTTTCTAATGATTTTATTTGTTAATAATTTTGTAGGAATTTATTATTTTATTTTACTCTTGAAATTACGGGAATTTTTTACTAAAGTATTATTATTTAGCGTGTTCTGGAAACACTCTTCATGCGCTACTTATTCCGAATCTGCTTGAGTGTGTTATGGAAACACTATTCATACCCTATGTGGATTAACATAGCATAAGGATAAAAACTGTGTATACTTTTTTAGAGAAGGAAAAAAGTATGGTTAAACAACCATACGTTATTGGAAAAGTATGGAAGAAGAACCCTACGTTAGAAAGGAACCCTACGTTTGGGATATTAGAAAAGTATGGAAGGAGAACCATACGTAAATATTAAAGGTTAAGTTTGTTTCTAAAAATTATGGTTCATCATCTGTAACTTTTTAAACAACAATACATTACTGGAAAAGTATGGATCAAGAAAAAGTATGGATTTTTTACAGTATGTTTGAATGTTGAAGAGAAAAGTATGGATGACCATCCCTACGTTTGGAATTAACCTTATGTTGTGAACCTTACGTTTGAAGGCTACGTCATCAACCTTACATTCAGAGGACGCATACAGTTCAACATAACCTTACGTTTAGCATCAGATAATTTAAAGTAGATATTTTTGTGCAACAGTCAATACGCTGATTATTAGGTAGTTTTCAAGTCAGATTTAAAGCTGATTTTAAAAGTACGATTTTGACTTATTCAAAACTGTTTCATCAATGATTTGATAATTGAATTAAAAGGAGATTTTTATGCCGAGTCTTTAGGGAAGTTATGACTACTATGTAAATTCAGATGTTTGAATATCGCGAGTAAAAAAGGAAACTTTTGTGGATCTAATTTTGCAGGAAAATTTCTTATCATTATTTTATTTATATGGGATTTTTAAAAACTGCATCGATGATTTATTGATCGTGTGTGATCTTTTTATTAGTCTGAAAAATGGAAAAATAGAGACTACTGAAACACACCGATCTGCTGGTTCAAAAAGAGTGTCAAAGCTCTATTTATTAAAAAGGAAGGATCACGATAGAAGATTCACTTGTTCTATAATGAATATCTATGGTGAATTTGCTACTGCTGAAGTTGTGAATTTTCTTTCTATATCTACTACAACGGGATCGACTCAGAAAGTCTCTTATGTGAAGATTATTATTTCTGAAGGTGGTGATCCATATACTATCAATTGCATGCTGTTGCAATTTTTAAGAACATCGGGAAAGTATTTTTTAAATACGAAAATCATTATTTTCTATTCTTGAGTGACCAGCTTCTTGTACTTAGCTGAGTTGGTTCGTATTTGAACCAGAAGGTTTTTTTTCCTTAGATTGTAAAGGTGTAAACTGCCTGTACACAGGTTTGGACCGGACTGTTGAAACAATGACCAGATAGTGAAAATCACCAAGCTCGTGGAGTAGAGAATTGGTGGAGTGGACTAGGGGCCTTCTATTACCCGAACCACTATACATCTTGTGTTTCTGCTATTTAAATTTCCACTGCATCATTTTATCTGATTAAAGTTAAAAAGCAAAACACAATCTCATAAATATTTTTGAAAATACACAATTCACCCCCCTCTTGTGTATATTTGGTGTAATCTGATCCAAAAATTGGTATCAGAGGTTGAGCTATCTGATAAAGCTTTAACGTGCTGAAAGAGATTATACACAAGGCAAGATGACTGATACAAGAGAGGTAGTGTCTATGGTCAGAGCGTCGTACTTAAATGGAGAAAACTATGGATGCTGGAAGTCGCGAATTATTATCTATCTGAAAAATCTTGGATACAAAGTCTATTCTAAGATTTGGACTCCATAGGAAATACCAGAAAAACCTGAAACATGGAGTGTAGCTAATGAAGCAGATTATGACATGAACTCGAAGGCAATGAATGAAATTATATGTGGTCTAGGACCTGATGATTTTAACAGAGTATCCAAATGCCCAACAGCATATAAAATGTGGCAAACTATTTTTGTTGCTTACGAAGGAACTAACAATATCATGGAAATGAGATATGAGACTGCTAAGCTTAAATTTGATACATTCAGAATGGTTGAAGGTGAGAGTATTACTCAAATAAATGGAAGATTGATAGAGATTGTCAATAACATAACGGCCTTGGGAGATCTAATTAAGCAAGTTGATTAATCTTTAGAGTGTTTTTTCATTTCACTATTTTCTCCCATTCATGCTGATATCTAAGCCTAATACTAGATGAGGTGTCTACTACCATGTTAAGGTGGGAAATATAGTTATTTTACCTAAAACTCATTATGTTTAAAATTTTTACACTGTTTCATGCACTGGATCATCCACACGTTACCACTAAAAAGTAAAACTATTATAATTAACTTCATAGAATTTTACTTAGACCCTACCATAGACCCATTGTTATTTTTGGGGGTTAAGGAACTCAAATTAACATCCCTTTAGCGTGAGTTCAATTAAATAAAAAAATTTACCATTATTTCTTTATAACCAAACCACCCCTTCGGTGTGTTCATAATTTCACATATAATTGAAATACATTATTGAATTAAACTAATTGTTCAATTATATATATTCATCACTCTCTAATATTTATCCCTTGTAGGTGAAATAACTAGTGGAATGATTGTATTTTACTTCGGGAAAGGATACTTCCCTTATACCTTGTGATGTCTTATAAATGAAAATACCCTAATTGGATAAATTGAATTTATAATGGAATGGTTAAATCAAATGGATTAATTACTTTTTATGTTATGCTTACTAATTATATTAGACCTTAATGAAACCATTATAAGAGTGTCCTGCATTAAATAAGAATTAGATTCCTGACACTGTATGTCATGAGTGTTCTTGTATGATTCCACCATATTCATTGATGAGGTTACCAAGTGGTCCACAAGCCTTAGACTCCGTCAATATCTCAAACTCATGACTGTCTCAATTTGATACCGGTGATTTTCTTACTTTTTCTAGAAATTAATATTCCTTAGATTATATCATTCAATTAATCTTGATATCCTTCGATACAGACTGCCTTCAAGTATCTCCCAGAGCACCAATAAATTCTAGACCAATTTTACATTAGAATATACCCTCAGGATCAATGTGCATTCCTTATCCATAGGCCTTCGGTTTCTATACTACAAAAGGTATGGTAATTAATGATATTCAACATAAACTGAAGCTGGTTATTTTTGTCTGATTCACCTTCTTTATAAATTTATTCATTCTTTATATATTTTACATTGTAATATATTATATTATAATATAGTATTATATGAGACAACCATTTTTATAGTTCTTAATTATTTATATATTTCACACTTCTGTATCTTACATTCCCTTAATAGATTAGTTTAAGACACCTTTGGTTGTGGCCTATTGAGTTTTCTCAAACCCAGTTCGAGCAGCCATTTGGTAGTCGAATAGAACATTTTATGGATGGTGAGGATAATGGGAAGCATCCATATATGGATGCTTAATTAGTTTTAGCATGGGATCATATGAGTATATGATTGATTCAGTACTCTTGATACCCGGGGGATAGTTTTTTGGTATTTTTTCCCTTTTTTATATATTGTATTGTATTATATGTCTATTTCAATGTCTTATTAATCCTTAATATTATATAATCACTAAAACATCATCTTTATATTATTCCTACTATTTTTCTGTTTGTTTAGTATTATATTGACACTTTATTTATCATACCCGATTTTTTATTAATCATTTGGGTTAATTTATTCATTACTTTCATTTCAGCGTTGTTATCAACCTCTAAGACACTCTGATAATTATGTAATAATATCCACACCATACAAACATAGACCCTTGCTACTAGTCTAGGTCATTTACCATATAGAGAGGCATTCATTAGACCATATAGCTAATCGAGTTCAGTTACTTATGAGTGAACTGGGTCAAGGACATCACATTATCCTACTTGATTATAAATCCCACTATCTTTAGAAGACGTGAATGTTTCTATTATGGTAATGGAACAAAACACTCTAGTGATAACAATCAATGATGTAGAGTTATCCATCCATTTTGTACCAAATAAAATATCAAATATTTATAAATAAATAATTCTGAAATCCCATATGGTCTCATCATTGTAAACTAAAACATTAATCTTGGGGGATTGGAAATATTACTCCTTATTTATTCTATGATGTGTAAAATGATCCAATATATAGTTAATAAATTCATATAATAGTCCTAATTAATTTAATAATTGATTAGAGATGAAGGTATTGTATTCACCGATTTAAAATAAATCCATATCCAAAGAAGAATCGATAAACATAGTAACTCTAATGGTCATTGGGTCAGATTTTTATTTTGTGAGTATATACTTAATCACATAAAAATTATTAAATTCAAGACCACTGTGATCCTTCTCTATATAATTATAATAAAATTTTATCTGAGAATTATGATCCCCTCTCTAGGATATATCTAATGACATTTTAAAGCCTATAGTATAAGAATAACCATATTTACAACTCCAAATGGGATTCCTATAAAAGCCTCACAAGTGACCTAATTTCCAACACTGATGTTTTGTAATGGGTACCATTGTGAAATATGGTTATGTGTTACATGACATTACATATTTTAATCACATTAATTGATTATATCCTAAAGGTGTAATTAGAATAGAAATATAAGGGCATTCGACACTCACACTTTAACCTCATCAAGATTCGATATGTTTTCTATTTTTATCAGATGATAAACTATGAATTCCTATAATAGTATTAGATACACCATTTAAGTTGGTATCCTTAAAAAATTTATCTTATATATCACTTCCTTTTCAACCACCTCTATATAGAATGTCTGGTTAAAAAATATCAATCTAACCTTGAGTTTTAATCCCATGTAAAACCTTTTATGTTTGAGATAACCATTTCAAAGGAGCTCAAGGTAAAGTTCATCCAACTCAAAAAAATTATGTGGAATATTAAAAAAAATAAAACTCAAGATTTGGTGTGTTGGTACCACTATTGTTGAATTCTATTTGTTATCAATAAATGGTCAATATGTGTTTGAGATTATAAGAGAATATGAAGTTAAGAAGTATGGAGATTTATTATTCAATATGTGTTAGAGATTATAATTGTAGATAGATTTGATATGTATGGAGTTTTATTTTTCTCCATATAAATGTGACTATTTCTTGATTGATCTTAATATTTAAGAGATGTCTCAATAAGTATGGAACATTGTTTACAACATTTTTTTGAGAATAAGAAGATTTGAAGAAGTCCATGCAATATAAAATTTATTGTATGAGAAGTTTTGATGTAGTGAATACCATGAAATTATTGATTTAAATGAAATGGTGTTTAGAATAAGAATTTAAATAATTCCATGAAAAATAATAGTTATTATTCATAGGGTAATTAAGGATGAATATGATTTTTAAAATAATATTTGTGAATTTCATATCATTTTATAATATACATAGGGTTATAATAATTTTATAATGTTGGGAATTTAACAAAAATATTGGGTAATTGTTTCAAGACTCAACAGAAAACCCATCATCAAAACATGTGGGACCCAATGGCCAACACTGTAAGAGAGTCTTGCAAAGGGTTTGAATAGAAACAAAGGAGTGAGGGTAGATGTAAGGTTCCTGTAGGCTATTCATGGTGGAATGCATGGAGGGAGAGTGTATTGGTTGTGTAGTATGAATATGTGTGAAATTTTATCTTGGTGACAAACCTGATACTGGCTCGAATTAATAAAGGGAATGGAATTATTTATTAATTATATTGCATATGAAATGAACATAGATGTGGGATATAGAAAGTACTACACTATATCACAATCACTAGATGATATAAACAGAACACTTGTCACTCGATTGAATTGATCTGACCAATCCAATCACCACTGGATAGTGTCTTCAACAACATTCCTCTTCTGAGTGTTCTAGTATGCTAAAGTTCTTGTTGAAATTCCATCGATCTAAATCGAGGATTCTATGATCATTTTAAGTCCAATATAATGAGGTGATGAGGCCATGAAACTTCAGGAATTTAATCTATATCTTGAATGCATGAGGATATTAAAATAATATTTTTTATCCAAATGAAAGAATAGTTTCATAAGGCCATTTATATACATAGAGGATTCTAGGGTTTATGAATGAGGAGAAGTGTTTGATTTATATCTCATGCACATTAGGTGAAAATGTGGACTCACATATGAAGGGAAGACACATTTTTATGTGAATTCCAAAACTATAACCTTCATTCAAATAAATTTAATGTTCTGATATTTATTATATAAATATTTTCATCTATATGGAAAATTTATTAAATTCATTGAGGAAACGTGAAATTCAGAGCTAAGTAATATGATACATGACTATAAAAGGTTAATTATTGAGTCCAAGCGTGCTTTAAACTTTCATCTTTGAGATATATTTTTAAACATAGAATCATGGAATGCTTCCACTATACAAAGGGTGTAGATTTCTATGATGGTTTTTCTTGCATGAGTAAGATGATACACCATTTGAATTTTAATTGTTCCAAGAAAATTCAAATTTATTTTCAAATAACTCTTTTTGTATATCAATTATGGATTTTTTGATACCCTTATCTATGACTTCACATATTTTTGAAAACATGTTGAGACAGCACGAGAGAGTTCATAACCTCACTATGTTTCATGAAGGTGAAAGGAAGCACCCACATTCTTAATGATAACATGAAAAAAGGTTTCTCAACAATATTTTGTGTGTGTATACGTGTTGTGAATGAATTACATTGCAAGGTATAGAGATATAAAATTTCATGCAATCTCTCATGAAGTATGTGAATATAGTGACGCTTGATAATAAGACCTAAATAAAAGAAGGCAGTTCATACATGTAACTAATAGTTACATGGACAAGCATAGAGAAACAAGAACAATATATAGAACTTGAATAATCTCACATAAGATAATATCAATAGTGAATTGTATTATTCGGGATTTTATGAATCCATGACACACATTAAATGATTTCATGAAGTACAAGTGAGATACTTGAATTAAGTATTCATGATTGGAGATGAATTAATATTTTTAAAGTATTATTCTTCTATAAAATGTTGAAGAACATTTTTGAACCACTTCCATACATTTATGGAGGATGGGACTTATTTTGAAGAAGGAATAATTTCCCAATAGTTGGTTTCACTAAGTAAACTAATCAAATATAGATAAAGATAGACATTTGAGAAAGATAAAATACTAAATAGGTACTTGAACAGGTACATGGGAAACTATGATTTGGAAATATCATAAAGGTAGTTCAATGGATCATCATATAGTGGATCAATAATTGAAGAATGCTAGAAGGCTCTCAATTATAGCCAAGAGTAGAGGTAGTCTTTTAATCGGAGCTGAGAGAAGGAGAAGTCTCTCGATTGGATTCAGTAGAATATGATGCCTTTTAATTTGAGATATAAGTATTATTAGCGTCTAGTGAGATTATAAAGTAAACTATTATACATTATAATAACACTATGTAATGTCGTGTAAGTATCATCCTATGTGGACTGAGGAGTTATGATATGGTCTGATTCTTTATCAAAAAATTTAATTGATAAAAATGTTACAGTGGAGATTCCAGTTTGGGGTGTATAACTGATATATAAAGATTTATAAATTTCAAAAAAACCATATAAATCACTTTATTCAGATTTTTCATTTAATACATAATTCAAGGATAGGTTATGAGTAACAAAAATATTGGATGAAGGATTTAACTAACCATAGAGGATGACTTGAAAATGGGTTGATTTATAAAGAAAATAAAATGGATCTATGATTAAACGCCTCCCCCTCTCAATAATCTCACACTAATAGAGGATCAAAATGTGGTATCAAAGGGATGGTTACCTCTGAAAGATCAATCCTCTAGCTATAAGATAGTAAAACCATTATGGTTTAGTAAATATGATTAGAACATATGAAGTTTGTATTTGAATAGTTTAGAAAATTACCTTATATAGAATATTTTTTATCTATTAATTTTATAGAAAATGTGGAATCCTCAAAAAGACTCTAAAGAATGTGAAGAAAGAAGACATAAAGAAGATGAAAAATAATTCATTAAATAATGAATAATTTCTTTATGAATCTAGCTATGATGAAGAAATTATTAATCAACAATTCTAGGATTTAATCATTAAAATTAAGGATTAATTAAAAAAAATCTATTTAAGAAGTTACAAATTTAATTCAAGAAATTAATAGAATTAATAATGAAAAATATAATATGGAACAAGGAGAAGATAGAATATAGGAAGAACAACCCAAGAAACTAAAAAATTCTAAAACTCTCATAAAATTAGAAAAATATAAAGATGAAAACTTAATGATTTATAAAGAGATAGTTTCCTTGGTTGAATATTGAAACAACTAATGACACATTAAAATAAAAATAATAATTATTTTGTATAGAAGTGAAAAGAAGTTTATGTCTGATTCATGTGATATAAACAATACATTTATATGTTATCCATGTAGAGGATATATATTATAAACTAACTATGAATGTTGAAGATGCTGAAATTCCAACTGAAAAAAGGAATTTTGAAAAAAATTATAATTATATGAAAACTAAAATTATAAATCATGAATATCATATCAGGAATTTTAATAATTATTTGGAATATATTTTGTGATAAAAATAAATGGAGGTAAATCCTTTCAACATTAAATATCTTCAAATAGAGCTATGATTGAAATATTTAAAAATAATATTTTATATTGATTCACCAAATAATGTAAAATTATGATGTTTCTACACAAGTCATTAATGTAGTTCATGATTCTAGGAAGACTCTAAAGTTGGGAAAATATTCTAAGATCATGTTATGAAGAAACCATGTCAACATCACGGAAAGAGGTAACACATTATACATATAAATATATTTATATTAATATAGTTTCATCTGCCAGAGCATATTATATAGTGAAAACTTTATGTGTGTGAGATGAAAATTCATATGGAAAACCTTCCATATCACTTATGTTTTATGTATAGAAATGAACTAATTTTTCATCCTCATATAAGTATTAGAAGAATAATAATTATATGAAAATGAAAAAAAATTAAAATCTAGGAATAATGATTCATTGAAAACGAAACCAATATTTGTTCTCTATTTTTGGTGCTGTGTAAAATTAGACATCATGTAATTAAAATTAATGGGTTTATACCGAAATTTAATAAATAATCAATTTAGGAATGAAATTAGAAGATTGGATCGACTGAATACATTTTAGATGAATGTGTCTATAATTTTCCTCAAATTGACCAAAATGAGAGTACAAAAAATATAATGGAAACTTGCGAAATATTAAGCATTCCATGAAGGAATTTCAACTATTAGGATAAATGTATCCAAATTGTCTAGAAAAATAGAGAAGGTTCAATGAAATCAAGGAAATGATGATGAATTTTTAAATATGTAAAAAAATAGTTATATATGAAGTGTCAATGGATGAAAATAAAATAGACACACATTTTTGGGAAAATGAGTAAGAAGTTCTATCTAGTAACAAAACTAAAAGGACATATAATGGAATTTTGATAGGAAATTCTTACCCTCGTAATGTTCAATAGAAATTTCAGACCCCTTATTATTCCCTTATTATAGTAAATATAAACTAATATTTAGGGAATCTGAGGATAAGAGAATATTATCATTGGAACACCTATATTAATTATGATGAATGAAGTGTATCACATTAGAAGTAACATTTCATCTGATATATGGCCATCAAAATCAAGAATAATACTTGATTATGTCAAACAACTTCTCAAGGGGAGTGATAGTAAATTAGAATGATGAGACACATGGTGATTAATATTTTATGCACTTGAAATATTTTGATTTGTCTTTTAAGATGTTTGAAGGATAGCACTTAAAAAATTTTCTCAGATAACCCCTGAAATAATAAAGTTGAATATGGTTGTAGATTTTACTGCACTACTAAATTTCTTTTTCTGGATGGTTTTGGTTCATCAGTGACATCACTATTATTTTTTCACTAGATTATCCAACATAGAAATAGATTTTACTAACTGAAGGATAATTTATTAGATAATGAATTTTTTCATTATTTAAGATGATAATACACCTAAATAAATTTTTGTATTTTTGTCAATAATAGGGAGAAGAAAAACTATTTATTTTACATATTGACGTGATGAATTGTTCAGTGGCATACACAAAAAAAATTAATGGGGATCATTTTTGGATACTGTGAAGTTGAATTTCATTTTTATCAAAAAAAAGGGTCAATTATTTTTAAATAATATAGAAGAAATGAAGTTGAGAAGTATGGATTGTTACTATTCAATATGAGTTAGAGATTATAACAGAATATTTTATTGAGAATAATATATAGTTAATATTCTCCATAAAAGGGGTGATTATTGTATAGATCTTAATCTCAAATAAAATGTTTCAATAAATATGACATGTTTTTTGTAATAATTTTTTGAGAATAAGAATATTTTAATAATTACATGAAATATGAACTTCATTTCATGACACCTTTAGAGGAAGTGAAGAAAATATGATTATTGATTTATATAAAGAATAGATTTTAAGAAAAACTAAAATAAATCTAGGTAAAATAATATTTATTTTTTATGAGGTATTTGAGGAGGAATTTGACATTATGATACATATTTTAGAATGATTTGGAATTATATTCTACACTTATAATTATTATAAGACTCTGATGGGGGGCCTATGAGGAAAAAAATGGGCCAACCATTACAAGCCATAAGTTACATCCCAAAATCATTCAGTGAACCATGTAGGACTTCACAACAGGTATGCTATTTACCCAAACATTAGCCCATAAATCTATATTTCAGTCTAGTTGGTCAACACGCAGTTTATTCATCACACTACATATTGATTTTTTTTATGGTGATTTTTGATTCTCGCATATTATCCAGATTTGGTGAACCTCTTTACATAGTGTGTACATTTTAGTTACATGATTTGTGACTGTGTCATTTTTTTCATAACCCTTAAAACATCCCGATAGAACGTCTAGTAATTCTTCATCAATGTTTTATCTATCCTAGATCATATAAAGGTAAAATAACATGTAATATCAACTATAATGTTAAAATAATTAATCAATTAAAATGAAATACTAGAAATAAATTTGAATATAATTCAATGAACAAAAATAATTACAAATTATTATGTGACTGCTCTGATGCCATTTGATGGTTTTGAGGCTCAGTAGTAGTACTTGGACCCATTCCCATCTATGATATTTTTTCAACTACTTTGTATTTATCCTCGTAATTAAATGAAATATAAAACCTATAATCCATGAGACTTGATCAACACACAAAATGTATAATTAATTTAACTTATGATAATTAATTACCATTTGTTCAAATTCTTACTTAATTGATGATTCAGTTGAGACCACAAGTCATACCATTACTAAATTTGAGGAATCAAGGGTTGATTCCCACTAATGGTGATCCACACGTCTTCCATGAACCTTCAATCATCACTGTAAAATGATCTGGGTGCTATCACGGATGATTCTTGTGCTTGATTTGATCATCGTTAACAATAATAGAATCCATAGAGGTAAGAAGGAATTACTCTAGTTCTCTCCATACTCTTGAGGGTAGTGGTAGAGGATATCTCCCCTTCTGGAGATTTTTCCAAGAGAATATCAATATTGGGACTGAGAATGTTATCTCTTTAAATAATTATTCACAATAGTGTTTAGGCTTAGTTGGGGGGTCATAAAATAACAAAATAGGGTATTTACAGAGCTAGTGTAAGAGAATATATAATTACACATTGGTCCTTATTATTCACCTAATATCTAGTGAAACCCATATCTAAATAATGATAAGATTATTATTTACTTGACATGAACTAAACTAAGGGACAAATAAATATTATTTTCTTCAATAAATTACTTTCTATTTTATTAAATAATATTTGATATATAATTTCTCATCAGACCACTCATCTCAATTTGATAGAATTCCTTAATATTTATCAACCACTGAATAAAGTAAATTTACTTAAATAAATAAATTTTCCCACATTATTTTTTTATAAATAAAGAAATATTATATTTTCTAAACATGTTAATAAATATTTATTAAATTTTATAAACCATATAAATAAATATTTTTTATTTTTTAATATAATAGATATAAATAAATATTATATATTCATGTAATTAAATACCTAATTACATGAAAAATAAATATTTATTTAATATTGAAATCACATGATATTCTCTAAAATAACTGGTGCAAAAATATATTTTATCCAAAAAACATGAATAATTATTAAACCATGTATGAGAATATAATTTATTCAACATGTTAAATTAATATTAAATTTAATGATGGTTTTCGATACACTTAGTGGGTAAATCTTAGACCCCTTCCACAATGGCATTAGGATACACCACAAATCTCCAAGGTTAGAATTTGAAAACACAACAATTCTCCCATTACAAGGAACCCAATGTTATAATGATATAAAACCTCATATGAATTATTACTATGTAACATAATCCATTTTTTGTGAAATCTCTAATCGATGAGGTTGCATATTGGTCTGATCAACATATATGCTCGATGTCTCTTTATTGGAATTTTTTGAAAATAACTTTCCTATAGAACACCATGAACATATATTTTATTGATAAATTTCATTCACATCAAAGGACCTCAGATATAAACATCTATTTAACTATATAGGTGAAAAATTTCTTCTCACATTTTTCATTAATTAAATATCACTTGTGATGCTACCCAACATATATTATTGCACTGAGAGCTTATGCCATCATGGTTTTCATTAAGTAATAAATGTATGTGACTCATTATATCCACTAACAATAATCATAATTTCTAAGGATCATTAAACAAATCTGTAAATATAAAAATATAATGACTCATACAAATGTTTGTTTCCTACTGGAATGTTGGGTTATCATAATCTCCTATACTAAAGATTACCAAGGGTATATAAAGTAATAAATTGTCTCAAAGTCCAATGAGTCACTACCATAATGGATTTTATCATTTTTGACATGTAAAATAATATCATCTGGATATAGATCATATATGTAATAATATTTTCATGGAACTTATGGGTTCTAATCCTAGTAGGGAACTATTATGACCTTTCAATGTGATATATACCCTTAGGATATTATCACATAGATACCTTGAAAAATAATATTCATCATGTGATATGATATAAATTAACTTTAAATGCTATTAATATTCCAATAATTAGATTGTGGCCAATTCTAGGGCACCAACTCTAACAATTATAGTGTGATATTCTCTATTTGTGATGCGGTCAATAATCAGAATCCAAATAAAAAAATATCATTTAAAACTCTAGTAATTATTTTTTTATCATCTATACCTCTTAAAAATCTCAAACCTAGAAATGGGGTGGCATCCCTCTTCAAGGAAGAAAGACCTGTAATGTTATCCAATAGTGATTACTTACGCTCTTTAAAAAATACATCCTTTGTAGAAAAAATAGAATTTCATAGTATGGAGTTTCTTTTATCTTGACCACAAAAAAAATTGCTTTATTCATAACAATTTAATTATTCCAATACATCATATTCCATGGTTGTGACTGTATTTCCTAGCCTATCCTAGGGTATTAGATTCATCATATAGTCTTTCATTTACCATTCATTTTAATCTTTTTTAGCTTCCATTATAGTGAAATGGAAGCTTTTTCAACTTGAATATCTATAAGTTACTCTTATATAGCATTAAGACATTATATTACATAATATTGATTAGGGTGTGGTTACTTTCTATATACAACAACACTCTTCCAATGACCCAAGATACTCTTACATGTCATTTGAATTATTCTTCTATAGCTCCATTATAATTCATTGGTTAATATCACGCGTGGCATACTATTGAATGGTCTAATATTACATGTCACATCCATCCAACTAGATCCTGATTTATTCTTAAATACCCTTTAAAATTATCAACTTAATATAAAATAGACTAGATTATAGAATGGTAAATAATGTTATAGTGTATAATTACCTTTGTGCAAAAAACTTTCACCAACATTTTTTAATAGCTCTATGAATGTTGAAAATTATTCCTGCACCATAATATAACAAAATGGACAATGTGTGCCTCACTAAAACCATATTAATTGATGTACATTACTCAAATTATGTTTCCATGATCAATAGATATTTCAATTTAGTTCTTCCTTTCTTTATAAACACCTACATATATCTAATTTTGTGGCTCTTGTATTCCTCCCGAGACCTATCATAATCATCCACAATATTCATTGACATGCCTATTAATTACATTCATTTTTCACCAAATGTCGTTCCCTTGTAAATTTACCAACTTCACAATCCATCATATAATAAGTGGTTTAACTATAATTTATATTGGATTCTTATTTAAAATTTATCCATTCACTTCATCAAATTATAAATTATTTAACATTTATTAACAAAGATTCCATCTCACAACCTATTGTTATAACAAATTACAAACAATATAATAAGAATATAATATATCATATAGAGCTTATCTAAGTATCAATGAGAAATTTAATTTATCCATAACAAAAAAGTATATTCTTATAACAAAGAAATGTAATCTTTATTAATATAAGATAAAATATTTCACTAATTTTAATTTTAATTTTATATAATATGTGTAAATTTTAATTAATTCTTAGCTTATTAACTTTAGAAGACATAATATATTTTTAAAAATGATAAAATTATTAAAAAACATCAAAAAAGTAATACAAAATAATTATTATAAATACTGATTATAATTTTAAAAATTCACTTTCAAAAAATAATATATAGAGCACATGTTGGATTGATATGTGGTGTATTTCAAAAATTCATTAAGAAATCAATAATCATTTTCCAAAATTTCATGGTAATCCAAGATTATTTTATTAATTTTGATTATTTGACAAAAAAATATTAAATTACAAATAATTTCAACTCTAACAAAGCATGTTTGATCTTTAATGGTTTATTGTATGTTAGATTGATGTGCGATTTTTTCCTATAAGTGGGTAATTTGTGACTTCCATTATACAAGTTTTTTTAACAGTATGGTTGTGTTTACTTAATTAGGATCTTTGATAAATATTTATAGAACATGATTGCTTAAAATGGTACAAAGATACTTTGAATCATTTAAGGAAGATTACACATTGGATGGATGTTAAATATTTTTCTATAATTTAAAAATAAATACAAAATAATTTTCAACAATGTTAATAACAATATGAGACCATTTACTCATTTTTACAATTTAATAATTTTTTTTAGAACTAAAAATACAATTTTAATCATTATATTAATAGCACACATCAAATTAATGTGTAAATTTTTATTACAATTCATAAATATGTCAAATATTTTTATATTAATTTTTTATGTTAGTGTAACCTTTTTCTAAGTTTTCATCATTTTATGAAAGTTTTTAGAATAAAAAAATTATTTATAAAGTTTAATTATATATTCATTCATGAAAATAATGTGTTGGATTGAAATGAATATTGTTTCAATAATATATTAATGAAAGATAATATATTTATAATTTTTAAATATCACATTGCAATGTCTATATCATATCGTGTGTCATGTTTACATGTTGTTTTTTCATATAGGTGAAAAATTAGATAATAATTGTTTTTCTAAATATTTGAAACAATATGATTTTTTTAGTTATTTATGTTGGATTGAAACATTTAATTATAACTTGAAGTAATTTTAATTTTAATAATGGATAAATTTCCTCATTCTATAAAAATAACACAAAATATTTATATTTAAATATTTTTTAAAAGTTAAAAATGATTAAAAAACATTGTTCCAAAAAATTTGAAAAACAGAGCTTGTTTTATTAAATTTCATAAATTAATAGAAGATTGTAAAACTATAAATATTATAAATATTAATAAAATATTTAGATAATACCATCTATATAACATGTTACATTGATGTGTGGTTGTTTCTAACATATCATATATGAATCAAGGGTCATTATCCCAAATTTTCATGACAAGAAATCTCTTTTTTCTTCGTTGTGATTGTTCAATTTATATTTGTAGATTTTATATCACAATAATATATCTAAAAAACATATTTTATAAAAACTCATGAAAAATATAATATTTAAAATGAAAAAAATCCTAAATTTAAATTATAAAATAAAAAAATACATTAGTCATAGGAAAAATATTAAAAAATGCCTTTATTGGTTTTATAGAGTTTTTGTTGAGAATTCATATTGAAATAGTTCTACGATGGTTAATATTTATAAATTCATAAAGAGATAATTTCAAAAATTGTTGTTTGTTTATGGTCATGAAACATTATATTCGTATTATAATCTTCATAAAAAAATAATGTAATGAAATAAATTCAATTAAAGAATTTCCTAGAGGTAGGATACCTAGAAGATTTATGGAGATCCATTAAATATTTACATAGGGGTAGATAACAACTAATGTTTATATAGATTAAGAATCAAATAAAAAATTTATATAAAGGAAAGGAATTATTGACATTTAATGTGTAGGTAACATCATTTAAAAATGGAAGGTATAATTAGTGTGTGTACTACTAAAGAAATGACTAATGTAGGATTCATGAAACTCAAATCATAGAGGGTCATCTTCCTCTGGAGATCATCATTTAAAAATATAAGGTTTAATGATTATTGTAATTGTGAGAATATTAGGATGAGTGTGTTTTCTATTGTCATTTTCCTATAAATAGATCCCTTATAACTTTATTAAGTAGAGAAGAATATTTTGAAGATGTATTGGAAGAGTTAATCACACTATTTTTACAAAGTAAAGAGCTTCATAAGAAAATCACCTAGAACATCTTCATATACAAAGTAATTAAGTATATTAGTCTATGGAAAGAATAAAATATATGATATTGGTTATACTATAATAAAATTATGTAGACTGAGGGAGTCATGTAAAAATTATGTGAAAAATAAATCCTTGATGAACATCAAAGTCAATCTTACCCAAAAAATATCTTATAAAAGGGCATATTTTTTATAGTTAATATTTTTAATTGAAAATACCATCCATGATAATGGGGAATTGATGCATTTAATGAAAAGGGGGATTCAAATAAAACCAATAAAAGTGTTAATGTTTTTTAGAAAATTTAAATTGGGAAAATATTCATCAACAATAACAATGTGTATAGTTCAGTTGATAGAGTGATGTGCTCTTAGTTGTGATTTATCTTAAACTAGTGTGAAATTGAGTCTACTTTGAACTTGTAAACATTAATTAATTATAGTGAATTTTGGTACAGTAGCAGATTTTATAGTCTATTGTCATTGGATATAGCCTAGTGAGAGTGAAAAAAGTTAAATTTGTTTTATGTATTACATGATTTTAATTTTATTATACATAATTGAGAGATAAAGATTGAGGTGTGCTTCATCTCATAGACGAACATGATAAAAAATTGATTTTTTAAAATTTACATACCTTTCTAAACCCCCCATATATTCTAAAACAATTTTTCCTATAGTGGTATAAAAAAAATTTCTGAGATGATGGTATAATTTTGTGGAGTTCCTCTCTTTTATAATTCATGACTATAATGAATCCCAAAGGAATTTCAATCTTTAATGGAAATAATTTTTTTCTTTTGAAGTATAAAATGAAAAATTACTTTTTATAATTGGCACATATATTTTTAAAACTATTATTCACGAGATTTTATTCATCATTGGTAATTGATCTTTATTAGATAGTGAACATAATCAATTACATTGGAGTTAATGTATTAGGGGGTTTTATACAATAAAATATATATAAAGGTAATGATATGTAAATATTTTCATTACACATGGGAAAAGTTAATTAAAATTTACTTGGGTGACTCTATAGTGCATGGATCTAAATTTAAAGTTCATTATAACATGTACAAGTATTTGAAATTTTTTCCAAATGAGTCTATTGAAACATTCTTTAACTAGCAGGTAAGTGGATAAACTTCATTGAAAATATCTCATCCCAGAACTACTTTATTATGCCCACCTTCCGGGAGGTGAATTACATTAAAGATGGACATGACAACAAAGGGGTGTTGGATGAAAAGACTATCCACATCAACACTATTCCTAATTACATGGTCCTTCTTATTATAGTGGGAAAATGAAAAACGCCCTCATTCCATCTTGTGTAATGTTTTTACATTCACAATATAAGATCCTATGTGCTCAATTTTCTAAAAAAAAAATTTGGAGGAAATGTGAGAAATTATAGAGACCATTGATTGTGTCAAGATATAAAAGGTAATTCTAATAATATTTTCACATTGATTAGATCCAAGGGATTCATCACTCTAGGATAATTATACAAATGAGATCATATATAATTCTCTTTAAACAATTTGTGTCTCATATGATATGAGTAACAATCATAATGAAGATGTGGAAAAAAATAAATATCAAGAAGTGTTTATCAATTCTATAAAGAATCTCTAAAAGTAAAATGATATCAAATAAAGGGAATTTGTGAATCATTTTCATTCTCTTTATTAAACATTAATATGGGATAGGGAAGTTTGAAAAACTAATTCACATTGTTACTTTACTATTGATAGTTTGGGAAATTCCCTACAAAATTTCCCAAAAAATTAGAATATGGTGATCAAGATGTTGATTCCCTCACAAAGAATTCATTTAGTTTTGGAAAATTAATGAACAGTAAAGGTACTTTATTTAAGAATAATAAATTTATTTCATATGAGTATAATACATAGTAATAAATGTAAGAATAATGAATTTATAAATTCATAGTCCTTAAAAATGTGGTTCTTATAGTTTACATAGATAAAAAAAATAGAAGAAATACATGATAATGAGGGTGATGAGTTTTAGGTAATAATATACCTAAATGTGTAATTGGAGGCTACAATTTAATAAATAGATTATTGGAGGAAAAAAATGAAGAAATCCATTATATGGGTACATGACTCAAAAATTTACATAAAGTAGAAAGAAGGTGATAATTTTGATTTAAATTCTAAGATCAAATTAAAAACCTATAGGATTGATAAAAATAATATTAGGTATTTTAGTACAAGAACAAAACGAAAGAGAAATCCAATATCAATTATATTTTGGATGATATAATTTCATTAATCTTTCTCAGGGAGAAAACATCAGTATATAAACAAAAAATAATAATATCAATATAAGATCTTTACTCTAGGAATGATATTGATAAATTGGATCGAGTTGGATACATAAAAGGTGAAGGAGAAACATTGTGATCCAATGGCATGTTTCAATATTGTCTTTAAAGGAAAATATATAATAGAAAAGGAAAGGAAAGCATGGAGATAGACTGTAAAATAATGTGGTCCTGATTGATGATAAATTATAAAGTCCCACTCTAAGTAATAAGATAATTTTGAGTATTAATAAAATCAAAAAACATTAAATACACTATTGGTAACAGTAGGAACTCAATAGGGGGGTCAATTAAATTCCTATAAAATTTTATGTCAAAAATTATTCTTCAAAAAATTTTCTATTCCAAAACAAATATAGCCCAGTTAACCAAAATATCATATTTATAAAAGTTTTTATTGTTAAAAATATTTATAAAATATTGATTAATTATTAGTAAAAACAAAATACATTATTATTTTAACTTTTAAATTAGATTACTAAAATAATTATAATAAAAATACTTTATAACTTTTAATATCAAAGAAAAGCTAAGTTTTTTAAAATAATTATAAAGTCAATGAAAACAAAACATGAAAACACACATCATAAGTAAGAAAGAGGTTCAGTCTCAAGCCAATACCTAATCCTCTCCCCTTAGTTATCACCTACCATGAAGAAGTTTATATTAAATAAACATGATCCACACCCTAGATTACAGTAACAATAGTACAGAAAACTATCCAGGTCACTAGACCTCTTCCACCCTAAAAGTTGAGTACAAAGAAACAACAAGATAGTCCACATAGGGACCTCTTCTATTGTTATCTATGTAAATGTAAATGGTAAAAATATGAGTTGGTGAAGATATATTTGCATCTTCTGGATTATCACATGAGTTAGTGTGTTTGTAAAATAGATATACACACACTACTCTAAATGTAAATAATATACACAAGAAAATCAATGTAATGAGAATAGGGTTTATAATTATATGTGTGATGTTCTATGCAGCTTATATTCTCTTTTATAATGATATAACTGAAGCTAATGTAATATTCTATAAATAGATATAAAAATAGGGAGTCATTGTTTTATTTTGTCTCATATTTTTAGTGAGCCTCCAAGTGTTCTTTCTTATAAGTTTTTTTTTGTATAGATTTTTTGTCTTTTGGTTCTTATTAGTATCTTCATGTATGCACAATATATATCTATTTTGTTTTTCTATAAGGAGCATGAACAACCCTCTTTATTTCTTCTAGGACACCCCATTCTCACTATATCTCTTGTTGATCTATATATTCCCATTATAAAGACAGTAATAATGATATATTGAACCTCGTACCACGTACTGGTCTCTGACTTCATTAAATCTGGTCTTCAAAAGATATAAAAACTCATTAATATAATAAGAAGTACTATGTTTTATAAATATGGCCATTAATGGTAATTTTGAATTTAAGAAAAAAATCATTTTTGACTGAGTCTATTGGTAGATTAGACTATCATTGTTTAATGATATCAGTATTTCATTCTATCAGAAAATCATCTCTACCGGTAGATCAAACATACATTGTTCAATTTACCTATTGGTAGATGTTGCGTCAGTAGCTCAGCTATCAGTAGGTGATGCTTTGGTATCTTGGTTTTCGATAGGTGATGTGTTAGTAGCTCAGTTATCGGTAACTCACACTTAGTGAAATTCTCTGTATCGGTCACTCACGTTATTAGTAGGTCAGACATTGGTAGATCACACATCGATAGGTCAAGCTGCCAGTGACTCATATTTATCGAAAATTATAAGTTTTTCTATTAGTGAATCATATTATCGGTAGCTTACGTCTTCTGTATCTCTTGTATCAGTGAATTGTTTATCGGTAGTACATGTATCAATAGCTCATACTTATAGATGGATTAGACTTATCGTTGACTTATACTTAACTGAAATCTATAATTCTATATTGTGATTTAAACACTAACACCATAGGTTAAAATTATATTTGAACATGGATACACACAATGTATCTTAATAAATCATAATCTTCATAGACGAGCATGATTTGTGATCATTAAAACTAGAGGAGGTCTACAATATCCCCCTTTTGATTATCAAAAATCAGGGAATTATATACCATAATAACTAAATTGATTAGTGATGATCTGAGAAAAATAAACTTAAAATATTGTATATATGAAATTATAAAAGAAACATAAGTAAAAATTACTAATTAATTGGACATTGTCAATTATATGTTCCCTTTTAATCTCAAGATTAATAGAGATGATTCAATTTTTCAATTAATGTTTCCTTTTAATCTCAATATTAAGAGAGATTATTCCATATTATTTCTCACCCATTGTGGGATTATCAAAAATAAAACACTTAATGAAATAAGAAAGAACATATAAGGAGCAATCAAGGAGATGAAATGACAGAAGGTAATCCATGAATCAAGCAGTACAAGAGATAACACCAAGAGTACAAAAAAAAGAGTACATCAAATCCTAATAGAAAAGTGATCCAAATACTACATGGTATGAATAGATTCTATCACTTAATATCCTTTATCAGAAGCATAGGTTGGTGGAGCATAAGGTTCAGTGGTAGGAGCGGTGAAAGGTAAGGTGATACTGATAGAAATAAGAGGAAATCTAGTAAATACTGAAGGGGGAAGGTTGGCTATAGAGGATGATGTAGGTCTTGTGAGTTCTTGTTGGATGATAGGTCTAATTTGACTGAGATCTGGAGTATGGGTCATGGTTAAAGGTAAGAAAAGGGTATAATAAGAGGACATAGAAGTAGGTAGGATTGTTCTGAGAGGAGAAGGAGGGGGATCACTAATAGTTGTGTGGTGATGGTGAAGATATTGTTTGAGAAAATTGATTAATTGTTTTATGAACTCACAACCATATGTCATTGACTTATCAAGATCCTATTTGTTTTCCATGAACATATCAAGGGTAGTAGTAAAGTCTTTTAATTTCCTAACTTTCTCTCTGAACTCCTGAGACACTAGAGGTAGCATCAAATTTTCCACTAAATATTTTATGTTACTAGTCAACTGGTTTTTGGTATAAATCCAATTAAAAAAGAAATCTACTATCTGGGTTATTTCTTCTTGAGCCTTTGTATCACCAATGGAATAAAACATAACCATATCATAAATATGATCACAATTCTTATTGATTTTTGAGATACTACCCCAGTCATTGCTACCTATCGTAGTCTGAAGTGGCTCTCGTACCAAATTTATTACCATCTCAATATCTATAGAGTCATAAACATGAGCAGTTAAGATGGAGGAACCTTACACTATATCTCTAAAATCAGATCTCAACTAAGGTAGATCAAGAGTTAGAGTCTGATAAGGAGTAGCTTCCCTATATGATTCAGAAGTGTTGTCTGAAAGACCTTTCAGAACATGTTCTAAATAAGTTCTATATTCATTTCTCAAACTGTTAATTTCATAAATCATGAGATTTAACTCATTCCTCATATTTTGATTATATGAAACCCCTGATTTCTCTTGAGTTTTATATCTTGGCTCAATCTGAGATACAAATCTCTTAGTGATCAAATCAATATCTCTTTCACCAATTCTAGAAACTAAAGAAGGTGGTTATGCAGGGGTTTATTGAACAGAAGCCAGCAGCTCTTCCTTGAATGCATTAATATTATCTTTGGTGATAGATTCAATAGGATTTGAACCACCAACGGGAGTAGTAGCATTCCTCTCCTCTATATCAGAATAATCCAATTCAAGAGTCACATATCATGGGTCCCTCCTCAAGACAGGTACCACAGTATTATCCAAGGGGTAAAGCACATCAACATTTTATCTTTTATATTATCTATCCCTCTCAATGGATGGAATATTTCATTAATAAACAAACCCCCTCACTAGATTCCCGGATACATCCCTTATAGCATGAACTTCCTCCTGAACATGGATAGTAGGATCTCTCTCTTCAACCATAGCTGGTCCAACATGAGCCTCAAGATCCCTTTCCTAAATGACAATCTATTTAGAATCCCCATGAGATTCCATAATAGGTTATTAATCCCTTAAAGTGGGACCATAAATATTCTCATGATAAGCAGTCTCTAATGTAAGATCAATTGGTTCATCCTTAGGACTAGGATTTTCACAATAATGATTTGATTTAGTGTCATATCCATCACTTTCTTAATCTTCTCCATCATTTTCCTCAGATACCTCAACATATTTCTCAACTACATCGTCATCATTAGCTCCACCATCATCCTCACTACCACTTCCATCTTCTTCACTAGATTCTTCTTCACTACCAAATATTCTCTCATACTCATAATTTTATGACTCTTTTGTCTCATCAATATAATTCTCAAGAAGAAGTGTTTTTTTAGAAGGTAGAGGTCTAGGTGGACATTCAGGACCTAAGAAACCCTCGCTGGACTATCATTAATGTTAGGATCACTCTAATAATATATAAGAAACTCATTTACTTGACCTTCCTCACCCATATCCTCATTAGAATACCCACCAGATTCATCGGATCCTATACTATGACCAACCATATTCCTTTGCCATGAGGGGTTTTCAACTGGATTTAAATATTCAGACAACTGGTAATTATCCTCGACCCACATATTCTTTTATGGATTCCAATTAATTTTAAGCCTCTTATAGATAAATTTATTTAGACAGAATCCATCACAAGTGGAGACTGTCTCTTCACCTTCATTTACAAATCCCTTATCCTTCAACATAGCATATATAATCTTAGTATAAAATAATAAGTTTGTATTTCAATAGGGCTTCATCATCTCACTAATATGAACCATCAAGTGTCTGTAACTATTTACCTTATAGCCTTTATTAAATAGTTACAAAAATTAAACATCATGAAACTTAAGAGAAGTAAAACCCCCTTTTCTGGGACATAACTGATGCTGGATGAATTTGAACAAAATCCCACACTCTTCATCGATCTCTATAGCAGTTGGCCTACTATGCTCTCCATTTTCAGTTAACTCAACCAAAGCTGCCTCATAAATGAATAGGTCAATTTTTGAAGGAGAACTTCCTTGATGGTCATCACAAAAACCCTCATGGGGGTAATTTCAAGTATTTTACCCAATGCATGGAATAAATGTACACTCTCTCTCCATACAATATCAACTAGATAAAAAACACCATAGATTCTTCCAGAAGAAACTCAACATTCTGGTAAAACTCATGTATCGGCCCTAGATAATATGGCCTCTCATTATTGGATAACCACTCTAACCACCCTTGGGATTTAAATACATTCATAAAATGGGACTTACTGAACAACAACCATTCTAGATGTACTTCAATATTATGAGTTACAATACGGTTCCCAAGTTCTAGATGAACAGGTTTAGGCTTTATCTTAGGCCAACTAGATTCCCCTCTTTTTTTCTTGGACGAATGTGACTCGTCCTCAGATCTTTGAAGGATGCTCTTGAAAAAATACATTGAGATAGATTTTAAGGGAATAGTTCAACAGAAAAAGGTAGAATCTCAGGAGAGAAATGTTTAAGGGTAAGAGTCCAAGAGTAATAGAGTGAGGCTAAAACGTTTTGGATTTACCATTATTTTTATCGCTTAGGGATTTGAAAACATAAAATAATAAATGATGGTTAAAATAAAAAAATAAATAAAATAGTAATGTTTCAAATTTAAAATAGAGATATAATTATATATCAGTTTGTGAGACACACCGGTGAGAGTCATCGGTAAGTTACCATTATTGTTTCCTTTTAGTGAGACAACATCGATGAGTCATGTTGGTGAGACATCATCAGTGAGTCTCCTTAGTAACACATCATCTGTGAGTCACATTAGTGAGATATATTCAATGAGTCCTACAAAATTGATCATACCTAACTCATGTCTAATGTAAATCGTCCTCTAGGAATTTAAAGGCTTTGTAAAAATATCAGTAATTTGATGTTCTGTTCTAATGAATTAAATATTTATATCACCTTTTTTATAATGATCTCTCAAATAGTTATGTTTTACCTCTATATGTTTTGTTTTAGAGTGAGAAACTGGATTCTTAGAAATGTTAATATAACTTTTATTATCATGGTTTATAAGGACATGAATAAATTGATATCTGTAATCTAGTAATGTGTGTTTTATACACAAAATCTGAGCACAAAAAACACAAGAGGCTATGTATTCATCTTCGATAGTTCATAATAAAATGGAATTTTTCATTTTACTACATAATGATACTAGATACTTTCCCAAAAACTGCCATTTTCTAGAGGTTCTTTTTCAATCTATCTTGAAAAACCCAAAATCAGCATTAGAATAACTAACTAAATCAAAAGGTTTTCCTCTAGGATAGAACAATCCTAAATTGGTAGTATACTTGATGTATTAGAAAATTCATTTCACAAAACATAAATGATATTATTTAGGGTGTTCATGAAAATGGGAACACATAACCACACTAAATATAATATCAGGCCAACAAGAAGTCAAGTAGAGTAGACTTCCATTCTTACCTCTGTAATTGTTTTATCAACAGATCTTCCAATTTCATCAAGATCCGTTTTAAATGTGGTACTCATTAAAGTATCACTACAGTTTATACTATAAAATCCAAACCATTTAAAAATATATTTAATGTGTTTACTTTGATTTTAAATAATACTTTATTATTTTGAAAAATTTTGTAATCCAAGGATGAAATTTGAGTTCACCCATTAAACTCTTTTCAAATTCATTTTGCGTCATTTTTGAAAAATAAATACATAAAGAATTTTTAAAAACCCAAAAAATAATGAAATCAACATAGATTTGAACAACCAAAACCTCTCCATAAATTATTTTTATAAAAAATTTAGGATTAGAAATACCTTTTCTAAAACCTTTTGACATTAAAAAATTGTTGAGCATATCATACCAAGATCTTTGAGCCTTCCTTAAACTATAAAAAAATTTTAATTCAAAAAAAAATTGGAAAATGATACTTTCCAAAACTGGGGATTATTCAACAAAAACATCATCAACAATATACCCATTTAGGAATGAACTTTTAACATCCTTTGGATATTTTTTAAAATTGGGATGTGTTGCACGTGCTAACAGAATTCAAATGGATTCATGTCTGCAAACCTGTGAAAAAATTTCTTCATATTCAATTTCTTCTTCTTGATTATATCTATGCCCAACCATGCGGGACTTATTTCTCACAATGGTACGAGCTTCATCTAATTTATTTCTAAACAATCATTCAGTGCATATAGTCAAGATGTATTTGGGTCTATCAGCATGTTTTCAGAAATTATTGATTTCAAATGGATTCAACACTTCTTGCATATCCATTACCCAAAATTCATCATTAACTTCATCATTTATGTTCATAGGTTCAAGTTGTGACCAGAAGGTTGTATGTTTAAACTAGTTCCTTAATGAATCTCTATTATGGGTCCCTTTATCAAAGTCTCCAACTATATCATATAATTTATAATTCTTAATAGTTCTGACATATCTAGAAAGATAAGGTCTAGTGATTTCTTGTTCTTCTACACCTTCAGGTTTAATATAAATAGATTCTGAAGATTTTTTAGAACCGGAGGATTTCGATGATTTTTTAACAGTAGAGTCATTAGATTTAGAATTTTTTTCTATATAGAATAGATCATCGTAAATATTTTCTAGGGATGTTTTTGGTTAATGTCAATTTTGTTTCAATAAATTTGATATGTACCGATTCTTATACACAATTGGTTCTTTTATTAAAGACCCTATAAGCTATTCTGGAGGTCGAATAACCTATGAAAAATCCTTCATATCTTTTGTGGGAAAACTTTTCAATATTATATTTTTTGTTAATCATAAATACATTTCAACCAAAAACATTAAAGTAATTAACCTTAGGTTTCCTATTGTTCTACAACACATAGGGAGTTTTCTTAAGAATAAGAATAATTAAATATCTATTAATTATAAAACAAGTTGTATTCATATATTCTACCCAAAATTTAATAGGTAATCCAAAAACATTAAACATAGTTTGAGAAATTTCTTGTAAGGTTCTATTCCTTCTTTCAACAACACCATTCTGCCGAGGTGTCTTGGGAGCAGAGAAGTTATGACTATATCCATTTTTTGAGAAAAAGACTCAATATATTGGTTTTAAAACTGATTTTCATGGTCACTTATTAAGGATTTAATTATTAGATTACTGAATTTTTCTACTATTCTAAAATATTTTGTAAATTAATAACAAGCCTCACTCATGTGAGCAAAAAATAAAGTCCAAGTATATCTAGAAATGTCATCTACTAGAACATAGACATAGTTCTCCCCATTTAAACTAAAAATTATAGATGTTCAAAACAAATCCATATAAACCAACCCAAGAGGTTTATAAGTTGAAACTTATTTCTTTGGTTTGAAAGAAATTTTATATTGTTTTCCATTGTGACAAGGATTACAGACTTTGTCATTTGGAAATAGAATTTTAGGTAGATACTTGACTATTTCTTTTCTAGTAATCACTCTAAGGGATTGAATATTAAAGTTACTTAATATATTCTACCATATCCAAGTATATTTTTAAAATCACTCAAGTTAGAAACATTTTTAGAAACTAAATAATCTAAATTCACAACATAAACATTTTCATTTCTAAAAGAGGTAAATACGAAATAAATATTAAAATTGAAAATATTACACTAATAATTTTCAAATTTAACATGAAATCCATCATCACAAAATGTTGAAATTGTATGCATAATTTAAATAGGACCATCAACAAAAATAACTATAGAAATTAAAACTAATTAGTGTTACCTATTTGGACAATGCGTATTAATTTTCTTCTTATATTTTCATTGAAGGTGACGTACCCAGAATCAATCTTGATAATATTCTTAAAGATATAATAATACTCTATTATATTTCTCAAACACCCTATTTCCTAGTACCATAAAATCAAACATGAACATTTCAAATATATTTCCAACAAAAATATATTAAACAAGTAAATGTTTTGGTACACATACATTCTGGGTTCCATTAATATTAGTAATTAAGGATTTCTGGACTCAAATTTTCTTCATGGTTTTCCTATAAATAGTTTGTAAAGCCTTAGAAAAAAATTTATTTCATCTAGAAAAACATAAAGTGGTAGAAGATGTTCTAGAAATGGAAATTTATCTAAATTTTCCAAAACTGTTCATAAAATCAGATTTTCTAGATTTGGATACAAAATTGGTTTTAACAAAATTCCTTATTCCAAGTTGATAACCAATAAATGTAGTATATTTTGAATAAACATATTTTTTCAATCATTTTAACTAAGGTATATTTACCATTTGTAAATTTTTATAAATGTTTCTTTAATTTATTATTAGATAGTTTAAGTTCATTATTACCATTGATAAATAGAGCCTTATTTTCCTTTTCTATAGTAAGTAAAAATTCAATATAAATAGTAAGAGCATGTTGTTGATTAGAGATTTATATTTAACTTTAAATTCATTGCATATATCCTCAATAATTTTATAGTTTCCAAAAATTTATTCATTTTTCATATTTTTATAATAAAATTCATCTCTAGAATAATTATAATTCTTTGCAGGAGATTCTAGAGTTACTTCATATGTGTTTTCCATGAAACACACATTGTATTTGTCAACCTTCTCATCGTGTAATGATTTATATTCACTAGATTTGTCCCCAAAAGCACTCTAGGAGGCCCTGATTTACTTTTTTATATTTTTTTTATTTTTATTCATTTTCAATTGGAAATTTAATTTAGGAATGTCATCCTTTAAATTTCCTCTTCTCTTACACTCATAATAAACTATATCATTTTTATTTTAATCAATATACAATTCCTTTTTCCAGTTCCCTTTATTTTCATAATTCCCTTTGTAACTGGGCTTTCTAAAAAACTTATTCCTTATATAAAACTTTTTAAATATCCTAGACAACTGATGAATTTCATCATCACTTTCACTCGGTGATTCTTCATTTCTGGAACTTTCAAAATGAACTTTCACTTTCTTTCTTTTTTTCTTTTGAGGAAGTGGTTTTAAAATCCACTAGGTTTCTCTTTGGTTCATCAAATTATTCTTTATTTTCCCTAATCTAGTCTTCATACATAATCATATTACCTACCAGATCCATTACAGTATAGTGTTGATTTCATAGGATTCCCTTATTGATACTGAGGTTCCTCTCCAAAATTTAAGCCAGCATCTTAGAATTCTCATTACTTGTTACATTGATGTGATTGTCATTCCTAGGGATATGATAGTATTTACTATCTCATTGAACCTAAGAGACATGTCATAAATAGGTTCATAATTTTTAATATTCAAGTTATAATATCTAATAGTGTATGTATAAATTCTCATTTATTTAACACCAGTGGTTCTTTCATGCGAAACAACCAGAGTATCCCAAATTTCATGTGTTGTTCAACATGTAGAAGTCCTATTAAATTGTTCTTCCCCTAATGATAAATATAAGACATTCATAGATTTATAGTTTTCATTGCAAGATGCCTTAGTGTCATCATCCTAAGTGATCCTAGCAGTATCATTAATCTTATATTCATCAAAATATGAAGAACATATTTCAAAACACATAATTTCAAAATTCATTTTCATTTTCATTTTCCACTGAGCAAAATTGTTGCCATTAAATTAGTCATGTATGTTGGTAGTGGCACATTATAGTTTATTGTTCATATTAAAATAGTAGAAACTTGTTTTAAAGAACTAAAAATTTATAATTGATAGAAATTTATAGATAATTATAACACAACTAAAGTCAAAGTTGAAAAAATATTTGAAAACATTATAAGATTAAAAAAAACTTTGATACCAATTGTTGGTTTGAGTAGGATACCCAAGTGGGGTGAATAGTGTACCTATAAAACTTTTTGTATAAAATAATTATACTAAAATACCCCAATTCCAAAACAAATATAGTATAGTTAACCAATTTAGTTGATTTATAAAAGTTTTGTTTTTTCTAAATACTTCTCAAATATTGATTAATTCTTAGTTAAAACAATATGAATTATTATTATAACTTTTGAAATTAGTTTACTAAAATAAATCATAATATAAATATTATTTAAGATTAACTATAAAATAAAAGTCATGTTTTCTGAAATAATTATAATTAAAAAAATAGGAAAACACAAAATATAAGTAAGTAAGAGGTTCATCCTCAAGAAAATACATAATCCTATCCACTTGATGATCACCTTTCACAAAGAATTTTAGATTAAATAAATTTCATCCACACCGAAGATCAAGGTAAAAATAGTATAAAAACTCTCCAGGTCACTATAACTCTTTCATAGTATAAGTGGTGGTATAAAACAAACAAATAAATAGGTTACACAAGGACCTATTCCACTATTATCCATGGGAATTCGAAGGGTAAAAGGATGAGTTGTTAAAGATATCATTGTATCTTCCATTTTAGCATAGGATTCAATCTGTGTTTATGAAACTGAGATACACACTACTTGAAATGTAAATAATATGCACAGGAAGAGAAATGTAATAATAATAGGGTTTAGAATGCTCTATGTGAGGTTCTATCTGGCTTCTGGACTCTTTCATAATGATAAACGTGAAGCTGGAGTCATCTTCCAGGAATAGAAATGAAAACAGAGAGTCATTTTTTCTCATTTCATCTTTACATAGTAATCATCCAAGTGTTATTTTATTCTAAGTTATCACTTTAGATATTTGGGGTCTTTTTGTTCTTAGTAATATGTTCATGTGTTCATAGTCAAAAACACTATTTTTTCTATAATGAATGCGAATAGCTCTGTGTATTTATTCTAGGTCAACCCTTCCTCTATATATCTCTTGATAATCGAGATATTCCATTTATACAGACAATCATCAAGTTATCTTTACCTCGCACCTTTTACAGGTCTCTAACATAATTAAATATTTCCTAAAAAAAACATAAAATCTCATTTATATAATAAGAAGTACTAATTTTCATGAATATAACCATTAGAGGTAATTTTTAATTTAAGAAAAATATCATCGGTGACTTGATCTATCGGTAGCTCAAACATTTGGATTCTCATGCTATCATTAGATAATATATCAATAGATCATATACATCGGTATATCAAAATTGTATTGGTCAATCAAGCTATTGGTAGATGTTTCTTCTCTAACTAGGTTTTCGGTAGGTGGTGTGTTGGTGGCTTAGTTGTGGGTAGTTGATGCATTTGTAGCTTGGATGTAAGTAGCTCACACTTAACGAAATTTTGAGTGTTGGCCACTCACTCTATTGGTTGGTCATATGTTGGTAGAATATACATTTTTAGAATAAACATTCTGTGACTCCTACAAAGAAAAATTTCTAAGTCGCAATGTAGGTGACTCAGTTTATCAATATATAATTCCATTGGTATCTCCTATGTCAATGACTTGTCTATTGATAGTACAAATATCAATAACTCATACTTATCAATGTCTTATACTTTTCAGTGAATTATACTTAACCAAAATCTGTAATTCTATTTAATGATGTAAACACTGACAAAAAATTTTAAAATTATATTTTAACATGATTAAACACAATATATCATAATAAATCATAATTATCACAATTTAGCATGATTTTTGAGATTTAAAACTAGAGGACGCCAATATACACCAAATTCTATGGGAGAATCAAAAATCTACATAATAATACACTAGAGATCTTAAATTATTATTATAGAAATATGGGATATAATTAAAACATATGTTATAATGACAAGTGGTATTAAAAGTAATAAAAGAAATGGAGGTAGGTAAGTTGAATTTAGTATTTTACGTACTCTTTTGACGGATATTGTTTCTACTATAGTGGATATGGATATATGGATAGGTTTTTCATGTTGAGGATATAGAGGAATTTAGCTATGGATATTGAAGACGGTCATGCATATTAGTTCAATGAATCGTCAAGTAGGTTGAAAAATGTAAAATCAATTTATATATTATCAATATTATTTTGGTTTATTATATTTGGAGAAGGAAAAAATGTACCAATAATAATTGTATTTGAAGTCAAAGATATATATCAAAAATTATAGGGATGATAAAATAGTGGTTGTGAATCTTGATTTAAATGAAATAGATCATTCTATAATATATATCCTTGATAGTATACAAACATATCATATTATAGGAAATCAGGATCTTATCATGTACATCAATTATTATAAGGAAACTTTCCTGAGATTTGAAAATGATGAAGTTTTGAAGGTCATTTTATTAATAATGGATAAAATTATAGGGAAATATAATAGGAATATAGATTTCTAGGTCATTAATAGTTTTAGTCGCACCTTACAAAGCAGAAAAAATTATGAGACTCTAGGAATGAAATAAATTTCACTGGTAATCTATATACTTTCAAGGGAAGATATGGTGAAATGATGACGCAATTATAGAAAATATAAGGAATCTCTAACTTATCAGTAGAGAAAAAGTCATCTAATTGTCATCTATGGAAGATGAATAAAAATATAGTATAAAATAATTTCCTACTTGAGCTAAAAATATTTTTTTGATTTTGTGAATAATTAATGATTTCATAATATCCCTAATCCTTAATAAGATTTTACTCATAGTACATATACATTTAAAAATGGTAGGATCATTTGAAAGAGTTATAAACCAAAGGGTAGAAGTTGATATGATTTAATTATTCGATGCACATTAATTTCTGTAAGATGATATCTGTAAAATATATTAATTAAAAGATTTCATATGTGTTTTTAAATTAAAATTAAAGAAAGATGGTAGTTTCAATGGTTATTTCCCAAAATACTAAAGTGTTCAGTTTCATTACACATTGTCAAAGTATGGATAGAATTATTATTAGGTAGAATATTTAGAAATTCAAGATAGGAAATGTTATAAAGATTACCAATATCAAAGTGAAATATTATCTCAATGAAAATGGGATAATTCACCACTGGTTAATAGTAAGGACCCCTTGTTAAAATACTTTCATAGATGGTAGAAATAAAATTATAAATAATAAGTTCTTGATAATTATAATTGAGAAATATCTATAATATATGTTTTGAAAAGAGGTTATCTTGAAATTGGTCAACATTAATGATGGGAATTTTTTGTGTCTGGTAGATATAAGACTCAATAAAAGGTATAGTATTGGAAAATCGAATGTTGAATTTTTTTTAATTTTTATAAGTAAGTGTTTCATTTTCAATAAATAGAAGAGACACAATGATATTAAATCACATAAAGAAAATGGAATTTTTTTAGTTATTCATCAAAGGGATAATTATATAAATGTTTCAAGAAGAGGCTCATAAAAATCATTAAAGACCAAGAGTTCACTATGGTGAAAATTTATACTTCTCATTAAAATAGTGATTATATTTTATAGAAAACAAGTTTTGATATTTTTATCTTTGAAGTACAAGGGATAGTAATGATTTAGAATAATACATCGATATTGATGTTAAAGGTAAAATAAATTCTTTTATTTTAAGTGGATTAGAAGAAGGGATGGAATTTATGAGTAGAATATCATTTTTATCTAGACACCTCCAATATAGAAAATGATAATGAATTTTCTATAATAGACATCACTCATATCTCAAGTAGACCTGAATTATTTTCAAGAGGAATATAATGATGATAATTAAGTCAATTTAATGTATGAATATATTTAATAATTTGAAAAGAATAAGAAATTGGATATTATTCCTAGTACAGTGGATAACAATTTTATTATGACAAAATATTCCACCCTTAAAAAACTATATAAATATTTTGTGGTGATTCAAAATAACACACAACTTTTATATAAGTGATAATCCAAAATTAATTTTTTTTATTGTTGATAAAAAAATTATTTGGTGTCATGGTTGGAAAAAATTCAATTCCTTTTAGTCATAATAGTGAAAATAAGATTTAAGGTTTTTTATAAGGATGTCAAGTCAGAATTCCAAAATAAATTACATGAAGAATATGTGTATATCAAGAATTAAAATAAATTTATTATTTATTAATATGGTAAAAAATCATGTTAATGAATGAAATTTATGAAATAAATAAATAACCAAAATAATGGTATTTGAGACTTGATAAATACTTAGAGAGTCTCTGCTTTTTTAATTAAAGAGTTTACCATAATCCCTACATATAAAAATAATAGTGAAAATATGATATTGGTAATCATAAATGTTAATGATGTAATATTTAGAGGATTGAAAAATCACAATAGAAGTAGTTATGGAATTTATGAAGTGAAAGTTCCAAATGTTTGTTGATAAATAGTAGATATTTTTCTATTTATTACAAACGATGCAATAAATAAATGGTACATATAATTTTCAATAAAAATATAAAAAATAAGTACTCAAAAGATATAAATTAAACCATTCCAAGGAAATAAAATTCTTCATTGTTACTTGATTAAATATTCCAAGGGATAATGATGGAAAATAGTTCAACGTCACAAAGTATAGGTTGGTTATTAGGATCAATTAAATATAATAGTGGAAGTGCCCATCACTATTTTCCTACCTTTCAAGCCTTATGTTACTAAAGTAATCCTAATAAAATTAACTTGGAAGAACTGAAAATAAAAAAAAAGTTGTTTCAAAGGAATAGTGATTTTTCTTCTTTATAAAAAAATTGATCAATAAGAGTTATTTGGATATAATAATGTGGATTTTTTTGGTTAAATATATTACAGAAAGTATACATGATGTTGTTCATTCTATATTTTAAATTACTTATTTATTAGATCAACTTGTAATTATGTTTTTTTCTTAAAAACTACATAATATTAATACATACTGGACACTAATACATATAGTCAATTTATATAGATGAATAAATGTCATAAGGATAATCTCACATCCACTCAAATTTTCATTAAATACAAAAACTCAAGTTATATAAATATTTACAAAAAACCTATCCATCATTCCAGGTAAAATAAATTGGAAATTAAATATTAGTTTTTCAAAGAAAATTTGGAGTGAAGGGTAGTGACAACAGGGTTTATACCAACTCTATTTCATGTTAAAGATATCATTATAATGGTATTACCCAAAGAGATGTTTGGTAACAATTTTCTAGAACCTATAGTTCACACTACTCCCAAAATATAAATAGTATTGATTAGGTACCCCCACTCCCCAAATAATGTATTGGATTCCCATATTTCTTATAGAAATAAATGTAGTGACCATATATTTTTTGATAAAGATATATAGATTTTTCAAACTCTACGGTAAAGGGGGAGAATGTCTCTAGTTGGTTGATAAAGGGGGATAAGGATATAATTCAAAATTTGGGGGTGAAAATATTAATGTGAAGAAAAAAAATATTGTGTCTATAATGGATTTTTATCACTAAGTGATGATCAATAAAAATGAATTTATTCACTGAATAAATTTTTATGTTACTCATATTTTTCATGAGTATAATCAACATGTGGGATTACGGTAAATTCTAAGTGAATATTTGATCACTACATAGAGATATATAGAGTGAATATTGTTTAAAGTGACAAGATTAAAAAAATAAACATGTTTCTTGAGGAATTTTAGTGTCATTAAAAAATAAAAGGGGAAGATTGTTAAAAAAATCCCTCAATTATTTTTGGGGTTTTTGTGTGGTGTTTATTGACAAGGCATATTAACAAACTTCTAGAATAGTGAATCTTGAAATATTAATTAAAAAATATTTTATGGAAGTTTTTGGATTTTTATTTTTTATGGTTAAAAAATTATAATTAAATGAAATGTTTTATGAGAAATGCATATAAAAAGAATTAATGCAATGAAATAATTATTTGAATGTATGATCCAAAAAAATAATTACATAGTTCCATGAAATATTCACATGGGTGAAAATAATCCCTAATGTTTTTTTGGATAAATAATCCTATGAAATATTTATGTATAGGAAAGAGGTCAAAAAAATTTACATGAAGTCTAAAATGTTTTTAAATGGAAGTTTGAAGTAGTCAATGGGAAATAAAAGGTAGATCTTATGAAAGAACTGTAAAACAAGAAACATGACTGATCATTTTTATAAAGAAGCCATTGATTATGAAGGGAAAAAATCATGGATTATGGGATCATGATAATCTTATATGGAGTGGTATTTAAAGGACCCTTTGAAAATAAACATAACTCTAAAAACATTATTAATTTTATAAGAGGATATTAGAGAGGATTAGAATTTTTAATCACACTATTTTCATATAGCATGGGTTTTTTAAATAAATCACAAGTACTATCTTCTTGCATAAAGAAATTACATGAACTGTGGGATACCATGAGGAAATTAAATGGAATACATAACACCATGAAAAAATAAAATAGACTGGGGGGTTGTGTAAATTTTATGTGAAATAGTGTTTTTTGAGAAGTGAATATGTGGTAAATCTTTCATTTTATAGATTCTACATAAATCATATTTTATAAAAAAAATATTTTTCAAGGATAATATCTTACTTCGTAAAGGGGAATTAATTTATTTGATGAAATAGTAGAATCATGTTACAAAAATAATAGTGTGAACATTTTCTAAGCTATTTAGATTTTGGGAAGATTCTTCTAAAGTAAATCTGTGTTCACTCCAACTGGAAGATTTATTGATTCATTTTTCTAACTAACTATGAAACAAGGGTAATAGTTATTACACTTTGTATTTGTAAACAATAGTTGGTTAAAGTGAGTTTTTTCACATTGGAACATTTTTAAATGTGTGATCCTTTGATATAAACTATAAATGTTAAACCAATTAAACTGTGTCTTATCTCTTTTTTATTTTAAATTTAATTACACATTATTGTGAGATAAAGAGACTAGTTTGTTTTGACTCCTAATAGAACAATATCCTTATGGGATTTGTGAAAAAATTACATACCCTTATCCCCACCCCCCACTCTGGATATTTTCCCTATTGTGGAACCTTAAAAACACATCCTCTTAATCTTTGGAACCATTCAGATACCATTTGAACTAACCACTCATTTTTTAAGTAATCTATTTCATTATATGAATATATTTTTTATAAATATCAGAATAGTATTAAAAATTCCTATATATTTAAATTATTAATAAATATTTTTATTTAAATTACATTTTCTAAAAAAAATATACCTCTCATAAATAAAATTTAGGGTATGTTATTTTTTTGATAATTTATTATTACTTGTATAAATTTACAAACATGAGATAAAATACTGTATACATTCATTTGTTTTTTTTACACTAAAAAATTGAAAAAAATATAATAAAATTATTGTGACATATGTGATAATATTGAAATCTTACTATATATATCTTTTGGACTTTTCTATTTTTAGAAATCTATAAGTTTCCCATATTCAGTGAGTGTCCTTTTATAATTTATTTTTCAATATATATATATAAAATTTAATATAAAATATTGGATATATTTTATCGATAATTCAATAGAGATATCATGTGTGGTTGATTTATTAGATATTATTGCAGTGGATCCATAAAATATTTCTACAAATTAACTAGACTGATTGGAATGAGAATCTTTTGATCCCTAAAAAATTAAAAACTAAAAAAATAATGTATGTTAAAAAAATAAAATTATATTAAATGCAGTAAGAGTATATAGGTTTACTCCTTCTTAATGATTTTTTCATTTGTTACTTTCTTTTCAAAAAAATTTGAAACTTATTGTACTCTTTCTAAAATTTCTATTCACATCATCATTTATTCTTGTCTGATAGTAACATAAAGACTTACAAATAAAAAACGATTAGCAATATGTAATTCATTTATATAATCATGATATAAATGTTTTCAAATAATATGAATATTATTAAATTTGGATAAAAATAGTACATTGATTATTAAATGTAATAATTATAAAAATATTCTTTAGAAATAAATTAAAAAATAAGTCTCTTTCCCATCCACGTTTTCTAATTTCATTTACACTCTCTTGAACAACAAAATTTTTAGTCATTGTGTCATATTTGATTTACATATAATAAAATGTCACAAGTATTACCATTTTTCAACATTATATCCACAAAAAAAATTATAATTTCAGTAAATATTAAAGATCTATTGTTAGGTAAAATATATCCTATATCAACTTTCATGATCCAAAAGTTGATTGGTTTGATTGTATTAACATAAATTTCAATTTCCTCTTATCATTATGACATTAACTTAGACATTTTTCATTCAACATAAAAGAAATTGAATATAATGTAGGTTAGAAATTTCATACACGTTTATCTTCATGAATCTTTATAATATTAAATGGGAATATAATAAAATTTCAATTATCATCTTCCATTCTTGGAATATCAACATCAATAATGGGAATAGGTACCACAACTCTAAAAATTTGAGGCACTTGAATCCCTCAACAAATGGGATTATTTTGGAAATTTTTTATTATATGGGGTATTACATTTAATATTTTACATTATATGTCATACAACAACACAGTTTCATGGTGATAATAAATATAAATAATAATCAACTAATACCTATAATATTTTAAATTATGAATAAATATTTTCTAAATAATTAATATAAACTATTAAAAAAATTATCACCTCAAGTATGATAGGAAACATAGGGGAATGTTTACCTCTAAAACTCAGGGACTGTGATTCATTTTAATTAACCAATTTATTTGTTTAATATTATTGTTAATCCCCTCAAAGGATAATTAATAATAATGGATTTTTTTAGTTTAAGTTTTCTTTAATATTATTAATATTATAATGTATCTATTTCATTTTCTTATAATACTATCTCTGTGCTTTTGATTTTATGCACTAGTCTTGAGGTGAGAATCCAAGACCTACACCTTTAACACATACATACTTTTTTATCTCTTCTAATTCCCCATAAGTAGTTAGTCTTCATCTATAGTAGTTGAATTATCTTCTATCTAAACTATATAAAAATAAAGAATATTATTTTTTGTTTCTATTTATTAATATATTAAAGTGTAATGAATTTTAATTATACATGATTTCAATTTTCTTGTGTGTTTTTATCCACTTGATAAAAAACATTGATTGATCAATCAATAGATAAATATAGAAATATAATATAATTTTTTATTTCATTTAAATTTTTTACTCTCAAAATCAAGTACACAGAAGTTTCTCAACCATAGAATACATCATTCATTCTTTATGTAAATGTTTTGTTGGTTGTATTGTAGTTTTATCATATTGTGAACTCCTAAATTGTTTCATAATTTAACATATGTGAGGAAATTACCTTTATACATGTAATATAAAACAAAATATTATCAATTAAATTGTACTTAAAATTTCTTCTCAACATGAGACGCATTTAAATCATCCTATGTTTTGTGTGTTTGATGCATTTGTATATAGATATTGCGTGAGGATTGGCATTCCCCTAAGTATTCTTAAAATATTTTATGAAAAAAATCATTTAAAATGCTCTATAATCCTTTCTATAAATCCTTAATACATATTTTATCAGATATTTCATCAATCTAAATGTAATCTATAAATTAAAATAATGAAAATAATCTGTGTTGAATTTTTTTTATTTTTAGGGTAAATATATGATGTATATTTAAATTTTATCATGATGTATTTAGAAATTATTTCCCTCATTAAAAGAAAAACATTATGCCATGTATCTTTATCAATTAAAACATGTATTCTGTTGAATATGAACTAAATCTATGTGAATGGTATTCTAAAATATATTGGATTCATGGACTGTGACATGGAATTAGGATTCCATTATCATAGCATACAATCTACATTTATCATAGTGTATAATAGTATAGACATATGGGTTATTGAGTGCATATATGAGTTAACATATTTTTCATGGTTTCCTTCAGATATGAATCAATGGATTGATTCATTTATGGCTATATGAAATGATTATAATCATTTTAAATGTTCAAATGATTATACACTCAACAAAAATATCTTATAATAATAAATGACATTTGTCAAGTGTTTGAGGTTTACATTTGACAATATTAATTTAATGACTATATTTTATATAATGTAATGGGGTTCCACAATGGAGTGTGTAAAAAACCAAAAATATATAACTAAATATCTATCTTTATCTATATTCTCTATTCAACTTTATAGTATACTATTTCACACCTTTAGAGCCTATGTGGTCTACAAATAGCATATGAGAATTTTAGTGCTAGTTTCATACCTATAGATGTAAGAGTCTGATGTATTTTTCTCATTGACCTCCTTCAAGATGACTACTTCATGTTTAATGATGATGGATTATGATAATATTTAGGTATTCCTCTTATAATTATCTTACTTATATTTTATATTAATTCATTATGATAAATTAGGGGAATTAAATTGGTTTATTATACTTCTATGATAATAAGATGATTCTGTAAAACAGAATGGAGGTATCAAAGAAAACATTAAAGAGTTATTCAATTCTTGGGAAAATCTCATAAAGAATTCTGCATTTTTATTACATAAAATTTTCATTACATAGAACTAAACATGTGATCTTTTAGAGTTTAGTTTCTTGTAAAAAGGGAACATAATAATTGAAATCATGAAACATTATTCTAATCCAATTGAGAGGATTATTCAAGAGTTTACACTATGTTAATTTTTTTTCATATCATATCATGGGGACATACATCAAAGTAAAGGGGTGATCATGAGCCCAATAAGACCATAAGCAAGGAGAACATTTAGCATGTGACCATGACACATATCAATAAGAACATGAGGTATAAAAATATAACCTAGTCAAGATAAAATGAGGTGTATCATAATAAAAATAACATGAATCAATATATGTAAATGTGGCTACAACATAAAAATGAGGCATTTATAAGCATATCACCAAGACTTGTCTCCATGGTGACATAAATGAAAATTACTAAGGATATTCACCATGGTATCATAAAAAAATTCATGAATAGAGATTAAATTCCTTATCCAATACATTAGAGTGTTATTAGGGTGCACCCTTACTATATATTAATTTCATGAAATCCACATTGATCATAAAAAATAATTTTCTTAATAACCCAAGGGGAATAAAGTAAAGTTTTAATATAAAAGATTCGAGTATGTAAGTTCTTAAAGGCTTGAACATAACATAACATGTAACCCACTAATTGGTAATGTGGGTTTAATACATATAAATCTCCAAAACAATAAATTATATTAAAATATAGGTGAATACCCAAGGATAAATAAATAATTTTTGTATTCACAATAAGATAATTTCATATGTAAAATAGATAAGTTGAGAAGTAATTCAGTAGCATAATGGGAAAAAAATGTGGATTTAGAATAGGGTAAAATTTTATAGAGTTAACGTATCCCATTGATAAAATTTTAGTTTAGAAGTAAGGGTATGATATAAAGAAAAATATAAGAAATTATCATACCCTTTAGAATATGTACACAAAGAGAGTTTCTTGATTAGAAAATAAGATGATCAGTATTACCTTACCATAATTATTTTCTCTTAAATATTAAGGATGGAACCTTTGGGGCATAAGAACCCATTGGGGGCCTATTTGGGAGGAAAATGGAAATAAATTCATGAGGTACTAAATGGGGATTAATTGGAAAGTTTTAATGGTTTCGAATTTGTAACAGAAGTGGAGGAATTGAATAATAATTTTCAAATAAAGGTTTTGGAAATTTTGGTTGTCGAAAATGAAAAATAATTGACTTACCCGTAGTTTTTTTGCATGTTTTTGAAAATTTGAGTCCAATTTTATTATATTTTAATCCATTGAATCCAAACAAAATTTTTTCATACTTATTTGGACATTGAAAATTAGATGATTCACAATATAATGTTTTGAAGATTAAATTTTCTATATTAGACATTCAAAATTCACAAATAGGTTTGGAAATTGATAAAAATCAATAAAAATTGTAAATATTAATAAAATAAGAATGTTTAGTTCTTGTATTTTTGTTCATTAATTATTACATCATTATTTCATAAATATTATTTCATAAGACATACTGAAAACCCAATACTATATTTTTATTATTTACTAAAAATAAAGTATTTTATAATATTCTCCAAAATTAACCCTAACCTAATTTAAATGTGTTTATTTAATATATAATATTTATTTTTTCAAAATAATTATCAACATATTTTAATTTTAACTTTTAAATATAAACATCCTAATTTATTGAAAATAGTTGTTTTTAAAACAAATTCAATATTTTGACAACTAAAAATTTCCTATGACATTATAAAATTATTTTATCATTTCTATTTAAATAAGGGTGTTTGAAATATTATTTCACTAAAAATACTATTTATAAAACATGAATTTATTATAAAATTGTATGTATTTTATAAAAATACAATTTTGTTTTATTTGTTTCAAAAAAAAAAATAACAAATTTTTCTTACTTAAAAATATATTTTATTAAACAAAATTGTCATCAAAATTAAATTAATGGAATAAAAACATTATTTATACATATTAAATTACACATTAAGTAACTATGTCCTAGACATAAAACCCCTTATTACAACCGTGTACGACCTAAGGGTTAGGTGTGTGATAGTGGTAGTTTCATGGGGTCTCATCCAGCCTTGGCTGAGTGGTGATCTCTACTAACATGAACTTCTCTTATAGGTTATTTATTTCAAGCCTCAGTTATTGATTCGCAACAAGATATTGTTCAAGGGATAACGCTAGTGACACTAACTCCCATTCAAGTTCTAATGAATAGTATTCAAACGACATGACTCTACTAGTTGAGGCCATCATTTCTTAACTCTACATAAATTATACTATTATAGTACTACTTGTAAATACTAATTATACTGGTAAATTTATTACCAATGTGGGTAGTTACCATTAGTAAAATAGACTAATTATTATAATGACCAATTTTCATATTACTATAACAATATTCACATTTCTCCCCATAAATGAAACATCATTATTTCTCTCTGTACTCACTACAACTCCCCCCTAATGTTATATTTTACTTTTTTAATATGTTGATAGGTGTACTAATATTTTGTTTCTTTTGGTAGTGTTTTTCATGGGGGTGATCTCTATAGTTGATTAGGGAAATCAATATTTTCTCATTTTTTATTTTATTTTTAAAAATATTAATTTCACGAGTTTAATATCTATCTAATTTAATGATTTTTATTAAGGTTGTGTTGGTTCCACTATATTTTTTATCTATATAATATTATACAATATAACACATATTATTTCAGGAAACAAATATCATTTAAAAATCCTAGTTCATTACACTTTTACCCCCTTTAGAAATTTTTTCCCTAGAATTTCAACTCATATTCTCAGTTGAAAATAGGTGACGATACTTTTATTTCATTATTTCCCCTAGTTCCCATGTTTCCTCTTCATACTTATGGTTCCACCATAATACTTTGACAAGGTGTGTTATCTTGTTCCATATAACTTTGTCTCAATGGTATAATATCTCCACTAGATTCTCCCCATAATAGAGTTCATGTTCTAGTTGTACTACCTATGTATTTAGTGCATGTGAGGGATAAAGTATATACTTCCTCAAAAGAGATACATGGAATTAATCATGAAATTGAGGAAAATTTGGTAAAGGTTATAGCTAATAATCCCCTCAACCTATGCCATCAATAATTTCAAAGGATCCAATGTACCTAGGGATACACATCCCTTTCTTTCCAAATCACATAACTCTCTTACATGGTGATATATAATGAAAAAAATTCTCTAATATCAAACTCCAAGTACCTTCAATAGTTATCTGCACATCCCTTCTCCTGACTTTGAGTATCTTTTACATGTTGTCGTATGGACTTAACATATTCTTTTATCTCCTACACATGACCGGCCTCATGTAGATTTAACTCACCAACATCATCCCAATAATTAGGAGATAAAAATTACTTCCAATATAAGTATTCATAGGGTTACATTTTAATACTCAAGTTCAAGCTATTGTTGTATGAGAACAAAAATAATGGGAGTTTTTGATCCCATCCACCATTAAATTCCATTTAGTAGGATCTCTGCATTTAATAATGTTTCTAAATAGTCCTTTAAAATTGGACATCAATTTAGGGGTGATTGGAAGTACTGAAATTTATTTTAGTATTCATATCATGTTTAAGACCTCTCAAAAATTTATATCCAAACCATGGATCACGATCAGAAATGATTTAAATTTTCTCCATGTGCAGCCTCCCCAATTCCATCATGTGTATCTTATAAAGTTGTTCAACATATAAATCTTTCCAAATAGTGACAAAATGGTCAGTCTTGGTGAGTCAATCCACTATGACCCTTATCACATTGTTTCCTTCTGATGTTCTTGGGAGACCAGTGATGAATTCCATAGTGATATTTTCCAACTTCTATGTTCAAATGGGTAGTGGTTTCATTACCACCTTTGGTAAATTTTCAATTTTACATAACTTATTGACACACCAAGAACCATTTAGGGAAGTAATAAATCGGAATTTTAATATTATCCCTCCAATAAATATTAGTAATGTCCCTACACATTTTAGTTATTCTAGGTGTTATAGAGAATATAGATCTATTAGCTTCATCCATAAGCTTTTTATATATCTCTGGGATATATAGGATACATATCCTTGTATAAATTTTTTTACATCTTATTCATCAGTATTTAACACATGAAACTACTCATTCTTCACAGACTCTATCCTCTTTTGTATTAAATGGTATTCCCTTTGTGCTATTTTGATATTCTATAGCAATGATGGTTGAGAAATCATTTGGGATAGGATTTATGATTCCCATTTCATTATAATTAATATGTCCAACCTTACCAGGTCTTTTAAAAATTGATCTACTTGAATCCTCATCATTTCTATCTCAACATAGTATTTTCTACTTAATGCCTCAGTAACTTTTTTTCTCTTCAAGGGGGGATAATAAAATGTATAGTCATCATCTTTAAGGAGCTTCAATCATCTCCTTTGTCTCTTATTCAATTCCTTTTGCAAAAATATATACATAGAAATTTATTTGTATGTATATATATCACATTTCTCTTCATTAATTTAGTGATTTAATATATTTAGAGAAAACATTTATTGTAGTTAACTTCAATTCTTTTGTTGTATAAAATTGGTAGTGATTCCTTATCTTTCGAGATGCATAAGTGATCACCCAATAATTTATCACGAGGATGTACTGAATCCCTTTAAGAAATTAATTTCTATAAATTAAAAATCTTTCTATGATAAAGAGTATAACTAACACAGGTTCATTAAAAAGTCTCTTCTTATGTTCTTGGAATTTTTCCTCATGCTCCTTTATCCAGATGAACCAAAATCCATTTAGAGTTAACTTTATTAGTGTATTCAAATATTGTGAAAATAATTTCAAAATACTCCTATAACATCTTGATAACCCAAGGAAACTACGAATCTTAGTTACTGTTTTAGGATGATTCCACTCCTCTATAGTTTTTTTCATGGTAGGGTCAAATGAGATTTATTTATCTGTTATAATTTTCCCTAATAATGAAATTTTCTTGAAGAGAATTCATATTTTAGGAATTTCCTAAATAGATTATCCTTTCTTAGTGTTTTCGATAAAACAGGTATATGATCCTAATTCTCGTTTCTAACTTTTTAATACATCTAAATATCCCCAATAAAAACTACCATGAATTTATCAAGGTAGACCATAAATACCATATTCAACAAATATATAAAAATATCAAGATACGTATTCCATGTAAAGGGAATAACAGAAAACTCATAATTCCCATTTATTTTTTGGAAGAAAGTATTTGGAATATCTTCTTTCTTAACCCCTAAATGATGATACCAAAACTGTAGGTTAGACAAAGGGAATAATTCATCCCCATGAATTTGGTTGAATAAATCATAAATCCTAGGTAGAGGGTAATTGTTCTTTACTGTGATCCAATTAAGTTCTCTATAATCAATTCATAACGTCATTGATCCATCCTTTTTCATTGAAAATAGAGATAGTTCTCCAAAAGGGTACACACTTGGTTGGATAAATCCCTTCTCCAAAAAATCATGAAGTTGTTTCCTTGATACCTGTAACTCCACATTTTCCATTCTATATGTGGTATTAGATATCGTCTTGGATCATGGTAAGGGTTCAATGAAGAAATCATAATCTCTTTTTGGGGGAGGCCTAGATAACATTTTAATAAATCAATCAATATATTCCTGAATAATGGGAAATTTTTCTATCCATATACTTTCATTTCATTCTTGGTCTTCACTGATCATATCCATAAAGAAGGTAAAGTGGGTGCTTCTAGAAAAATCTCATGCTATGAAATATCTCTTATAAAAATAACTATAGGTTGTTCATTCAAGACTAGTGAAATTTCTTTTATTCTATATTTGACCTTTCCATTATAATTTTAGAGACATTCCAAACTTATTATAGTGTTTAAATTCAACATGGAAATGACTACTAGATTTGTGATGAGATTGTACTCACTGAAGTTAAGACTCAAGTTTCTATACACTATTTATTTTAGGAAAATCCCTCTTGGAGTCCTGAATAATAACTCTAATTCTACCAAATCCATTATTAATTATATATTCTTTGAAAACAAGGATGAAATAAAGGATTTCATATAATAATAATCAAACATAGTACTTTCTATATTTGAGAGCACAATGAGTGCACTTTCCACTACATCATTTGGATCCTCTACCTTAGCTGCCATGATATAAAATTATAAACCTTGATCCCTTGGCCAATGCTAAGGTTGGTGGTGTTTTACCTTCATTATATTTTTATTTTGGAATTAGTTAGAAAATTGACCAATATGCCCATAATTGAAGCATTCAACTTCAGGCTGGGCCTGCAACATCTTCTCTTTGACCTTAGTGTTCCGAATTTCATAGTTCAACTCACCATGATAATTACAATAAATATTACCATATATTTCAAACTTGTAATAAAAACCACTACAAAGAAATTTGTTCCAAGAATGATATTTCTCATATTAGTTTCATGTAAGGATTTTCACTTTCTTTACTCCTCCTCCATGATCAAAATGCCTCCCTGAGTTTTACTCTATTTTTCTCTTTTTTCATTCCACCTATGTGACCACAAAAACTCCAAAAACACTAATACAACCATAATATAACTCTAGAAATTCTCCCCATGGATTTAATATTTTTAATTTTTTACATTCCTAAGTTCATGGTGTCTCATTCCACCACATAATCTCTCAACCTTTCAGTTTGGATCTATAAAAAATCTAGAGGTGTATTGAAAAATTCTCTTAGAGTTCATTACATTAGTTCCCACTAATTCATTTTTCTTCTACTTCAACTCTTAGAATTACTTAATCATTTTTATTCTAATCGAACAGTAAAAATATTTATTGAAAATAATTTCCTTGAACTCTTCCGAGTCCAGAGAATCAGTCTCCCTTCTTGGCTTCATGTATTTAATCAGTTTCCAACATAGATATGCTTCTCCTTCTAAGTATTATACTACCAGTATGAATTTATCTATCTCTGAAAAGTAGAGTAAAATGAATATATTTCAATTGAATAAATCTATTGTTTATTGATCAAGGGGTTGTAGAGACACTAAAATAAGGTGTTTGTTGATGCATAAAGGACTCAATTGCAATTTGTTCCTTTTGAGAGATTATATTCAATCAACTTGATTAAAGTTATTATTCATAACTTAATATAGTTGATTTATAATCCTCATGATGTTTACCATTCCAACCTCCATCATTCTTGGAAGATCACTAGTGTATCATCCATTGCACTCATCATTTATCCTGATCCTCCTATTTACTTTCATTTTTATAAAATAAGAAACCAATGGTGAGAAACTTATTAATTTTAGGAATATCATTATACTAAATGAAGTTTAAGAGATAAAATATAATTATTAAATATGGTATTCTTTAATATTAGTTACATATATCATTCACAATGGTTCATAAAAATCTTGTGATTAACCAAACTATCCCATGGGAGTATAAAACTTGGTGTGCAACAAGGCCCATTTTCATGAATAGTTCCTGGTCAAGTCTAGATCAATATATTTTTTTTGTTACTTATCCCTATTTATATATATTCCATATCCACATCTACTTGTTGTATCCATACAAGGATTTCATTTCGTGGATATCACTCTATTATTAATTCACCCAAACTCTAGGATTTTTTATATTTATACCTCTCACTGGTGTTCTAAAAAAAATAAAGTACTAATTTCCACAAATAACTAAAACATCCTTTGATACAAACTATGTAATATTGCCTCATTATTACATAATATTTTCCTTTTGTGGAACAAAAAAATGATATTTTATAATATAGTTTCTTGAAAAATTGGAACATTATACAAGAAAATATAAAACATTCTTATAATACACATGAAATTATTCTTAATGGTTTTACCCAAAGTTTATTTTATTGTATCTCATATCCAAGGGACATACATCAAAAGAAAGGGGTGAGCATGAGCCCAGTAACGGAATAAGTTGGGGGAATAATAACCACCAGATCATGGGGAATATAAATAATAAAATTATGTATAACAATACAACATCATCAAGAAAACATGAGACAAATCATAATAAAATGAACATGATCCATAACATGGAAATTTGTTCATGATATAAAAAATTAGTCATTCATAATCATATCACAATGGTTTATAACTAAGGTGTCATAAATGAAAATCCCCAAGGTTGTTCACCAATGTATTGTAAAACATATTGTCTAAGGAGAATAAATTATTTACCCAATGAATTAGAGTGTTATCAGTGAATAGACTTTACATTTCTTAATTTAATGTGATCTACATTGATCATAATAAATCAATTAGTCAATAAACTAAGGAGAATAAAGTATTGTTTTCATATCAAATCCTTGAGTTTTTAAGTGCTTAAAAGCTTGACCATAACATCATTTTTAACCAAATAAAAGTGAATATGGGTTTTTTATATGTAAATACATTAATATATAAATTATATAAACTTATATTTTAATACACATGGATAATGAAATGGTTTTGGTATTAATAATATAATAATTTTTTATGTAAACAAGATAAATTGGTATTTACATTCGACAGCATGACAGGTATAAGATTAGGATTTAGAATAGGGTAAAATGAGGGAGAAAGAAGGTATACCATTGATAAAATATTATTTTATAAATAATTTTATAATTAAAACATAATAAAATAAGGAAACATCCCCTTTATAAAACACACAGTGAAAGAATAACTTAAATGGCAAAGGAGATGAAGAGAATTCCCTTACCGTGAATATTTGATCTTAAATATTGATGATGGAACATTAGGAGCTTAAAGACCTTAGAGACTATTTTGGGGTAAAAGGACGATAAATTTTAGAAGGATGTATTGGAGTTTAATGCGAAAGGTAAATTGGGTGGGTATTTATACTAAAAGTGTAGTGATTGTTCAATAATTTCTAAATATATGTCCTAGGTTTTGGAAAATTAAAACCATTGTACTACCCATGCTTTTGGAAATTTCAGTTGAATTTCATGATATAATAATCCATTATAATAGAACCCCATTTTTTAATACTTCACTGTAAATGAAAAAGTAGATATTTTACAAAATAATATTTTTAAAATCAAATTTTCCATTTCATACATTGGAAAGACCCCTATATGTCTGGAAAATTTATTAAATTATATTAAGATAATTAATAATAATGAAATATAATATTTTAGGATTTTTATTGTGGTTAATTAATTATCACCTCATTATGACACAAATATGAAGTCATGAAACATACATAAAACCCAAACTTTATTTTTTACTATTCACTGAGAAATAAGGGATTTATAAAATTATCAAAAATTCTCCCAAAGATAATTTTTACATTCTTATTTAAAATATAATGATTTTTTATAAAACAAATTCTATAAATATCATAGTATCAAATTTTAAATATAAAGATCCTAATTTATTGAAAAATAGTAGTTTTTAAGACATAGTCTCATTTCTGACACTTATAAAAATTTCCTATGAAATTATGAAATGATTTTTTCATTTAAATTTAAATAATTGTGTATTAAAATAACATTTAAGTATAAAAATAATATTCATAATAACCTAGTTTATAATAAAAGAGTATAAATTGTCTAAAAATTTATTTTTTATTTTGTGTCCAATAATAAATTAATCAAATTTTTAATACTTAAACTTATGTTTTATTAAAAAAAATTATTCTCAAAATGGTATTGATGGAATGGAAATTTTATTTATATAATGAAAATTACACTTTAAGTAACTAATTCCAAGATACATAACCCTTTATTACACTCACATACACCAAAAGTTCATGGTGTTCAATGGTGACAGTTTCATGGGGTGTCTTAGCTTACACTGACTGGGTGGTAATCTCTACTAAGTTGAATATATCTGATAGGAAATTTCATTCAATACTCTCTTTTTGAAGCTCATATTGTGATTTTCTAAGGGCGAACCCCGGTGACTCTACCCCCTCCAATGTTTTGAAAAATGTACTTTAGACGTCATGACTCTACTATTGAGGCCATTGTTTCTCCTTTTTCTATCAATTATCCTTTTTCGTTAGAAAATATATACACTAATTATAATAGTAAAATTATTTCAAAAAGGTATATTTCTCAACAGACAAACAAACCAATTTTTATATTGACCAATGGTCATACTACTATTCCAATGATGACATTTCTCCCTGTAAATAGTGTTTCTTTCTTTCACTCAATATTCAATATAGTTCTTCCAAAGGTTATATTTTCATTTTCTAATAATTTTATTAGTTTAATATTATTTTTTTCGTTTATATAGTGTTATTCATTGGGGTGATGATTATAAAAGATTGGAGTGATCTATATTTTCCCATTTCATCTTTTCTATTATAAATTTTTTATCCAATTGTAATGTTTGCAATTTTAATTAGTTCCATAAACAACTAATATATGTTTATTAACGTTTTTGGGGTTCCTAAATATTTATTACATGTATAATATTATATAATATAACACAAATTTTCTCAGGAAACAAATATCATTTAAAAATCCCAGGTCATTACATCTCAATCATGAATACTGATGACGTTTGGATCTCCTCTTGGGAGATCCATTATGATGAAAAGTGTTAAATTCCAAAATATTTGGAGTAATGGAGTTCAATTATATGTTTATATGAATTAGTTGTTTAATATTTTCATATGATGTATGATTTTCCTACCACCAATCAGTTGTATAAAATCCATGATCATCAATAAATCAACTTGTTATTTTATAATTATTTTGATGAAAATGGATATCATAATCTTCTTGAGTCCATATTGTAATGTTTTATTTGATGTGAATAAATTTAAAACATTTAACAACTAAATTTATTTTCCTATAATTATATTATTATATAAAATAATGTGAACTAAATATTATTGAAATTACATTATAAGATAGTGTAATGGGTATTTATTTGACATAGAGTATGACTACATTTTATGGTAAGGTACGACATAGGTAAATCCAATTTTTTTGTGTCATAAGCTATGATATAGGTTATATAGTGGGATATGGCTGAAATATAGGTTAAATTAATATAGAAAATTTCCCACTTAGATTTCTCTTCACCCTTCTTTCTGGTTCATCTTGTGGAATTTGTTTTCTTCTAAAATTTTAGGTCTTATGAGTTTGAATTTTTGAAATTATATTTTATTTAGTATTGGTATTGTGGTCATTCCTTTATTTTATTGAGAGTTTTTGGTAAAAATTGTATATTTCTGGCTTTATAGTAGGTGGCACATGGTTGGCACACAATTAACGGAACTCGTGCTTCATGCTCTCGGAAGTCATGAAAGCCTTGAAATGACTCTGTTTGAGGATGCACTGCACATGCACAGTTAGGAAAATCTTGAAAATATAAAGTTCATGGATCTTCCATTTTGTATCAAAACCATGTCCCACAATAGGTGCGTGGTATACCAAACCATGCATTCAAACCGTGCGAGTACCCAGTGTGTCTAGTAAGGGGCATGTGGTTTGAGAAACTGTGCGGATTAATAGTTAACAGTGCCCAGGTTATTAAAAAAATGAAATTAACCTTCTACCCATTTGGGATATTATCCAATCAATAACCCATTATCCTTCCTCCCTAGTTTTTGTTACCCAAATGGGTCTTATGCCTTGATCTCCAAGCCTCTCCGCCTCTCACATGGTGTCGGTGTAGTACTTTCTTCACGTTTTAAGGGGAATTTCTCATATTATCCTCCTCTTATCTTCTACCTCTTCCTTCTCCATCCATTTTCTCTTGAGTTATTATTTTCTTTTGATCTATTGGATATAGGTTTAATGTTTCCCTTGGTGTATGTTGGGCATTTTGTATATTTATGTTTCCTTGTATTTTTTCTTGCTTTGTTGGGACTTTAGGAGGTGGTTTCAGATGTGCGTTGTTGAAGTGTGTGTGGATTGAGGTGGGTTTCTCTTTTCACTTACCAATTAAATTTAAGAATCGTTGTTTTATTACTTTTCTCAACTTCCTTATATGTTAAATGATGATTTTTGATCTTTTGAATAATATTTTAATGTGAAATTTGGTTTTTTTTCATAATTGTTTGGGGGTATATGACATTTCTTTTGTTATGTGGTGCACACCAAGTATATGATAAAATTAAATATTGGATTATATGAGTTATTTTTGGTTTTTAAAGAAAACATTATATTTGTAAAATTATTTTTTTCATCTTAAATGGTGGTTTCTATTTATATATGGATTTTTAAATGGTTTTCAACTTGAAAGTAGTGTGTGTTTGATCCTTTGAAAAATGGTTCGACATGATATAATTGTGTGTGGATCATTGGGGATTTGATGAAAGAGGATTCGTCAAAAAAAATGGTGTGATTACTTAATATGAATTCTATAAGGTTGTTAAATTGAAAATAGTGTGTTTTAACCTTTTTGGAAAATTTTATTTGTTTCATTGAAAATTGGTTCTTGAGGTGTGTTTGGAAATTTTTTGAAATTGGTGAAAATTATTATTTGGAAAACTCTACTTGGTAAATCCTCTTTCCATATGTTCTCATTATGGAATCCTTATGATCTATATATGTTTAATAGATTGTACATCCTCACTATGGACTATTTTTGATCTATTTACATTGAGAGGAATGTGATATCCTCAGTGTGGACTCCATTATATATTGGTTTTAAGGAAAGAGATTTTCCATTAGGGTGACTTAGGGAGATTATTGTGTGTTATGTCTATATATTTAATATATTTATATGTGTTAATTCCTTTCCTGGCTTCATTGTGTCAACCCATCTTGAAACATTACAAGTGAACCTAGTATACTTAACTAATTTTATGAGAACAGTTCTTGCACTAGCATAGTATTTCGCTATGTCTAGTGTCCCAAATTAGGGAATTGGATACGTTTTGTTTTTATTACTGAGGGATAGTTCCCCTCAGTCAGACTAGGTAGATTATGATGTAGGGTGTGGGATGAATTTGATATTATTGGGTAAGGCATTCATTTGGGATGAGTCCAGATGTATAGTATGTTCTGGATTATTTCATGAGATCCAAGGCTCCCCCATGTCTTTTGGAACATAGTTTTATATAAATGATGATTTACATGCTTATTGGTTGGATACACATGCATTATTATTTTTTATTATACTTATTATATGATCATTGTTTTTGTCCTGTGCATGGTGTGTTTCTATTAAACATTCATGAGTTTATTTTCAAATACTTATGAAAAATGTTTTGTAAATGTTTTAAACTATATTTTCCCATTTTTAATAAGAAAATTATCTTTTCTCTTTTAAAGGTAAAATGGTTTATCCTTGTAATATAATATGGTTTTGAATTTAAAAAAAGGAAATGGATCGTGTTGGGTTTTAAATAAAGAAATATGTGTAAAATCGTACTTTAATGTATATTATTTTCCAACCTAAGGATGATGTTACTCTTATTTAGAGGAAGTGAATAGGTAATTGATTTATTGAGGCATGATAATAGAGTTTCAATACTCATGCCTATAGAAATTTCGTTTTTTATTATCTATTACAAGTCTCAAAATGGATTATATAATCATGGGAGATGGTTGGTTTTGGTGTTGTAGATTGGTCCTCAAGGTCACATAGAGACATTGTAGTCATCAGGAAAAGTTTGATTTTTTTAAATTTGTTTTTTTATTTTTAGTTTATGTATAAATGATGTTTATTTAGGATATTTATTTATTTATTTATATTGGGACGTTCTTTTTATTTCTATTGTTCTATTTATTTATTTCTATTAACATAAATTTTTCCCTTTGGATACAATGTTGACTCCAAGTACTAGTTTTCATCCTATAAGGATCATGAATACCTATCAGGCCTTGCCACAGATCAAATTGGGTGACCGACAAGGGGTTAAATTTGGTTGGTTCCTGAAAAATAGGAATCATAGCAGGCTAGTTCATTCGATAACCTAGCTTTTAGAGCACGCTTTGTTATTTTGGATGTCAAGTTAAATGAAGTAGGATAATTAAAACATGGTGTGAAATTATGGGGGAGGGTTAGGCCAGCACATTTTTTACTGAACCTTAGTGTCCCTTGGAAGTCGGGTTATGTTTCACTTCTTTGATTCTTGTGGGTTTTTTTGTGTTTGGGAGAAATGAAAATATAGTTGGAACAACGGTATTGGTGATATCACAGGGCCTTTAAAGACATGTGGAGTTAGGAAGATGGTTCTATAGGACTATTTTTGTTGGTAATACAGTTGGCATATAGTTGTTAACCATATGGACAAGTCACCCAACAACATTACTTTTCCTATTTGTGAGCTTCTTTGAGTGTCCTTGATTTTTATATAATTTTGAACACATTATTTTGAAATTGTGAAAAAACATGATTTTTAGTAGTATTTATTTTGTTTCGTGAATATTGAAAATGAAATCTCATATTTATCTTGAATAAATTTTTAGAAAATGGATTTTTGATAAACTTATTTTTGGAAATAATGGGGATGTTTTTCATGATATTTTTTGAGTTAAAGGAAATGTTTTAAGAGGGATGTGTTTCATTTTTTGAATGGAACTCATGGTTTTTTACTTCTAAATGAAATAAAATAGATGGGTGTGCAAAGTTTGAAAATGTTTTTTCACTTGGCTGTTAGTGAGATTTTGAAAGTATTATGATATTTGAAATTAGAAGTAAATTGAGATGTTGAAAACGGGGGTTGAATGTTTTGTTTTGGACTTTTTTATTCCTATTAGTTATCATGTGGAAGGATTTTTATTGTAATGTGGATGGCTTATGACATAAATTGATGAGTACCCTAGGTGGCATGAGAATGTGCATGTGAGTGCGGCTCTGAGGAACAACATTGGTGATTTTAAAACCCACTATTTTTTCTTCTTAAAAATCTTTTTTCAAGAAGGAAATTTTTGTGTTACGATATGTTTGGGTTGTGTGTCTTTTTATGTGATTTTAGATTTTTTTTGTGGTGTTTTGATTTTTATAATTGTTGTTGATGAGTTTGTTTTGATTGAGTTCTTGGTTCTCTTGTTTTTACGTGTACACCCCCATAAAGATTTGATGAATATTCATAGTGCAGTTATAGTTGTTCCACCACTCATAGACCATCTAGTTGATCAATCCATATAATTCCTTCTTGATTTTCTGAATTTAATTCATCCTTTATTTTATATTCAAATGGATCCTCTCAAATAATAAGAGTGAATATGGAAAATAAAAACGAAACTTTTGTATACTTAATTTTCTAGAGTCGTTAAATGTCTGGTTTTCTACATTTATTCTTTAAAGACTAACCTAAAAGTGGTAGAATCCAATTTCTTGAAACAATCCTCAGAAATAGCTTACCTGGAACTTCTTCAGAGATTCATTATTCCATAATTACTTCTCTTAGGTAGTGAGGGTGAATAATGAGATAGAAATTAGTTATCCATGAAAAATTAATGGAACGGATCTGGAACACATTAATTATTTTTTGGATCTAATTTATTACCTTTTTGAGTGGTTTTTAAGTGATTCTATAAAAGATTTATGTTTTTAGAGAGGGATTCATCGTGATCTGTAGTTGAAGGTGTTGGTGTTCAGTCTAACCTTGTTTGCTAACATGGTGTGGAGAGATGTTCATGTTGAAGCTATATGAGCCTAAGTGCTTGAGGTAACCAACCATACTATAGTCTCGGTAAGTGTGTAAGGTAATTCTAGTAAAGATATTGGAAATAAGATTAAAATATTTTCTGTTGGTCACAAGATTAAAAGGCCTCTAGTTCTTTCATCATCTTCTTCTAAGCATAATATCATAGTGTGTCATCAATGTGGAAGTCCAGATTATAAGAATCCATGGTGTTTGAATGCTATGAAGATTGACCATGTCTATGGATACCTAGGTCACTTGAAATAGTTATGTCAGAGTGATTCTAGGAAGTTTTATTGATCCAGATCCACCCCTTTGAATAACACTCAAGCCTGTTTGTAAGAGTAGTGTACTATTTAGGCTTGGTTTAAATCCCTTTTCTTTATTTTCCTCTTTGGTTGTAATGGTTATCTCCTGTGGTGTTTTTTTATGTTTTATTCCCATTACATTGTAAATTTAGATGTTGTGGATCTCTTTTGAACCTCTCTTAAAATGGAAACATATCCTTTGATAAATTGTGGTATTTTTTCATTTTAAGAGGAGGTGTGTTCGATGGGAATATTATTCATGTTATTCCTAATTTCAACTGAAAAGGATGATGAGTTTGTATCTTTTGAACCCTTATTTTGGAAAAAATAATATGTTTTGATTTGGGATTATTTACTTTTGTTTTTAAGTTAGTGGATGCTTCATGAAATTAAGGATCTATCCATAGGACTTAGAGTGGATCTCATCAACAATCAGTATTTGTGGTAGTGTGGAGGACCTACGTCAGGATTTGGTCTCCTATGTTGAATTGATAACGTTTTAAGTTTCCCTATTGTATATTCTTCATCATAAAAGGTCTCATTTTGTTACAAAAATATTAGGAGGTTTCATTTCTTTATTGTGGTCCTTCTGGATTGAATGTTCCTTTTTGGATGTAAGGAGTGGTGGTGGTCTCATTTTATATAAATTCCAGTGGTGGTGCCTTTTTAGATGTGGACTCAATATTTTTTTTATACATATTTTATAGAAACTTTTGTTTAACCCCCTCCCCTTAAAGGGGGTATCTATTTTGGGTGTCATCCCATGACAGGTTTTCCATGTCAGTTAATGTTGGTCAATCCTTAATGGTGGGGAGACCCATCTTAGGTCTCATGGAGGACTCTTCTATATTTAGTTAGTTTCTAATGGTGGAGGTTTGTCCCAACCTCCCTAGTTAACAATCCTATTTAGTTTTGGTTTTTTCAGGGGAAATGGGTATCCCCATTTCAAGTTTCTCTTCATTTTGAGAAACATTTGGCTTTTGTATCACACTCGGTGGTTTTGTCTATGGATGGGTGGTGCAAGATGTAGTTTGTGTTTGAGGTCATTTATTAGGAAGTGGTTTTAGTTTATTTGTTTGTTTCAAGTAAGAGGAGTGAGTTTCACTTGGTGGTGGTTGAGTTATTATTTATTTGAGAGGTTGGATCATGCATTACTATGAATCTCATGTCTTAATCGATCAACTATTAATGGTGTGGAATTCTGGGGGGGGAAAAGCATTATGTTGGGGAGAATTATCACAACCAAATTTTTGTTTTCCCCATTCATTCCAGCTCATCTTGTAGATTTAGTTTTCTTCAAAAATTAAATGTGTTTTGGGTTTGAATTTATGAGGTTATCCTTTTCTTACTTTTTTTCAAGAGATTATTTCTTAGTTTCCTCTTGATTTTTTGGTGAAAAGTGGAGAGATTGGGCTTGATAGATAGTTGTGAATGGTTGGCGTGCAGTTAGAGGAAACCATGCATCATGATCCAAGAAACCATGAGATCCTTGAAATACCTCTGGTTAAGGGTTCATGGACCATTCGTGGTAATGAAAATTTGGTCGAAGTGGTGTGCATAGTTCTACAATTTTGGATAGAACCATGTTGTGTGAATGGGGCATAATTTACCGCATTGTGTGGCTTAATCATTCATAGTTCCTCGGTCATTAAAAATGGAAAATTACTCTTCTACCCTCTCATGATTTTATCCCCAAATCACCTATTCACCTCCTTCCCTAGTTTTTTTAACCCAAATATGGCTTCTCTCTTATTCTCTAATCTGATCCTCTTATCTTGTGGTGTGAATCTAGTGATTTTGTCAAGTTTTAATGGAAATTTATCTAGGTATCCTCCTCTTATCTTCTCCATTTTTCTTATCCTTCAATTTTATCATGATTTCATCTTCTTTATCCATCTCTTGGATCTGTGTTTCATGTTTCACTTGGTTTATGTTGGTGGTTTTTTGTGTTTAAGGTTCCTTTTAGATTTTCTTACTTCTTTGGGCCTCTTCAAGGTGGTTTCAGGCATGCATTGTTAAATCATGTATGGTTTGAGGTAGGTTAACCTTCACACATTCCCTTAAAATTTAATAATTATTGGTTTATTTCTTTTCACACTTTCTTTATATATTAAATTATTATGTGTGGTCTTTGTAATAATCGTTTGATGTAAAATGAGGTGTTTTCCATAATTATTTTCAGTCATATAACCTTGATTTGTTATGTGATGCACACCAAGTGTTTAATGAAATACCCTATTAGATTTTGTGAGTTATTTTTTATATTTAATGGTTTAATTGTATTTATAAAAATATTTTTGGACTCTAAAATCGTGGTTTTTATTTATCTAATGTATTTATAAAATTCAACCTGAAATTAGTGTGCATTTGGTTCTTGAAAAATGGTTGGACAAGAGATGATGGAGTGTGGCCCTTTTTTCATTTGACTAAAGTGTATTTGGCTTGAAAATTGGGTTTTAGTGCTTAAAATTAATTTTATAATGGTTTTTAAATATCAAATGGTGTGTTTTCTATTTTTTAGAAAGGAAAATTTGTTTCCTTGAAAATTTTTCTTGGGACTTGTTTGGAACTTCTGTGAAATTGGTGAAAATTATTATAATGAAAAATATTCATGGACAATAATATTGCATTTTTTATGTTAATTAGATGGTATTTCCTCACTATAAAATCCTCATTATCTATTTATATTGAATGGATCTAATATCCTTATTGTGGACTCTTCATGATCCATTTACTTTGAGTGGAATGGGAGATCCTTTGTGTGGACTCCTTGAGATGACTTGGGGTGATTCATGTGTGTGATGCTTGTGTGTATGATATATGTATATGTGTTTATTTATTTCTTGTCTTTATTATCTCAACCCATCTTGAATCGTGACATGGGAACCTTTCATAAAAAGGGTATTTTGTTAGAACAGTTATTATAGTAGTTTAAGATTTCACTCTAGTTTGTGGTCCATAGCATGGAATTGGATATGTTTTGTTATTACTTATGTGGGATAGTTCCAATCAATTAGACCATGTAGGGTTTGATCAATCATGTGGGTGCAATTTGAAATTACTGGGTATGGAATGCCTTTTGGATGAGTCAATATGTATAATATGTTCTGGAAATTTGACGAGGTCCTAGGTACTCCCATATCTTTTGGAACTTATTTTTATGTGGTAGATGAATAATATTATTGTTTGTTGGTTATTATTTCATGATTATTTTCTATTTCCTTTATCATATGATCATTTTTTCTCCCTTTTATTATGTGATTCTTTTGAAAAGTGATGATTTGGTTTTCAAAGGCTTATGGAAAATGATTTGGAAATGGTTTACAATCAATTTCCCCATTTTTAATAAGAACATAATCCTTTCTCTTTTAAAGTGATAATAGTTTATCCATATAAATTGAAGTCATTTTGAATGTGAAAAAGGGAAATATACCTTGTTTGGTTATAAAGATGGTAATTTGTGGAAAATCATACTTTTATATACTATATTTTGAAACCTGAAGATGATTTTTATTTTATTTAATGGAACTGCATTGGGAATATATTTTTTTGGGCATTACAACTTGGTTTTAATACTCATTCATATAGTTATTTCTATTTTTTCACCTCTATTTCAGGTCTAAGCTCATTTTTTACCACCATGGGTGATGGTTTGATTTCTTATTGGAGATTGATCCCTTGGGTCACATGGAAAAATTGTATTCATCAGGTTTAATTTGAGTTTTGTTGTTTTGTTGTTGTATTATGAGTTTCGGTATAAATTATGTTTAGTTTGGATATTTATTTGTTTATTTATATTGGGATTATCTATTAATTTCTGATATTCAATTTATTTTTTTATATTGGGATAAATTGTTCTATTTGGTAACTTTACTGTTTCCCAACACTATTTTCTTTCCTTGGAGGATCAAGAATGCCTCCCGGGCCTTGCTATGGATCGACTCAGGTGACTGGTTTAAGGTTAACTCGGGTTGGTTTCTGATAGCGAAACATGTCATCATAATGATATAATAGAAATACTAAAATATGATGGGCATGTATGTAAGGGTTACACCACTCAAACCGAAGATACAAAAGGGTAACTCTTCAATATGTAAGGATTACACTATAGTAAAACATTATGTTTCAAGGTTTTGGCCATGTAACTTTTACATATGAAATTGTGCATCCAAATAACCTTTATGTGGGACTTAACCAAAGAATTTAATTACTCAATACATTAGCAATACTTTGACACATAAGTGTTACTGTCTTCTAATATGTCTTATCATAAGAACCAATTCAGATCAAGGAAAATTATTGATAATTTTCCAATCAATCCTAAAAAATGATTCATGGGAAAAAGATATATATTATTAATCGTTTTGGATAAAAATGATTATAGGTTGATAAATTTTTTATAAATGATAAGTTTTTTTTTCATTTTAAATGGGATATTTTAATTCCTAAATTAAATAAGGAATGTTAATATTTTTATCACCTATTTTAAAAATTAAATTAAAGGATTATTTATTTATTTATTCCTTTAAAATATTCATACATCTAAAATGATTATATAATTTAAATACTATATATGAATTAATATATTAGAAAAGTTAATTCTTATAGATAATTAAGCATGAATATAGAAACAAACCATGAGATAATATATATTTTATGGGTTGAAATTGTTATGGATCAAATATATTTATGATGTAAACTAAATTAGTGAAACATATAAGTAATGAATAATTATTTAGACATAAAGTGTTTTTATTGAAATGATAAGTTTTATTTAAAAAAATTATAAATTAATAAATATTTCCTAATATAAAAAATTTTTGTATTTAAAATTATTAATTATTCATAATTATTACTTTGTATTATTAAAAAAGAATGTCAGAAGGGGGTAGATATGTGGAAGAAATGCATCAGTTATTTGGATCTTGACCTAGTATTCATCCAGATGCAGTCTACTCTAATAGCATCATCACCATCCTTGATGTTGGATTATTTATAGGAATGTGTGAAGGATCATATGAGGATTTCAAAACTATATTCATGCAATATTTTTCTATAGATTAGACTTGAAGTCTCTACCATATTACAAAGCACCATAATATCTATCCATCTATCCCCCCCCTCCCTAGTTGCATATCACCTTCAAGGGATCCCAAGCATTGTCTATGACTCCACTAAAATTTATCAATGTAGTATAATTTCATGTTTTAAACCTTTTTTGATGTTTTCCAAGGATTATACATCAGTGGATAAATTTATGGGATTTGTATAATTATTTTAGGGGATTAATTGTCAATATGTAATTGGTATTCTAGATTATAGGTAGTTCATCCTACACTTGTCTTAAAATGAAGACTTTTTTTACCCACGTCTCTTGATTCATGTCATTATGATGGTTGGAATTTAATAATTTTTAGTTGGAAAGTGGAATTACAGAAACTTTGAGTCAATAAGAGAGTAATCAAGTGAGTTTTTTATATGATATTACACTCTAATTTCAGAATATGTTAATTCTTAAAGATATTAAAGATTATTTTGGTTGTTTTTTGTGAATTATTGACCACACATTGGATATGAATAACCGCTATTATGGATAAATATGAATTGAAATACACCTATTGATGCCCCTCCCCAAGAACCTTTACATTTGGATATATAATGGGAAAGTATTCTTTAAACAAATTTAATATGAGACATTGATTGAGTTATCAAAGGCTTGTTACCATCAAGTTTATTCAAACTCTCTTCTAAGGCAGCACTAGAGGCATGAAAGACATTATTAATAAGTAATATTGGATTATATGCATACTAAAATACGTTTTTTAGAGGAAAATGATTAATGCAAGTATTTAGAAGCTAATCAGGTTCCACAACCCTCCCATATTGGGTCTGTTTCTTGGCATTGTACTTCTAGTGTTTCTGTGATAGAGTAGTCAGGGTCTATTGATTTTAGATTGTGTACTTTCTGAATGGATCCTTAAAGGGATAAATATTCCCTTCCTCTAGATAAGGCTCTTCTAAAAATATTGACGAGTTTGTCCTGTAATTGTTTTTCCTCATCTCTTAGAGGACACTTTGTCTTCATTCCCTCCTAGTTTTTAGGTGTATAAATGGTTGAAGCATGTAAATATTTGTATAATGTCAGGATTGGTCAGAATGGTTAAAACATTATTCAAACTAATACTAACCAATGTGTGGATACTAATTATCTAGTGTAAATATTAATTTTTCTATGGTGAGTGTTTCAAATATAATAAGGATAAGAAATCTCAACCACTAAGGAATGCTTATAAATCTCAAGGAAGTGTTATTTCAGGGATCTCAGGTAATTCTAAATTTGGACATGTTGTTGTCTATAAAAATAATTAAAATAATATCCTTCTAGGTCGATACAAAATTAAATATAACTTCCATGGTTCTTATGAATAATCTTCGGTAGTTTTGAACTAAAATTTCAAACAAAGTATTTATCTACATTTCTCTAAGGGAAGAGGAAATAAAATTTTTATAAGAACCAAATGAAATCATAAATTTACAAGTAACGATCAGTATCATAAATATTATGAAGAATATTATAAAATTTTGAAAGAATGCCTTAAACTAAATATTATTTCAACATGATCTTAGGATAGAGACACGGAATTTTTTACAGGTTTATAATCTAATAGTGGGAATGATAAGAAATTATAGAGACCTTTGTTTTCATGATGGAAATTCTTTAGGCGCTGTATTTTTTTGGAAGTTTTTCTGGCCAATTGTTTTTGTATTTTGCAAGTTTTTTTCAAGTTGGGATACCCAAGAATCATATTATATGGGTTCCCTCTCAATCTATATAAGTGGATTTTATTATGAAAATAAAAAGAATATTGGAAAAAAATTATTCAAATTAAAGGCCTTATATGAGGAAATTATATAAACTACATCAATATGAGTTTTACTGATTGATTTGATCAGTGTTTAAATAATAATTAATAAGTGATATTAGAATTGGGTAAATATTTTCCATAATATAAATTGAAATATTAAATTTTTATTATTAATGTAATGACATTTATTCAAATTAAATGTCATATAATTAATTTTATAAAGGGGTTGATATTGGGAAAGGAATATGAAGTGTTTATATTCAAAAATTATGGAATATACATAAGATTAGCTGAATCATACTCAAAATTCTTATATACAATTTATTAATTACATTATTTGAAAATGTAAATTTTTTATATTGTGAATATATAGGTTTTTTTCAAATATTTTAACAAATTATTTAGTTTATTTTTCATGCATGTAAGGAGTTGTATGTTATTTAAGATAATGGATATAGTTTTCTTCAATGAAAAATTTTACTTGTATTGAGTTATGATCTTGAATTAAGTAGTTAATTACTTTTTATAAAAATTATGAGTAAGAATGATGATGTAATTAATATCTCACTTGAGTAAATTATCCCTAGGCGCTAATACTTTGGGTCAAACTACTCACTTTCTTAGAGTCTTTTTCTTTATCTAAAAAGTTGTGGGATAAATATCATTGGATCCATGCATAAATGTATAGAGATTATTCATTTCACATAATTTTATTACTTTATGTGAAAGGTTTTTAACTACCTTATTCATGGGATGAATTTGGATATGTATAAATATATTCGACCTTTAATTTGAGTTAGTTGAAAAAGATGTAAGTTTTGTAAATATTTTCACCACAATATGGTTTGAATATATTGATTTTATAGAGGAAATATTATTCCAAGATAAATCATTATAAGTATGAATATATAAAGGGAATAACGTGATATTAAATGGTGAGATTTAATTCCTTATAAAATATTTAGTGTAAAATTCTCTCTAAAGTATCACTTTTCAATACCTTGATTATCCAATCAATTAGATCACACAATAGTTGGGTACCCCAAAATTATCTAGTAGAAATCAATCATGTATTGTTTCTCCCTAATAGAATTATGTTCTCTTTATTAGTGTTTCGTTTTACTTACACTTATTCAATAGAACCTAATAAGAATAGTTTAATAGAGGAATGGATTTGAGTTTATCTAGATGATGGATTTTGGGATGATTTTTCTACTAAAATGTGTTAGAGTCATATATGATATGATTTATATTATTCCATATCTAAATAACTAAGTTGAAGGAGAAAATTTATAGTATACTCATTGATTAGTGAAATATGGATCTTTCCCCACAACTGGGTATGCTGATATTTCAAAACATGGTAATCGTTTAAGTGGGAGTACATTTAATATAGTTCCTTATTAAATAAATATAAATCATGATAATAATCTAATAAAACATCCTATTTTTTTAAAATGAAATTTCAATCATCAAACTTGTCTTTGAAAAAAAATTAACTGAAGGACAGGAATAATGTTAATAGATCTTAATACTGGTAACTTAAAAAAATTCTCATTTAAGTGAAATTATTTGTGTTATAGAAAAACCAACTTATTGAATAATTAACAAATGAATTTGTTCAACGGCTTGAATCTAGATCCTTATGAGTAAAATTGATATATTTACCTTAGTTTTCATAAAAATTGGATACAAAATGAGCTAATAATCTTCAATATCCACTCATGTGCTATAATTAATTGAGTGTTCTAATGAATTAGTGAGACTATAAGATTTATTTAGGCTTGTTCTGGTCGTCAAATTAATTTCATTATATGCTATGAAAAGTATTAAACATTGGGAAAGAGTTCAATATATTTTCACTCAATAATATTAAAGTATAAAAGATACATGAAATAGGAATATGTTTTCTAGGTTCTGGTTCACTGTTTACAATAAAAGGGAATAAAATTTTAAAACAAAACAAAAAAAATCAGTTGAAAAGTACAACAATATTTCTTACAGTATCCATTTAAGGAAGTTAAAACCTAGAGTTTCTAGGAATAAGAATTAATATTTCTGTATTATTAAATTTTATGGGATACAAAAAGGGGTTTTAGAAACTCCAGGGAATATCCTTTTCAATTGTTAAGATTATAGAAATTTAATCCTCATTTTTAAAGGGTATTTCATAACAAATATATACTTCATAATTGCTGTATAAAACAACCCATAATTTTATTTATAGGATTTTCCCTATGATTATATAGTTTTTTATATTTATTAATGTCAAATATTGAACTTTCAACATATGATAAAACAAACTAAATTTTATTATATTAGTTTAAACATTACACTTATTGAATAAAATGGTCATAAGAATTGAAAATATTACAGAGGGATAAAAATAGAAAATAAGATAACTAAAATATTAAAATTTGGATTTATTCAATCCACCAAAATAAATTCACTCCAAAACAACACTATAAAAATGAAGAAAAATATTAGTAATGCAATATTAATCTTGAAGATTTAAATATTCATAACAATGAAATAAAATATAAGTGAATAAATAATGAATGGAATATGTTGTATTTATAGAAATAAGGGATCCCAAATGAAAGATACAAATATAATAGTTATAATGTCATGAACTAGCCTCGGTCGACTCTGATCCGATCACCCGGGATGCTTTATGACATGGCCCGAAGGACGTTCCTAATCCCCATGGGTAGAAAAGTAGTGTCAAGCATAAAAATAAAGAAGTTAGGAATAATTTATCCCAAAAAAGATAGATAAATAAAAGAAAATAAACTGAACCAAATGGCAGTGAGGATAAAAATAAACTTAGCAGTGAAACATACGTCAATTGACCTTATGGGTCCCCATGGAACATAAAACCACACTAGCACCAAGACTGATCCAAACAAGAGGAACCATAAACAAAAAATAGAGTAGGGGTGATCACCGAGATTCTTAATAGGAATACCAAGGGTAAACAACTCTATATACCCTTACCTTTAAATAGACACCCAAAACATGCCAGTTTGAAAGTAAGACATAATAAAATATTGTTTTATAATATTTTCAAATTCATGTAACAAGTTTATATTCTTAGGGAATGAATTTATACTCCACTACAATTTCAAAATAGATTCCAAGAATGCATTAACATTTCAAAATGAATATAATGAAATTTAAATTAGAATATGGTTTTCACAAAAGGGGGAACAAGAATAAAGCAACTGAAATTAAAATAAAATCACAAGAACCATGTCATAAGTGAGTACCATGGTTAATCCCTCTAGGTAACTAGCACAATGGCACCCTAGGAACCTCATACCTTAGTGAAACATGGATTAGAAACCATGACCAACTATGTTATCTTCCACAATCCACTAGGGGTAATCACATCCCAAGGATCAGTGGTATCTAATCATGTCAGATTTTTAGGTAGTATTGTATCATCTATTTTTTTAGACAAAACTAGGTCAAACCACTTCTAAATCAGCTAGTGTACTAGTCCAAATTCTCCCACCTAGATACTTTGGGATTCCCACATGCTCTATCTCAAATTGGTGGATATTTATCCTCAAACTATCAAACAAGAATACATCACATTCATTATTCAAAAACACATTACCCCTATCAACAATGATCTCTCTCCTTGAGCACATCCCCCTTCCTTCACAAAAAAAATGAATAATCATTTTTACTAGCCACATATCACAATTTACACATTCAATGTACGCATACTTTTTTTTAAAAAAAAGTGGCACGCCTCAATAGTGGTTTTCCTTTTTCCCAAACCACTCTAAAACTACCAAACGGGCCTCATTACTTTGTAAGGAATACTTTTATTTTGGAAAACATAGTCACCCAACACTTTCCAAAACTGTTTGAAAGACCAATTAGACAACCAAGGAACAACACTTTTAAGAAAACAAGCATGAAACCATACTTAAAATAAAGAACCCATTTTAAGGAAGGAAAAATACCAATAAACTCAAATACATACCAAAAGCAATTAATTTTTCCAAACTAACCAAAACATGATATTTCTCTCTTTTTCAAAATCACTCAATACCTCATCTTCATTTATTTAAACTTCCAAAACTAATATGCACACATCAAACTTCTTGGGAAATATCATCTACACACCCAAAACCATTTTAGAATATGCTTTTAAGCATTTAAAGTTTCTATAATTCTAAACCAAGCTTGGAATCACACCTAAATGATGACAGCACATTTCAAAACTTAAAAGAGAACCATGAAAAATAAAGGTAAGTCCAATACCAAGCATCACCATAATTTTTCATAGCATTTACAAAATATTTAATTTTAAAATAACTTTTCTAAACACTCAAGTAATTATGGAATTAAAATTAAAGGCATAGGTATAGGGGACCTACCTCAAACAAGACACTCTTTGATGAAGACCGCAAAAACCATCCCATCACACTTACACGCACATGAATTTATCCATATATATATATAAATACCCCTATATGCATTTTACATATTCCTTACACAATGGGGAAATATATACAAAAAGGGAATATATATATATATATATATATATATCTTACCTATTCATGTACATAGAGGTGTTCTTGATACTCGTAGCCTAAAACCACATCAAAAAGACCCAACACGCTCTAAGAAAATTTACCAACAACCCAAAAAATAGTGGAAAAGACCCATGAACCAAAAATATTTTTCTAACAACTCAAATATCACAAATTCAATAATTAAAATTGAACCAAAGAAAAGGAAGAAAGAAAACATACCTAAAAATGGGGGTGGATGGACCAAAATGGTCTGAAATGATTCTACTTTGGTAGAGAACACCAAAATATATATGAAACCGACCCGAGAGACCCTCTACACCCACTATTAAGAAGGAAGACATCAAAATTCAGCTCACTGAAAACCCTAGGCATCATCCGAATGGAATGGGGTGACACGAAGGAAACAAATTGGATATAAAAGAAGAAGATAATGGGATATGTTGGGAAAAAATCCCTCTAGGTAACTTTGTAGTATTTTTGGGTTTATTGTGTTTGTTGACAAATAATGTTTTCATGGATATTTGTCGAGTTCCCAAGAATTTGTTAACAAACCTTGTTAACAAAGAATAATGAAAAAGGAAAGGACGATCTGGAGGCGGTACAAAAGAGCAGTACAAGGTGGCGCCGTTTCCCAGTGTTTGCCAAATTTTTGGGGTCCAAAATTTGGAATTTGGTGATCATCGCGAAAATAGGATTCTCATGAAGATCATAATTTAATATGGCAATGGCATGACTTTCGTGAAGATAGGATTCATGGTTTGGAAATCGCAAAGACCAGAAGAATGGAGGCGGTGAGTCTTCGTGATTACATCAATCTTCGCGAACGGCAGAGGCTGGAGCGCATCGTGGCAGAGAAGGGCTTTGCGAGGGAGCTTCGTGGCGAAGTCGCGAAGGTATGTTGATGGTGATGCTTCGCGACTACGTCAAGCTCCGCGAACGGAAAATTGTCGTGGTGCTTCGCGATTTGGACAGAATTCCAGCTGAAACTTTGGAGCATCGTGATTTGAGATGACGTGGCATTGACTTTGCGAGGAAGGAAGGAGGATCAGTGGAATCACCTATAAATAGAGGCCGACCCCCTCGAGAGAAATAGAGAGAATTTTCAGAGAAAATACTTTGCTCTCAATTTGCGAAGGTGGTTTGTGGAGCCAGTGTGCTTTGCGAAATAGGTGCTTCGCGGCGGCTGTTGTAGCTCCGTGAAACCTGCGAGTTCTGCGTTGGCTTACTAAGCTTCACGAGGGTCGTTTCTTTGTGACAGCTTGAGCATCGCGAGAGTGCTTCGTGAGGGTTCTTTGCGAGATAGATTTGTGAAAAGGCAGGAGCTTCGCGAAGGCTTGTTTGAGCTTCGTGAAATTGGGAGCTTCGCGAAGTAGGGTGCTTTGCGAAGTTACTTTCCAAAGGTAGTTGCCCAGTGGTCAGAGGAAAAGAGGTATTCATCAGTGGATGAAAGTTGGACTTTAACAGAGCATCTATCAACAGTTAAGGATGTGTGCATTCATGCAAATGAAAAGACCTACAGGTCTATAAAGTGTGAGTTGATTCCCTTCACAAAGCAGTGAGCTTAGGAAGAGGAAGAAGGTGATCCTCTCCACCGGCAGTGAGCCAGAGAGAGATAAATAGGAAGTGACCCTTGGGAAACCAGTGAGCTGACCCTAAACATTGTAAAGGCAGTGGGCCTGGGTATAGAAGTGATCTAGCTCGAACTTTGTATCCACAGCTAGTGAAGTTTAGTGGAATTGGTACGACCAGAAACTTGTCAGCGTATGCTCCTTAGACGTAGCCCTTTACGGTGAACCAAGTAAAATTGGTGTGTCCTGTGCTTGCTTTACTTTCTGTGTACTTTGTGCAACAGGAAAGAGAGAGAAGATTGTTTTGCTTAACAGCGAAACAAGATCAGAACGGGCATTAATTTTCAATTAGTCATACCCTGATTCACCCCCCCTCTCATGAGATTCAGCCTTGTGGACCTAACAATTGGTATCAGAGAGAAGGTTGGCCGTTGTTCTTCTCTCAAATGGAGATCACTAATCATAGAGGGATTCCGATCTTCGACGGATGTAATTTTTAGATATGGAAGAATCGAATGCAACACTATTTCCGATCTTTGGGAATGGATGTGTTTTCAGTAGCTATGCATGGTATCATAGTTGATATTACTAGTGTTGCATTATCAGAAGCTGAGCACAAAGAGTTGGATGCTGATTACAAAGCAATCAATGCCTTAGGGGGATCCCTCTCTAATCCCATATATACAAAGGTGATTTCATGCAAAAAGTCACATGCCATGTGGGAAAAGCTTTTGAATATTTATGAAGGGGATACAAAAGTTAGAGAGGCAAAGCTGCAAGTGTTGTGGAACAAGTATGAAGATCTGAGAATGAACCCAAATGAGTCTATTGAGGCATTCTTTGATAGGGTAAATGTTGTGGTAGAAGACATGCGGGGTCTTGGAGAAATTATCGAAGACATTAAAATCGTAAAGTGTGTCTTGAGAAAGCTTCCACCTCGGTTCAATCCGAAAGTTTCTGTTTTGGAAGATAAAGATCCAAAAGAGCTGACATTGGATAACCTACATAGCACTCTTGTTGCATATGAAATGAGAAATGATGACAACGATGCTGTGGAAAAGGGGAAATCCAATGAGGTGGAATTTAAGGCCATGAAGAGACTCACCATTAAAGATTCTAATGAAGAAGAAGAGACAGATGAGGTGATGTCATTCCTTTCCTCAAATCTGTAAAGAGGAAGAGGAAAGTTTAAAGGTAATCTTCCACTAGCATGCTTTCGATGTGGAAAGGTTGGTCATCTTGCGGCAAGATGACCCAAGAAATTTCAAGATAACTATGATGATGATGATGAAGTTGAAATTCCCAAGAATAAATCTTCAGCCTATGTGAAAGGGAAGAAGCATTTCAAGAGAAATTTCTTCAAGAGGAAGAATCTTCTTTCACAAGAAATAGACAGTTCAGATGAGTCAGAGGATGAAGAGGTTGATGAGTTTGAAAATTGTAAAAATCATAGACAAAATGCTATGGTAGCGGTCGTCGATAGTTCTCAGGAAAAAGAAGAAACTGACGTTGGAGAAGAGGAAGAAGAAGTTGAAGGAAGAGTTGATATGGAAGCCGAATTGGAAGAAACTATTGAAGAGATAGATGTTTAGAGAGCCAAAACGAAGAAAGCCAATAAATTGGTTCGTGATGACAAACTCTATATGCAACAACAGGATGAAGAAAAGTCAGAACTGTTAGAATAAATTGAAAGACTAAAATCCTCAACACCAGAGAGCTCAGAAAATATTGTTGAGCATAAGCTTAAAATTGAGGAACAAAAGAAGGAAATTGATTGTTTGACTAACACAGGAAAGGAGTAGGTTAGACATATCAAAGAACTTGAAGAAGAAGTGGGGATTATGCGATGAAAAATGAAGGATCAAGAAAAACTCTTGACCCCCAATGTTATATCAGAAAAGCAGGCCATTAAAAAGACAGAGAAGATGAAAGAGGAGGCTCATAGTTCAGCAGGAGTGAAGCAGCAAGAAAGCTCAAATGGTAAGGTTAATTTAGGGCTTGATAAGAAACAAAAATCGGTGGCAGTTAATGTCAGACCGCAAGCACCCGTCCCAAAATTGAAGGTTGATTTGGGCACAAAACAGAATCCGAATATTCATAGATCCCAAAGGGAAAATCGTAGTGTTGAAGTATCACGACGGAATGTATCCTATATCAGGTGTTATTGCTGTGGGAAAATGGGACATTCACAGTATGTGTGTTCCATATCCAAGAGATATAGAACGGAAAAAGAACATAGATGGCAGCCAAACAAAGAATAGTTTTCCCGAACATATTTTGAAGGACACTGTTTTTGGTGCGGAGGATTTGGGCACATGGCTAGGTATTGTACTTCGACCATTCAGAAAAATGTGCCAAAGCAGAATCAAAATGATCTCAAGCAGCATGTCAATAAACCCACAGGTGAGTTAAAAACGCAGAATAGATTTGTGGATTTGCAAGATGAGGCTGGTCCATCATACTCTGAGAAAGAATATAAGTCTCAATCCATGCTGAGTGTGAAAGAAAAAGTATGGATGAAAAAGAAGAAAAATGAGAAGGCCGTGGTGGAGGAGATTGCCCTTAAAGCATCAGATCGATCTGGTGTTTGGATCCTTGACATTGGTTGCACATCCAAAATGACGGGTAATAAGGATCTTGTTACAGGCATCAAATATTACAAAGAAGGAGTTGTAAAATTTGGAAATGATGAAGGCCTGGAGATTGTTGGCTCAGGGAAAGCCATGTTTGGGGGCAAAGAGATGAGACGTGCTGATGTCTTGGTAGAAGAGGGTCTCAGTCATAACTTACTCAGTGTTAGTCAACTATGTGACTCTGGGAACTCTATCCGATTTACTAATAAGATGTGTGTTGTGAAAGGAAAAGATGGAGCAAATGTTCTACAGGGAAAAAGGTCAAAGGGAAATATCTACCTTGTAGGTGGGGAAGAAGATACATGTCTTTTATCCAGATAGGAAGAAAACCAGCTGTGGCATAAGCGACTTGGTCATCTATGCCAACCATCTATGGAGGATCTCATAAAGTGTGATGCTGCTAGAGACCTTCCCAAGCTATCACGTGATCGCACTCATATGTGTGATGCTTGCCAACAAGGGAAAATCATCAGAAAGACATACAGGCCAAAGGAACAAAAATCAACTAGAGTGCTCGAGCTGGTTCATGCTGATGTATGTGGACCTATCTCACCATGAGCTATAAATGGGCAAAGGTACTATGTCCTTTTCATTGATGACTATAGCAGAATGGCCTGGGTATTCATCATTACCCATAAGACAGAGGTGTTCAGTTGCATAAAGCAGTATAGGAGGGAATCAGAAAAGATGCTTGGGCAGAAAATTCTGAAGTTTCGTACTGATAACGGTACAGAATTCATAAATAGTCAAGTTGAAAACTATCTTGAGAAACATGGGATAAGGCATCAAGTTTCATCGGTAAGAACTCCCCAACAGAATGGAGTGGTTGAAAGGATAAATCGGATCATCAACAACATGTCTAGAACAATGCTTATTGATAAAGACCTACCATAGAAATTTTGGAAGGAAGCAGTTTTGACATCGGTCTATGTTTTGAACAGGTCTCTGTTGTGTCCGAAGCAAGGGAATACTCTGTATGAACTGTGGTACGGAAAGAAGAAAACGCTGAAATACATTCGAATCTTTGGGAGTAAGTGATTCATTCTCAATAAAGAAAATCACAGAAAGTTTGAGGCACGAGGAGATGAGGGGATATTCCTTGGCTACTCAGGGAAAAGCAAAGAATATAAATGTTTCAACAAAAGTTTGAGAAAAATCATTGAGAGCAATGATGTCACTATAGTTGAAAATGAACAGAATACTCAATGATCCAGTGAACAGTTCCTGGATGAAAGTGATGATCAGGTAAGCAACCCAGGGAGAGCAGAAGTGGAAGAAGCTGACTCAGAAGAAGAAACTGATGATGAAGAAGAAAGTATCAAGTCTGTGTCTGTGAGGAAGCCAAAGAGTCGAGCTGAAATTGATAGTCATAATATCATTGGTGATCAAATAGCTCCAGTTCAGACTCAAAGAATGAAATCATTACAGCAAACATCATTTTTGTCTCAAATGGAGCCGAAATGTTTTTCCGATACAGCTGAAGATGAAAACTGGGTTCAGGCTATGAATGAAGAGCTTGATCAGATTGAGAAGAACCAGACATGGGATATTGTTTTGAGACCAGCAGACAAGAATGTCATCGGGACTAAATGGGTTTATCGCAACAAGATGAATGAAGATGGCACAGTGATTCGGAAAAAAGGATGACTAGTGTGCAAGGGATACTCCCAGATAGAGGGAATAGATGTCGATGAGAAATTTGCACCGGTTGCAAGGTTGGAGACAATCAGATTATTTTTAGCCATAGCAGTGCAAAGAAAGTTAAAACTGTTCCAGATGGATGTCAAATCTACATTCTTGAATGGTGTTCTGGAAGAGGAGGGGTATATTGAGAAGCCAGATGGTTTTCTCATTCATGAGGATGAGAAAAAAGTTTGCAGGCTGAAGAAGGCATTATATGGGCTGAAACAAGCACCAAGGGCATGCTACTCAAGGCTTGATCAGTACTTGAAGAAGCTTGGTTTTCAGCATGGAGGAGTTGATTACAATCTCTATTTCAGTAATGATAGTAATCAAAGAATGATGGTGCTGGTTTATGTCCATGACATAATATTTGGCGGATCAGATGAAGCTCAGTACAAACAGTTTTCCGAATTCATGAAAAATGAGTTTGAAATGTCAATGATTGGAGAGCTAACGTTTTTCCTTGGTCTACAGGTGACACAAGGAAGGAATGGAACATTCATTTCTCAATCTAAATATGCCAAAGAGGTCCTGAGAAGGTTTGGAATGGAAAATTACAAGGATATGATGACTCTGGTTGCCATCCGGATGAAATTATCGAAATATGAAGATGGCAAGGCAGCTAATATCACAGAATATAGAAAAATTATTGGAAGTTTTTTGTACTTGACTACAACAAGGCCGGATATTGTTTTCGCCACATGCCAAGCAGCGAGATACCAGAGCAATCCCAAGGAAAGACACATTCTTGGAGTGAAAAGAATACTTCGGTATATTCAGGGCACAGTGGATTTTGGCTTGACATATACTGATAAATCTCATACAGAGTTATTGGGATATACTGATGTAGACTGGGCTGGTTCAGCGGATGATAGGAAATCAACGTCAGGTGGTGATTTCTATCTTGGTGGATTGTTTATTTCATGTCTAAGCAAGAAGCAAGATTTCGTTTCATTGAGCACCGCGGAAGCTGAGTATATTGCGGCCACTCAAGCATGCACACAGTTATTGTGGATGAAGTAGCAGCTTGAAGATATGGGAGTTGAAGTGAAGTCTCTGATCGGAATCCAGTGCGACAACTCAAGTGCTATAAATCTTAGCAAAAATCCCATCCATCATTCAAGGACAAAGCACATTGAGATAAAGTATCATTTTATCAAGGAGAAGGTTGAGAAGGGAATCGTGAAGTTGGAGTACGTGCCTACAGAGCTACAGGTTGCAGACATTCTGACAAAGGCCTTACCCAAGGAAGCCTTTGAGAGGCATCGAATGGCTCTGGGAGTTCAGTCGATTCCCCGCACTTGAAATAGTGTGGATGTGGGACCCCCCCCCCCCCCCTCTCCCCGAGGTATGATTTGTTTTTCTCTAATGTGCTGATATGTGTTCTCTACTATGTTACAGACTACAAAGGAGTGACCTTTGGGTTCGTTGACAAAGGGGGAGAAAATAGTGTTTGTTAAAGGGGGGGAAAATAGTGATTGGGAGACAGTGTGGCTATTTGAGAAATCATGATAGATACGGGGAGAAGCTGATAGGTGGAGCCGCTAGATAGGGGGAGGAATGAGAAAGGGGGATATTTTTAAATCTGACGATGCTTGAAGTGATCGATCAAAGAATAGATATCACGACAGCTGAGGATCGTGATAAAAGTGGAACTGTGGTGTTGGAATGGTGTGAGAAGGTGTCCAGCTATCAAAAATTGGTATCAACTTAAGAATTCACCAATTGGTATCAGTGTGGTTTAACAATTGGTATCAATGTAAGAGTTGGTATCATATTGGAATCGACAATTGGTGTTAGACATGAAGTGATTCATTGATGAACTTTTCATACTACTCTTGTTTATCACGCCGAGCATTGCTCATGTGGGCTTAGAGTACATGTTAAGTGAATCCTTGAATGCTATCAGAATTGCAAGAGGTGAATGGTGGTAGCAACTGGAAGAAGACTCAGTGAGGTATCAAAGTGCTGAAAATCTTTCTGAGAAGAGTTGTGAAGAGTTTTCAACAAACCCAAAGGGGGAGATTGTTGGGAAAAAATCCCTCTATGTAACTTTGCAGTATTTTTGGGTTGATAGTATTTGTTGACAAAGCAGGTTTTCATGGATATTTGTCGAGTTCCCAAGAATTTGTTGACAAACCTTGTTAACAAAGAATGATGACAAAGGAAAGGACGATCTGGAGGCGGTACAAAAGAGCAGTACAATGTGGCGTCGTTTCCCAGTGTTTGCCAAATTTTTGGGGTCCAAAATTTGGAATTTGGTGAGCATCGCGAAAATAGGATTCTCATGAAGATCATAATTTAATATGGCAAATGCATGAATTTCGCGAATATAGGATTCATGGTTGGGAAATCGAGAAGACCAGAAGAATAGAGGCGGTGAGTCTTCACGATTACGTCAAGCTTCACGAACGGCAGAGGCTGAAGCGCATCGCGGCGGAGAAGGGCTTTGCGAGGGAGCTTCATGGCGAAGTCGCGAAGGTATGTTGACGGTGATGCTTCGTGACTACGTCAAGCTCCACGAACGGAAAATTTCCGTGGTGCTTCGCGATTTGGACAGAATTCCGGCTGAAACATTGGAGCATCGCGATTTGAGATAACGTGGCGTTGACTTCGCGAGGAAGGGATGAGAATCGGTGGAAACACCTATAAATAGAGGCCGACTCCCTCGAGAGAAGTAGAGAGAATTTTCAGAGAAAATACTTTGCTCTCGATTTGCGAAGGTGGTTCGCGGAGCCAGTGTGCTTCGCAAAAGAGGTGCTTCGCGGCGGCTATTGTAGCTCCGCGAAACCTGCGAGCTCTGCGTTGGCTTACTAAGATTCGTGACGGTCATTGCTTTTCAATGGCTTGAGCATCGCGAGAGTGCTTCACGAGGTTGCTTCGCGAGAGAGCTTCGCGAAAAGGCAGGAGCTTCACGAAGGCTGGTTTGAGTTTCAAAAAGGCTTGTTTGAGTTTCGCGAAATTGGGAGATTCGCGAAGTAGGGTGCTTTGCGAAGGTACTTTCCAAAGGTAGTTGCCCAGTGGTCAGAGGCAAAGATTTATTCATCAGTGGATAAAAGTTGGACTTTAACAGAGCATCTATCAACAGTTAAGGATGCGTGCATTCATGCAAATGAAAAGACCTACAGGTCTATAAACTGTGAGTTGATTCCCTTCACAGAGCAGTGAGCTTAGGAAGAGAAGAAGGTGATCCTCTCCACCGGCAGTGAGCCAGAGAGAGAGAAACAGGGAGTGACCCTTGGAAAAGCAGTGAGCTGGCCCTAAACATTGTAAAGGAAGTGATCCTGGGCATAGAAGTGATCTAGCCCGAACTTTGTATCCACAGCTAGTGAAGTTTAGTGGAATTGGTACGACCGGAAACTTGTCGGCGTATGCTCCTTGGACGTATCCCTTTGCGGTGAACCAAGTAAAATTGGTGTGTCCTGTGCTTGCTTTACTTTCTGTTTACTTTGTGCAACAGGAAAGAGAGAGAATAGTGTTTTGCTTAACAACAAATCAAGATCAGAACGGGCGTTAATTTTAAATTAGTCATACCCTGATTCACCCCCCCTCTCGGGGTATTCAGCCTTGTGGACCTAAAAGGATATAAGACTCACTGAAGGGATTTTCACCCAAAATTGAGATGTGTAGCGTTCATCAGAGGGAGGAAGCAGTGCACCAGATCCCTCTTGAGTAGCCAGATTGTGCAAGAAAGAGTGGAGGGGGAGGGTTAGCTATGCAAGAGAGGTGTTTCGTGAGGTGAAGGAGGAGAAATCACCACCAAAGAATGAAGAGGATCTCTCAAGGGGGAGCGGCGTTCATAGGGAGGAAGAGGGGAGGGAGAAATAATGTGATGAACAATGGAGAGGAGGAGGAAGAAAATTATTGAAACGGAAAGAAAAAAAGAAATAAATAAAATAAAGGGAAAAAAATTAAAACATAACTCGGCAATAATATTAATAATAATCTTAATAAATTAATAATAATAATGAAAATAATATCCATACTAATAATAATAACATTAAAAATAATAGTATGATTATTATTATTATTATTATTATTAAAATTTCTTTTAATTTTTTAATTCATATTTTATTTTATTTTTTATTTTTATTTTATTTTATTTTAAAACACAGGATGATAGCACTATTACCTATGTGAATTCGTACGGTTCCCAAACCTTTCTCTTCCAACTTTCCAGATACTGTAATGCCCAAAATGCCTATTTCTAAATAAAAACTCAAAAATTGAAACTGGGACTCCACCCACAGATAAAAAATATAAAAAATACCAAGGATGAATAAAATAAATAAAATAAAAGAGAATTTTCAGGTCAGGGGGTGACAATTCTCCCCACCATGACACTTTCTACCCCTAGAAAGTCCAAAATGACTCAGTTCGTCAAAACACAAATCACAATACAATGATTATGAAAAAAGTACCTTGATCATTAAAGGAATAAAATCCAAGAACATACTAGATAACCAAAGAAATATTCAATGAGATCCCAAGAATTCAACCAATTAAATTATAGTAATGATATTAAGGAACCCTCGTCTCTAAAAAAACCACTACATGGAACACCCCAACCCCTAACATAGAAATTACATAGGATCGGTGGAACTTCAATAGAAATTTTTCAAGATACCCATTACCCAACTAAATAAATACCACTTTCAAGGTTGGGTGGAATAGGAAAAAAGTATTTCACCATCAGGGTATCTTTGAAGACTGAGTCTCCCTTGGGTTCATTTCTTGATGGTCTCTCTACCAATTTAGGATTCAGGCCAACATTGACCCTTCCAAATTGAAACAAATCCCAGAATAAAACCAAACGTCAGACAACTGTGAGACTGGTGATATGTCTCCCCACCATATTAATAACTATCTAACACAAGTGGGTCGAACCTTCCATTGTGGACCCACCTTCATGGACCAATTCCCAACACAAGAGAGTGGGTTATCCCAATGGAAGGAACTTGAAACAAACATAGATTTCGATCTAGTCCCACCCTCAGGAGACGATAACCTCCAATAGGTAACACCCAAAACCCAAAACCATTAAAAATGAATACTACACACCCAAGAAATTATTTACCATCAGACACAACCATGAAAACTTTAGGAAAGAGTTTAGTGGGACCTTCATTGAAAAATGGCCTCAAATAAACAACCATGGGGAAAAGAAAATTCAACCAGAGTCCCCTATGACATCAGAGACAATAATTTGGATTCTCATCTCCATGCCTTGAGACTACATGGATTTGTGAAATGATCCACTATGGGACCTATGGATAGAATCCTGACATCTTGAGCATCTAAAGAACCGCTGTCAGAAACTTTCAACCTTCAACTGAGGCTTCATCCTTGGGCAGAAAAACCTATAGAACATTTCCACAGCTACACATTCAATAAGCCTTCAAATGATTATGGAAAAGTGGATTAGATTCCCAAACATATGGTATTAGAAGAAATGAGCATGTGGTTCTTAGATCGATAAATTGGGAGTGACAAGGGATAAACCCCATGAACAAGTTCCTCGGGTTCACACTACTCACTAGATAGGGAGCCTTTCATGAGAATTTCAAGAAAGAAAGACACCTTTTTTCATAGTCCACCCATTATGACTCAACATGAAAAAAGAAAACTGGATGTACACTTCACCAATCCCAACATGGTCCTTTTAGTATAACCATAACTTCTAACACCCTAAAAACATCTAGTGTTCCCAAACACCTGAAGACACACCCATATTCCTTAATTTATAAAGAAACTATTATCAATACTTGACCACAACAGGGAAAACAAATAGCATACAAAGAGTTCTTTACCCCAACACTCCTTTCAAAGTCTAGGAAAAACCATCAACTAAGAAATATTCTACAGAGACCATTGGATTTTTATTAGTGGTATATTGTAAATTAGATACACAAAACCCTCTTGAAGGGCATCGCAAAACAAGCCACCACATCCAATCGTAAATAAAAACTCAACTCTCACATAATTTCAACCCAGGAATACTAATTCAAAAACCAAGAACCAAAAAATAAATCCATGACTCCCTTTATAAAATCACTATTTTCATTTTCAACTCAACCCACCTTTCACATTAAAAATCATTTGAACACTAAAACCCACTTCAAAATTCACTTTTATTATAATTCCTTTTGAAAAAAAAACATTCCTACACACCCAGTTATCAAAACATGATTTTTAGAAAACAAACCAGGATAAGAAACCAAGAACCCACCATCAGTATTCCATGACGTCACCCATGTATGTATATTCCAATTCCAACTCAGCCACCCACCCACACATACCAACTCTATATCCACTATAGCATCAACAAGAATATCAAAGGTCAAAAAATTCATTTCAAAATTTTCATTTCCAAGAAATAGATATTTAAAAATTAACACATATTTCAAAACCAAAAAACATTTTCTAAATACATTTCTAATTTATGATTTATAGTAACTTTCAAAGACCCCCAAAAAGTTCCTAAAAGAACATCTATTTTCAGATAATCTCATTCTATTCTCAAACAAACAATGATTTTCACTTTGGTAATCAAATTTTAATAGACCAATCACCAATTTTATGTCCCATAAAAACACCCCAAAACCAACTAAAACCCACACTGAGAACTTCCAAAAGAAACTAATTTACTCAACGAATCATGTTTCCAAATCGCAAATGAACTACTATGACACATGGCTTTCTCACACAGTTTGCAAGACTATGCACAAATCAGGTAAGCACAATAGAAGTCATCAGAGGAAATTGTTTTATCTGAACATGGAATTACAGTCCATGCACAGTAACCATGCACACCTCTAAAATGACCACCAAATTTCGATACCAACTAGAAACACACAAACAAGACTAAGGACCCTGAAAACAACTGAAAACCAAGCATGGGCTTCAAGGAATGACAATCCAGGACCACCCTAGAAATCCAAGCATCATTCGGAAAAGGAGGTGATCAAGAACCTACCCAAAATTTAATACTTAAATTATTGAAATCCTATCTCAAACTATAACACATCCACAAATGGCAAGGGATAAACCTACCTCTGATACCATTTTTCCATCAACCAGCCTGGGTCGACTCTGAACCAGTCACCCAAGACAATCTATGACATGGCCCGAAGGGTTTTCCTAATCCCGATAGGATGAAAACTAGTGTTGGTCATCAAAATAAATAATTTGGGAACAATTTATCTTAGAAAATATAAATAAATAAAATAAAATAAACTGATTAAACTGGTAGTGGGAATAAAAACACAGTAAGCAGTGAAACATACCTTAAGTGACTTCATGGGTCACTACGGAATATAAAACCAAATTCACTCCATGTTCAATCCAAACTAGAGGAATGTAAAACTAAAAATTAGATTAAACATTATCACTGAGATTCTCATAAGAAATTTCAAGGATAATCAACACCCTATTCCATTACCTTTATAAAGTATCTCAAAACATGTTAGTCTGAAAATAAAACATAATAAAAGAATGTTTTTTATTCTATTCAAATTCAAGTAAACTATTTTAATTTTTAAGTAGATCATCTTTATTCCTATATATTTTCAAATTAGATTCCAATAATGCATAAAATTTTTAAAATGAAAGTAATTAAATATAAACTTAAATATGTTTTTCACAAATGAGAGAATAAGAATGAAATGAATGAAATGGAAATGAAATAACAAGAATCATGTCATAAGAGAGAACCATGGTCAACCGCTATATGTTACTAGAAAAATTAGACCCTAGGAACCTCGTACCTTGGTGAAACATGGCTTAGAACCCTCAAACAACTATGTTCTCATTGATCATACCAGGATTCACTGTTTCATTTTCTCCCTTACACCAATATGCCTAAATAGTATTGCATTGAAAATTATAAAAATAATAAAAAAATTAAATTCATGTTTGATTTAATTATTTCTTTTTTTAACCGTTAAAAAGGTAAATGTTACTTGTATTTATAATTACATTGTATATAGAGTTTATTTGGAGGGCCCAAGATGATGTCTAAGAAAAATTGGACAAACTGTGCAGGATCCATGCACACCAGTGGACTCAACCACATAGTTATAATACACTGGGCATCCAAATGGGATTACATTTTTTGGTCTGGTCCAAAATCAATTGGGATATATTTCATATTAAGTTACCCATTCCAAATTTATCCAATAATATGCCCATCTGAACCAATCAGTCCAGCAAAACGAATCTGCATGAAGTCAAAAGTGTTGTGTTGTGATCTGACCACATATCAAGGTGTAGGTGTCCAAATGAAGCCAAAATTTGTTGGATATAGTTAGGATGTGGGTATACATATTTTAAGTTTTTTCCAAAGTGAGATAATGATATCTACCCACCTAAAAAAATGGGCGAAGTGGTTTTATAGAATCAATGTCCCCAAAAACACCTTCCACTTTGCCTATTAAATGGTACCTTGGGAACCTCATTTGTAAGTTTGTACTGGAGGAAAATCTCAGATATTTTGTAGACCCCAAGGACTACTCTCATAATACAAGGATTTTTGGGGGTCCCAATCTTCATAGGTTGATCAAGGATGAAGGGGAAGTTCCGCCTGAGCCTCCTCCTCCTCTTGATAAATGGTGAACAATCATATCGAGGGAGATACACATACTTTGGAGGGAGTTATGGAATTTTTTCATCTTCTAGTTTTTATTAATTTTTGTTTTAAATATTTTACTTATGTTTTATCTCAAAACCCATCTTCTCCTAATTATTTTTTGGGATAAACTTAGAAAATCTATTTTCATTTCAACACCGATTAGGTTGAGATTTCAAGTGGGAATCTTGGGATATTTTGATTGCGCATAAAAATAATCCTCTTTTCCTCACATATACATATGATATTATTATTATTTTATATACTTCTATTTTACTTCATATCCCTCAAAACATGATTTTTGTGTCAAGGTTTGTTACTTTGTGCAACGAATTAAGAGGCAAGAGGGGAATGAAGATCTTGACAACCCTCTACCAAAGAATTAAATAAAAAAATGTTTATTTTTTAGAACAATGAACTATCCAAGATGTGTATTGAACATGTAATTACCTCCTTCTATGATAATTCTTAAATCACCACCTTAATCTATCAACTATTGAACTCTTTAAATCAATTTATTTTCTTAAAACTATTTTTTAAACCACCCTTCTTTTTAGTACATTTTATTAAAAATACATACTCTAAACTTATCAACACTCCTTGACAGCTGACCTTGGTTCTTCCCTATAGTATAAATGACCCATAAAAATATAATCAATTTGATTTTTCACAACAAATTTATCAAATTTTGGTATCCTTTTTGGGGAGTGATTTATTTTTTACTACATGTTTTTAATAAGTTTTTTTAAAAAAATTTTGAATATTTATTTTCTTTATATTATACCTTTACCTATATTTTTATGATATATTTTATTTATTTTTAAGGTTACATGAATGATGGGTTCTAATCTGGGAGACTTACAACCTTTTAAACCCAGAGTGAAGAGGATCCTACGTTAGAGACTCCAAGACGAACAAGAGAACTCTTTGAAGGCGGACACACAAAACATAGACATTCTTCTTGATCCTTAATCGTCTTATTCTAAAAACAACACAAAAATTTAATTAAACATGTATAAAAATGATAAAACAACCAAAAAATAAAAGAACTAACCTCACTTTATGTTTATATCCAACCCACTTATATTCAAATTCAAGGTGAGGCGCCCAATATTGAACTTAAATCTAGTTTAATTCATTTATTACCAATATTTCATGGACTTGTAGAATAATATCCACATAAGAACTTAAAAGAATTTCATATAGTTTTTTCTACATTAAAACCTTCAAAAGTGGATGAAGAACAAGTTAATCTTATGTAATTTCATTTTTCATTAGGAGACAATGGAAAATACTAGCTTTACTATTTTAGTTCAAAAATAATATGTTGGGAAGACATGAAACGTATTTTTCTTAAAAAATATTTTCCATCCACTCAAACTACAACTATAAGGAAAGAAATCTACAGTATAAGTAAATCACAAGGGGAAAAATACATTAATATTGGGAATTATTTAGAATGTTATATTCAAGCTATGCACACCCCCAAATAAGTGATCAACTTTTAATTTAGTGTTTTTATGAAGTTTTTATTCCAATCCATTTAAATATGATTTATTTTGTTTCAATTGGTGAACTAGTTGATAAAACTTCAATTTTTATAAGGAACCTTATTGAGAACATGGCGCAAAACACTCAACAATTCAGTTCAATGTCTAGTGTATCCATTAGAGGTGTCCATGAGGTGAAAAGTAATGAATTTGAGAATAAGGTGGACACCAATTTCCATGAATTTAGTACCCTTCTACAATAAATTTCATTTCCCAAGGGAAATTCCAATCTCCTCCTCCCATATATTGTGGTATATGTTCTTTTTACACCCACTATTCTGACCAATTCACCCAACTAAGAGAAACTTATGAGATTTTTGAGGAAATATTTCTCATCCACCTCTCTAACCAACCCTTTTAGAAAGAACCATAATATCCATCCAACCCTTGGTGGAAAAAAACCCAAGCTTATAGTAAAGGGGTATTCAAACCAACCTCAACAACAATGGAACCAATCAGGGTAGAGTAGTCAACCACCACCACCACCCAAAAATACCCAACCACCACAAAGTCCTTTCCAACAACCCCCTCCAAAAACACGATCCTAACCTAAAAGATAGGGTGAAAAAAATTCCTTCTAATAATCTCCAATTCCAAAAAACCACTTAAGTAAACATACAAGTCCTAAAAACACAATTAATCCAACTCGCTAACTCTTTGGGGTAAATTCAAATTCATGGGCATGGTAAACTACCCTCTCAACCAGTAGTTAACCCTAGGGATGAGGGAAATTTTAGTTATATAACCATTAGGAGTGGGAAAAACTAAAAACTCAAATTAACCCTCCATTAGTGCCATCTCCTCCTAAGGAAACTACCTTCCCAACTGCTAAAAACAGTCCTTGAGAAGAAAATCATTGTCTGGTAAAAATCCATTCCAAATGAAATAGTGTGTCCTTTGATGAGTCTCCTAACCTAATAATTCCTCTTCCATTTCCCCAAAGGGAAACCCAACCTGGGAAAAATATTAACTTGAAGTTGATAAGTAAATATTATAAACTTTTAAAAAAACTACAGGTTAACATTCCTGTTTTTGATTCTGAGAACCAAATTCCAAAATTCTCCATGTTTCTGAAGGATATTTCTACACACTAAAGAAAATTTCTAGGTTATGAGAAGGTGAGATTTGGTAGGAATGTCTTGGAATTTATATATCCATCACCTCCCACAAAATTCAATGATCTGAGAACATTATCAATTCCATGCACCATAGGGGAGAATTCTTTTTCCAATGCTGTGATTGATTTAGGTGCCTCTATAATTGTGATTCCTCGCTCTATTTACTCTTTATTTCATATTAGTTAATTGAATCCCACTAGATTTTTTGTTCAATTAACAATTCAGATTATAACACACTCCTATGGTGTGTTAGAAGATGTTCTTGTGAGGGTGAAAATTATAGTTTTTCCTTCTCATTTTTACGTGATAAAAATGGATAATGATAGGATAAATGGACATGACCCAATAATATTGGTCAGGCCTTTCTTGAAAAAAAATAATCCATAATTAATGTCAATAATGGTATTTTATATATGGATTTTAGTGGCGACATTTTCCACTTAAACATCCTTGATTCCATGAAGAACCATTTAGAATAACATTTATCTCTCTCTATTAATTCAATTGATGTACTCTCTTCCCTTGAAAAAACATCTTTTCTTTTCCCTGATCCCCTTTATGAGTTTTTATCATTAATTAAAATACTAGGAAATAAATCAGGCATATAATTTTATAGTGGTCTAGAAAAATTCCATTCATGCTTGTTAGATGATGATTTTTGAACACAGAGGATCTCATGACAGTCGATGATTCTACTAACTTTGTAAAATCTCATTCCTCGTCTGAGGATGATTCCATTAAGGAGTTATATGGGATTAGTGACTTCTCACTTTCACACACACTCCCATAAATCCAAAATACCCATAAACTGTAACTAAAACAACTACCTCAAGATTTAAAGTATTCATATCTGGAGAATGGAAACATGTTCCATGTCATCATTGTAAGTTCACTCCCACTTGAGCTTGAATTTCAACTACTTGAACTTTTAAGGGAGTATAAACGAGCTTTGGTATGGACACTTGTGGGAATTCCAAGTATTATCCCATCAATTTACACACATCATATATTGTTAAATGATGAGGTTAACCCAGTTATGCAATCACAACTTTGACTAAACCCAAACCTCTTATATATTGTTAAAAAGGGTGTAATAAAATGATTGGATGCTATAATAATTTCCCCTATCTCTGACAGTCAATGGATCAGTCCAGTGCAAGTGGTTCCTAAAAAACTAGTCTTAAAATAATAAAAATTAAAATAATTAATTGTATCTAACTCGTGTTTAGAATAGTTGGTGTGCCTATATAGACTAACACCGATAAAACCAACACACTAGGAAGGACAATTTCCCATTTTCATTCATTGACCAAATTCGGTAGAGACTGTCAGGGAAGTCCCATTAATGGTTCCTTGATGGGTATTCAATATACTTTCATATCCATATTACCCCTAAGGATTAGGAAAAGAGAACATTTACTTTCCCCTTTGGAACATTTGTATATATGAGGATGCCATTTGTTATGTCCAATGTTCTGGGTACTTTCCAGCGATGCGTGATGCATGGTTAGTATATTTTCAGATCACCTGGTTAACTGAAAGGAAATATTTATAGACTCTTTCACTGTATATGGATCCTATTTTGATGAATGAATGTGTATTATTGGTTTTTTCCTACATCGCAGTATTGAAAAGAACCTTGTATTAAAATATGATAAATGCCATTTCATAGTGTGACAAGGTATAGTACTTGGTATTTATATTTTTAGGGATGATATATAAGTTGATAAATCAAAATTAGATGTTATTTATTCCCTACCATTACCCAAAAAATGTATGGGATGTTTGTTCTTTCCTAGGCCATGCTAGATTTTACCATCGTTTCATTCGTGACTTTAGTAAAATTTCACTCCCCCTCTCTCAATTTTTTCCAAAAATAAAGGGAATTTTTTTATAAATAATGTGATGAAGCTTTTATTAAGTTAAAATGGAGTCTCACATCACCCCCAGTAATCCAGCCACCTCAGTGGGATTTAATATTTGAGCTCATGTGTAATGCCTCTAACTATGTAGTCGGGGATGTCTTATCACAAAAAGTTGGTTGAGATCCACATTTCATTGCATATACCTTACATACTTTGGACCCAACCCAAGAAAACTAAACCACAACTATAAAATAATTTCTTGCCATTGTTATTGCCTTGGATAAATTCATGTCGTGTCTTTTGAGGTTCAAAGTCATTATGTTCTAGAACCATGCATTCCTCTGGTATCTCCTAAAGAAACCAGAATCCAAATCACATCTCATTCATAGGATACTACTCCTTTGGGAATTTAATTTGGATATTAGTGATAAGAAAGGAGTATAGAATGTGGTGGCTGGCCATATCAGAAAGATCCATCCATCCCCCAACATTGACTCATCCCCCTATATTTTCATAAATGACAGTTTCCTAATGATCAACTATACCAAGTGAAATATGTTATTCCTTAATATTATAAAATTGTAAATTATTTGGTATCATCTTTAATTCCTACTGATTTCCAAAAAAACTAATCCATCCATCTCAAACATGAGTCTCATTGGTACATTTGGGAATACCCCTACCTCTGTCGCACATGTAGTGATCAAGTCCTTGGGCATTGTGTTCCCTATAGTGAGTTTAAATTCATTCTTAGGTTCTTCCACACTCTTTCTTGTGAGATCCACTTTGGTTCCTAATGGACTGCTCGCAAGTTCCTTGATTCTGGTCTCTAGTGGTCAACACTTTTTCAGGATGCCCATGATTTTTGTAACTCATGTACTCACTATCAAATAATGGGTAATGTATCTTCAAAAATAAAATCCCATAACAGTTGTTTCTCTTCCATGAAATTTTCGATGTTTAGGGTAGTGGCCTTTTTGAACTATTCTCTAATTCATTTGGGAACCTTCACATTATTTAGGAAGTGAATTATGTTTCAAAATGGGTAGAATCAAACACCACAAGGATTGATGATTCCAATACTATTGTGGAATTCTTTAGAACCCAAATTTTCTATAGGATTGGATTACTAAGGTTCATCATTAGGGACTAGGGTTCTCATTTTTTCAACCAAACAATGCAATATCTTTTGTGGTAGTATGTGGTCAGGCATCCAGTGTCTATTGCTTATCACCCACAGACCAATGGTTAAACTGAACTGTCAAAAAAATATGTAAAACAAATTCTTCAAAAAATTATTAAACCCAATAGATAATATTAGATTCTTAGACTCAATGATTCATTATGCGATTACTGTACTCCCTTTAAAACTCCCATTGGAATGTCACCCAATAATCTTGTGTTTGTAAAGATTCTTCACATCCCTATGGAGATAGAGCATCGGGCCTACTGGGCCATTAAAAATGATATTCTAATCTTTTTAGTGTGGGTTCTCAATGGAAGTTATAGATTTATGAACTTGAGGAAATGAGAGGATGTTCGTATGAGAACTCCCCGATTTATAAGGAGTGAAACAAGTCTACCCACAACTATCCCATCCTTCATCGTCAATTCCATATTGGGAAGAAGATCCTCCTCTACAATTCTAGGCTCAACTTTCATCTAGGAAAGATTTGTTCCCACTAGTTTGGACAATACACTATTACTAATGTCTCTCCATTTGGTTTTATTCATGTTCAAAATGAAGAAACCAGTAAAACCATCATGGTCAATGGGTTTTGGCTGAAGCACTTCAACAAATCAATTCCAGAGACCCCAATGGAGGAACTCCAAGTTCAAGAAGAAAACTCTAAAAAACACCCACTAGTTTTTATCCTACCTAACCAAGTTCTATTTTATTACAGTGAGGAAACATAATAATTTAGGTGTGTAGGTGGGTACATTCATGGGTTAGTTAGGAACTTCCATCATCTTTCATTTCCTTTCTCTTTTTACCTTGCTGAATAGTATTGTTACTTTCACCCGCTTACCCCTTTCTTTTGTGATGGAATATTACTTTTTGATGCCCACTTAAACATGGAAAATGATTCACATTTAATCATGGAAGTTATTAAAATTTTATGAGGAATTTGTGTATATAATTTTGTCTAGACATTCCAAAAAAAATTCTGATGAAATATGCATTTCAGTAAGAATTCAATAATGTGGTGTGACTTTCTCTTGAAATTTGGTTATTTGTCTATGATAGAAATGGTTGTATTATTTTTAAACATTTGATAATAATGGTACCCTTTGTGTGAATTGTTTTAGAGAGAATTGTTACACATAATATCTCCACACATCTTTGCACATAACCATGAAGCGTGAAAATATTTACTTAATAGAAGGTAATTATAAGTTATATTAATTTTTATCTACGTTTAAAAATGATTTTTCCATACATTTGTTCCTTATAAGGTCTATTTCATTGTTCTACCATATTGACCTATGAATGTACACCAATTATCTAACTACTTTAAGACCTCAAAAACAAAAAAAACAAAAAAAGTGTTGGATATTGGGAAGATCAAAAACCACCCTTCCGTGACTTTTGATCTTGTTATAACTATTATAATTAGTGTTATGAGGCGATAAAATCAGGGTTGAGAGAAGAGAGTAATATTTTTTCCAAGTGAAACTTTTGAAGAAAAAATAATAAATTAGGGGAGTGATTAAATGTACAAAATATGGGGATATCATTGTCAGGGGCTTAAGGTTTGACTTCTGAAAATTCTTTAGTGATTTAGTATTGAAATTTGATTGCAAAGGATCTAGGGAAGGTTTAGTGGAATGGTTCATTTAAGTAGAATTTTTTTAAAATAACTTATATTTACTAGATTGAAAGTGGAAAGAATAGCATGAAATGGTTTTCACACATGCACGTGGAGAATTAATGATGCAATTAACTTGTGAATTATTTTATCAGGTTTGTATCATGCATCTCTTAAAATTTCATTCTGATACAATTTTTAGACATCCTTTTCCACGATCACTGAGAATAACTCCTCTATGTGGTTTTTTATTTGATCGAATTTCTATCATGAATTAAATTTTCATGGAATGTTAAATATTTATGAAGTGGAAAATATCAACATGAATAATTTTTGTAAATATTACTTTTTTAAGGACTTAAAATGATTAGTCGTGGGGGTGTAATCACACCATGATTCACGGTTTCATTTACACCCTTACACCACTATACTAGACTAGTTTTGTATTGAAAATTATAAAAATAATAACAAATTTCATTTCACATTGGACTAAATTATTTTGTCTTTATCACTATTAAAAATGGAAATGTAACTTTTTTATGGTTACCTTGTAGGTGGAGGTTATTTGGATAGCTTGTGATGATGTCCAAGAAAAATGAGCCAAACTGTGTTGGATCTATGCACACCAGTGGACTCATTTGCATATTTATACTAAACCATGCATCCAAATGGGATGAAATGTTTTCTACTAGTCCAAAATTTATTATTATACAATTAATCATAAGTAACCTAATCCAAATTCATTCAATAAGATTACCATACTAACCAATCTATCTAGCACACTGAATATGTATGAAATCAAAAGTGGGATGTTTTGATTTGTCCATATCTCAAGCATTAGGTGTCCAAATGAAGCCAAAAAATCAGTAGAGATATTCAAGAGGTGGGGCTAAAACGTTTTTGTTTTTTCCAAAGTGAGATAATGTTGTATACTCTTAAAAAAATGGGCCAAGTTCTTTTACACAATATATGTACCCAAAACCACCTTTCACCTTTCAAATGAAATGATACCATGAGAACCTATTTGTATGTTCGGCTAGGAGGTAATGATATGATACTTTGGAGACCCAAATGAGTAATCTCCTCATCCATGAAGCTATGGAGTCCCCTATCTACACTTATGTATCAAGGATGAAGGTGAAGTTTCACTCAATTAACTTCTTCCTCTAGATGGTGAGATAAATGGTGGACAAACATTTCAAAAGAAATTATCATAATTGGAAGGGAGTTCCAGCAGTTTTTCATCTTATGGTTTTCTATAATTTGTGTGTTAAGTATTTTGCTTATGTTTTATCTCAACACCCTTATCCCCTAAATTTTTTGTTTGGGTTTAACTAAGTGAATCACTTTTCATTTCAACACCTATTGGGTTGATGTTTCAAGGGGGAATCTTGGGTTGTTACAACTGGGAAACACATGCATCCTCTTTCTATCACACGTACAAAAGATATTAGTTTTCTTTGGTATCATTATCTTTATGATTTAGGTCCAATAATTGACAACACAGTTGTTTTGTCGAGGTTTGGTACTTTGTGAAATGACTTAAGAGATAAGAGGGGAATCAAGATCTTTTCAACACTCTATAAAAATAATTAAACAAAGCCAGGTTTGTTTTTCAGAACAATGAGTTTTCTAAGATGTGTAGTGAACTTGAAATGACCTCCTTCTCTCATAATTCTTAAAACACCACCTAAACCTATCAACTATTAAACTCTTTAAATCAAGTTATTTTTTTAACAACTATTTTCTAAACAACCCCCATTTTTATTACTATTTATTAAAAACACATACTCTAAACCAGTAAACATTCCTTGAATGGTGACCTAGGTTCTACACTATAATATAAATCAACATTAAGAACATAATCAATTTGATTTGTCATGACAATGCGGTCACTCGTACATGATCCACTAGGGGGAATCACATCCCAATGCCTTATGGTCTCCAATAATATCACATGTTTAGCGAGTATTTTAGTGCTAATGTTTCTATATGAAACAAATATGAACCACTTCTAAATCATCTAGCATACTCATCCTAGTCCTCCCACCTAGAAACATGGGGCTTCTCACTTTCTCTTTTTAAAGTGGTGGTGATTTTTTATCAAACTAAAAAACAAGAATATATCATTTTATTTATTCAAAAACACATTCACCCTCTCACCACCAATCTCCCTACTTGATCACATCCCCACCCCCCTTCAGTCACAAAAAAAAAGCACAAGCCTCTTTACTAGTGACATATAAAAATTCACACATTCAATGTACACACAATTTTTTTTAGACAATGGGGAATGGCTCAATAGGGGTTTTCCTTTTTCATAAACCATTATTAATGTGCCAAATATGCATCATTTCTTTGAAAGTAATATTTTAATTATAGAAAAACATAGTCACCAAACACTTTCCAAAACCATGTAAAATCCCAATTAAGCAACCAAGGAGCCACACTTCAAAAAAACTAGCCTAAAACAATTCTCAAAACAAATAAAACATTTTAAGGAAGGAAAAATACCAATTAACCTGGAATTCATACCAAAACCCATGAATTATTCCAAACTAAACAAAATAAGAGATTTCTACCTTTTTAAAATCACACACTAACTCATCATCATTAAATTCAACTTACAAAACTAATATGCACACATCAAACATCTTGGTAAATACCAAATACACACCAAGCATCACCATCAACTTTCATAGAATGTACATACAATTTAATTTTAAAATAACTTTTTAAAACACTCAAGAAATTATATAATTTATATTAAAGGAATAAGTAAAGGGGACCTACCTCAAACATGCCTCTCTTTGATCACGACCTCCTGAACCAACCCTTCGCACTTACATGCACATTTATTTATACATATATATATATATATACATATCTATATAAATACCCCTATATACATTTCACCTATTCCTCATTCCATGAAAAAATATATACAAAGAGGGAATATATATATATATATATATGCCTTACCTATGCATCTAAATATAGGTGTTCATGATACTCGTAGCCTGAAACCACAACAACAAGACACAATACACTCTATAAAAATATACTGACAACTCAAAACATCAAAGAAAATACCCACGAACCCAAAAAAATTGTCAACAACTCAAATATCACAAATTCTGCAATTAAAATTGAACCAAAGAAAAAGGGAAAAAAAGATAACAAACCTCAAAATGGTGGCGTACAGACTGAAATTGTATGAAACACTTTACCTTAAATAGTGGAAAATGAAATATACATGCAACTTACCTGAGAGACCCTCCACATACCCCTATTAAGAAAGAAGACATCAAAAATCAGTTCATCGGAAACCCTAGGGTTCGGCCGAACTAAATGGGGTGACATGAAGGACAAAAATCGACCAAAAATAGCGAGATAACAAGAGTGAAGAGTCACCAGAGGGATTTTCACCCAAAATCAAGAGGTAGAGCAGTCTCCGGAGAGATGAAGCGGTGCGTCATAGCTCTCATGGCCTGTCATATCACGTGATCTATAGGATAAAGAGAGGGTTGGCCCTGTAAGATAGGAGTTGCATGAGGTGAGGGGGGAGGAATCACCACAATAGGAGGAAGAGGAGTTCTGAAGGGGCATGAATGGAGGAAGAGGGGAGGGAGGAATCGTAGGAAACACAATGGGGAGGAGGAGAGAAATGAGGGAGAAGGAAATAAAAATAAATAAATAACTAAAATAGGGGAAAAACAAAAATACATATCTCCAAAAAAAACTTAATAACTTAATAATAATAATAACATTCTTAATAATAATATTATGAATATTATTATTATATTAAAAATTATATTAATTTTTTTAATTTCATATTTTATGTTTTATTTTATTTATCATTTATACTTTATTTTATTTTAAAAGATAGGTAGACCACACGGTTATTTAAGAGAAGTTTCACGGGTTCCAAACCCTACTATACACGCGCACAAGATGCAGTTAAGCTGTAAATGCCCATTTTGAAAAAAAAGACTCAAAATTTCAAATTGGGACCCTACCATCTCAAATAGAAAATAAAAAAAAGTCCAAGTGTGAAAAAAATAATTAAAATAATAGAGTATTTTTTGGTCGGGGTGTGACACAAAATAGTAAATTGATAATTATAATAGTAACTTGACTATTGAAATAGTAATCTACCCATAAATAATGTTAACCTGAATGTTATAATAGTTACTCAACCGAATTAAATGTGAAATAATTTTAATGAATATTATAAAATTACAATATAGTATATTTATATCATGATAAAGTAAATAAATGTTTTGAATATGAAAAATTATGTGTCTGTATTTTACTAAAACATAAATGTGTTAATTTCATTTTTATAAACAATATAATGATTTAAAATAAATTTTATTTACTTAAATTTTGTTTATAAATTAATACTATGTTTTAATATAATGATAAGATAATTTTATGAGATTATAATTAATTTTTAAAATGACAAAAAAATCAATCATAATATTAAAATTGATATTTTAAAATAAATAGGGACTTAAAAATTTTAAATTTCTCAAATATAGAAAATTATTTTCATATGATGGATTTAATTTTAATAATACATACATTGAAAATTTTTATGGTGATTTTTTCTTTGTATTTTTCAAAAATAGTATAACATTTGGTGAATAGTGAAAAAAGGTAAAATACAATATTTTACATTATAAAAAACAATACGCAAATTTTTGACTCATAGATACTATAATAACCATTTATTTTTAACTCACATTAATAATTTACTATATATATTCACAATAATATATATTATTTTTATTCCAGAACCAAATTAATAAACTAATGAATGTAATATTCAAAAACACCCCTCTCTACCCCTTATAAATACAACCCATCATCACTAATTACACTCAAAAGTTATAATCCCTATAACATTATAATTTTATATTAAATTCACTTAAAAACCTCTTACCCATGTCTTAGTACTTCTGGTCTCACCAAAATACCAGTTCCATGTTCCTTAAGGTTGATTTCAAGGAGGTGGCATTTAAGAGGTAACATTCTCAATTCAGATCTTCTAAATTCATTTCTTCTTATAACCCCTCATCGCATATATCATCCAACCTACAATAATAAAACTAGTAACATATATATACCAGATTTTAATATTTATAATGTAATATCTACCATCCACCAATTTCTCATCTCCTATTATTCTATAAAATAAAATTGTTGTCCATATTATGTTGGTTCACCACCTTCATGGACGATGTGTTTTTGTTTTCCACTACTGCATTCATGGAAGGGTTAAATTCACTTATAATTGTTAAAAATGAACTAATTATTTAAATTATATATTTTTTCATATTCTTCAATGAATATATGTCTATAAATTTAAATAAAACGAAACTGGATCATCATGGTCGGTAAAAATTCTTAAATTAACTCACTGTATAACGCTAATGTTTTTACTAAAATAATAATACCTATGCCATAAAACATTTTGGTATTTTAGAAAATTTTAATTTCAAGAATTAAATGAATACTTTTCCATTTAATTTATATATTTTTTTTACTATTTGACAAAAACATCAATAATTATCCATGAGTGATTTGGCCTTAGAACCATGAAACAAACTCTCTAGGAACAAAAACATTAAACATTTCAACTCACTAAAATAGATATAAATGTACACAATAAAATTAAATTAAACTAAATATATATGGAAAATGATTTTAATTTATTTATTAGTGAATCTAATTTGATTATCTAGGATATTATGTACAAGCACAGAGTGATTTTGAGACATAAGATAACAGATATCTCAAAACCACACTTTTTATTGTGTCCTTTCTCACTCTAACTTACATTTTTTATATATTTAATATAATTTAATAATTATAAATTCTATATATATTCCTCTCACATATATACCTAGATTATTCTTCCTTTATTTTTTGGGGTAATATATGCCTTAAGTTCACTTCTAAAATTCCTTCTTTATGAAATATCTTTTTATTATAATATAAAGAATGATTCTAAAACCGATTTCTTTCCATGGATGATTCTTATTTTTATACCTTATCGTTGGTTTCCTTTTTTTTAACACATAATCATGTAAATTTTTTTATGGGTTCACCATAATAGAACTCTAATTCATTAGGTGATGTTTTTTTATCACGAGATATTATCAAAGGGGTTATGGGGCGAACATAATCCCTAATGGGACGTTGTCCACCATGTAATGTTATCTTGGAAGTTATCCAGGACTAATGATTATATCATTTTTCATTTTTCTTCCACTTTTATATGTTTCTATGATCATATTTTACCATGTTTATTATGTTATTCTCTCAAGTGATTATTCATGATCCTTCTCTTTTATAATATCATTTTATGTCACATGAATCACATGATATGATTCATTATCATGTTTATTCCCTTACTAGGATATTTAACCCACAAATTCATTTTATGTATTCCTTATATTATGCTATATTGTTTTAGGAGATAATTATGAATATTAAAATAAAGAATTTTTTTTAGTTTCATGTAGTTTTTTATGAACCTAATATTCTAAAGACACTAGGCTTCTCAGTCCTTTGGTTGTATTTAATGGAATATTTATGTTTAAAAACAAGTAATAATTTTTCCAAAAGATTTAGGTTTCATTATTTTGTTTAAAATGATGGTCAGGGTATTTTTGGGGACTAGAAAAAGAATAATATTTCTAAAACACTAGGTTAAAGTCTAAATATAAGAAAATAAACTGGAATTTTAGTGAAGCAGAAAGAGAGTGGTTTCCCAAAATTTAAATCCTTGAATGGGTAACATAAGTGGATATGGATCATGAATAGTTATAAATAGGGGTAATAACCCTAAAAAGGGTGTTTTGGGAATTAGCTGATTGTTACTAGGTGTACAAAAAAAGTCCTTGTTAAACACCTTTTTTAAAACTCTGGGGGATATGATTTGGAAAATTCGAAAACTCTTTATGAACCATCATGAAGGACATGAATAGATTATTATAATCATAAACTTATTAATTAAATGTCCAGCTGTATTATATATTAAAACCAAGAGACTCATAAGTTACTGTTTACATTTTATTTATGATTTATTCCTTCAATGATGATTATTTTCATTTTTACATAATTTTTTGTTTAAGAAATCTCATCCCTTTTTTTATTTTAGTTAATGTTTGGAAATATGCTGAATCATTCTAACAACCAATATGATGGGAATATTGATGATTTCACTAATTAGATTCATAAATTTATAGGAACCAAAGTAAGGAATGTTGTGATTATTCCAAACCAGTTACCATGAATTACAATTAACAACTAGAACACAGTACAATTTCTAAAAACATGAATAAAGTTAAGGATTGTGTATCATACAATTTAAAGTGATAAATATGATAAATAAAAGATGATTAAAATTCCTAATTTCAAAAAATGTAGGAAGACACGCTGAGTAAAATACATTAAAGTAATAGGAATAGGATTTAAGTGTGGAAAAGGAGGATCTAGAGAAGTCCATTTTTGAATAAAAATGAAGAGTAAATTTATCCAAACATGAGAAAATAAAGGTCAAACTAAGACTTCATAAACAGTTTAATGTCATAGATGAGGGAATATTGGTGATTATCCATGTTAATTCTCTAGCTCAAGGGATACTATGTATTATCAACAGCCAAAATCTCCGAACAAAGGGAACTATGATGGTACTAAACTATGATGATTATGATCCACTACTCCTGATTTTTGTATGTATTGTAGTTAGTCTGTTATAATTGGGTTTTTTACTAAAATCATTGAGTCACCACCCCAATTGAATTGATTTCATTGGGAAATAATTATAGGATTATTATATCATATGTTGATGTTTCTTGGAATTTATTTCTTACAAATATTATTACACTTAATTTATTGGTGTGTTATACTATATTGGGCATGGATTGTGCAAATACCAATACTTGATGTACATGGATATTACATTACTTTTGTAGAATACTTAATACATGACAAAAAAAGATGTCAAAAGACCATATTAGTTTAGTGTCTTTAGAAACTCAGAACATAATCTTCTAATCATGGTGAAAGTTCTTCAACATCTCCCATAAAGATCTTCCCCTTTGGTTTTCCTACCTAAAACCTTTCTTTATATCCTGGGGAAAATAAACCATAAAAAGGGTGAGCTCAAATTCTCAGTAAGGGTAAACATGGAGAACTTAAAAACAATCCATAAACATTTGAACATAAAAACATGAACATAAAACATCAAAATCTTGAGCAATGACATAAATCTTGGCACTACATAAGTCATAGATCATAAAGAAAAATTAATCATGATAAAATAAAACACATAATTATGGAAAACCATTAATAACATGATATGATTTCTATAGTATCCAAGGCAGTGTTTCCAAGACCATCATAGTGGACAAAGTCCCTTACTAAATTGAGTTCACTCTTCATTCCAGTCTTGTATCATTGAACCGGATTAACTTTTTGATCAAGCCATGTATATCTCATGAGATATAAATATTTACCCAATGAATTGGAGGGATATATATGTCCCATCCATCTCATATTTAAATCATTCTTACTTGTTCCACAACGTAAACATAAATCATTCATCATAACCCAAAGAATAAAATGGGTTTCATAAACATCATCCCATCATAACATAATCCATATAAACAAATGGATATCATTTCATCATAAGAAGAATCAAACCATGTAAATAATATAGACATTATACTTGAAACATACCCATATGAAATAATTTCATCTTAGATGGAAAATGGTTTTGATAAAAACACTTGAAATGAATTCTTGAGGAAAATATCCTCTCTTCTTCAAAATCATTTTCTTTTCACAAAAATTCCATGAAATTTTAAAAGAAATAGATATTTTTGAAAATAGTAATGAAATCTTGTATAGTAATCTTCATTAAAATAAGGCATTATAGAAACGTAAAAATCCGTTCATGCCGTATAAGTTAAAAAAACATTCTTCTCATACTTTTGCCGGAAAAGTAAAAACTACCTTATATGGTAAACAAAAGAAATATTTCTTCCATAACACAAAGTAAAAGTCAATGAGGGTAAAAATGACTTTAAATATACAAGGAAGAATATTAAACACTTTATGAAAAACATTTTTATGGACATGGATGAAAAATATAACCCCAGTAAATACATACGTATAAGGAATCTCGAATAAAAATGAGATTGAAAAATTATCCCTTACCTTATGTCCAATTTCTTCCATATGTGACCGAGACTCATGTATAGTGGGTTTAAACAAATTATTAACATTTAAAAGAACCATAATAATATTTTTTATATCATATATGATTCACTTATGACTTTATATTACCCGTTCTTTTGTCAATGCCATGTTAAAGTAGCGTTTTGGGTAAAATCATTTCATTTATCGTACGTGTTTGGACTTGTTGTTCTGGATATTATAATTACTTATATCATGATTTACTTACTTCTAGAATGTAAAACATGATATATATATCATATAAATTCATTATATATATATAATAGATAGATAAATGAAATGATACACACCGTTCAAGGAGACGGTAGGCCATACGTACGCATGAATGTTGTTTTCCTATCCTTATTGACTTGAATGGAAGTAAGTAGATGACATATATATATATATACATAAATCCAGTAGCATTATTATTTCATATTTATCATTATTATTCATTATATATACTTTATAATCATTCTTGAATGGTTAACATAGAGAATTAATCTCATCGCGTCGTGGAGACGGTAATCTTTACGTACGCACGAGCGATGATATTATTCCCATTATTATTGAATGGAATTTGATTGGGTGATATAATATCTCATAATTATTATAATTATATAATAACCATATATAGTTATTATTTACACCATTATATCAATCCATGTAAGGTGGTGGTGGAAAAAAATATTACACCACAGCGTGGAGAGGGTATTTCTTACATACGCACGTGTGGTGATTTTTTTTCGTAGGATGGATAGAAGGTGAAATGGGTTTCTTTCATATTTATAATAACATGTCAGTATATTATTTTTACTTATGTCATTAATTTATAATGAAACAACTAAATAATAGGAAGTAGAAGAATAATGAAACTTTAAAGAATCGGTAGAAGATATTATCTCTTCTTCGATGCGCCTCCTCTTAGCCTCCTCTTAGGGCACTTAAGTTGGTCTTTTAAGAAGACCAAAACCTCTAGTAGGTTTATATGGAAGTTTAGAAGTGAAATGGGTAGAGTTTGGCCGATATTGAAGGCTAAATGTTTTTGAATATGAGAGGTATGAGGTGCCCTTTTATAAGGGGGGGTGAGGGGCCCATTAGGAAAAACTTTAAATATTATTTTATAATAAATTCATATTTGGTTAATAATGGATCAAAAGTGACTTATTTAGATTATATGGTGGGTATGGGTCTAAATCCTCTAAAAAATAGGTTTTAGACAAGTTTAGGTTACCATTTTAACCTTATCATTTAGATTTAACTCTAAGTTAAATAATTTAACTTTTATCGTTTCTTCTTGTATTCTAACACAATATGGTTAATAAACTTACAATAAATAGATAATAGATCCGCAATTGGTTCATTAATGTAATATATATTATTATATAAGTATTTTGGCTGAACTTTAGATTTTTAGGACTATTATATCAATTAATAATATAATATTTGTTTTAAAAACTCTTTTATGTCAATTTTGACACTATTAGGTATTTTGTTTTTTATAAATTCATGAAAACATTATTACTTAGAAACAAATTCATATAACCAATCCTAATATGTTATATTAACCTATAAAATTAGTTTAATTCGTAAAAAGTCTCAAATTACAATTATTTGGGTATTTATAACATCAATTATGTAAATATTTTCTTAATAAGGTAATTACTACATCATCATTGTGTCAAAAATAAATTAAGTTATTTAATGTATAAAAATTACTTAAAAATATAATTATGTATTAAATTTTTTTATATTTTTAATGAATATTTATAGTCAAATTTATCTTATGTATAACTCTATCTTAAAAATGTTTTAGTTATTAAAATTTGATTTTAACACTTTTCACTATTCTTTGAATTAAATAATAATAAATATCCTAATCTAATCCAAGTGGACCTAAAGGGTCATATTTTATTCTAAGGTTTATTTTGGTCGAATTACACTTATCCAATAGAATTAGGGCATGTGTTAGGGTAATAAAAATATCATTTTACCCTTAATTAACCTATTTACTTTTAATTGTGGTAAATAAAAGTTAAAAATTACTATTCACCAAAAAAATTATCTTATTGAACCACATTTTACTACTTTATATTAACCGTGTCTCTCCGATTTTCAAAATTCAACTCACAGAAATGGTAAAATTAAGTTTTACGTAAATTTGCAAATGCTCCTAGGATGTGGGTAAAAGACGGTAAAAGCTCAATAAAATTTTTATATATCTAAAATTATTATAAAATGAATCCAATGAATTTAATAGAACTTATATAGGTATTGTGTATCTATTTTCACCTAAAATAAATTTAAATAAAATAAATAATTATTTAAATAAAAATTCGGTTTTAAACTATAAATTAGTGTTTTCCACTAATCATCAAAAATTGAAAGTTTTCAGAAAAATATCAAATATTCACACTAGGCTAATTTTGATATTGCGAATCCAAAAATGAAGTCCATTTTGAAAGATAAAATTTATAAAATTTCAAAAAGTGGGTATTACAGTTCATAATAGCTAGTTTATATAATATTTTGATAACATATCATTGTTTAGTGAAACCCGGTATTACGTACTACACACGCTATCGAGGAAGGTCGTGATTGTGTGCAATGCAAGAAAAGTCGGGGTTGCATGTAGTGAAAGATACCTTTTGTTTTTCTTATATCATCATCAAAACTTATTTCATTTATACATTAAAAAAATCTATACTTAATGTTCCGTATAATAATTCACACAAAACGAACTTGAAATTGTGTGTAACACGAGCCAAGAATAGTGTTGCATATACTGCAAGCTAATACGGTGTTACGTATAGTACAAGATAATCTTGGTGTAGTGTACAATAGAAGACATCAAAGAAATTAAAAATAATATATCTCATAAAATCTCGGGGTGTTACATTCTACCCGCCTTAAAATGAATTTCTCCCTCGAAATTCGCCAGGGTTATAAATCGTTTACTACTTGAAAGTTTCATTCATAGAAACCCACGTCATAAAAAGGAATACTAAAATTTAGTTTTAAAAATTAAAGTATGAAACATAACAGTTACCCAAATTAACTCATCACTAGGTTTCCACATTGGAGAACATTGGTGAAAATATGGATATGGATGAAAAATCTAACTGTCAAGTTCTGATGGAGAGTGGTAGAGAACATGGCTATGAAAAATCTAACAATCACAAAGCCATAAATTTTTTACGATCTAGTGTACCATCTAGGACAACATTTTTGGTTTTCAAGAACATTTCCCTAAATTTGAAAAAAAATTGGAATTAGAAGAAATACTTAATTTATTTTGCTGCAATCTCACTGTTGGTCATACTTTGAACAATTTCCACTTCATCACATAAAAAATTGAAGTTGAATTTTTCATTCGTGAAGTGTTAGTAGATCATATGACAGAATGATAGGTCATTCCACCTATCTCAAACATAAGGTTAGAAAAAGTGATATACATAAATCCATCTTATGGTGAGATTAATAGTATATGGTTCCAAAAATGGACTTATACTTAATTAATCATACCTCTTAATAAAATAAATCTAGTTTCTACTAACCAGGGACTTCTTGTAGGCCAGTGGTAAGCGATAAAGGCGTGTCTCACTTCGGTTGTGGGTTCGATTCCTGCAACCTTGTCTGAAGCGACGGGTTGTTGCCCGTCCTTCAGGTTGTCCCTTTTTTTAAAACTACATTATTATAACATTACATAAATAATATTGAAAAAAATTTCTAGCCTTAAACAATACAATCTGATGTCCGAAATAATCCATTCCAACCTTTAGACTTATCCAAAATACATCTGTCCAATCTCATAGTATAAAGAAAATGATTATTGGAAAGGTCACATAACAAGCACATGAATACCATAATTTATCTCCCAAATATCATAAGATATATCTTGTTGATCGCATTCCAAACATGTGAATACCTTAATCATGTATTCTCTTGAAACATAAATTAACATATAACCTTAGTAAAAACATGAATTCTATCAAAAGTTAACTCTTTCCACACACCAAAAGCCCAAAATTTCTATATACTCAAACCATGATATCACATTGTCATTATATTAGTCATAATCTCATTAATACTATCAAACTTCTCATTACTCCTTATCCCTTAATTATGCACATATCATATGCTTTCCAAAAATATTCCAATCACTTTTCCTGGTTACCTGTACCATATGATTATCGAAAACCACAACAAACCATTACATAGATATTCCAATATTCCATGATACTATATTGAGATTCCACAACATTATATTGGAATCCCCTTTCATAAACACATAATCATTCCAACACATCGTTGTCATACTCAACATCTCCAATAGTTATCGCATGTGACTTCTCTTTTTCCTTTTCCTTAAGAGGTTTTTGATGTCGATCATGATTAACCCTTAGATTAGGGAATTGGTTAGCATAATTACCCATTTCCTTGCACTTGAATCATTGAAGTTTTAGTGGTGCATTCTCTGTATTATTTTCTCTATTCGCATCATTAGATACCTTTTTCCCATTACTTCAGCACTTAGCTACTCGATGACCTTATTTTCCACACTTGAAACATTTTCAAATACTTTTTAGACAATATCAACCATACTCCTTTCCACACTTTGAGCATAAAGGAACATTCACCTTCTTTTCACCATTGTTTTGAGATTTTCCCTTAAACTCCATCTTTCATTTCTTGTCAAAACCATGAGATATGTATATTACACCAACTTCCACTTCTACCTTGATAGCATAACCAAAAATTTCTTCATAACTACTGAAGTATCTTATAGGTAATTCCCTTCTAATATTTGGTTTTAATCTACTGAATAATAGATCATCTTTACTTTTAGGTTGGATGATAAATCCAGATGCATACCTTCCAAGCCATGTAAAATTCACCTCGTATATACCAACAGATTCATCATCCTTTTTCTTAAGCTCAAGAAACTCCATTTCCATCTTTGTTCAAAGAATATAAGGGAAGTACTTATTGAAAAACATGTTCTTGAACTCATCCCATTCTATGGATTCAATTTCATATTTTTGTCCTTGTATTCTTAATTAGAGTCCACCACTGGTCTGCTTCACCTTCTAAATGGTAAAAATCCAGAATGACTTTCCATGTTATGAATATCAAAGTATGGAAAGTATCTTTTCAGTGGTACTGATCCATTGTTCAGCAACAAGTGGATCAGAAGACCCACTGAAAGAAGGTGGTTGTTGCCTCATAAAGGACTCAACAGAATATTGTTCCTTTATCTCCTCATTTGGAAGTCCAGAATGATTCATAGCTTGTGTAAATATAGAAATAAGATTTTTCACTCCATCTCCCATTAGATTTGATTGTTCAGGATGACAATCATTGCATTGTCTATTACATTGATCAACCTGGTTCCTTTGGGTTCCAACCATCGTCTAAAACCCCAAAAGAACAGTGTGAGAGGCAAAAATAATGCGAGGAAAACAACATAATAAAGGTGGAGTACCTTCAATTTATAACATCTTAGGTTTAATTCTATGATCGTTACAATAATTCTAGGACTATAACATATATGTATACATATCCTTAGGGACATCCCTAGACATACCTTAGAAATATCTCTATGTATTTCACTAAAGTTTTTCTATCCTAGTTTCCAAAGGTTAACTAAACCTTCACTCTGATACCAACTGTAAAGACCCATACTTGACGTACATGGACATTGCAATACTTTTTTGGAATACTTAATACATGAAAAAAACAGACACCCAAAGACAGTACTAGTTTAATGTCTTTGGAAACTTGGAACATAATCTTCTAATCATGGTGAAATATCTTCAACATCTCCCATAAAAATCTTCCCCTTTGGTTTTCTTACCTAAAACCTTTCTTTATATCCTGAGGAAAAGAAAACATAAAAATGGTGAGCTCAAATTATCGGTAAGGGTAAACATGGAGAACATTAAAATAATCCATAAACATTTGAACAAAAATACATGAAATTGCGGAAAACCATTAAGCACATGATATGATTTCCATAGTAGCCAAGGTATTGTTGCAAAGACCATCATAGTGGACAAAGTCCCTTACTGAATCGAGTTCACTCCTCGTTCCAGTCCTGTATCAGTGAACCGGATTAAATTATCGTTCCAGCCATGTTTATGTCATGAGATATTAATATTTACCCAATTAATTGGAGGGAGATATATGTCCCACCCATTTCATATTGAAATCATTCTTACGTGTCCCACAACATAAACATAAATCATTCATCATAACCCAAATAATAAAATGGGTCTCATAAACATCATCCCATCATAACATAATCCATATAAAATAGATGGATATAATTTCATAATAAGAATAATCAAACCATGTAAATATTAGAAACATTATACTTGAAATATACCCAAATTAAATAATTTCATCTTAGATGGAAAATGGTTTTGATAAAACACTTGAAATTAATTCTTGAGGAAAATAACCTTTCTTCTTCAAAATCATTTTCTTTTCAAAAAATCCCATGAAATTTTAAAAGAAAAGGATTTTGTTGAAAATAGTCATGAAATCTTGTAGAGTAATGTTCATGAAAATAAGGCGTTATAAAACTGTAAAAAACTATTCATGCCGTATAAGTTAAAAAACATTTTTCTCGTACTTTTTCCAGAAAAGTCAAAAAGTACCTTATACGGCAAACAAAAGAAAGATTCCTTCCATAACACAAAGTAAAAGTCCAAGAGGGGTAAACCTGACATTAAACATGCATGTAATAATATTAAACACTTTATGAAAAACATTTTTATGGACATGGATTAAAAATATAACCCTAGTAAAAACTTACGTATAAGAAATCTCGGATAAAAATGAGATTGAAAATTTATCCCTTACCTTATGTCCAATTTCTTATGTATGTGTCCGAGACTCCTGTATAGTGGGTTTAAACATATTATTAACTTGTAACAGAACCATAAAAGTATTTATGATATCATATATGAATCACTTATGACTTCATATTACCAGTTCTTTTGTCAATTCCATGTTAAAGCAGTGTTTTGGGTAAAATCATTTCATTTATCATACGTGTTTGAACTTGTTGTTCCTGATATTTTTATTACTTATATCATGATTTACATACTTCCATAATGTATAACATTATTTATATATCATATACATTCAGTATATATATATATATAATAGATAGATAAAGGAAATGAAATACACTGTTCATGGAGACGGTAGGTCGTATGTACGCATGAACGCTATTTTCCTTTACTTATTGACTTTAATGGAAGTAAGTAGATGAAATATACATATATACATAAATACAGTATCATTATTTTTTCATATATATCATTATTCTTCATTATATATACTTTATAATCATTCTTTATTGGTTAAAATGGAGAATGAATCTCATCGTGTCGTGGAGACGGTAATCCGTACGTACGCACGAGCGATGATATCATTCACATTATTATTGAATGGAATTGTAGGGGATGATATAATATCTCAGAATTAGTATCATGTTATAATAACCGTATATAGTTATTATTTACACCATTATATCAATCCAAGTAAGGTGGGGGTGGAAAAACAGATTACACCCCGGCGTGAAGACGGTATTCCATACGTACGCACGCGCGGTGATTTCATTTTCCATAGGATGGATAGAAGATGAAATGGGGTTATTTCATATTTATAATAAAAAATTATTATATTAGTTATACTTATGTCATTACTTTATAATGAAACAACTAACGAATAAGAAGTATAAGAATAATGAAACTTGAAAGAATCGGTAGAAGAGATTACCTCTTCTTCAATGCGCCTCCTCTTAACCACCTCTTAGGGCACTATAGTTGGTCTTTGAGGAATAGCATAACCTCTAGTAGGTTTATATGGAAGTTTAGAAGTGAAATGGGAAGGGTTGGAAGATCTTGAAGGCTCAAAGTTTTGTGAAGTGGAGAGGGAGGATGTTCTCTTTTATAAGGGGGTGAGGGGCACATTAGTAAAAATATAAAATATTATTTTATAATAAATTCATATTCAGTTTATAATGGATCCAAAGTGACTTATTTATAGGATAGTGTGGTTATGGTTCAAACCCCTCTCAATAAATAAGTTTTAGACAAGTTTAGGTTACCACTTTAACCTTATCATTTATATTTAACTCTAAGTTAAATAATTTAACTTTTATCCTATCTTCTTGTATTCTTACACTATATGGTTAAACAACTTACTATAAACAGACAATATAACCCCAATTGGTTCCTTAATGTCATATATATTATTATATAAGTCTTTTGGGAGAACCTTATATTTTTAGGATTATTATATCAATTAATAATATAATATTTGTTTTAAAAAATCTTTTATGTCAATTTTGACACTATTTGGTATTTTGTTTTTCTAAATTTATAACAACATTATTACTTCGAAAAAAATAATCTAACTGACCCTAATATTTTATATTAACCTATAGAATTAGTTTAATTCATAAAAAGTCTCAAATTACATTTATTTGGGTATTTATAACATCAATTATGTTAATGTTTCATTAACAAGGTAATTACTGCATCATCATTCTGTCATAAATAAATTAAATTATTTAATGTCTAAAAATTATAAATTAAATATCATTATGTAGGAAATATTTTTCTATTTCTAATGAATATTTATAGTCAAATTTATCTTATTTATAATCCTATATTAAAAATGTTTTAGTTATTAAACATTGATTTTAACTCTTTTACCTATTCTTTGTATTAAATAATAATAAATATCCTAATCTAATCCAAGTTGACCTAAAGGGTCATATTTTATTCCTAAGGTTATTTTTAGTCGAATTAAACTTATCCAGAAGAATTAGGGGATGTTTTAGGGTAATAATAATATGATTTTTACCCTTAATTACCCCATTTACTTTAATCGTGGTAAATAAAAGTTAAAAATTACTATTCACCAAAAAATATTTTTATCTTATTGAACCACATTTTACTCCTTGATATTAACCGTGTCTCTCGGATTTTATAAATTTAACTCACAGAAGCAGTAAAATTAGGTTTCATGTAAATTTTCAAATGATCCTAGGAGGTAGGTAAAAGACGGTAAAATGTCATTAAAATTTTTATATATCTAGAATTATTATAAATTGACTCCAATGAATTAAATTGAACTTTTATAGGTATTTTTTATCTATTTTCACCTTAAATAAATTTAAATAAGATAAATAATTATTTAAATATAAATTTGGTTTTAAACTATAACTCAGTGTTTTTCACTATTCATCAAAAATTTAATGTTTTCAAAAAATACCAAAAAATAACCCTAGGCTAATTTTGATATTCCGAATCCAAAAATAAAGTCCATTTTGAATGATAAAATTTATAAAATTTTAAAAAGTGGGTATTACTATTTATAATGGCTAGTTTATATAATTATATAATAACATATCGTTGTTTAGTGAAACGCGGTATTCTGTACTACACACGCTATCGAGGAAGGTCATGATTACATGTAATGAAATCCATGTTAGGGCTGCGTGTAGTGCAAGCTCCCTTTGGTTTTTCATATAACATAATCAAAACTTATTTCATTTATACATTAAACAAACTCTATACTATATTTTGCGTAGAATAATTCCCACAAAACGAACTTGAAATTGTGTGTAACAAGAGCCATGAATAGTGTTGTGTATATTGCAAGCTAATACAGTGTTGATTATAGTACAAGCTAATATTGTTGTAGTGTAAAATAGAAGACATCAAAGAAATTAAAAATAATATATCTCATAAAATCACGTGGTGTTATAGATAGGATATCATTATATAAATCTAATGTTAACTATCAAGAGAGGCATAACTCTCTTCACATCATGAGTTATCCACCATTTTTGTACATGTATAATGAGGGGGTGAATCTCTTTTTGAAACTTCTTCTGAATTATGGATATTATTGACTTATGCGAAATCATATATTGTAACATATTGTTACCATTTTTAGGGTATTCACTCATCTCTCTTTTAATTTATATTTTTATTTGTGTGTGTAGTGGGATTTTTGGGGATGGAAATCCTTTTCTTGGAGAAATGCCCTACAGTTCAAATATGTATGTTTTCTTGAATTAATAGAGTCTAGGTATAAATGTGTAAAACTATTAAGAGGATTTCCTTTTTGGTCTAGGTTGACATGAATGAATTTCTACTTTTTTATGAAAACACTTCTTATTAGAAACTTTTACATTGTGTAATGGTTTCATGAAAAAAATCCATTATCAAGAATATGTTGTCAACTAGTATGGAGTGAGAAAGGTTTTCTAGCCTTGAAAATTTTTCTCATTATGAAAAGGTAGATCCGTGTGATTTTTAATCCTAGGAAATCCCTTTTTAGTGTGACTTTTAAATCATGAAATTCATGTCATTAAAGGGGTTTACATCATGAATGTTTTAGATCCATTAGTTTTAACCACACTACACATGTAATTTTATATTCATTTAATGTGTAAGATTCTATCTAGAAACATAGGTCCTCCCTAAGTGATTTTGTGTATTATTAATCCTTTCAGATCATTCAATTTTGTAATTAATCTTCATGGAGATATTCTTCTTGATCCTTTCTTGATTCACTTTTTGATCATCTTCTGGGGTCTTGTTATTTATTGGTTGTTGTGCGGAGGGGGAGTTTTCTCTAATATATGGCTGACCTATCCTCTTTTTTGACATTGGTTATTATGGAATTTAACTTTGAATAGTGGTAATAATAAATAGGGAATTTTTATGTTGTTTGGATTTTCTTCTTGTGGTTTTGGATCCATTTGTTGGTGGGTGTGACCCAAATTTTAGGTAGGTGGTTCCACATCTAGACTATGTTGGATGAACCTTGATTTCTATAGGTATTATAAATTTATTTGTAAATAAAGTGGACTGATTGATTGATCTATTTGTGTGTGTAAATGGGTTTTTGATAAAAATGGTTTTCCCCTTTCCTCGGTAAAAGAAAATTTATTTCCAAATAATTATAAAATTCTATTGTGAAATAGTTTTCAAGTTGGGTTTTTAAGAAATTTCATAGAAAATGTTACACATGGGAATCCTTGGGTACTTAAGTGTACGGTGCAGTAATAGGATTCATCTATTGATACCATTTTGGGTTTACTAATATGGTGTTTCTCTAAATCTTATGCTTGTTGTTCTAGGGAAATCTTAGATATATCGAGAGGTTTTATTCTTGGGGTGTTGTTGTACTTTCTAGATTCAATGCATACGTCTACAGAATTTATGTGATTGATTGAATATGTCTAAGTACGAGTGGCCTATCTAACATGACATGTAGTGATCCTTATCATGATGCTACCTATGATTTCTTTTTATTTATACTTCATGGCCTTGATTACCTTTTTTGATATATATGTGATATGATTTGAAACTATTTTACCTAGATTATTTGTAGTTATTGGAAAAGGGGAATGTTTTACCATGATTATGATATAAAAAACATTTTAATAGATTATCAAGAATTGATTTCTTTAAAGTTGGGCATGTTTTCATTGTTGTATAAAGACTTGTTATGAGACACCCAGGTGGGATCCTACTAATCCTACTATCTAACACCATGAATCCCTTTGGTCTTGTGTATACCTTATTATGCATTTAGATGCATGGAAATTCGAGGAAATGTAGTGAGGAGGAATAGTTTCTAAAAGATGGGTTGGCTAACTGGTGGTGAGATAGAAATACATCTCAATCATACCACATGGTATAGTTGTTTCTTGTTTGGAGTTTTATCCTTTTTTTTGGAAACATACCTTGGATTCTATCTATTTAATTTTTTATTGCATCCCTTATGTTATATCCTTTTTGTTATGGAATATATTTCATATTTTACACTTCCACCATTCCTCCTTACTATGTATATCTATTCCATGTCGCCTACTTTTGGTTAGTCAAAATAATTCTTATTGGTTATTATTGATGCTCAGGTGCTGGTTACCAGCCCGTGGAGATTAGTAATTCCCTTCAGGTATGTGAATGGTTAGTTCAGGTATTTGTTTTTGTGTTTATATGGGTATATTAATAATAGGTTGGTATGATAGGTTTTTTATGCCCAGTTTTCAGAAGTTGGTAGACTAGAAATATTATTTTTTTGACTTGAGGGGTATGTTGTAGTAATTACATCACTAGATCATTCCATGACTGGATTCAAGTTACCATGGGATATAGAGATTTGTATCATCTATTTTGAGTTCTTGATCTTAATCTCAAATTTTTATTATGATTTTATGGTTTTAATTGATATTTTACCAATCATTTGATCACTTATTCTATTTTCAGTTTGTAGTGATATGCCTCTGAGACATATTTCAATGGTTCTATAGGTGGTTATAGATGATTCTTCTAAAGTGAATATGATTTTGGATCAAAATCATATATATACTTTCATGTGATTAGTTTTCCTCATGAACCAAAATGTACCATATGTAAATAACATAGTTGTAGGGTTGCAACTAGGAGCTACAATAGAAATACAGCAATCATGGGAGTTCTTACATGAGAAGACACCATCCTTTTGATGAATGAATGAACCTAAAATGATGGAGGACTATCTGGAAAATATCAATAAAATATTTAACTTCTTGGATACACATAATAATATCATGTTGATGTGTGGAGCATTCAAACTTGAGGGTCCTAGAAAATGATGGTGGGATTCTATGGTGCCAGAATTTAGACATATGGTCATGGAATGAAATTATTTCAAGACTCACTTATTCAAGAAGTTTATTCTAGAGTCTTAGAAGATGTTAAAGTCTCTGTATCCCCTCTCCATATAGCAGTGAGATGTTTCGGTGTCAGTGTACACCAATAAATTCATAGAGTTTGTTCATTTTGTTCGATGGTAGTAAAAAATGATCAGTTGAAGGCACAAAGTACCAACGGTGTTTAAGAATAGATATCTTATCATAGGTATTTATGTTAAATATTTATATCAATTAAAATATGGTAGAAATTTGTATGATGAAAGAGATAGATATGGCAGGCTAGTTTGGTAATTCTACCCCTTCTCTTCTACATAGTGGTAGCTTTAGTGGTGCAAGGAGAATGAAGAGGAACTGTTATGTGAATTGTAGGTGTGGTGGAGTTATTTCTCATCAATATATAACCAATGAACCATTAGTTATATCAAATAACGCAGCTCTAACTAGCTATTAAAATAGAAACATCAGACACACCCATTATCCATGTCCTAGGTCGGCAATGATGTGTAACGGTTATCGATGCTACAACTATCTACAGTTATTATTTCATGCCACGTCTTCATCTCTTTATGGTTAAGGATCGTCAGATCTAAAGGATACTATGGTTTAGTTATATACTTCAAGGACTACAGGTCTCTAGCCACATGGATCAATAGTGAAACACCTTCAGGCAGTAGAGGATGTTACGAAGGAGGTTGACATGGGCAAAGTATTAGTGAGAGGTAAAACAAAATTTACATCATCTACAGTGGATACTTTATTTTATATTGGTTCCTCTCAATAATTTATTTCTTCTAGTTTTTATAATATGCTTAAACTTACAATAGAGTTCATTTCCCTTTTTATAGAGTTAATGAAACCTCCTGGAAAGAGGAAATAGAATGGGTTTCAGGTTCCTTGTTCATTGTCAATAGATAATGTGGAGTGTTTATGGGATTTCCTTATTCTCAATCTAGATCTATTCAAAGTCATCATCAGAACGATTTTCCTTATAATTAAATATGCTGAGATTGATTTTTATCATCATTATGTCTTCTTCTTCATTGTCTATGGGGGATCTCAAGTGCTTCAAGAAGATTTGGATCCTATGTATGGTCATACATGACCTTCCCACCCATACATCAAGAGTTTTTTACTACATTTTTAGTTTATTCTAATGATTTTTCTTCTATTTTTGATCTTTCATCTATCATTAATGACTTTCCAAATATTTTCACAGAGGAATTCTCAGGCTTTCATCTAGAGAGGGATATAGATATCATGATTGATCCTATTCCAAGTATGTAGTTAACTTTGAGACCATATTATCATATGTAATCAGTGGATATAAAAGAGCTCAGGATTCAGTTCGACGACCAGATGGAAAAAAGTTTTGATCTCCTCAATTTCCTCCTTAGATATCCCTTATGATCTTTACCAAGAAGTTAAATGGTTCACTATGATTGTTCATGGGCTATTGAAAGTTTATTTGGTTAAAAGTTAAGAATAAGTATCATTTTCCCAATTTGTATGTTTTTTTTGAACAATTAAAGGGGTAAAGTGGTTTTTAAAGATTTATCTTTGGTTGGATTATTATCATCCCATATTTCAGAGTCTATTATATAAGATATAGATTTTAAGAGTAGGTATGGCCATTAAAATATATTTTGATTCCTTTTTTCTGAAAAACACTTCTAGAGTTTTTATATATTTTATGAACTAGATATCCCATCAGTATCTAGACACTTTTTTCATAGTGTTAATTGATTATATATTGGTTTATTCAATATTTGAGCATGATAAGATGCACCATTTGAGTTTGTTTGTGTAAATTCTAAGGATTCATCATCTATATGGAAAGCATTCAAAATTCAGTTTTTGGATCTAATAAGTGACGTTATTAGGGACCATTACTTCTGACCAAGTCTTATCAGTTAATACAAATAATGTCAAGTTTTTCTTGTGATGGGAGGATACATAGACAAATTTGATATTCAGATCCTCCTTGATCATACTGGATACTATCAAATGTTTTTCAAGTATTTCTAAAAGTTTTCATCAACTTTTACTACTCTTAAAAGGAAAGGGGTGTAATTTATATGTGATTATAAATGGAAGTATTCTTATGATGAGTTAAAATGGATTCTGACATTATCTCTTACTATGATCTTACCCACACCTGGTAAGGGGTGTGTAGTTTTCTATAATGCTTCTAATGCTAGTTTGGGATGCATCATTATAAAGGATAATCAGGTTGTGGATTATGGATATCCTTAGTATCAGTCTCATAAATAGAATTAACCCATCCATTATTTAGAGCTTTTTACAGTAATTCATGTGACTAAGTGTTGGAAAAATTATCTTTTTTGGAAATATTCATAGTTCTTTCTTAACATAAGTATCTGATCTATATATTTTCTTTGAAATAATGGAATCATAGAAAGCATTGAAAGGTGGTATAAATTTATAAATTTCACATCAATAGTTCATACACACCGGGTAAGGGGAGGGTCGTTACAAACATTCATAGCATGAAATTTCCATCGCAATAATTTTTTGAATCGAAAAAAGAGTGAAACCATATGAAACACTTTTCTTAGTTGCATATGGACACTCAAAATGATGTTTTTTGTAGTGTTCTGCAGAGTGTTTGGTTATCATCATCTCTCCTTGAGTCTATTCTATAGGTTCATTAGTAGGATGATGAGTTAATTGGAATTTGATAAAACCTTTATGGTTGGGAGTCCATTTCTAGTTATTCTCTCCCTTTAGATAGTATTCGAGGATTTAGGGATTGGTTTTTCATCCCAACATATGTGAGGAGGTCATTTTTTCTGACTATGATAGTTTATCATGTTCCATTAATATAGGAATTATGAAAATGTATTATGTCATGAGATGGAAAATCTAGTGTTGAGGTTTGAAGCATGACTTAGTGGATTGTGTGTCATGGCGTTACACATTCTAACAGATAAAGGTAGATTATTTAAAACCTTCTTGCATATCTAGCCTCTTTTAATGCTAGTTTGGAAATGGAATGAGGTGTCCATGGACTTCATTTTTTTATTACCCTAGACTCCCTGGGGGAGGAATACTATATAGATAAAGATTGATCTGTTGAAAATTTCATCTCATTTAATTCTAGTCATGGAGACCATCAAAGTTAAAGATCTGGTTAAGTTTTACATACAAGAGGTTATATGGTCATAAGGGGTTCCCTCATCTATTGTTTTAGACATGAATACTAGTCTTAATTCAATATTATGGAGGAGTATCTATTAGTAGATCTGTACTCAAGTCTAATTGAGTATTTCATACAATCCAAAGATAGATGGTCAATCATAGTGTACTATTCAAAAACTAGGAGGAAATTCATTGTTCTTGTGTCTTGGGTTTTGTGGGATTGTGGGATAACCATATCATACTGGTTGAGTTTTCTTATAAAAATATTTATCATTCATTGATCATAATGGATCCATCTAAGGATATTTACAATCACCTAGGTATATCACCTCTTTATTAGGAAGATTTTGGTGAGGCCTCTCTTTTGGGATTGAGTCTAATTCAGAAGATTTAAATGTGGATTCTGGATACACATTGGCATTTGGTTATATCCTAGAGTCATAATAAAGAACATTGGGATCATTGACATCATACTTTATTTTTTTTCCATTAATGATTGGGTTTTCTTGAATTTATCTCTTCAATTGGGTCACTTTCGTCTTGAAAACATGGTAAATTGGATCCAATATTTATTGGGCCATTGGAGGTCACTATGTGGATTAGTTAGTTTACTTATCAGTTGTAATTTCTAATATAATTTATGGGTATTCATACTTTTTTCTATGTATCTTAGAATAATAAATATCTTCTTAATCTCACTCATATTCTGAGTTGGGAAGAGATTGAGTTATATCTAGAAATTTCGATTTTAAAGAAACTAGTGAAGATAATTGACTATCATGTGAAAGTTTATTATGGGAAGCCTATTCTATTGTTCAAAGTGTTATGGAAGCACAAAACAAATTCTCATGCAACATGGGATCATGAAATGTTAGTGAGGGAGCAGTGGTCTCTCCTCTTTTTGGAGCTCCAATATTTCACATAACTTACTGGGTTTGAAAATTACATATGGTGGAGATTTTTTTACATAATGTTCCCTTCTTCTATGAATTTCATCAACTATATTTTCTTTACCATTTTTTCTAGTGTTTTATAGGATTTTGGGATAGAGAGTCTTTGCTGGGGGAAAAGGATAATGTTTTGGGATATATGTTTAATTGAAATAATGGAGTCTATGCATAAATGTGTAAAAGGATTAAGAGGATTTCCTTTGTATTTAGAGTTGAACTAGTGGATTTTATATGTTTTCTATAGAATATTCATGCTTTACACTTTAATGTTTTGAACAATTTACATGACATGAATCCTTTTTCGGGAATATTTTATGAACATGTTTAGAGTGTGAAATTTTTTCAAGACATGAAACTAGTTCACGGTATGAAATGGTTAATCGATGTTATTTTTAATCCAAGTTGATGCATTTTTTCAGTGTATATTATAAATCGCAAAATTCACCCCATGAAAGGGGTTCACACCATGAATGTTTTGGGACTTTCGGTTTTAACCACATTGTACATGTTATTTTCATTTCATTAAACATGAAGGATTCTCTCTTGAATCATAGGATCTCTCCGAGGTGATTTTGGTTATCCCCACTCCAATAAAATCATTCTAATTGGTTATTGGTCTTTGTGGTGATGTTCTTCTTGATCCTTTCCGGATCCTCTATGTCATATTCTTTTGAGGACCAGTTATTTTTTTAGAGTGATTGGTGACTTTTCTATTAGGTATGCATCACGTAACCTCTATATCAACATTGGTTGTTAGTGAATTCGTTTTTGAAGTTTGGTAATCATAGGTATGGACCCTTTTGGGGTTTTATAATCCTTTTAGTAGTTGTATATATATTTTTGGGTGTGTGAAACATGAGTTTGAGGTAGGTGGTTTTTTCTCTATTCTATGTTGGATGAACCTTTATTGCTCTAGTTTTATAAATTCATTTATAAATAAAATGGAATTATTTATTTATTTATTTGTTTGTGTAAATGGTTTTTTTATTAAAGTTGGTTTTCCCTTTATTTTGGTAAAAGAATATTCATTTTCAAAGCATTGAGAAATGGGTTTTTAAAGTGGTTTTCATTCAGTGTTATGATGAAATTGTTGGGAAAATGCAGCACATGGGAATCCACTCGTACTTAAGTAGAAGGTATAGTAATAGGCCTCATCCATTGATACAATCGGGGGGTTTAATAATGGGGTTTTCATATCCTCCCTTGACCTGTTTCTCTAGGTAATTGTTAGGCCTTTCAAGACGTTCACAATCTAGGGTGTTCTTATACTCTCAAGATTCAATGTATTTATTTGGATACTTTATGTGTGTGATTTTATATGTTTTTGTACGAGTTTTCTAGCTAATCTGAAATATTGTGATCCTTAGAATGATGTTACCTATGATTTATTTTGATTTATTCTACTTGTACTTAATTTTATAATCTTATATATATGTGTTATGATTTGAAACTATTTTTCCTAGATTATGAGAAACTTTCTGAAAAAGGTTATTTTTTCCATTATTTTGATATAAAAAATATTTAACTTATTTCTCTACCTTGTTTCTTTAAATTTGATCATGTTTTGATTATTGTATGGATATATTTTATAGAACACATAGGTGATATCCTGTTGAGACTACTAGATAAAACCCCATGAACTCATTCGGCAGTGCATAGACCATGTTATATCTTTTGATGTAGGGAAATATAAGGTGTCACCGTGAGGCGGTGAGGTTTTTGTTAGATGATTTGGGTAACAGGTGGTTATCTAGTGGGACTAAATCTACTTATCATATAGATTAGTTGCTTCAAATTTTGGGATTTGTACTTTGATGTTGACATCATACCTTGGAGTTTGTGTAGTTTCTTTTGGTTTGTATCACTTTTGTTGTTTCCTTTTAGTTGTGGAATATATTTCCTATTTTATCCATCTATTGTTTCTTCCTACTGTGTATATATATGCAATTATTTCTACCTCGGGTTTTTTGAACTCATTCCATCTATTTTTTGTTCTCACTCTAGTGCTATTCTCCAGCCCATGGGAATTTGGAATGCCTTTTGAGTATGTGATGGATCAATTCATGTACTGGTTTGTGTGGGTTTCTAGGTTCGTTCGTTACATATCTAGATCAAATAATTCAAACAAAATAGAAAATTATTCTTGAATGTATTCTCATTTTGAGGCATTACACTAATGTATTATTTTAAGAGTCACTTTGACTTTATCCAGACTGATTGGTTGATTTCCCAATCGAACTTATACCTAGATCTCTTCCCATATCTAATACACATTATAGAATTTTTTAGAACAACATCTGAAATGGAGATCAGTGGTTTACTTGGACTATCTCGGTATTACAGATGATTACTGATAAACTTATCACAATTGTAAAACTTGCTAACCAATCTAACATTAAAGGGAGTGAAGTTTATCTAGACCAATGAGTGTAAAGAAATCCTCAAGGAATTGAAATGGTTGTGTATCACTATAATAGACCTCATTTTTTCCTCAAGTGGGAAATTTTTTTTGGTATACAAAAGAAGGTATTTGGTTGTGTACTAATGTAAAATGATAAAGTGGAATCATATTCAATAATACTATGGAAATTTCATGAGAATAACTATCCAATGCATGATCATGAGATGGATATAGGGATATTCATACTAAAAATTTAGCAAAATTACCCCTGTGGAGATAGGTGTTCAATATATATGAATTATAAGAGCTTAAAATATATATTCACAAAGATGGATTCAAATATTTTTTACAGAATAGTTTTAGATATTATCAAGGACTACAACAATACAATCCACTAACATCCTAGGAAATAAAATAAAGTGGTATATGCTCTAAGAATAAAGGATCAGAAAACATTATCAATTATCAGAATTGAGAAGGATCCAATCTTCTTAAACTTAAAATGGTTGGAGATGGGGATCATAAAGGAAGTAACATCATCATTACTTTGTCAAATAATTTCTCAACCGTCACATATGGATAATAAACAGAATTATTAAATAAATGATGTGGAAATATAGAAGAAGGTGGAATCTATAAGAAAATAGAAATCCTCATATTTTAAAATTTATGAAGAAAGATATGTAATATTTGGTTCATGACTATGCATACCATAACATCCTGAGTAAAGAGGTATATTTTGTATGATTTACATAAATCAACCTTCTCCATCCACCCAAGGATCACGAAAATGTATCGATATCTCTAAGACCAATATTGGTGGGATAATATTAAGAATAATATCATGGAATACATATCAAAATTTCTATTATGTAAATAGGTGGATGCTAAAAGGAAAAAATTACAAGGGTGTGATGCAATGATTACACATACCTTTATGGAAATGGGAAAACATCGCCTTGGACTTTTCCACTGGTCTTCCCAAGACATCAAGGGGAAATAATGATATATGGGTTTCGGTGGATTGTCTTATAAATACTACTCACTTCATTGTAATTCTAGTGTAATTCACACTCTATCAACTTGAAAGGATAAAAATTAGAGAAGTTGTGAGGTTTCATGGGAAACCACTAACGATTGTATTTGACAGAGATTTTAGAGTTACCTATATGTTCTAGAAAGGTCTCCAACATTCTCAAAACATTTACTTGATCTTTAGTATGGATTATCAACCACAAACTGATGTCCATTATTAGTGGACTATCTATACCCTATAAGACAGGTTGAGATCATGATCCATGAAATTAAATTGGGGATAGGATCAACATCATCCTCTATTTGAGTTCTCATAGAATAATATATTTCACTCAAATATCCAAATGGATACATATGAATCCCTTTATGTGAAGATGTGTAGAATGACTGCATGGTGGGATGAAGTTAGAGAACACAATATATTGGGACTTGAAATGGTTGAGAAAATGGTCAGAAATCATACAGACCATTTAGTAAAACATTAGGGATACTCAAATTCATAAGATTTATACTGGAAATCATTGACGAGACTTAGAGTTTGAGGTTTGAGATAATGTGTTCCTTCGTATATCTTCGTGGACGAGAGTTGTGATATTTAGGAATAAGTGAAAGATAAATCCTAGGTACATCATACCCTTCTGATATTCATGATCATATTGGAGTTTTGGACTACAAAAATCACTCCCACCAACCATTTCTCATGTACATAATGTATTCCACATATCCCTCTTGAGTAAATATATAACATATCCATCACACGTATTAAATTTGAAGGTGGTACAACTAAAAAATGATCTCTATTATAAGAAGAATATATTGAAGATACTAGATCATGGTGATAAATTTATACATAATAAGGAAACTCACCAAGTAAAAGTGCTATAATGAAACCATTTGTATGAGGTCACATGGGAACTAGAGGAAGAAATATAGCAGAAGTAACCTCACCTATTTTCACGTTAGTATATAAAATCAAAACTTTAGGGTAAAATTTATTAAAAAAAATAAGATAATGACCTATAATTTTGTCAATATAATTTTACATTTAACTATATAGTTGAGTTATATTTAGTAATGTATCATAATGCACATGCACCACGTGATAGAAGCAATAAAAAAATTTATAACAATATAAAACTTAAATTTAGTGGATAAAAATGTCCATATGAATTTAAAATAATAAAATGAGATAAAATAGAAAATATGATAACTAAAATATGATAGTTCGGATCTGCTAAATCCACTATAATAACTTCCCTCACAAACAACATTTTAGAAATGAAGCATAATATTAGTAATTCATTATTCACAATGAAATTAAAAATACATATAATACTGAAAGAAAATATAGGTTACTAAAAAATAGATGAAGTAAGAGTTATTTATATAAAGTGAGGATCTCATTTGATCCTTACAAATCTGAAAATTTGAATAGTAATCTGACTATTAGAGTTGTAACCACACAGTTGGAATATTATTATGATCGCTAGGAATTGTAACCAAATTGAGAGAATAGTTAACTCACCTATGGAAATGTAAAATAATATTTTGTAATCTTATAAAATAAAAATTTATAAAATTTATATCATGATACAAGTAAATAAATGTTTTACAAATGATAAATAAACTATTTGTATTTCTGTAAAATAAAAAATAATTAATTAAAATTTTATAAAAAAATATATAATGATCTAAAAGAAATTTTATTTTCCTGAAATGTGTTTTTAAAATAATATTATGTTGTATTATAATGATAACATAATATCATGATAACATAAATAATTTTATCAATTTTTAGAAAATCAATAATAATATTAAAATTAATATTTTTCTAATAAATAAATACTTAAACTAAAAATTAAATTTAACATATTTAAAAAATTAATTTTATAAAATGGATATCATTTTTGGAATATATACATTAAAAATGGTTATGGAAAAAAATTATTTTATAAAAATAATTGAACTTTTAGGAATATTGAAATACAATAAAATAAGGAATTTAATGGTATAAGCTAAATACATGAATTTTTGAGTCATAGATGATGTAAGGACCCTCTAATTTAACTAACTTGAATAATTTAATTTATATAGTTATAGTAATTAATTCTATTGGTTCTCATGATCCAAAATAATATACTGATGAATGTAATATTCAAAAACACCCCTCTCGTCCCCTTATAAATATCACCCCTTCTCCTAACACATTAGAATCCTTAGATATTTAAACTTTACACCAAATTCCCTTCATAAACATATTACCCTCATTCTAGTTCTTTTAATTTCACCAAAATACCAATTCCTAGATCTTTAAGGATTATTTTAAGGAGGTTGCATTTAAAAGGCCACATATTCAATTTACCTCTTCTAAATTCATTTCTTCTTCTACCCCCTCCTCACCTATATCATCCTACATGTAATAATAACACTAGATTCATATATATATTTATATACAATATTTTTATATTTATAATGTAATATATATCATCCACCTTATTATCATGTCCTCTTATTCTAAAAAAATGAAAATGTTTTTCATATTATGTCGATTCACAAACATCATGGATGATGAGTTTTCATTTTCCTTTATATCTTTAATGTATGGTTTAAATTAACTTATATTGTTTTAAAATAAAATAATTGTGCACATTATATATTTTTTACATTCTGGATTAAATATATTCTTATAATATTAAATAAAACAATACTAGTTTGTGACTGTATATAAAACTACCTTAATAAACTAATTTTATAACACTAACATTTTTTTAAAAGAATCATCCATATTCTAGAACATATATGGGTATTGGTCACCATTTAAATTTATATATATACATGAATAATATTACATTTCATTCCAATTTTTTTAGTCCCATTTGACACGAACATCAATAATTATCTGTGAGTGATCCCACCTTGGATCCATGAAGCGAATTCTCCCATGACAAAAAAATTAAAAAATATATCTCATAAAAATTGGTATAAATGAAAATATTTAAATTAAAATAAATCATATATATGTGTAAATTTTTATAAATTATGTTATTAATGAATCTAATTTTATTATCCATTTTGTTAAGTGCAATCACAAAATGATTCTGGAAAATAATATAAGGGGTCTCTCTGAACCACCCTTTTTCTTTATGTTATGACATTTCTCTATCTAAATCACTTTATCTATATATTTTATGTAATGGAACAATTTTAAATTCCGTATATATTTTTCTCACATATAGACCTATCTTATTCTCCCTCCCTTTTATGGGGTAATACATGTATTAATTTCACTTCTCAAATACCTTCTTAAATAAATCTATTTTCATTATGATATGAGGAAAGATTATTCAACCCATTTCATTACAAGGGTAATTATTATGTTCATACCTTATCATTTAAATGATTTGGTTTTATACACAATGATTTACATGTAATAATGGGTGTATCTAGATATCTCTCTAATTCATTAGGTAAGGTTTTTGTCTCATGAGACTTTATGAATGAGATTAGGGAGTGAACGTAATCCATGATGGGACTCTGTCCACCAAGTGATTATATATTATTAGTTATCCTCAAATAATAATTATGTTGTGTTTTATGTTTTTGAAACATTATTATGTTTCCATGATCATGTGAAACCACTTTTATTATGTTATGATCCCATGTGATTATTCATGATCCTTCTCTTTTAAGATATCATTTAATGTCATCTCGCACACATGTTATGATTCATTATGATGTTTATTCACTTAGTAAGATTTTTAGTTCATACCTTTCTTTTATGTATTCCCTAGGTTATCCTATGAATTTTTAGGATCTCAAAGGGATTTAGGATCTCATTATAGATATTCAAATAATAATTTTTTATTATAGTTTATGGTTGTTGTTTCATGTACATAGTATTTTAATGAAACTTGGAACCTTGATACATTGTTTATATTTTAAGGAAAATTAATCTTAAAAATCATGTAATAATATGTGTCAAAGTATTTATTCATAATTTTTAAAATATTAAAGAGTTTAAAATCAAGGAAATAATTAATTATGATTATAGATTGCATTCAAATGATGAAGTATAGAGTTTTTAAATCATGGATATGAATATAAATGTATATGTAATGATTAGATTATTTTAGTTGCCAACGAGCATGTACCCTTTTGGTACAATCTCCTTCTTGGCACCCAAAAGACCCAGGATCAATTCCGACAGGGGCGAATTTCTAGGGGTTGTAGCAGAACTGTAGCAGGGCACTGTAGCAGCAATGTAGCAGTGGCAACTGTAGCAGTAGCGACACTGTAGTGGCAGAGGGACTATAGCAGGTACTGTAGAAGTGTGGTAATGTAGCAGTGTGGTACTGTAGCAGCGTGCGTATTTTAGTGTTACTGTTCATTGAGGGCTCGTTTGGGCCAGAAAATTGGATTTCAAGCCTTGTATTTAGGCCAATTGGTCTTGGGCCTTTGGGATATGTAATGGGTCACCCTCTACCCAGTCAAAACATGATAGTTATGTGATTTTAAAACATTTAACTTTTATCCATTCATCAATAAAGTATTATTGATATTAAATGAATACCCCTATAAAAATCGTATACAATTTAGTAAGTTGTAAAATTGGAATCTATATATATTAGAATGAGTGTACTTTGTTGGATGAAATAAATTATATCCTCCCTCCTTCACCAACTCCAATTCTTACCTTATCCCCATATCAATCGTGTTCAACCTAGCTTGGAATGCATATTTCATCTCTATTCATTTATTTAATAATGTGACAATGATATTATCACATATATTTTTTATATTCTTTAAATCAAGAAAATGTTTAGCTTTAAAAAAATACAACATGTTAATTTGAAGATAACTAATCTCTTTTACTATCTTCTCATCAACTATTAATAGAGAAGATGAAACACCTTTTGACTTCCCATAAAAGTTTTTGTCTATGATGGATATTCATATAATCATGGTATATATTTATGATTTCCATGTAACATTTTCTTCATAAAATGTTTCAACCTAATTTAGTTTTTACCTTCTCCACATATAGGACTCCCCAACATCCTTTTATATTATACACTAAAAAATTAGTATATGTGAGAAAGTTACTTATTTTCATAGATAAGAGGTTCCTAAATATGAGATCTTATTTGATGTGAGAAACATGAATCTTAATACTCATATCTCATTTAAATTTTATATCTTCAATAAATGGGTCTACATCATATACCTCCAAAAAGATTATTTCCCTTAATAATCCAAAAACAATCACATAAGGAAAGGGGTCCAAAAAACCAGTATTCAATATATCTCTCAAGGATCACATCATACCTCAAACATTGACACCATCAAAGAATGCCAACCCAAATGACCACAAAACACATTATATTTTCAAAACAACTTTCTAACACACAAACACATTGACACACAACCATAAACAATCATATCAACTTGCATGTCAAGATATTATCTGCTATGGGAAGTATTGACTCGACCCCAAAGGATTAATGACATTATAGCTAAAGAATATCAATTAGAAATTTGGTCATACCCATTTTATATGTCAGGAATTTATCACACCCTTCACACCACAAACATCACACCACACACATCACAAACTAATTAAAATAGTTTCTCTCATAAAACAAGGTCTAAACATCACATCACAAAGAAAAACCTCCAAAAAACACCAAGTACTGGGAATGTATTTATGCTTCTCACTCCAAAGTACTCTCCTACAGTCCATCACGCCTCCACAAAACGTGAACCAAAGAAATTGTTTGTCCACACAGTTAATTCTCCTTATTATCCTGGATATCTAGTGGTCTCTCCATAAACACCTTGTTGTCCTTGATATCAAACTCTCTCCAGTTAATGAAAGGGGAGTCATTTTGAAGATATCATCAAACTTGAGAGACATGGAAGACGTCGTGGATCCTCTCAAACCACGGTGGAAATAACACTAATACGCCACCTCTCTAACTCACCCCAACACCTCAAAGGGACCAAAAAAACTAGAATAAAGATTACTCCCTATATTAAACCTATACTTCCCATGTCTAGGGGAAACCATCAAGAACATGTGGTCCCTAACTACAAACACCAAGGGCCTCCTTATGCAATCGACATAAGACTTCTTCTAGTCCTTTGCTGCATTCATCCTCTCACAAACAAGATTAAAATTATCTACCATGCTCTACACCACATTGGGACCAAGAATGGATATCTCCTCATCCTCCGTCCAACAAAATGGTGAATGCCATGGTCTTCCATACAATGCCTCAAACGGAGCCACACTTGTGGAAGAGTGATATAAATTATTATCGGAAAACTCTACCAAAGGTAGGTGTCATACCAAATATCTAACAAATTCAAAGGCACACACCTACAATATATCCTCCAATGTATGGATAGTATGTTATTTCTGGCCATATTTCTGAGGGTGGAAATTAGTATTAAGATGTAACTGAGTGAAAAAATTATGTTCCAATCCCATATAGACTCTTGTGGTAAAATGTGTGTCCTGATCCGATACAATGGACTTAGGTACTCAATTAAACTACACTAACACATCCATGTGACTCTTATCCAAATCATAAATTGTGCTTAAATCCTTGATCACTATTAATTTTTCCAATTTCATCAACCCTTTCATGACAACCCTGATAGAATCACAAACACCCTAAGCTCTGGGTATCCCTGTTATAAAATCTATTGAGATGTCATCCCATTTATACTCAAGAACATACAAGGGATCCAAATCCACTAAGAACGCAATGTTTGTCCTTTAACTACTATAAAACAAGAAATTTTCCATAAACTCCACTGCTACCCATTTCATCCCAGGACACAAAAAAGGTATCTTCAATCTATGGTGCATCTTTGAAACTCGTGGGCGTACTGTCAAATGCGGATTATGAAAATCACCAAGTACTCTCCCACATGTCGCTATTGGAAAACTCAAATACCTCCCATGAAACAACATCTTATTATGACTATCCTCTAACCATCCCTCTAGAGCATCACCATGTCCAAAATAGCAATGCATCACCTCTTCCTCTAAGTCTCCCCATTGTGACTCCTCCAACTATTTCATTATGGAATAATTTAACTTCATTTGAAACAAAAATCCTCTTCTATCAGCCACCTCTTCATCTAATCAAAAGGCTTACAACTCCTCTATTTATCTCCAAGAATCCCTATATTCTTGAATAACACCCTTCCACAACTTCCTTCTCAAATCATTGGCCACAACATTCCTTTTACTAAAGTTCTTTGAGAAATTAAAAACATAATCCCAAAGAAACTCCACCCACATCCACTGTTGAAAGTTTAAATCACACTAGAAAAAGATATATCTCAAAATATTTTGATATGTAAAGGCCAAAAATAATTCCCTAATGAGGTAATTTCTCCAAAAAAATTAGTGAAAACACAACTAATGCGACCACCATATCGTGGGTGGAATAGTTACACTCATGGGGATATAACTTCCTAGAACCATAAGAGATCATAGTCTACTATTGCATCAACATGAATCCCAATACCATAAGGTAATCGCAATAAAACACATCAAACATCACCCTCTACTTAGGAAACTGAATCACTGGAGCAAAAAACAACTTCCCCATCAGTTCACTAAATGAAAATGTGAACATTTTCCACATTAGTAGGTGGTTCACAATAAAAAAACTACTTCAACCATCGATGAGTCTACTTTCACGCCCTACTATGATACCACATGCCCAAGAAAATGTACATCTCATGTTCAGAACATACACATAAAAACTTTCCATATAATTGGTGGCATATAAGAACCCAAAAGATAGTTCTGATATGATAATTATACTCTTCTAAATTCGACTGGATCAAGATATCATTGATGAATATGATGATGAACAGATCTAGAAACTCATGAAACATAGAATTAATAAGCCCCACAAACATAGCTGGTGTGATCATTACACTGAATGGAATGACTAAAATCTCTATATGAATATACATGCATCTGAAGGTGTTCTTTATGATATCTTCCTCTTTAACCATCAACTAGATATATATCCAGACTAGAAATCAATCTTAGAAAACCAACTTTCCCATTAAAACTGGTCAAAAAGATCATCTATCTCTAGAAGATGGTAACAGTTTTTCAATGTCATCTAATTAAACCTCTGGTAGTCAATGCATAACTGCAAACTATCATTCACCTTATTTTTAAACAAAAATGAAGCACCCCATGATGACACACTAGGCCGAATAAAACCCCTATTCATTAGACCATCTATCTAAATCCTCAACTCCTATAACTCAAAAGGTTTCTTTTGATAAGGATCCATCAAAATTAGGGAAGAACTGAGCTATATGTATATCCCGAACTCAACATCACATTGAGGGGAAGAGTCACAACCTCCTTGGGAAAAGAATTTATGAAATTATCAATGAAACTAGGAACCTCTATCCTCTCAATGTCCAACGATTCCATTTAAAACTCCACCAAAAATGAAATAAGGGGCTCCATCGGCTGACTGCCCACCTAAAAACCACAAGTGGGTTATCCACATATGAAAACAATATTATCCTCCATAATCGGTAGATAACATCACATATGGAATAGAACCAATCAATGACATGGATAACATCATGTGGCTACATCTATAACAATAATCTAACCCCATGGGACCAATGTGGACCCATCATCAATCAAAATCCATGTAACATATCAAACAAGATTATATATCCTCTAGCTATCATAGTTAACACCAATGTCATGGGAAGCGTATCTACATCGATTCCCAAAGAATGGGATAGAGAAGGTGAAACAAAGTAGTGTGAAGCTCCTGAATTAGTCAAGGCACTAACAAGTGTTCTAAAAAACTAATAATACCTCAGATGGTCTCTATATCCTAAAAAACTACATCCTCCACTATGCAGAACTGATCATTCCCATATAATATACCTCTATTTTGATGAAAAAACTATAACCATGCTTAGGTAATGATCCCTAAATGTGAGGAACATCCTATGGTCATCCGCTTCCTGCTCCATCTCCCCTTCGAGGAGAAAAAACTACTTTCCCATGTTTCTAAAATAGTCTTAGTGGAAACTTATGCATAGGTTGGAACTGAACCAATCAACCTCCACCAACCTAAGCTTAAGGAACCAATGGGAACTGATTTTGGTGTGGTCCAAAAATCCTAAAACCAAAACACACTGGAAAAAATATCAGAGGAAAATAATTAAAATCATTCAACCGAGAAAGATGGAAAAGAACCAGAAGAGGTAGGATCTCTTCTGGTCAAAACCTTGATGGTCCTGGTGGATGAGATGTGTCACTAACAACTATACTCCACAAGGAACCCATCTATTTCCCCACCCATGGAAAACCTACCCATGAGTGCATCCACTCAATCACCTTTGTATTCTTTTGAACTTCTAGATAATCTGGAAACGAAAATAAAGTAACTGCTTATTGGATTAGAAGATGGTGTTCCTCCTCAAGAATTCATTCCAAAGACTCCTCACCTAGAAAAATATTTGGGGAAAAACAAAGATGTTCCTTGAACATGATTCCCAGCTCCTGCACTGATATTATCCCCTAATGAAGAGAAATAATCTCTTTCCTCTTTACTAAATTCATAGTAGAAGAAAGTAACTCTACTTGGAAATCCTTCTAGAAGTCAACCCACAAAACATATTCCTCCTTCTACTCTCCTAGATACAGTATCCACTGTTGATTTTCATCTTCCCACATCTAACCAACTTTTAAAGGGACCCAATACCATGTTAGGGATCGGATCAAACTAAAAGTGATCTTGATATCCTCTGTTAATATCTCTTTCTCCACAATTAAAACACTTCCCTCATACATCCCCAAATTCTACCACTGGAAAGCATGTGATTCCCTCTGCTAAGACTTATCCTCCCATATCTGTCAACCCTACAACGATCAACTAGATCAGCCTTCAGAACCTCAATTTTCTAATCCAAACACAGATGAAAAAAAGGATCCATGTCTTTAAGGAAAACAAATGGCATCCTAAGCTCGGTTTTATAAAAAAAAAATTATATTAATTTTAATTCACTTTATCCATTTTAACCTTCCCAAATTAACCTAGTTAAAATAAGAACACAAGTCATCATGATGCATGTACCTTTTCTAGGTTTATACACTGTAAGTAGGTCCATATCACTTTTCCATTCAATAAGCTCAAAGCTTATGCACTGGGTCAGGGGGGGCCAAAAATCTTGTGTCCTTGCCAGTCTCCCTGACCTATGTCATACACCAAGGTCAACTAAAACTATTTCCATACCAACCAATGTAATCCTCACTATTCTTAACTCTAAACTTCATCTTATCTATCAACAACTCATTTACACCACTCAATCATGATCCCCCTCCCTAAAACGATACCGTAATGAGGGAAGAGAGATAATAACCCATGTGTCCTAGCTCTAGTAGTTCCTAGGTTAGCGACTAGCACTGAGGGTATAAATATCTCATGAATGGGAAGAATTATCTTCTATAATATAAATAGGATCAAGAGATAAGATGAATCGTTCATCAAAAAATCTAAGACATAACATAAAGAAATCCAAAACCATCCCACATGCATGTATAAATATAACTGATATAGATAAAATTATCCCAAATAAATACCCAAAAGTAAAGATAAATTATTTACATAGCAACAATCAAGGATCTAAGCTAGTAATGTCAAGCATGGTCCATATGATCCTTCTAGAAACCTAAAAATAGTTTTATATACATAGGTTGAGCATACAGGTATACTCAGTAGGAAAACAAAAGTATCATGAGCACATTTTAAATATGCATACTAATTCACCCATAAAAAACCAAAGAACCAAACAACACTTATAAAGATATACTAGCCATCCCAACCACACTAATGAACACTCACCAAATAATGCAAGACAAGTAATATAATATAATAATAATCACATCGATAAGGTTACCTGTAACCTATTTACCACTAGTATGTCACTCCAAAACCCCAACATTGTACATACTAGTTCTCCCATCCCATGTATATAACACACCACCCAACAATAATGGTCACGACACACCTTTCCCAAAGACAGATGGGATTACCACCACAAAAGAATGAACACAACACATCTTACCTAAAAACACTTTGGTAACAACACAACCAAATCCATAACTAGAGTAGTATAGTATCATGAACATTTAGAACATAAACCTCATGCCCTCATCCTTCCATACATGACCCCAACTAGAATATTCCCCACATGCATGGCCATATCTCACCCAAAAATACTTGGGCTATCACAACCACCATCAAATTCACTAACAGGCCTCCAACCATCAGAGCTTATGAAATACCTACCTCACCTATAAGATATAGGAGGAACCCATCAATCTATACTCCACACCAGATATCAATAAAACACCCTTGATTTACTATATGAGTGTAAGCCTTTAGTTCTTTATGTGGGTGGGGTGCAAATAAAAATTGAAAGAATATATAAGTATATATATGTAGTATCAAACACAAATAAATAACCTATAGGTTCATGAACTAACTAAATACCACAAAAAACTATCACTTTTTCGACCACCTCTAAATTCTTAACACCACACAACAATACATGATCAACAATCACATTTCCAACCAATTACATTTAATCATCTCATTCTTTTCATTATTTATAATAACCCACAATTAACCACACAGCCCATCATTTAATTATTCATTAACCATTTTCATCCCATTAATCAAACCAACCCATTTTAGTTTAATTGTTATTTATAATTTATTTCATCACTAATCATGAATGTAGAAAAAAGAAACCACAAACTCACCACCCCAAAAGCAAATACAACGAACCACCTCACAACCCCAAAACCATGGCTCACAAAACACCACACCACCCCAAAATCACAGCCCACAAAGAAATTGGTCTTTTTTCATTATTTAACCCAAATAATATATACTTTATAAACCGGAACAAGAAAATTTTTGAAATTAACATTCTCTTTGTGTATAGTTTACATAATGTTGATTTCCTACAGTCGTCCTCATATACCTCTAGTTTCCACTGAAAATTCACAGAACCTCTCCCAAACACCTCTAATGCTCAAACCTAAAAAATTGATGGACTGATTGACAACAGAACATTACATTTGTATCCCAACTAATTTCCCATTAGGACAATAACATATAAAAAATAAATAAAAGGTAATAAAATAATAAATTAACTCTACTTACATCCTTGAGACTTACCTCAACTTGATTTCCAAACTCTGACTAATATCTCCATCTTTATCACCCAATATTGGGCCTATTCCGTACCCATGCATGGGATTATGAGGTCTTATCAAGTAACAAAGAGTATATACCACTAATTTAGAGTGTGAGTAAATCAATATAGGCCACCAAAAATGCTATCTCTAACATAACATTTAAAAAATGGTATCTACTTTGTGATTTTTAAAATAAAATAAAGTCTAAAAGTGAAATAAAAAATCATTATCGGTCCTTAGGTTCTCAAGTGACACTCAATGTCGATCATACCTACTTCGACATATGTTGGTTGCCTTTAAAAATATCACATAACCATATATAATCAAGTTAAATAGTCCCCCCTGAGAAATTTCCATCATATATCATAGTCTGGAAGAGTAGAGTCTACCCAAAATATCTTTATACATCACAATCAGGGGAAATAGTGCCACCCCATATATCTTTATATATCATAATCAAAAAAAATAATTTCTAACCCATATATATTCAAATATTACAATCATAGTAATAAATCCAAACTCATATATATTTATATATCATAGTCAGGAAGAATATTTCTCACCTCATATATCTCCTTATATCATAATCAAGAGGAATATCATTTGATCTGTATATATATATCATAATTTGGGGGAATAACACCCACCATGTATATCTTTGCATATCTTAATCAAATAGAATAATGGCTTACCCATTCTTTCCATCAACAAATATATTCCATTCACTTTTACATAGAAGTCATGATACAATCCTCGCTCATGTAATACAATTAAAGTCAAAAAATTAAAGTATTTATATACATAATAATGATGAAAATGGGATCTTTATGTGCCATGTGATTGTTCAAGAAGTTAGGGATGGAGATTCCTTAATAATGTTTCCCAGTCTGTTGATGTGGTGGTGAGAATTTCCCATTAGGAGTAGGTAATTTATTTCATTCATTATTGACGAAGAGGGTTTTCAAAACCATAAAACTAGTTTTTTAGAGTTTATTAGAGTTTTTCCTTGTAAAATTTATTCTATTAGAGAAACTTGTATAAAAGGATGTATTTTATTTCATATAATTGTATTTTAAAAATTTTGGATCCCAAACAGTCACCCCAATCTAATTTTATGGTAATCTTAAGTTGAAATACGTTTTTTCAAATTGAAATGTCACAGAAAGGTGAACTTGGGGCACACCCCTGAGTTTTACATGATAAGATAGTCCATGCCTATCCATGTTCCTAGGTACATGCACCCATGTCTATTAACCCAAGTCTCAGCTCATGTTCATGAAACCTTACCACAAGTGTGTATGTGCGCTTGGATTAACACTCCCATTATGCTTTCACACCAAATATATGTACTTGGATCACATGTGGAATGCTCTATCATGTGAATAACTTGCACACCTAGACTCTTCACTCTAGTTATTGAATGAACAAATTTATGTGTTAAACTTTCATGCACCCTACTACCCATATTTTACTTTAAATAGACCCTAAGATTCCTTATTTTGATGAGGATATAAAGAAGAGAACCCTGGATGGCCTCATCCACTAACACATAATCCTAGATCTCTCCTATCCTTTAAGATAAAAAAAATAATATTGAAACTATTGTAATTAAGTAAATTTAAGGGTGATTGTATGATCTAATGAAGTTAACACATAAACCATTATGAAATACTACTTCCCCTAGGATCCTTAGCTATTGTGGTGAAGGACACAAACTCATGGACTCCTCACTAGGGAAACACCTCACCCAAATCTCGGAATAGGAAAACCACTTCTCCAACTGAATACTATGTAAACCAATTCATCATAACCAATATTAGAGTGAGTACTTCACCCTAACCTATATTAATGTTCCTACTTTTTCGTACCCATATTAAGGTTAAAACATCACCCTACCCTATACTAGGGTGAAGTTGTTCTCAGGACGTCATAATATGGTTCTAATATACCCATGTATCCCATGAGGGGACCTATTCATCTAGAACCTCATACAAGGTAACACCTTATGCATGTGTATCCAAATTTGGTTAAATCCTTAACCAATAAAATTACCTAGGAACCACCTTCACTCAGGTCTCCAACCTAGGAACCTATCCCTTGAGAACCCCTCCACAACCTCCTAAAGTAATTGAATAGACCATGAATTCCTGAGTAAACCCCATAAATCAGGTATTTACTTGATTAAACACCTCTCATGAGTTTTCATCTCATAGAAATAAGTCCATTAGGATAATCTCAGCCATGAATTCCCTTGATAATAAGTGTATATGTCATGAGGATATCAGTGAAACCACCTCGGGTTCATCCTACCCAACATGGATGACCCATATCTAGCATCTGAACAACTTGGAAAATTAATGGACACCTTTTTACACTCAATGATCCTAGGATATTACATGGGCCTCCATTTAGGTGTAATACCCATTACCTTCTTTTATATGAGTCACAAACCAGTTTAGGAACATCTGGGTAGCATATTCAAATGCCACACATGAGTCCTTCTGATTCATAGGTAAGGTCGGAGCCTCCTACTATGTGTGATACCAAACTAATCCACATATGGTTAGACCATAAGTAAGCCCCATATTATCCTCACAAGTGAATATCCCTTGTGAGACCTTTCTCAATGTGATATATTCCTAATGAGTGACATCATTCCTCAAAGTTCTACATTCCCTGAAATCTATCATATCTTCAAAAGAACATATTCCTAGAAAGTATAACTATACATTATACTATCCTATTTCCATTAATATGATGAATTAAAAAGGGTATTTCATATATAATACCCACACTAACCTTTTCTAGGAAAATTTCACTTATTAGTCCTTGTTGTATGTCTTTAAACTATATAACATACTCCTTAACTGATTGATATTAAATTGAATGGACTAGTCCTATTACATAACCTTAGACTGTGCAATCTAAAATATATAGGCTTTGATTCTTATTGAATTGGATAGTAAGGATCTCTCTTTAAGGTTTAATACAAATAAAATAGAAGCCCTTTATGAATAACCTTAAAAGGAACTTCACAATGTATGGTTCCATGGCCACAGAAGTAACCACACTATACATATTCACACGAAATTAAATGGTACAACATGTCCTTTTAAGTGGAGACAAACTATGCGGGTTCAAATTCTCTTTAGGGGATACATTAGAAGCCCCTTAAATGGTCTTAATACCAACTCCATAACAACCATCACCACCCTTTATGAAAATAATTTCAACAATTATAAGTTATGTGACTTTGAAAATAGAATAATCACCAAGTAATGAAAATATTAAGAACCACTGGTATATATAGATGATCATATAAATTCATAGTATTGATAAATTTCTTAATCAATGCTGATTTTTAGTATTAATATAACTATTAATGATTTTAAATTATATCTTATATATTTATGGGAGTCCAAAAGTAGGTAATAACCCCCCCCCCCCAGGGTGATATGAGTTAAACGTTGCATCCCCTCAACCAATGCTTAACCTAAATCATTGTTGTTAATATCCCAAGACTTCAAACCTATATAAATAAATTCTACATTAACTCAAATTATCATGTCCATGAGGTCATGTTGAAGGAATAATGGTGAACTAGATGTGAAATCCATACCAATAGAATTGATGATTCGAATATAATTTTTAGTGTGATCTTTCATTTATGGGTTTTATTATTTTTGGTTGTTCATCCCTTTAGTGATTTCAATAAACATTATAGAGATCACTTAAATCCAAATATGAAATTATCTAGTTCATCCTATTAGGTCAATCTATCGATACATACTTGTAACAACTGTAGAGCTATTCAAATATTTCTCATCAGAAAATAAAGCACCCGACATATGAACCATCTAGGGAATCCTCTCAGTTCAAGCTATCAAGACATACTAGTAACAACTTTACAGAATCTCTTGATAAATTTCATCATCTAATAAGGCACTCAGTATATGCCTCTAGTATAGAAAAGTTTTTATACCAACTTGATAATAGAAATTTTTAACTTACCCAATGTCTCCAATGTTTTGTGATAAATGCACTAATCTCAAAGTATCACCTCAATGTATCCATTACCAATTTTGGGGTGGCTCCTAAAATAATCTTTGTGATAAATCATAGAATACCATACCAAAAATAGAGCAATGTGGGGAAGTAGGTGACACCAATTTCCACATAAAACTGCTTTAGGAACATACCCTCAGAGAGAAATAATACCTATATCATATATCTTGTGGAGATTTAGGAGGACATGACTTAAATACCCAATGCTAGTCAAGAGTTTCCGAATAAGGAACCTTTTAGCCTCTACCATTTCCAAAAACGTTTTTCAACCATAGATTATCATGGATATATAGAAGAGATCATCTAGGATATCTTAGTCCTAGATATCTAGACCAGGGCATCCAATTGTTTATTTCACCAAGGGAATAAAAAACACCAGGGAACAAATCAGTATTCATATTATCATTGAATAATATCTTCAATATATCCTTGAAGTTGTTAAATATTTGATTTATTTCCTTGTTTATTTCTTCCAATCCTTCCAACATATTCTATAAGTGGAAGAATCTACACATCGACATACTTTCGCAGCCACTATGGTAAAGGACCATATGCATGTTCCGACAAACATTTAAGGAGATCATATACATATTTCACCATCCAATAGGGTTAAAGACTATATTATTATTATTTAAATCATCTAGGAATATCTTCAGTATATTTTTTCAACCACTAGGGATGAGGAATATATTCTAGTTCCTTTTAAAATCCATGGATCTCGTTATTATATTATAGAATCTACTTAAGAATGTGACTATATTCAAACTCCCATTCAAGATAATCATCGTTATAACTTCATGGTGAATGAATACCATTGGTAGGACTATATCCTAATTATTATAGGAGTTCATAGACATATCTCAGTAGTCACTCATTTCCCATATCATATCTTTATCCTTTCTATAATATTTCTTCAATATATATCGAAAGTCAGTCAAGGGAAAGTTCATACCCTTCCCCTAATATAAGAGTTTTCCAAAGTGTCATGGAAATCACTTGTGGAAAATTTCATATCCTTTCTCCCACTATAAAATATTGATATCATATCCTAGTGAAAATATATGTTCAATATTTTATCCCTACCCATGTATATAAATCCCATAGGCATATCAAAGTGGCATCGGTTGAGGGGTAGGCCCATACACTTGTCGTCACATAGAAAATTTATCTGCACATTCTGATAGTGGTTGAATCCCAAATTGGGTTTATATTTATGTTCTTGATACCAATTATAAGGTATACCAACAAAATATAGTAGTTATCTAAACAATTATTCAGCATGGAAGTTATGTTGGTCATCTAAGAGGGTTCCTACACAAAATTTGTATTTGTTTCTCTATATGAATCCAACCAAAATCCTGGATCTAGGCTCAGTTGAAAACCCAATAATATCTAAAAGGTCTAATCAGTGGAATAATATAACCCTATAGAAATACTATATTCCTTCCCTAGTAAATATGATATTTTTAAGTCCCCTTAGCATATTTTAATACCATTTCAAAAATCCTGTGACTATTAATAAACAATAGAAAGTAGTAATGGTTAAGAAGGTACTTCCTAAAATACATATCTTTACAACTTTGGATTATTTCACTTGAGTAACAAACATAGAGGTTATCCATATTTCAACATAGAGATCAACCATGGGGTTACTATCCAGAGTTATAATTATGCAGCTCCTCCTCTGTAATTCTCTATATTGAACCACCAGGTGAAATCTAGAGAGTCACATGACTTTATACCTACCTCCCCATACACAAGAGGTTATTGACTGGTAGATAGAGTCTAATCATCATCAATAAGGATATTATACCCCTGTTATCACGTCCTTATACAAATAAGATTAAATATAATATAAAAATTTTCTTAACATATAGAAAACTAAATAATCATAACATAACAATACATGGAACCCAAGTGATGTAAATAATAAAAAAATGGGATCTAAAAGTATTGATAAAAATAAAAGTTAAGTGAAAATAGATAATATATAAATGTACTACTATAATCCTTCATAGTTGTTTCAAGACTATCACCATCTCAATTCTCCATAACTCAGTTATATTCAATGAGAAAATGTCCCTTTCTTAGATCTGTATCAATGAACTCTTTATACACATGGATATTCCTAGGAAGAATGTGAGTAATAAAACCTAGTGGAGAAATACCAATGTGTATTTAACCAGATGTGTGCATATATAACAGGTGTATACTATGATAATAATAAATGTGAAAGAAATAAAAAAATATCATCTAATAATAACATATATGCTAACCAATCAACCAAAATCCCCAGTTATTCCAACTTTAGATCCATGCTGAAAGGATGGTCAACAACTCATAAATGATCAAGAACTATCCACAAGGTTGGTGATATATCACTATGAATCCTTGAAGAATCAAGTGGTAATGATACCTAGTATCCAAAAGGCATCAAATTTTGGCAGGTTACTCGGTATCTCCAAGGCATCAAGTTTTGTTTGATCTATAAAGCTATCAGGATTCTACCCTATATATTGTTCCATCATCATCATATTCACACATCATGTTCACTTTCTCAATAAGGGGTAATCATACCATGAAGGAAACCTATCATGATATACTAAGAATAGCATCCAATGGAATTATATAACATATAACAAGCAATATCCTAATATAAGTATGGAATGGAGTCATGAGAATATAGTAACATCATATAAAAACATGTGATAATCATCAAGAATGGTAATAACTACTCCAAAAATTCTTAGGGAAACAAGGATCATATATGGGTATCATAAAAACACACACTATTAAAAAATCAATATTAATCAATAAAAAAATCATATCAACATAAGAGGAATCAAGGAAATAAGTGAATACAAGGGCCTCAAATAATACAGAACTTCCTACCTCATGCTTGTTGTTGAATAACTTAAATGTTCATTAAATGATAGTGAAAAAACATGTTTCACACCCATGTATGATGACCTCACATGAATGTATATTTTTTTTTTTTGGTTCATCAAGAAAGAGGTTTATAATATAGTATCAACATAATCACAATTCAATAAGTTTTTTCTAGAATCACATACATTAAGGAGTCCATCAATAGAATAAATTATGAAGTATATCAAAGCAACGAATTCTAATACAACAAATTCATTATCAATTAAACAATGAATCATTAATTCCTCAACAAATTTATATGTGTGTATTGATTCTAGAAAATATCTATTGATCCATAAACAATTCATCAAATTAAAGTAGATACAAGATGAGATTCAAGAAGAAAATGGTCTCATGATGATTTTTCTAGAGAAACTAACCCAGAAATGTCTACCATTTTTGACAATTTTAACTCCAATCAAATGAGATTTCATACACACATTGAATCCTTCTCCTATCATCCATGGAATCATCAATTTATTAAGGTTTCATCATCAATATCTGATCAAGAATAGGTTTATCAAGTCTATTTAAAAACACTTACCCATAGAAAGTTTTTTGTTGATGGTAGATCTTGATTTGGTCAAAAATCGAAGTCATACTGAAGGATCATTAACTGATATATGAGTAAAAGTAGAAAAAATCATTATATATTAATGGAAAATATATATCTAACAATGATACGTGTTTATCTAATTATAAGGAGGAATATTTTGGCATAGATTGAACGAAATATCACTATTCTTGCTTCATTGGATAGGTTAAAGATTAGAGAAAAAAAGGTAAATGGATGGGAAATATTTTAGAGGCAGGGGAGGGTAGTCTAATTTTAAATTTTTTCAATGGTGTTGGAATTAACAATTAAATAAGGCATTAATATACATTAAATTAAATCCCATGGGATGATTTTAATTCACCCCTAGACTAGGCACACCAGCATGCCTTTGGGACTCTCTAATGGGCTTGTGGGGTCTGTAGGATCTTGAAGACATATATAAATTCCACCATTGAGATATTTAAGTCCACTAGATATTCTATGGTAGTCTTCAATCGGTGTTTAGTTATTCCTTTTCTTAATCCTTTTACTAGAATAACCTGAACCCCTTTTCAAAAATAAATAACCTCTTAGACGCCCTAAACAGAGACGAAACATCAAAGGAATATGGAATGTATAAATAGTAACATCATAAACATAAAAATAAATAATTAATGTTACAATTACTACCTTATAATGACTTCTCATCCTTGATAAGTAACTATAATGTTTCTACTTAAACAACTCAGGCCCCTAAGACTAAACATCAACCTCTTGATCCCAATTCTGCTTCTGAATCTATCTATGATTCCATATAATCTGAATAAGTTGTTTCTTCTACCCTAAAATTAATTTCTAGATCTCGACTATAATCTGCACCACGACCTCCATGTATTATGTGTCAACCTCAACATTAGCATCCTTGTAATCAATTACATCTATAGGATCGGTCACGTACTTCCATAAATGAGACACATGAAACACACCGTACATACCTTAGTAGTGAGAAGGAATTTCATGATGGCATGCCACTGTCCCAACTTACTCAATGATCTAAAAGGGTCCAACATAGAAAGCTTATGTCATTGATTTATTCCTCCATCATCAGTGGACTAATTGAGGTGTCGCTCTCATAAAAACCTGAACTCTATAGAAAAATCCAAAGGCCTCCTTCTCAAGTTGGAATATGAATTATATCTATTATGAGCTATGATAAATGTCTTATGAATCATCTATACTCTTTTATATGTCTCATGTACCATATTGGGTCCCGCAACGGCTACCTCGCCTGCCTCATTTTAATATAGTGGTGAATGACATGGCCTCCTGCAAAGGTTCTAATAAGGTTCCATCTAAATTCAATCCTAGTAACTATTATTCTTTGTTAACTCAACCAAGGCTAGGTAGTCATATCATGCTCTACTGAAGTCTAACACATAATACCAAACCATATCATCTAATATGAGAATCATCTACTTAGAATATCTATTATTCTGAGGATGGTATGTTGTTCTCAATATCAAATAAGTCATTCGGTACTTCTATAATACCTATCAAAACTAAGATGAAAAAACTAAGTCTTTATCAAATAAGATTATAATGGTAACTTCATATAAGAATATTATATCATGGACATACAACTTTCACAACTCATCTACTAAGTGATATCATATATTGGTAAGAAATGAGTAACTTTAATTTGTTGATCAGTAATCACCCAGACAACATCACGACTCCTTGGGATCCTAGATAACCCCATAAAAAGTATATAGTGATGTCCTAACACTTATATAATGGCACAGGAAGTGGTTGGTGTAAGCCTCTAGAATACTGCTGATCAAACTTTATCCACTGATTGGAAAGGTGTTAGCAAACAAAACTAGCAATTTATGTGTCCATCGCTACCCAAAAAAAAATCTCATAAATTCACGGTATATATTTTTCATTCCAGAATGTATAATCCACTTAGAGGCATGAAATTACTTCATCATTTCCTCTAAAATAGTATAAGGAACTATAACAATATCTTGCACAAGGATCTCATCATTGTCATCAAATGACCATTTGGGTATTGAGTCACCTATAGCTAGTTGTTCCTAGATCATAGCACACTATAGGTCATTATCTTGTCAATCATTTATCCATTCTATTGAATAAGATGAAACCACCCAAAGAGAACATGTCATTGATCCATATTTATTGGAATGATCTATTTTAAAATCATCCAACATGGTCATTTGATTTCACAATTCTTCTAAAGGTCCTTCACCAAGATCCTAAGATACCTATATCTTATTACTAATAGAATCTTCAATAATGTTACCTATAAAAAAGTCATAATAAATCTAAAAGTAGAACTTATACAAGTACTCTACCTAGTACCTCCTCCTTAGATTCAGGCCTAATTATATGAAGAATAATGAAAGATTTTTTTCTCAATATAGACAAAAAATAACTCAATAAATAGGTTACATTGCCAACATTCAAATCAAGGGCCACAGATGTCATCTCCAATTTGTGAGTAGGATAGTCCCACTCATGGGGTTTTTGCTAACACGGTCAATAAGCTACTACATGCTCCCTCTACATCATCACTCCTTCCAGACCTACTTTGGGTGTATCAAAATATATATCATAAAAATAAATAGCATAATAAGTATCAACACTGGATTTGTTGTAAAGATTCTTTTCATCTCAAGAAATTCCTTTTAACAATGTTCCAACCACCGGAACATCACTCCCACGTTTTCAATGTAGTTATATGTGATAATAAAAGATAGAAGTACAGAATAAAACATTTTTAATATCCTACTAAACCTAGAAATACCTATATCCCAAACTTGTTCTGGGGATGTGTCTAGGACATAATTTCCTCATTTTCCTCTAGTTCCACATATATACCCATCTCATAAACCACATGGCCCAATAATTTCACCTCTTAAATCCAAAATTTACATGTTGAAAACTTAGAATAAAGTTGATGTGCTCAATTTATACTCAAGAATATCTTGATATGTCTAGCATGCTACTCTGGGGTCGGTGACTAGATAAGAACATCATCAATGAAATATATAATGAATGAATCTAGATATGGGTGGAACATCTTGTTCATAATATCCACGAAAAGTTGTATCCTATTAGTTAATCTAAATAGAATCACTAAGTACTCGTATGTTCCAAACCTACATTGAAACACTATCTTCAAGATGTTCTCCTCTCTAACCCACAACTATTGATAGATTAATCAAACATTAGTATAGGAGAACCATCGTGATACCTATAACTGATAAAAGAAATCATCAATAATGGGATATGGAAATATATTCATCACCGTCACATGGTTTAGTGTCTAAAAATATATGTACCGTCGAATAATACAATTGTCATTATTGGTGAATAAGACCAGTGCACCCCACGGTGAAGTACTCGGCCTAATAAATCCTTTCTACTCCAAGTCCTTGAGTAGTACCTTGAGCTCCATCAACTCGGATGATTCCATACAATAACTAGGTATCAAAAAGGTTTGTGAACCATTAATGAGATTTGTATCAAAGTCAAATCCCTTTTCCAGTATAATTCATATGATTTACTCTAGAAATACATCCTGATTGAGATCCACAACTAGAGAAAAGGGTGAGGTGCTACCACATTTCTCACCCAAATATATAAGCCTTCAGTTTATTCCTTGATCATCCCAATATAAATCAAGTATAGACCAACTCTAGGTACTCACAATTCCTATCATTCATTCATTATATACTTCTCTCCCTTTAGTTAAGTAAAATATATATGTCTCCAATAGTAAAAAATTTATTCTCATAAACTAGTAGTAATAAATTTATTCTCATAAACTAGTCATCAAGTCCATACCGAGAATCACATTGAAGATTTTCATCTCTAGTATCTTGAAGTCCCACATATGCCAAAAACTAGTAATGACTATAAAAACTATCGGAATCATTTAAGATGGTCCAATTTTGTGTCAAATATTGTATTGAGGTAAAGTAACTCAGAATAGAACATGATATCTACATTTTTTCTAGAAATAACTTGTGAATATATAAATGAATGGGAATAATTGGTATCGAAAAATGTAGTAGATAGAGTAGTGGTAATCAAAATAATAATTAAAATACAAGATAGTCCCTCAACAATATCCTTTGGAGTATTCTCTGCTATATAAACATAGTCTACCTCAACTCTAAAACAATGTCACTAAGACGTGTGACTAGTATGAGTCATTTTCGCCTAATATGAATACTGAGGACAATGCTCAAAGACCTTGTTCATAGATTGTATCCATCATAAACCTATATGGAAACGTGGTCTCGAAAACCTGGAGAAAAACTATGAAAGATTACTTGTCTTTCCAAAATACTAAAACTTGATATGAGGTGTTGTATAGAACTTTAAAAATTATTGACCTTCCCATGGTTGAAGCACTTTGGGGATCCTCATAATTTGGATGAAGAATTTGTACTCTGATCCACCTACATACCACCACTCTGTTGAAATTCTTAGGTCTTTCTCTTCCTGCTACTATATGAGATGCTTGATGTAGTAGTACGAAACCCTCTATACTACATACTAAAGTTCACAATAAAACTAACTAATTGGTTCTAATTCAGAACCTTCTTGATATTCACGGCCTTACATAGAACCTTCGAGTATGTGGCTAGGAAGAAACACTGATTATAATGCCCAATGTCATGAGGAAGTCTGATACCAATCTTCTAGGACATTTGTGCCTAATTTCCATCCAAGAGAGTAGAAAAGAAGATAATTTATTTGATATGAGTGGAGTCTATAGATAATTTACTGGAACCCTATTATAACTCAATGAAATCATGCGATGTGTCTAGATTCATCATATCGAGAAATAATTTCCTAAATAATAGGTCCTTAAATTCCTGATATGTTAGAACATCACATATATCAACCTATCTCATGATTCCCCACTAATAACTAGAGAGTCCCTATAGTGTGAACATTATCAAGTTCACCTTATAGATTACAGGTTCCCTAACAAGTTCAAAGACACCATCAATGATGTCTAACCCATCTGCAGTATCCTATGGTTTATCAGTTCTTTGAAATACTTGTGGATGTTGGAGCTTTAAGTATTTGTTGTAGTCAACAATTCACATTTTAATCCCTTTTCCCTATATAGGAACTAGAGAGAGGGCTCCTAGATGAGGTGGGAATATTGCATGTACCACTAGATCGAGATAAGAATCATTATTTGGTGCACCCTTTCTCATAGAAGGTGGTAGAATAGGGGCTTCCTTTCTATCAGGAGTACGTCAATATACATGATCACATAAATTATTACCTATGATTCTACCAATATACCAAGTTATATCCCTCCTATAACTAACTAATGTTCTCCATCCCTACATATAATTCACATTCACATATATACGAAACATAAAATCATGCTCAATTTAATCTAATTATTTCTAGAATAGACATATCCCCATAGAAAGATAAATAGATATATCACACAACAATGAGTAAAATTCTATCATTAATAGATATAATAATTAAAATAATAAAATTAAAGAACTAATATACCTCAAAATAGTAGGTACATATATAGAAGTTGGTCCTACGTGCATAATTATGACCCATGAACATGCTTAAAAATCCATAAAACTATATCAAAAATTCCATCAATGATAATTTGGAGGTATATTACAAATATTCTTGGTTGGAACATAGAAACCCCCTACCTGAGTCCTACACATCCTATCTCATTTCTATCATATGAAAGGTTAATCAAAATAAAAATAACAAAACTATTCTCTAATTTAATTTTTAAATCCCCGACACAAGTATTGGGTCTATGTTAAAGAGTCACATTACCTTATGCATGCTTTTCTATATACAATTGGTTACCAACTAGTAGTGGGGGTCTGATCATCATCAATGGGAATACTATGCACTCAGTATCATTTCCTTGAAAATATAATATTAATATAACATAAAAATCAATGTAACTTATAGAAAACAAAATAATCACAATATAACAATACATAGATACCAATTCATATAAATAATAAAAAAATGGGAACCTTAAGTGGTAAGAAAAACCATAGTAAAGTGAATGAAAATAATAAATAAATAAACTATGGTAATCCTCCAGAGTCTATCTCATTCCAACACCAGCTCTATGATACATAATGAAACCGTGTGAAATGGGCCACTTTCCCTTTTTTGGATCCCTATATGTGAATTCTTCATTCATATAGAGATTCTCAAGCAGGTTTTGAGGAATAAAACCTAGTAGGGAACCACCAATGCATCCTTAACCGAAATTGAACATGTATAACAAGTGTATTTTATGATATTCATAAATTCATAAGTAATCATAAATTCATAAGTAATCATAAATAATCATCTACCAAAACCCACTTACTAAAAAACCCACAATTAGCCTTGATCATACCTTCTTTTTCACCATGCCATATGGATAGTCATGAAGTTGGAAATAATCAATAACTAACCATAAGGCTTATAAAATATCACATTTCCATGTAGTAGGCATGCTACTTGACATCCACAATGCATCATGTTTCAGTAGGTTACCCAGTATCATAAAGTCATCAAGTTCTATTTAGGTCGTAAGGCTATCATACTTCTACCCTATATAGGGGTCAACAATCATCATCATCGCATATCATGCGCACTCCCCCTTTAATTGTTAATTATATCATGACAATAACCTATCATTATAAACAAATAAAAACCTCCAACAAAATGGTAATAGTCAAAAAAATTCAAAGAATAACAATAAAACCATAGCATGGAATCATGAGAATATATTATCATTATATAATAATATCTGAACATCATTAAGTATAGTAACAACTACACTAACAATACTCGTCAAAAAAAGGATCATATATGGGTATCATAAAATACACACACACACAAAATCACCATCATTAAAGAACAAAAAGTCATTATAACAGAATAGAATCAATTAAATAAGATAATACAAGGTCCTGGAAAGATAAAAAACGCCATACCTCAAGGTTGATGAAGAAACTCTATGGATAATCAAAGGATAGAAAAATGAACTTGTTGTACACACATAGACAAAGATATCACACATCAAGGATGTCTATTTTTGTTATATTTAATCAATATATATTTTTATAATAGATTACCAACAGAATTAAAAGTCTATAAAGAAATATTATAATTTCATATCTTAATGAGTTTTTCTATGTAATCAATTCTGAGGTATTTCAATGGAAGGAATTCCAATTCAGTGGATTTGTTTTCAATTAAAGGAAGAATAATTTATTCCACTCCAATATTTAAGGTATCCTTATGTTTGTCTAATTATCATTGATTCATGATCCATTTTTCAATCAAAAATATATTCAAAACGATTTTTAAGAAGAACAAGGTCTCATGATGATCATTCTAGTAAAACTTACTCAGAAACGACTATCGTTATTGATAATTCTAACTATATTAAAAGGGGTTTTCATTAACATGTATAATACTTAACCAATATTCCATGGAGTAATTAATTCATTAAGGCTCCATCGTCAATATTCCATCAAGAATATGTTTTTGGTGTTGATTCATAAAAATATTTTTGTAAAATATTTTTTATTGATAGTAGATACTGATTTGGTTAATAAATGATGTCAACTAGCTATATAGGCCACTAATTTATGAAGAAAATGATAAAATGTCATCATTTCTTTATGGAAAATATTTATAAGACATAGATACATGCTCATATTAAATAAGGATAAATTATTTAGCATAGATCTAATAAAATATCTCCATTATTCATATTTCAGATCGGTTAATGGTTGAAGAGTCAAGGGAAATGAACAAGAGAGATTCTAGAGCCAAGGGGGAGTTCTTTAATTAAAAATTCGTTCAATGGAGTTGGAATTAAATATTATAAGGTGGTTAAAACTGAAGTAATTTAAATCTCATTTGGTTCATTTAACATACCCCCAAACTGGGCTCACTGGAAAGTTGTGGGCCTCACCGGTCAGCTAGTGGCACCTATAGCTTGTTGATAGGGTCTGTAAAAACCTAAAAACCTACAAAAACTCCACCTAAAATCCAGGTAATTCTACTAAATATTTATTTCTAGTATTTTTCTACTACTAACATAGTTCTTCTCTTAATACTTTCACTATACGAACCCAAACCCCTTTCAAAAACAAATTACCTATTAAACATCAGAAATAAAGAATAATTTTCATAGTAATACATAATTTATAAAAATTAACATCTCATATATCAAGAACAAGTTTGGATGTTATATCCTCACAATTACATATCATATCAACAATAGCGTTATCCCTGTGTTGAAACCATTCCATGGATTACCTCGTACTAATAATCACATGAAGAGTTTAGTTATGTTTCAATAAGCACCTCATCACTAATCATGGAAGTCTCATCCCAAATTTAGTATATTCTAAAGAAATGGTCATAATACATACCTCCATCCATTCATTTTCCCTATTATAAAAATAAGGATATCCATAATGTTATACCTCCCCTTGAAAAAAGCGATAGGAAAATGAACACTATAGTCAGATTAGGATGAGGAATCCTTCTCATGAGATGGTGAAAATGAATTTTTTGGGAAAATAATTAGATGAGGGTAATACATCAGTGATGTTATAGAATATGATCAATCCCAGATATGAAATTCTATACCCTATGGGAAACACTGCACTATCTTAAGAAAATACATTTTCCCTATGGTGACAAGTCTAAACAATTTTCGGTGATTAGATATATATTCTATCAACTCAATTCAACTTCCCTATCAGTGGATCAAAACCCAAAGTTGATGATGTTTCATGATAGCCTCCAAAATACCTACCTAAATAGAATGATATTTATCAAATAAATAATCATTAATGATCTACCTGACATGTGTGTCATGGGGTGGCGTGAACATTCAGATCTAAAATTAAACCCAATCATTAGCAAAAAAGGATCATTAGGGGAAGCATCATGTAAAATCATTAATTATATCTAGGATTTAGGATCATGTTATACATATTTTTTCTAGATTTCCATGTGAAATCTAAATCCTCCTAAACCTCAAATGTGGTGAACACAATATGAGTGATCCATTGAAATATAAATGTATCAATCCACTAATAAATTCCAACAAGTGTCACTTCTGAGGTGAGAAATTCCTTCAAATACAAATAATACCAAAATAGAAATCATAAATCATCCAAAAATGGTTATATATCTAGATCATGTCTAAATAAAGCCCTAAGAATCTAGAATTTTCATGATAGTTTCTAACTCATTAGAATTATAGGAGTAACCACATACCACAAGACTAGGGAAATTTTTACCACCACCACCATCACCTTGGATAATCAAAGTTGTAGAAACTCTAAGATTTTATGGTAAAAAAATAAATTCTACCCCATCCCATAGGGATAGTGGAATTATTATCCCCTTACCTTCTATGTAAATTGTTCTTCTCTAAATTTCATATTTCTTCACAGGAAGAACCCTCATAGTTCCTTACACAATGTAATCCATATTATTCAATAGGATAATGCTCACACAAAGACATTGGATAATATCTTAAGTTCATTTTCCATTGATGATACTAGTTAAAACCTCATATGATTCATAAACAAAAAGAGTTTTTCAATAAGGTAAAGATTATAGAGGATTAAGATCAACCCCATGACGAATATTTAGAGGGTGAAAATATCTTTACTACCGTGAGGTGAATGAGAATATATTGCTTGTTTTTAATTTCATTTCAAAAATAATATTGGTGTCATTATTGTGGATAACCTATAGAATGACCAAACTATTGAAGAATGTAATGAAGATACATTTACAAGAAACATGGTCTGCACTAAATTCCAATATTAAAGTGGGTGTACCCAATATCATAGGTAGACTCGAGATCTAGTAACTCTTTTAAATATTCATCTACTACCTACTTAGTAAATTTCTACCAAAGATAAAGGGAAAGTCATGGTTATATCACTCTAACCACTCAAAGAATTCAATGTTTTAATTGTTCAGTAAATATACCTCAATATGAAAGTTAGTTAGATATATTGAGACTTATCAAAACCATACAATTCAATGTAAATATTCCTATTTTGTATAACTCCCAAATATAGGGAAAATTTTCTCTCTGGGTGAATCCCTTTCAACAAGGAGGAATTTATAAACAAACAAGATCATATCATATCCATCTAACCAGATTTGGATCCATAAAAATAGTTTATTTAAACCTGGTTTCCCAAGAGTATCAAGACCTCTATCTACTAGGGTAGTGTCCTCCACCATTTCAAGCGAGATACCCCAGGAAAGTTGAGGGTGGGTATCAATATATTGTATAGGTGAGTTGACTGTATAATACTCCACCTTCTGCTTTAACAATGTCATCATCTTAATAAAAAATAATGATAGATCTCCTTTTCTACATCAATTACATGTTATTTAGATTAAGGTCATATAGGGGTGATGAGAACCAGTGTAACCGGAGAGAAACGTTTATCCTGATTTAGTGGAGTAGCTCTCCTAAAAATAATTTTTGGAATCCCACCTTTCCATTTATCAATGGAATGGATAATTTAAAGTAGCATCTCACACACATTGTGTCTTGGAGTGGACTCATTATGGTAACATTTGAGTAGAAGTAAGTATTGATGATTTTATGTTTTATCCAATCCATACAAGGATCAGTGTTTATCTGGTATATTAATCAACCAATATGATTAATCACAAACTTGGATGATTTGTGATAATAGTTCATATACCAATTCATTTTGATACTAAAAATTAACTATTTTAGAAATATTAATCTATAAATATTTTATAAAAAATACATTTTTAAATTTTATCATCAGGTGGAAGGGATCAATTTACTCCTTTAATAAGAAACTTTCACAGGAGTGGTTGTTGACTATTTTGATAGATATTCTTCATAAAAAATTATAAACATTGTTGATTCATTTGAAGTAACCAAGAGTTTTTTTTTAATTTTCATAACTTACACAATTCCTAGAGGATTCCATACAATGGTCCATGTCCAAATATCAGCTAACACTAGTTTCCTAATGGAATAATCCTATTAAAGAAGAGACCACAAATATAATACTCAATTAGGAACCAACAACAGATCCAGCTTCTAATCCCCCACAATATCACCTGATTCCTCCCCCTAAACAAAAAAAATCAATTACAGCTCTCTTGTCATTAGGGAAATAAAAATTTTAGTCACCTAAAGTTAAAGGATAACAAGAATAAAATCAATTCTTTATAAAGAGACCATATTCTTGTTAATTTTATTACTTCTAGGGAAAACAACCTTCGTAAGCTTCTAGAAATTATAAAACCCGATGAATTTTGTCTAAATGACATACCTAATTATTACCCCCACCAATGGATGTAAGGACTCAACATCCAATATTTATTCATATTCAAATATATACTCTAGAATATGGTTTACTTTGGATAGTTCAAGTTGGGTAAACCCCAAGAATAGGGCACTGAAATCTCAATCATACCACCTGAGGAGAATTAAAAATTATAGGAAATAATAAACATGCATGTATATAAATTTGATAAATGGATGAATAAGAAAGTGGTAGAAGGGTACATTCCATACTTCTATATTAAATGAACTAGATGGTTGTGACCTAAACTCCCTCAGTGAAACCAGATGTGGTAACTGAAGGACCCTAGGTCACCCTGAGAGGGGGTGAATCCGGGTGTCAACTTTTTCTCCTTTTTATTGGATCGTGTTCCCATGTTAATAATAACATAATTAAACCTATATGAGGGATATGGGAAGTAATTAAAAAATTCACATGCAGAAGTAAAACACATCACTTTTACTTGGTTCACCACTAAGGGCTATGCCTAAGGAGAAAAGGCTGATAGTTTTTCATCCGTATCTAATTCGACTAATATTCACTAGATGTGGATTACAAGGTTTGGGTACAATCACTCTATCCCAGGAACACTGACGTTACAATAGTTATGGGATAGCTCACCGCTCCCCTCAAATCACTTCCATTGACTCCCCAAGCTCACTTCCTTGGGTGAAGTCTCGCTTAGGTTATCGACTTGAAGGTCACTTCAATGAATACTCATAGAAGTCTTTGTCTCCTATTTAGTATGATACTTTCCTTGAATCGAGTCCCAGAGTTGATGTTCTTTAACATTCAATCTTCTTCTCTATTGCAACAACCAGATGTACTAATACATTTTATTCTTCTTGGCCAAAATCACAAATCCTTTTGTGATTGTTCAAACATTGAAAAACAGATCTCTAGGAATCATCAGAATCAGATCTTCTTCTTCCATGTGTTCATGTGACCATTCATGTGACAATTTAGATGTTCTCTTCCTCTTCACCTCTTTAAAAATGTGCTCCCTGGGTTTAGTATGATTCTCTTAAAATACTTTATGTGTGCACATGACATCATGAATCCATGCACTCTCTCTTCTACTTTCTTATGTGAAGGACAAAATTGGTATGGTTCTGTTAAGAACACATGAGGCCTCTTGTCCCCTTACATTTATTTTCTTTTCTTATGAATTGGTTCGGATGTTCTTTCACCTTATGTGTGTTCCTCTTCAAATCATGCATAATAATATATGTAGGCCCTTCCCATTACCATGCACAACCTTCCTTCTCCCTTCCTCAACACACACTGTTCACTTAGATTTGTTTATATTTATAATCATGTGATTTTATTCCAACATAAATGTGTGTATTTGGGAATGGTATGGTGTTCTTGTTCTTTTTTTACACACTAAGGGTATATATTTCTCTTATCCACAAGTGTACTAGTATCTTCAATGAACCAGGATGGTTTGGGGATCCTCCTTGTGCAATGGATGTGCGGGTTTTCTTGGCACGGAAAGTGCGGACTTCCATCACAAACCTTGTGGAATGAAGTTATCCTATATGAACTGAGTGGTGCACGGGAAACTCTCCACCATGAACCGGAGAAGTGTGTGGTCAAACCAAGTGGTACACGAGAACTTTTCTCCACGAAACCAAAATGGTACGTGGGACTTTCTCTTCACGAACCAGAATTGGTTCCCAGCACTTCTTCTTCACGAACCAGAGTAGTACAAGGTACTTCTTCGTGAACCAGATCGGTATGTTGGATACTCTTCATGAACCTAGAATGGTTCGTGGATCATGCATGCTTATTCTCAAACATGAAGATCAGAGAAAAACTATTTCTCAAAAAATGAGCTCTCGAAAGGATTGGAAGCAGCAACCCCTTCTCAGATTGGTGGATCCCTTTTTATCAATAGAGGTAAAATATTTTCTTTGTCTAAAATACTTATGATATTTAATAAATATCTTGTTTTGAAATCTTCAAACCATGGTCATGAGATATGCTGATATTCTCAGTTGTTTCCTTTTCAAACTTGTGGCCTTCTCTGTTATTTCATGAATTCAAGAATGTGTGCATGCATCAAGAGTCTCGTGAACATTTAAAATGCTCAAGATGAAATGGCCTCCAGAAACTTCATTTTCCTAGGCCATTGGTTGATCTTAATGTTTCATTGCAGGCATGAGAATGTAATTTCTTGCATGAAATCGTCACAGTCAGACAATCATTATGAAGTAATTTTTCTCTTCAACAATGGTTGGGAGATCAATAAAGGTGTACTGGTAGAGGTGATAGTGAACTGGAGTTAGATGGGTGACCGATTTTTGAAGATGACACTCGGTCAAAGATCAGATGTCTCTGATTCAATTGGGCAAGATGTGGGATCAGAAGAGCGGGGGTGATTAGAAGCACAGATCCGGATTGAAATGTGTGGTTGAGATCTCACGCGAGATCAGATTGATGGTTCGAATGGATTCTACATTTTTAAAATATGTCCCACATAGAAACCAAATCATGGGACTCTCACTGTTTAAATATCAATCCACCTCAGCATCATTCTAGATTACTCGTCTCCCCCCTTCAGGGCCTCCCCATACCGGTTCTCCTCGGGCGCACTTCTAGCGCCCACTTTGCCTCCTCGTGCGTGCACCTAGTTCCCACTATGCATACCCTAGGGGCTTATACACAGCCCCCATGCACCTCTCATGGGAAGGCTTGGCTAGCATCCCCATGGGTGTGGTCGACCCCTCTGTTCCCACATGAGCCTTTGGTTGAGGTTGGCTAGCTGGCTAGTGGGTTGGCCCTAATTTTTTTAGGTAAGGGTTATAAAAATACTTAGTAAAAAATTAAATATGAATTTAAATTCATGTCCAATTTATATCTCAAAACTAATATATTTTCCACCATAAAATTCCAAGCCTCCTCCACACCCTCTTCTTCTCCTTTTCGTTTACTCCTTCTAAAGAACACTCCAACCATCCTTAATTTTTTTAGACAATGTACCACTCCTGATACTCATATTAAAAACATAATATTAGTGCATAAATCATCTATTTTTACAATCTCCATTTCACTTAGGAGAGTTCCTTTCTTCATGTTGATCATCGCTGACATCCATTAACATCCATTGACAATAAATACAATATTCATACACAAAGTGGACCCAATAATATCCCCCTTTGTGGTTTATTTTAAGGCTCCAACATTCTCTAACATGAGCATGTCAATGTCAAAATGATAATCTTCTATCTTCTCTCCCCCTTTCACTTTTCAACATTCTCTAACATGAGCATATCAATGTCAAAATGAGAGTCTTCTCTCTTCTCTCTCCCTTTCACTTTTCAACTTTGATTTTCACATTCTTTACTTTTTATGCCCCTTATTGACAAGAAATACAAATTTTATCGTAGAGAGGGTTTATTATATACTTAAGCAATGTGCCATCAATCATTTCACTATAATTCTACTTGAGAAATACATGGTGTAGAAAACAAGAGGATTTTATTTATACAATAAAGTTGTCCATTATACCCTGATCACAATACCTCATGTGATGAGAACTCATGTACTTGTCTTCAAGTTCCTTTACACTTTCCTTCTAGTTAAAGAGATGAAATATTTTTAATAACAAGCAACCCAAAACTCCTCCACTCACTTCAACTAATGGTTCAAAGTATTCGGGATAAATTAGAAGGATAAGTGATATTGAGGCACTTCTAATTTTATTATGTCACTAATTGATTTAGTTACTCCTCCTTAGTAAAATAGTTTTTGTTTTGAGTAACCAAGGATGATAGATTGAAAAATGACATAACTTTTCCAATGACATGATCTTCAAACAATCATTATATTAATTGAATTTGATGCCAACTGAAGTTGATACTAATTGAAATAATAACTGTAGAAACTTATTTATATGCACCCCACCCTCAAGGGAACACTTCATAGGTTCTCCCCCTGAGTGATTTATTAACCTTAAATTAACTATAAAACTAGTACAATAAAAAAAGTTTTAAGGGGATAAGGTGGATCCTCCCATATCAATCAATGTGAACAGCAAGGTTGAGATGATTTTCTGAACCAAGATGCTCCATTCTTTACACTTTCACAACTGATCTTCAATTCTGACTATGGTTGTGTGGTTCTAACTACTTCTTCCATTTTCCCTATTCATTGCAAATCCTTTGGCTAGATAACAAGTTTTCTCTGGGATCTGTGGAGGCAAGTTTTAATTTTCCACATAGATTCTTCAGAGTGTCATCATTTTTAGGAATTCTTTTGGATATACCACTCTTCAACTTCTTTGATTTTGAATCCAAGGAATTCTCACCTTTACATATTGGAGTCTTCTTGGGAGACTTTTCTATTGCAACATTATTCTGATTTCTTCCCAAGGTAGCTTCTTCTTTATTAGATTCCTTCTATGATATCCTATTCTTATTAGGTCTGGATATATGTTGAGATAAGAATGATCCATTCTTATGACCACTCTCATTGTATACATCACATATTTTTTCTAGAATTCCAAATCTGTTTGCAGTAAAAAGATTCTTCTAGATGTGTTTATTTTACTTCTTCTTATTTGGTTTTCTCCCTTTTGACATAGGATATCTCTATGATTTTTCATTTAAAGGATTGTACCATTAATCTAGTGTATAATTCCAAAATCTGTTGAAACACCAACATTGACCCAAAAATCATGTCTTCTTGATATCTTTGGTATAATGTTGTTGGGACTTCTTCTTAATGTGTCATGATCTATCTGAATAACTATCTTCCAGCTTCTTCTTTCTATCCACCCTAGCCATGGTGGTAGGTTTCTTCACATCGCCTTTCCTCATTCATACTTGTTCATAATTTTTCTTTCAACCATCACTTTTTTGTAGAAACATATTTAGAGACAATAGTACAAGTTGGTATGGATGGTACCTTCACTTTCTTAGTTACTTTGGATACATCAATGGCTGAAGTCATGATCTTATTGTTACATGTTGGAAGTCTTTTGGCAATATAATATTCTAATGATCATTTAATAGCCACAGATACTGTTTCTTGATATGGATAATCAAGATTCATCATATTCTTCTGGTCACATGTTAGAGGTATTTTGGCTTTAGAACCCTCCAATGAGCATTGAGTATCAGCAACAACTATTTCATTCTTATGTGAATTCTTAATATCCGTCTTCTTAAGATTGGTCAACTGGGCTTCCAATTTTAGACACTCCATATAGAGGATGATCTTTTGATCTTCAATCAGGATCATTTTATCATCACAATCCATTTTCAAACTTTGAACCCCATCTTCATGAATCTTAATTTTTCTTTTTAACAAAGACTAAATCTCTTTGTTCTTCTTCAAAGTTTCTTCCAAATTTTTAAACTTGACTTCAGTTCTCTTTTTCAGCTCATCTTTAAATGCATGGGTATTTTCTTCCAAATTAATATTGACTCCCTCTTTCTCTTCAAAGGATTCAATATGTATGTAGATCTTTAAACATTCAAAAAAAATTGCTTCCAAGAATTTTTCCACATTATCAACTTCTCTTTCTAGTCAAGTGATCTCAACCTACATACATTGAAATATTCTACAAACAAAAACAACCCTTTCTTAAGGAATATCATGTAGATAGGTTCTTGATTTCACCTGAACACCTGAAAGTTAATGTGAGGTATAAACATGATCAACATCACTACTTGTGCTGGAATCCATATGTTTGGTGGAAACCTGAGCCAACTTCTCTTTACATTCCAAGACTAATAGTTCTTCATTATTAGAAAGTCCTGGAGGAAAAGATATTTCATCTTCTTTAGGATTGAGGGACTTATTCAACTGCTTATTATCTTTCTTTTTTCTATTTGTTAGGGTCTTCCTAGATATACACTCATGCTCATATGTAACTGAATTTACAACAAGACTACACTTCATTGTCAAAATATGAAAGAAAACTAAAATAACCTTATTTATAGAATTACTAGAGATTATCCAACATACATAAAAATTTGGGCATTGATACCAATTAAATGACCCTCGGTCACCCGAAGAGGGGGGTGAATCAGGGTGTTAACTTTTTCTTCTTTTTGTTGGATCTTGGTCACACGTTGGTATGAACTTAATTAAACTTTTATGATGATTATGTGTAGTAATTAAAACACTGATATGCATAAGGAAAACACAGTACTTTTAATTGGTTCACCACTAAGAGTTATGTCCAAGTACCATATGTCAACAGGCTGTCGTTTATACCTAATTCCATTAATCTTTACTATCTTTGGATTACAAGGTTTGGGATCAGTCACTCTGCCCTAGGTACACAACATTTATAAGATTTCAGGGATAGCTCACTACTCACCTCAGATCACTTACATTGACTTCTTCTTGCTCACTGCCTTAGGTGAATTCTCACTCATTTTATAGACTTGAAGGTTGCTTCAATGGATAGGCATGGTAGTATTTGTCTCCTGTTCAGCATTGGACTTTTCTTTCATCGAGTTCCATAGTTGATTCTATTCAACGTTCAATATTCTTCTCCAATGTAATAACAAGATGTACTAAGACTTCTTATTATTCTTGGCTAGAATCACAATTCCTTTTGTGATTGTCCAAACACGGAAAAATAGCTCACAAGGAATCATCAGAATCATCTATTCTTCTTCCATGTGTGCATGTGACCATGCATGTGAATATTTTGATATGCTCTTCCTCTTCACTAATTTACACATGTTCACCCTCAGGTTATGATGCTTCTCATCAAATACTTCATGTATTCACATGCATACATGAATGCAGTCACTTACTCTTCAACATCCTTGTGTGAAGGACCAAATGGGTATGGTTCCATTAAAGACACACACAGCCCCATGTCCCCTTATCTTTCTTTTCTTTTCTTACCACTTGGTTAGTATTTTCTTTCACCTTATGTGTGTTCTTCTTAAAATCATTCATTAGAATATATGTATGCACTTCCCATCACCATGCACAACCTTCCTTCTCCCTTCCTCAACACACATTTTTCACTTTGATTTGTTTATATTTATAAGCAAGTGATTTTATTCAAACATTAATTTCTGTATTTGGGTATGGTATGGTGTTATTTTTCTCCTTTTATGCACCAAGGGTATAGATTTATCTTATTCACCAGTGTTCTTGTCTCCTCTACAAACCAGGATGGTTCACAGATCCTCTTTGAGCTAGGGATGTATAGGATTCCTTCGCACAGGATATGAGGACTTCCATAGCGTACCAAGTGGAATGTGGTTCTCATCCATGAACTGAGTGTTATTCATGACATCCCTTCATGAGACACTATTCACCGCAAACCAGAGTTGTATGTGGTCTAACTGAGTGGTACACAGGAACTTCGCTCCCCGAACCCAAAATGGTTTGTGGGAACTTCTCTTCATGAACCATAAGTGGTCTACGTCTCTTATTCATCACGAACCAAAGTGGTATTTGGGACTTCTTCACGAACCATATCGGTATGCGGGATAATATTTATGAACCTATAATGGTCCACTGATTGTGTATGCTTCTTCTCGAACTTAAATATCGGAGAAGCTATGTTTCTCAGAAAAGGAGCTCTCAAAAGTCTTGGAAGCAGCATCCCCTTCTCGTATCAGTGGGTCCCTTTTTATCAGTATATATCAAATATTCTCCTCGTCTAAAATCCTTGAGATATTAATGAGGATCTAAGTTTTGAAGTCTTCAAACCACGGTCATGAGACATGTTGATATTACTAGTTGTTTCCATTTTAAACTCATGGCCTTCTCCCTTCTTTCATGCATTCAAGAACGCATGCATGAATCAAGAGTCTCACGCACATTTCTAATGTTCTAGATGGCATGTCCTCTGGAAACTTCTTTTTCCTCAACCATTTGTTGATCTTCATGTTGTGGTGAATTAATGAACATGTAATTTCATGCATGACATCATGACAGTCAGACATTACTTATGTAGAAATTTTTTCTTCAATAATGGTCAAGAGATCAATTAAGGTATACTGGTAGTGGCGACGGTGTACTGGAGTTAGTCGGGTGGCCGAAGGTTGGAGATGGCCCTTAATCAAAGATTGGATGGCTCTGATTCAATTAGGCAATACGTTTGATCAGATTAGCGGTGGTGATTAGAAACTCAGATCCGGATTGATATGGGTGGCTCAGATCTCACGTGACATCAAATTGATGGTTTGGATGGAATTATCATTTCTAAAATCTATCCCACATAAAAACTAAATAATGGATTTCTCGTTGTTTAAATATAAATCTGCCTCAGTATTGTGCCAGATTACTGCCCCCCCCCCCTCCAATGTTTCCCCACACCGTTTCTCAACGGACGCGCTCTTAGCGCCCACTCTTCTTCCTTGGCTGCGCACCTAGAACCCACTATGAATAGCATGGGGGATTATACACGGACCCCATGTGCCTCTCGTATGCTATCCTGGTGGGATTCCCCATGGGTTTGGTCGACCCCTATGGTCTCGCATGATCCTCAGGTTGAGGCTGGCTGTCCAGCTAGTGGGTTGGCCCTAATTTTTTTAGGGAAGGCTTATAAAAATACTTAGTACACAAATAAGTATGTATTGAAATTCATTGTCACATTCTATCTCAAATCTCACGCATTGGCCACCATAGAATTACAAGCCTTCTCCACACCATATTATTCTCCTTTTCTTTTACTCCTTCTAAGGAACACTCTAACCATCCTTATTTTTTGTAGACAATGTATCACTCCTAATACACATATTCAGAATATAGGATTAGTGCATAAATCATCTGTGTTTTAAATCTCCATTTCACTTAGGAGAGTTCCTTTCTTTTTTTTTATCATAGTTCGCATCCATTGACACCCATTGACAACAAATACAATCTTCATAAACAAATTGGTCCCAACAGTAACCTCATCATTTTAGTCTTCCAATAGTTTGTGTAATTATCTCTAGAAACAATAATGTAAAATATATGGTTCCCTTAGTAATACACAAGACTGTACATACCCTCTAATACATCATACTCCCATCATTGGGATGAGGGGTACCATCCTTCCAAATGAGATAATGATAACTACCCAACTAAATGGAATCCCTCCCATATAAATAATCACAATATATCTTGGTTAATATCATCCAACTAACTCGGCCCTTTTATAATGAATATGATATATATGAATATGATCACACCATATATAATAGAGGATGAGGTCATAATTTTCATGGGGTTTTATAAATATGGGCTCAGAAATATACCCCGATACTCAGGAAAAATTTCTTCTAGAGCTCTATATACCACAAAAAACGAAAATATAGGAACCTTAAATATCATAATGAGAACATTAATCTGATATTGAATCCTCTTGGTATAATTCATATCTAATAAAACTAAAAGTCCAAATAGTATGAATAGAATTATTTTCTCAACATCAAAATTTTCAAAGGATAGATTAACTCAACCTATAAATGAAATAAATTCCCCTAGATTCTAGTCAAGCACATGAGGCGTTACACAAGCAGCCTTGACCACCTGGCCTCTAGTCCTGGATCATGATCAATATTGTAAACATAGGTTCCTAGTATAAAAATATGATATCTTGAAATATTTGGTCATTGTATCATACAAACATTAAATTGTGTATACTCTTCACCTCTCAAAGGATCCTAAGGAGGCTTTTATTATGTCTGTTTTAAGTATTTAAGAGTTTAAGGATGAAGTCATTAGGGTTGAAGGGTGTCTCAAAGTGGACAGTTCTATTGAATACCACATGGTCATCTCTTTTACAAAACAGCATAAGGAAGTTTTCATATATTGTCACATTATAACCATGTATATATTTGATAAGATGGATGATATCAACATTTATCAATCCATGATTGATAATGGTTACAATAATTAATCTAATACGAGTCTAGAGGTTGTGTTACTTGGGATAAAGTGAAACTAACTTGTCTCATTCCAACCTAACCATCCAAGGGTATGAAAAAGTGATCATAATCCACTTTAGAGGATCAAACTCAAAGCTTAGTTTTGTGATATCTTATCCAACACAAAATTCATGGTGTCTCACAAAGACATGTCCTTTAAAGCATATTTAGGAATGTTGCAGCTCCACAAGCATACGCTAATTTCATTATCATGTAATCAATTCCTCAATTAATTGTTTGATGGACTCATAAGTCTAATTAATGTGGAAAATTCCACCTCTTAGTCATATAATCCTAGTATATAAATTCAAGGCTCTATAAAAGGGTTGGGAAGTATCCGAAGGTAGATAACACCATCCAAATTAATACCCCCATTCCCTAAAAGATTTCCATGTCGGCCCATAGAGAGAACTCAATAAAGACTATGTGTTTCCCATCAACCAAAGTAAAGAAAAAACTCCCAATATGGGTATTTATCATGCCACATGGGTTTCGTTAGACAATAATCTAAATAAACCAATAATTTTACTTTTGATAGTGGTCTGTAGGATATCCTAATGGAGTGACTACCACAAAGGAATGAAAATATTATCATGTGGTCTATTTATAACAATTTAGAACTCAAAAATATTTATCATTTTTCATGTATAATATTTTTTCAGTCTCAAAAAATGTGGTTCTGACACTTTGATCATCAAGATATAAATTCTATAAAAAGAATAAAATCATGGGGTTTAAGAATATTCTCCCCCATTCTCATGGTGTAGGTTGGGTCATACAATCCTGATTATTAAAAGGGAGGATTTCATTCCAATGGTGATAAAAACTTCATCATATTGTCTCCCATATTTTAAGATGTTGTCCCATATTTTTCTTTAGAAAAAGTGAGGTTCAACTGGATGAGGAAAAAATATATCCCAAGTATTCCACTCTAGAATTTGGGGAAGGTGTCCCCACCACTACTGATAAACTTTGACAAAATAATCTAGTTTCAAAGGAAGATTTATTGCCAAATTTTATCAATGTGGTTACGAAACCTAAATAATAGAACAAATTTATCTCCTTCATGAAACAACATTGAGATGTATTTTTATAGAACTATATAAAAATTCGTAGGTTGATTTCTGATATTCCTACCTATCATTTGGGTTTTTTAAATGATCATTATGGTTATAAGATGGAATCCAGGAGAATACATCAAACCTATGAAGCCAAATTAGAAGATAAAGTAGGTGAACTCAGTAAGGATAACATCATTAATTAATTTAAATACCTAAAATTTCATCCCCACATTTTCCCTATAAAGAAAAAGAATGCTCAAATTAAATTTTTCATTGATTTTAGGGATCTTAATAAACAATGGATAAAGAAGGATTTCTCAATCTCTTTATAAATCTAATGATAAAAGAAATGAATGGATTCCAATCCCCCTCCCTCCTGGATTAATATTCTAGATATAACCAGATCTAAATGGACCATGAAGATAAGGTGAACACTAACTTTAGGTCCCCTCAGAGGGCATATTTCTCTCAATTATTCACTTTGTCTTAAAGAATACTTATAAAACATTTCAATAAGTTGTTAATAATATATTAAATCCCCTTCTAGGTAATATAATATAATTATATGTAGATGTTCTGGTTGTTAAGTCTTTGAAACACTATGATCATATTGTTGATCTTGAGTTAGTTTTCAACAAACTGTGAAAACCCAATTTGATGATGAACCCCTTGAAATATGATTTTGTTTTAACATCAAGGAAATTTCTCAACATCCTAGTATTCCATCATTATTCTGAATTTAACCCCAAAAAAACACAATAATACTGAATATACCACCTTATTAGAACCTCAAGGGTATGAGGGGACTATAAATAATATTGTCTCTAACAGATTTTTCATAACGAATCTCACTTGAAAATGATTTAACTTCACAAAAAATAATGGATATATGAGTAACATATTTCTGGGGTGAATAATATAATAAATTCATTGAAAATATCATGTGATATCTCTTGCATCCATAAGAATCGATGCCACCTATGGAAGGGAAACCCCTTATTTTTGATATAGAAAACCTTGATTGATTTCTTAGTGCACTCCTTGCTCAAAAAATAATGTGGTAAAGTAATACAAAATTTTTATCTCTTCATAATGATATTATATATTGATTATCAATATTTACATCTCGAAAAGAACAACCTCAAAATTATTTTTTTAGAGTAGATTTTGAGACATTATCTATAATATTTCAAGGTGCATCTTATTTCTCATGTCGATTAACTCAAGTACATCCACAGCCAGCCAATATTAATTTGGAATATCAAATGATGGATAGTCATCATATAAATTTTTTTAATCTAGATATTATCAGATAAGTCATTCAATGTGAATAGATTGGTATATTTCCTTGTAATACACCAGTCCCTAGAAAGTGCACTGATTAATAAAAAGTACCTCAATTAAGAGGTTTTCTCCATCTATAAAACTCCCAAAATATAGGATATATACTTTGATGGTTAATCTAGAAGCTAGATATAAAGGACTACAGAAAACCTAAAGAACAATCAGGTCTTCCAATATATTGTGCTCATCTATACAGAAAAAGAATTACTTCTATATGATGCTCACCAGTCGGGAGATGGGAACTTTCATTAAATTAGTATATTTGGATACTTTTAGCCATCAATGGTGCATGGTTGTGTCACAATCACGAAGAAGTTCCATACTTTTCACACACATGCCAAGTTAATTCATCAACCCCCAAATTTGTGACATATCTTCAAAGACTCTTGGTCATTTCACTATGTAGAAACCACCATTTAGCGGTGATTTTTTTAAATTTAATGGCAGTTAAAAACCATCTTAAAATATGTTTTCTAACAATTTCATGATGGTTTGAAAAAATGTTATAAAACATTTAGTAGTGGATTTAAAAAAATTGAAAGAATCATTTTGTGGTGGTTTAAAACCTAAGTGAATTGTTTCGTGGTGGTTTCTAATTCTTATAAAAATTATTTATTATTATTTATTATTTTTTTACTTCCTATATAGAATAACCCTATATATGTTTGGCATGTGGGTATGTGGTTAGTGTATGTTTCGTTGCAATCATACCCCTAATATCTAAAATATATAATATATATATATATATAATAAAAAATAAAAAATAAAAAATATATATAATATATAAAAAATAATTAAATGATAAATAAAAAATAAAAAAAATATTCAATACTAAATAAATAATAATTTATTTATTAATATTATATAAAAAATAATACATAATAATTAAATAATAACTAAATTAAAAATAATAATAACAATTAATAATAAATAAATAGATTATTAGATGTTAAATTTTAATTCTTAAATATTAATATATATATATATATATATATATAATATTTAACAAACACTTAATAAAGAATAACTAATAACTAATAATTAATAAGATAAATAAATAAATTATTAATAGATAATAAATATATGTATATATATAAATAAATACATATAGATATATATAAATATACATAAATATAGATAAATATAGATAAAGAAAAAATATAAACAATTAAATTTAATTATAAATAATTATAGATAATTATAGATAAATATATATTTAAATTATAATTAAATATATGAAAATATATAGAAATACGCATAAATAAATATAAAATAAATAATAAATTTCTAAAAAAGGTAAGGATGCTCTAGTTGAAACACCATCATATTGATAGGAATTTAAAACGATAGAATAAAATCATATTCAACACAACAATCATACCAAGATCCTCTTAAATGAAGCTAAACTTTCAATGAACGTTCAAAAATTAGGGTGTCCCAACCAAAAAAATAGTTTTTGAGTTCTTTTGATCATTTTTTATTCAGTAAAAAATAGTGATTGGGTAATCTCTATTTTATATGATGTAGATACCTTTCTCGGCTTCAATTTGATATCTTGTAGAGCCCAAATAGACACTCGGATCAAATATTATGGTTGTTTGAAGTTGAAGCTAGATTTTAAAATACTTTTATAATAGTAATTAATTTTATATTATTAATTATTCGAAAATTATTATATAAATTCATTTTATTTTTCTCAAAAGATTCTATTAGACTAGTCATTGATTAAAAATGGACACCCTGATAAAAAGTTGTGGTAATTTGATGATAAAGTATAATTTTCAATTTCTATTAGCACATTATTTAGGAAATATGTTTTTCCCATGTTATTATTGTGTGTGTATAGATATTTGTGTGTGTATGTTAGTGTTTTTTGTGTTAATTATGAATTCATAATTATTATTAATAAATTTTAAATTTATAAAAAATATTATTTATTTTTTATTTTTTATTAATATTAGTAATTTAAAACATATTCATATATATACATATTTGTATAAAGAAATTATTTTTATTATTATATATAATTTTTCTATTAAATTTTTCTATATATAGTGATGGTTAATATGAAAAACTCTACAAAAAATAAATTTAAATTTTTAAAAATATATCTTCCTTAGTTTATTGAATATTTTTTTCATACCACTACTAAAATTCAGTAAAAAATATACTTGGTTATTTAACAGTGGTTTAAATGATTGCTAAAAAATAGATTAGAAATGATGGCCACTATGATAAAAAAAATCACCAATTGGAGGCAGTTTTTCATAACCACCGCTAAAAAAATAAACTAGAACATTTAACATTAGTTTTAAAAACGGCCTCTAAAGGTTGATTTTCCTGTAGTATTTATTATGTGGCAAAAAGATGAAATGGGGCCATATCACCCAACTATAGTCCAATACTTCAAGTGTGTTCTTACTTCTACTGACTTCTCCTTTAAATGAGTTGGGGAAATATCTATCAGGGGTGTTTTGAAAAGGTCCATCGTCAACTTTTTAAAGTCTAATATCATAACCAGGTTTAGTGTCTCGCAAACGATATTAATGGACAAAGATGCTAATTTCTTCACTAATGAGTTAAAAAGGATTTTTCATGAGTACAATATCTAGTCTGCCATTAATCTTGCTATCATTCACTATTAAATGGGAATATATAAGATCTTAAAAAAATAAATCTAACATACTACATAATATTTTGGATAAAGGCAATAATGCATATCCTAACAAGCTTATTTATGCTCAATATTCATATCATATCACCACCCAAATGAATACATGGGTGTTCCTATATTAACTTTTATATGGGAAATAGGTGGTATTTATGTTAAGGTAAAATTTCTCTCACTTTTCATCACTATCTAAAATCAACCATTTGAAGCTGAATAATAAAAAATATGAATCTATCATTTAGAATGTATATTGAGAAATTTTACACACACTAAATAACCTATAAATCCATCAGAATCAATTTATAAAAGTAATGAATTATAAGGTTCTTCTCCACTCATTTTCCCTCGGAGAATTGGTTTTAAATCTGGGGATCCCTTGATACCAGGGAAGAAACCTATAAAACTTTAACTAAAATGGGAAGGGCCTTATAAAATATGCAAGGGCTATTCCATTGAATATTACTCCACGATTACAATAGATGAAGAGTTTTTTACTCTTATGACCAATATAAGGTTTCTTAAGAAGTAATTCTCATAATTTCATATCAAGTTCACACATTTTATTGTATAACGTTAAACTACATGACATATGGTCTACCCTATATGACACTAAACTACTTATCATGGTCCATTATCTAAGATCTAGCCTTTATAAAATGATCCATATATATATATATGAACCCTGAAAATATATACCTTTATCTATGACCCTATTCTAATATAAAATGTCCCTCATTTAGTCTTTTTCACTTGATGTTAAAACAAAAAACATATGGTCTATTCTATTATACCCTAAACTACTTGAAAGGGGATTCTCCATGTAACCATGATGAAAAAAAATTACACTCCCCTCTGCAAGATCTGGATCAACATTGGGGTCCCTTTTGATTCCTTTGTGATTCAATTTTCATGGATATATTATCCACCCATAGCATCATGGTTCACTAAACATATGATCGGAATTACTTCCTAATATATATAATTACTATGTATTTTTTGGATTATATTAATTCATGATATGTAGGGATTCTTTTACTTCTATACCAGGCTTAGTCACAATATCCATTTCTATACTCAGTTACTTTATGGTGAAGGGGCCTTTCCTAAATAAATTTATGTCATTATCCCTCACTCTCACAAAATCATCCATGAATTTACCTATTCCTCTCTTATAAATTATAAAGATATATTCAAAGAGAATCCATTTTATAAAAAACAAAATATGGCTTGATTCTTGTTCTTTAAGATTTTTGGTAATGTTATGACCCCCTATCCATTGCCTAACCACAAATTCCACCACCACCTGCATCCTAGTGTTTCTTTACTTTCTATTCACATTGGTTTTTCTCCTATAATCCCCACACTCAGATGCTTCAAGAAATTTTTATGGATTGATACTCATTATTATGGGATATATAGAGATGCTCAAATTATATATTGTGTTCCCAAATTAAAATTCTAATAAACCCCCACTTTGTCTTGATATTTAGGCCCTCTCTTTCACATTGGTTTTTTCTTGATGGGATCAACACTAAGTTGGGCCCATTATATTATTAAACACAAGCTAAATTGATGTAAACCCCTTATATAAGGGTCCTAATGGCACAACCCTAAATAGCATGGAACTAAAGTCCTAATGGATTGACATTAAACTACATGACATATGGTCCACCCAACATGTACTTTAACTTATTAGAGCTATATGTTAAATATGACCCAATTTACCTATATGAGATCCATATCGGTATAAGGGTACAAAGTATATGATCTAGGGACCCCTATCCTAGGTAAAACGATAAAAGCCTCCTCTAGTGATAATATGACACCAAAATAAAATAAAATTCACATTCCCTGCATTTAATCAAGATTAATATAGAGATGATATGAATGATGACTATGTGTGTATCGATTCTAATTAACTCAAGATACATAGTGACAAATAAACCATATATTTCATAACCATCCCCAAATCACCATATACCTCTACTCCCCTTCAACATTCCCCAATATCCTAGATATGGATGTCTTAGGACCAAAGTTTTCCAGTCACAACATGAATATTCCTTTGACACAAACCAAACTTTATACCTCTAGTGTCATGAATCACCCAAAATCTTTCATGGATATTAGTTACTAGTACATTTGGCTCCATGGGGCACCTCTATGTAGTAATGATATTTTTACAACCATATTTATCTTTTCTAACCAGATACATGTCTTTGTCCTAAGGAGAAGGTCCTCTAATCTCTATAAAACTTGAAAAAAATCATAGAATACATAATTTAAATGTTAATCAAGGGTCATTTTTGACATACTTGTTTCATCTCATCAGCCTGATTCAAATATCTAAAGTCATTATTTACATCAATTAAATTTCCCATTAAAGACGTTTTGGGTTCTCTTAGTTTCATGACTTAACCCAAATGGGCTCGCCTGGCTGTTGGAAAGTAGAGGCGCAACTACCACAAGTATACCTCCATAGGGAAAGGGGTGGTGAAAAGCACCAAAATTAATAACTAAAATGGTTTTTCTTTTTCTAGAGTACATTTACACACACATCCAATCATCTCTATAAAGAAGTGAAAAGAAATAATAATAAAAGACAGTAACACCTAGAGTAAAAGTCAAGCATGTAATAACCTCTAGGGAATACAAAATTGTATGATAGTGGAATATGAAAAGTAAAGGGGAAAAATACATTCCCAACTAGAAAATATGCCCCGCCAAGATAATAATAAGAAAAGAAAGAAATAGTAGGGTTCTTGGCCACTGATATCCAATAATTGGCCACTTTACATGGTTAAATACACCGAAGTATCCCTATGATCCTCTGAAATCACCAAAAAACCTATCCATCATCTGTATAAGACATCACACATTCGGGAAAATCCCATGCAGGGGTGAGTATATAAATACCTAGTAGGATGCCATAAAAACCTAAGAGGGAGCAATTAAAGAAATCATAGAAGTAGTCATCTCAACACAATGAAGAAATGTCAATCAGTTTATGAGACAACAACCAAAATAAAAAAACTTGATGTGCTCAATATTAATTAAAAATGGTAGAGAAAGAGGATCTATATATTTATATCCTATCTAAGAACAATGAGTATTCATACATCTCTAAAGGTGACCATATTTTGTTCTCATCATCTCATGTTTCTTCCTGGATAAGTAATAGTGTGGAGGGAACTCACCATGCCACTATGTCGCACAGTTTACTGGTAACAATCTCAAAGGATAGGAATTTTACCCTAGTCCATAAGGGGGAATCACTCAATAGGTATAGGACCCACACCCTAGTCCTTCAGGGGGTACCTATCAGTAGATAGAGGAACCATGCCCTAGTAAATCAGTGGGGTACCACTCAGTAGATAGAGGACTCGTGCCCTAGTGCATCAAGGTGGTACCACTCAATAGGTAAATAACTTTCACCCTAGTGTGTCATTGGTTACTAAAGAGTTGATTGATAACTTGTACCCCAGTGCATCAATGGGGTACCACTTAGTATACAGAGGAGCCACTCCCTAGTGCGTCAGGGGGTACCACTTGGTAGGTAGAGGACCTAAACACTTGTGCATCAGGGGGCATCAATCAGTATATAGAGAACCCATTCCCTAGTATATCAAGGGGGTACAACTCAATAGATACAGGAAGCATTCCCTACTTCATCAGGGGGATACAACTCAGTAGTTGTAGGACATGTTCCCAAGTGTTCTAGGGGATAGCACTCAGTGGATAGAGGAACCATTCCCAAGAGAGTTAAGGGTACCACTCAATAAGTATTTATAGAGGACATGCCCCATAGTGAGTTAGGGGGATACCACTCGGTAGATATAGGACTCGTTCCCTAGTGTGTTAGGGGGTTGTCACTCAGTAGATATAGGACCCACACCCTATTTCATCAGGGTTATACAACTCAGTAATTATCAGTAGAGGAGTCGTTCCCTTGTGTTTCAAGGGGGTATAACTCCATCCTCGCACTGATGATCCTCTCTGGTCAATGTTGTACTCGAGAACTTCCTCAATAAGTTTCATGCTCATAAAATATTTCATCCTATCTCAAAAGAAACTACAAAGACCTCAATCTTTTTATATGCATAAAAATACATAGGATCGGATACTAACAAGCCAAAATATAAATCATGATGAAGAATATATGATGGGTATAAGTTTCATAAATAAGTTCGGGACATGTAAGGGGTCCACATGGTGTGTATTCCTACTCTTCTTCTAGAATATCCTCCCCAGCACACAGATTTCTATTCATGTAGTATTATATAGAGAGTAAAGGTACAACACAATGTGTCTCAGCCAAAATCTTGATAAAAACATGAGGATTTTCATCATTCCAATCAGAAAAAACATCAAAACCCTAATATACAATCACAAATAGACATAAATGGTCAAATAGATCACACCATTGTTATCCTCATAGAAAAAACATCGAATAGGCTATTCACCTTTAAAAGTCAGTTAACCTATGAAAAAATACATATTTAACTACATCACACTTAAATGGAATTTTGTGGGCTTGAGCCACAAGTCTAAATTAAACACCCCATATTGATCTTGAAATGTCCACCTCAACGTCAGGCTCACAAATCCTTATAGATTTTATCATTCCGTAATTGTATGAAGAAGTAACATCAAATGATAGATTATATAATAATACTTATTATATTATTATTTTTGTTTTTGGTGGGTGCTCCACAGACCTGATCTAGGGGTCAAAAAAGGTATCCAAAGTTGGTCTTTAATTTCTCGTCTCAACATCAGGGTCATGATTACACTAAAGGTTCATCAATATGATATTATAGAAAAGTTATGTCAGAATCAAAGTTTTCACAAAAAAAAATTAATAATATTATTATTTTATAATATGTGTAATTCTAAATAGATAGTAATCATGTTTGAAACTCTCTCCCCATTTCCTAGTGTATCCACGTGGTATCTATGGGCCTCCTATTCTCTTCAATATTATTATTGTAATAATAATAATATAATTACTATTATTATATATACATATATATATCCACAAAGGAGATAATGAGACAAACATGAATCCATCCCCCCCCCCTCCACATTGCACAGGATACCAAGACTCAGTGGGGTTTTTTGTTATTATTTTTACATTATTATTATTATAAATAAGAATAAAAAAAGCTATCATTATTATAAATAATAATAATAACAAAAAAACATTATTAGTATTAAAAATAAAAATAATAACACAACTCCCATTATTAACACCAATTCTAGCTTTAACCATGCTTCACACCAGGAAGCATCCCTCGTACCTTTGATGCACTATCATATCCACACCGAGCATCCTCCACCATGAGACCCTGTATAAGGTATCTCCTTAGAACTGATCTCATCACACTGCATGGTAAACTGGAAAATGGGGATCATCAATCTGATACCAAACCACCTATGATCACATGTCATTCTCATCACACCCTAATCACATCATTGATCATGTACCTTCACCAATGATATCGATCTGCTCTATTCACAAAACACCATATCACTCGTTGTCCACACAACTGTAATGGTCTTTTGGATTCTATCTCACTCAAACTGACTCCAGCAATGTCGAATTGCATCCCTGTCTTCCAATGGTGAATAACATGATGAACGAAGAGGGGAAAATCACAATAATAGAGAGAAACATCATTAGCCAAGAATTATTTTACAACTATTATATTAATGTGGTGATATTATGTTCAATAAGTGAAGAATTATACAAGATCAATATAATCAATAAATTTTGCGGCTCATGTAAAGAATAATTATCACAGATCAAAATAAGAAAAAATCCTTGCTCCATCTTTTAATCAAAACGGTGAAAACAAAAATTTATGTTCCCTACCTCAATTATGGATTGATCATTGGTGAAGACCTCATTTTCTAGGGATGAAGGTAATGAACATGTAGCCTTCATTTTTTTCTCAAGATTATCCTTGATCTGATATTCATTTTTCGCTTGACGTTGATCCGCCATGAAACCCCTCTCCTCCTCCTATTAAATATAGTATAGTTTATGCAGACAACCCTCGAAAAATTTTCATAAGAGGTTATTTATATTGTATTTAATTAAATTTTTTAATAACACAAATAAATAATTTATTTATTTGTTTTAATTAAATTCACCCACCAAAGGATGCCTCTACCATATGTCCCGTGCTGACCAAGCTAAAGTCACCCCTATGGTAAAACCCATTTTTAGGATTCAACCATGGTCTCATATTTACAATTTGAGACTCTATTCAGGAGATATTAATGTAACACCCCAAGATTTCATAGTATGTTATCTTCTTTAAAGTAATTCAATAGCTTGTGCTACATGCAACACCGAGTTTCAGCGCACCCTGACTTACCAAACTAGTCGTTCAAAAGTGGTTATGAATATTATTAACTGAATTTTAAATTTTACATACTATATATAATTTTAGAACCATATTATGTGTTTTGTAGAAATAATATAATATTAAGTTCAATTTTTCAGATAAAAGAAGTATTTTTCAAAAATACAATTTTACCACCTTTTGATGGTAAATCCTTTTAAATACAATATTTTAAACTTTTACATATTCAGTTGGGCATAATAAACATCTTAGTTAGAATCATGACATAAAAATTTAGTTTTGATAAATTTTTGGTGTTTTTTTGATAACTTTCATATTTGGGTGAATAGTGAAAAATACTAAATTTTAATTGAAAACAACTTTTTTAATCAGAATAATTTATATTATTCAATTATACATTTGAATGGTTTGAAAGTATAATTAAATTATATTTTTACTATTTAATCCAATATTGGTCATTGGAATAAATTTTACTTTGAAATTATACATAAACAGGTGTCAATCTTTTGATAGTGATTATTTCTTAAAAACACGCTATTTGTTTTGACAATGGGAATTTATTTTAAATTAATTTATACAACTTCTATGTTCTGACTTTGGTAAAATATACAGCATTTTTTAATTCAGGATATCAAATATACCTTAGGATAAATGTTTCGTATTTTTCTGAAAAACATCAATTTTTGATGAATAGTAAAACCACTTCGTAGTAGATAAAAACTGACTTTTTCATTTAAATAAAATTTTACCGCTCCTCTGAATTAAATTTTGAAAATATTACATACATGGTTGTTATTATTAAGTAAAATTTGGTTCAATAATATGAAAAAAATGGTGAATAGTACCTTTTGACTTTTATTTATCACGATTAAAAGTAAATAGGGTAATTTAAGGTAAAATGAATATTATAATAATACAAAATTACCTTAACAATTGTCCTAACATTATTGGATGAGTCAGGACCGACCATGGTCATCCTTGAATCAATTTTGGTACCACATGGAGCCACTTAAGAGTGATAATGACACTTTATTTTAATTAACTTAAAGTCAAGACAAAATGACATTAACAAATATATTTTAGTATAACAATTTTTACATTGGGTTATATATGTCATATTTTCAACAATATATATTCATTTAAAAGATAAAACTATTTCCTCCATTATGGTATTTTTTTTATAATTTTTAGACATCAAATAAATTAAATTATTTATGACACAATAATGATGTAGTATTCACCTCATTAATAAATGATTTAAATAAATAAGATTATTAATATTAAAAAAATATTCAAAACATGTCCAACTCTTATTGGATTATTTTATTTTAAATATGAGTCATCTAATCTTTGAATTTAATTAGTTTTGGACCTTTTTAAACTGAAGATAAGTTTATAATAAAATAACATTTTCAAACTTTCCAAAAGATCCCCTCCTCTCCCATATAAAAGGACACCACTTCTAACTCATTCCTCACATCTCTAAATCCACTTGGATCATCCAAAATGTTCCTAAATAAGCTATAAAGATCCATATATTCCACCTAGAATCCTTACAATAGGCCGAAGTCACTTCAAGAAGTCTGTTTGTTTCAAACCAAAGGGAGTTACCCAAATTAAAGGTAATGGTTTCTCTTAACATATTTTCTTTTATTTAATTCCCTAACCCATAAAATATTTTTATTAATTTATTTTATAACAAAAAAATTATCCTAAATATACTAGGATATTTTTATGATAAGGATTTTAACTGCACTTACACACACCTCCATCTAATGTGTAAATAACATATTGTTTCTGTGGATGGAAAACTAATGTCTCACGAAATGATGATTGTTCAATTATATCCTACCGCCTCTCATGGTGGACATTAAGATGGAACTTTATTTATATATGATATATATTATGTTTATGTTTTAATTATTCTTCTGTATTTTCCATTTATATCATTCTTTTATGGTTTCCATTATAGGTAAAACGCGATAATCTCATTTGAGGAAGTGTGTACTACCGCCCCCTCGAAGTTATATAACTCGTTAATGCCTTTTTTGGGACGTATAAAGGATGTATTTAATTATATTAAAAATTATATTATAATGTAATTATAATATACCTATGTATAATTATGTTTTAATTCCATTAAAATACAAAATATAAATGAAAGTAGTGTACATGAGTACGTACGGCTTATCATCTCCATGAACGGTGCATTTTATTTCTTATATCCAAATGTTATATACTGTCTTAAATACATATATGTACTGGATATAATATATATATATATATATATGATATCTAAATCATTTATATTATTCTGTAGATAATGAACTTTTGACCACATGGAAAATTGTAATTAAAACAAGTTCATTTTTTACTCATGTTCTGAACATCGATAAAATATCCAATATGAACTCAAATAATTAACTAATTGTTATAGAAATGTAATAGGTGATATAAAAGTGAAAATAAACATGAGAAATTTTCTTAATCAAGAATAAATTAACTTAAGTTTATTATTCAGTAAGAAAAAATAACATACAAGACAAGTCGGACTTGAGGTAAGGGGTTTCTTATCTCATATTTAATTCCATGAGATTTCCATTGTTCACCACTTATTTATTGCATGTGATGTATTGTGTACTAAAATTTGATATATATTGTCAGGATTCTCTTTATATTAATGGTATTTTTTTGAATCATTTTGTGGTTATTTACTTTTCTTCGTATGACTCGATTGATTAAAATGTGGTAAATGGATTTCATCTCACTTGTTATTCTCGAGAGATTCATGTTATATTGCCACTATTTCCTTTTGTGTGGTGTATGTACTAGCCATGATTTTATTCCTTGTGTAATATAATTTAATATATGGTTATGTAAAACTTCATTTAATAATCCTTCTTTAATGGGGTGTATTTTTCATGAGTTACAAAATCGGTAAGGGAATTTCAAATTTCAATTTCCACTCATTGTGCTTTACACATACTACATTGATTATTTTACTCCAAAATTATGTGTGGAATAACTATTTATTATTTATATAGTAATTTCCACTCCCCTTTGTGTGGATATACTTTGTATACACATAATCAATCCATTCATTATTTCTCAAGTAATTGATATAAACTTGATAAGAGTAATTTTAACTCAATTTTCATTCATTGAGTTAAACATCCAATTCATTGGTGTTGTTTTTAAAACAATATGTGTGAATGTCCTCTAATTGATTTACACTGAATATCCAATAACATTGAGTGATTTTATATTTTTCACACACAATTATGTCGTTGATTTATCCTTAAAATAAGGATATAGTCTTTATAAGGGATTTCATCTGAATTTACATTCCATTGAGGCTTCTTTGTTGTTATACACCAATTCACTTTTATATGGTTTATATAATGTACTTTGACATAGTATATCATGAATCCCTTTATTCTCATGATATTATAATGTTTTGATTACCTCAATTATTTTTATTCAAGTGTCACTCATTTGGTTATGAACTCTAACTAAAATATCATTTTAAATGTTTTAATGATTTATTCTTCTAAATATTTCTCATTAATGTCTATGTTTTAAAAATGGTTTTAAGGATTTATTTATATGGAAATTAATGTTTTAAAATTAAAATTATTTTTAAAATTTTCAAACTTCTATGGGACACTTTGATTCAAAAATCAATTTTAAATGGCTTCTTGATAAATATTGTGACTTTTAAATGTTTTCAAGAAAAAGGGGGATATTTCTCCCAAATAGTTTTGATCATTATTTTCGTCTATGTCAATATCCTTCATTATTCTTGATTGAGGTTAATCTATTATAATAAAATATTCCATATTGTATTGAATGAGTTATGTTTGACTGTGGATGTGTTATTTTTATTCCATTCTTGGTTTGTGGTTAAAATATTTACATTTCATATACTAGTTTTAATAAGAATGTTGAGTTGTGTTTCATCATTTTCATATGAGGAATGCATTGGACTTAGTAAGTGATGGGTGGATCCTGATATATCTCATTGATAGATTGGTAGGTCTCATGAGACAAGTAGATGTGGAATTTGTCAAGGCCTTTCCCAATTTGATATATGGTTTTGCCCGAGGCCTAAATAATTTTTAGACGTCTTGGATGAGGCCTTGACAAAATGTTTCAGAATGTATAGCATTATACATTACCTCATTATGAAAATAATATTTATGGTTCATGTGGTCATTCGACCAGTAGAATACCCATGTTTATGTTTTATTATGGCATTATTTACTCATCTCATATTCCTACCATAAAAGTGTTCATGTTTATTATTTGTGAAGGCATGTGTTTTTAATTATTCACCATGATTAATATTTATGGTATCTTCCATTGTATTGCTTACCCTTACTGAGTGTTTGAGATAAACCATTTCTTATGTTTCATTTTCCCAGGATATGAAGGAGTTAGTTATGAGTGACTTTCTGGCATAATCTAGGAGGATTGGATGTTTCTAATGAAATAAATTAGTTTTGGATTTCTTTTTAAGTTATAAAGTTGAACTTATGTATGTATCTTTTTTCTAATACTACTAATATGATCGGTCCTTTAGTACTTAATTCCTTATGATCATGACAATGTATTAAAATAATGCACTAGCTCCTGGATTCAGTGTTTGGGGTGTCATAATTAAAATATTTATCAAAAAATCATGCACCTGATATAAAATATATTTAATATTTTATAAAATTAATTCCATTCCCATCGGGCCATATAATCATGCATCATCTCACCACCTGGCTCCAAAAATATTATTAAAAATATTCCAAAGCCTTACATAGAAAATCCAGAGTCTCTATATTATTCCCTTATTTAAATATTTTTATCTTTAAAAACATAAACTAAGAAAAAAGGTAAGGATACTCAGCCTCCATCCATCTCTCCCGGTCTCAGGAGTTCCCCCGATGGTTTCTTATACTGCCAAAAAATAGGAACCCAAGGAAAAACATTTCCTATGAAGGGCCTTTCTCTATCGGTTTTCAAAGTTGTCGACTCCTTGAAAAAGGAAACACTACTATGATGAACCTACTTTCCTAGGTTGGTATCATACAATGAGTTGCATTTATACATACTCAATTGTAGAATGTGGAGATCACCAAGAACCCAGTCTAACTAAAAACATTCAATGTCTCTATCTCCTCACTCGATAATAGAGGATGGAAAACCTCACTGGTAGAAAATGATTTTTCTTCCAAACCCTAGGTGGCCCTCAATCAAAGATAGCCTCAACCTATAGAGGTTATATTGTCACTCCCATATTTGAGAAGACATATAATGAGAATTATAACTTCTGATCTAGAAATAACATCATGGGAGTACTCATACGACTATCACTCCTGGGTCATGTCAAGAACCATCCTCCTATTTCTCACACTCTCGAACTCTAGCACTAAAAACATGGGGATACTTTCACTCAAGAGTACCACAAAATTATCCAAGAAATGTTTAGGATCTGGCTCATAAGTCATGAAAACACTTATATGGAATTCAACATGCCAAAGGGTTCCACCAATAACTCAAATAAACCATAGAGGATCTAGTAATCCATACTCAGAATGTCCACGTCTCAAACCTGGAGATGGTGATAACTCATCCCGAGGTCAAACTTTGAGATCCACTTCCCCCCAAACCACTGGTCTAATAATTCAATGATTCTCGAGAGTGAATACTCTTCCTCACATCACCTGGTTCATGTGACACTAATCCACACCTAGCATCGATCTATCATCTTCCTATTAGGAAAACAAAAGAGGGATACCCTATAAAATACACTAGGTCTCACAAATCTCATTCTCTACAGACTCCTCCAACTGAATATCTAGATCTCATAGCTACAAAAGGTTATCGGATATGCTAACATGGATATCGGGTCATTCCAAGTGTAATTCCATGTATAAAACAAACTCTAAAAGGGAAATTAAACATAAAACATCCTCAATATTGATTCCCTTATACTCCTCTACCATTTTAGAAAAATGAAAGCTCAAATAATCCATTGATCCAAGTGTAACACTAGAAAATAAACGAGGTTGTGGTTCTAACCTCCTATGAATGAGCTCATCCAACCCTACATGGGGACAACTCATTATAAAAGGGGAATACTCCATCCCAAAAAACTAAAATAACTGCTACATTCACTAGTATAAATCATCTCGGAATGGATAGTAAATGGTTAGCCTATAAAAAGGAAAACATTGTAGGGTCCCACTACCACTACGGAAAAATTTCATGTGAGGATTTATCTCTCTCTCTTCTTTTAGGGTCAAGTCACACCATCGGTATGAATGGGTGATCACTGATTCTCTTTGTAGGATACTCCAACACAAGGGTCAAGAAAAAAAGGCCTCCACATGTATCTTTATGACTCAAATAGATGTTATTTACATGTAAATTCTCTTGAAACAATGCACCAAAACTTGAATTGGTAGTAGGGAATATGTGGGGTGCACCTAAAACCCACCTAGAGCCTCGTGGTTATAGGCCTCCACTACTTGAAAAAATATTTCCACTTTTCTGACTATTCTCCTTAACTTGGTCATTCTCTAAAACTATTCTATTAGAAAGACCACAAATATAAAATTCAAGGTTCTCATCCACCACACCTCAACATTATCCTCTTTGGGTGGCACTGAATCCCCTATACGTTATTGAATTGTGTCAAAAGAATTAATCTAGGTGGGGGAAGTGTCTCACATTATTTCATGTCTAATGAAAAATTGAACATCACAAACACAAGGATTTACGAACACCCCCTATCACTTTGGAAAATTCTCACCACTAAGACCATCATAAAGAGGGTTCCTATCCAAGAGGGACATTCACACCTCATGAATGAACTAGTCCCCAAATATAAGAAAAGGTGTATAATTTCTATCCATGAAACATAGGGAACATATATCTCTGAAGTCTTCAATGCACACAAAACATAGATGAATCATTGGTCATTACCTTTAGAGAATAAATTTTCTCCACAAATAAAACTGGACACCAATGAATCCATTTGATCAGTCAGGGTCCACAAAAACTAGAAAACCTAGAATACTTCCTTGAGTCAAATCTCTACTTTGTAAGGGTTTTTATCATCATGGAACCTGAGCAGTATCCATCAATAAAAATCACAAAATAATCTAAGATAGTATGTACTATCATCCTTCCCAACTGTAGCTATCAATTGATCAACATGCTAGTGATCATTATCCTAATCCATAGACAGTTCCATGTTCTTCTCAATAGGTGGTAGAACTTCTTGGTTCCCTCCTGGAGAAAACACATCCTGGGTGGGTCCATGAATATAGGTCTCATCGTTCAACCGTTCATCATCATGAAACCATCTTGAAATCTAATCGAGCTATAATTTCAGAGTCATCATCAAAGTTATAAATACATATCATGGTCAAAGATAATATCTCAAGAGAAAACTCAAAAGTAAAGTCAAATAACTCAACCTGATATGATGCATATAAAAATGTTCACTACAACCGTTGTCTTGGCATGTAGAGTCCGTAAACTGGAAGTCAAAGTACTGGTGAATGGATACATCGACTGTTGCACCAATGTTGGGTTACATGGACTAAAATTCACCCTCAAGACACATTGATGCTATGTCCCTAAGTTCGCAACCAAATACCATAAGGGGGAAATACAAAAATTGTCCCACATTCAAACCACCTCTGATAACAATTTTTCATGACCAACCCACCGATGCCTTATTGGATGGTGGAAGGCCAAACTATATCTACCCCATGACCAGGTACATAGGCCAAGATTTAGAGAAAAGCACCAAAAGTCATAACTAAAATGGGAGTCCTTTTCCTAGATTACCTGTATAGACAAACCCAACCATATCCATGGATATGTTCATATGAATAATAATAAATACAGTAACATCTAGAGTAAAATTAATGCATGTAATAACCTCTAGGGAATATATTGATTTATAATAGTGTAATATAAAAAGTAAAGGGGAAAATATATTCCTACCATAAAATATGTCTAAACCTGATAATAACTAGAAAACAAAGAAATCTAAGGGAGCCTGCTCCAGATCCCCAAGACTAGGACACCGTACATAGTCAAATAAAACTATGTATCCCAATGCCCCCCTAAAATCACCTCTGACCTGTCTATTTTTTGTATAACACATGACACATGCATGAAAATTCCATGCATGGGTGAGTATAAACATATCCATTAGTACACCTAGAAAATAAAACTGGGAGTAATATAATACATCATAGAAGTAGTCATCTCATCCCAATGAAGGTATGTTGATTAGAAAATGAGATAACAACCATAAATAAAAACCTATATATTATCAAAAAGAAACTCAAATGATAGATAAATGGGATCTCCATATCCATATCAAAGCTAAGAACAATGGGCCTACTTGAAGCTCTAAAATGGGATTATCTATGTTCCACAGCATCTCATGTGTCTTCCAGAATAACTAACTATGTGGAGGATCTGTACCTCACCATTGTAGCTCACAATCAAGGGGGAACAAATTAGAGAACATTTTACCTAGTCCATTATGGGGTACCACTCAATAGGTAGTGGACCCATTCCCTAGTCCCTCAGGGGGTATCACTCAATATATTTATGACTCACACACTAGTGTGTCAGGGGAACCACTCATTAGATTGAGAAATAATACCCTAGTGTATAACTGTGGTACTGCTTAGTGGTCAAGAACCCAAAACCTAGTGTTTCATGGAGGTAACACTGACTAGTTAGAGGACCCGCTCCCTAGCGTGTCAGGGGTACCACTCATAAGATAAAGGACATTCACCCTAGTGTGTCAGGGGGTAACACTCAATAGGTAGAGGAACCTCTCCCTAGTGCATCATGTGGGTGCCATTTAGTAGATAGATGACCCTTTCTCTAGTCCATCAGGGAGGTACTAATCAGTAGATTGAGTAAATGTGCCCTAGTATGTGAGGGGGTACCACTCACTGGGCAGAGGACTTTCTCCCTTGTGTGTGAGGGGCTACCAATCAATATATAGAGGATCGGTGCACTAGTGTGTCAAGGAGTACCATTCCGTAGGCAGAGGACCCATACCCTAGTTCATTAGGGGGTACCACTCAATACATAGAAGACTCTTGACTTAGTGCTTCAGGGTGTTACCACTCATTAAATATTAGTAGAGGATATGTTCCCTATTATGTCAAAGGGGTACCACTCCAGCCTCTCTCTGGTGATCCTTACCAATAACTACCATCATCGAGCACTACATAAAGAACTGTCACACTTGGAATATCTTAAATTGTATCTCAAAATCCACTATAAATGTCTTAATAATTTTCTAAGTGGAAAAAACCTTAGTAAATACTATTAATGGTCCACAATTTTAGTTAAGATAAAGAAGATATGAGGGTTATAAGTTTCATAAAGAAGTGCATGGAATGTAAGGGCGTCCACAAGGCATGTGGTACTAATTTTCTTCCTGGCCATTTCCTTACTGATACATGACTTTCTAAACATTTAGTACTACATTATGTGTAAGGATAATACTTGATGTGTCTAAATCAAAATCCTAATGAACACACAAGTCACGCCATCGATCTGACAGGATAAAATATAAAACCATTGATATTTCATCACAAATGGCCATGGATAGACAAACGGATAACACTGTTGTGATCCTCATGAAAAAAAATCACGATAGGTTGTTCAATTTCCCAAATTATACACCCTGTAAAAAACACATTTCACTGGATCACACTTGAAGAGAATTTCAGGGGGAGGAGCCATGAGTCTGAATTAAATACATGATATTGGTATTGAAATGTCTTCCACAATATCAAGGTCATGATTCCACTAATTTTTCATAAATATTTTATTGTACAAATAATTTATGTCGAATCAAGGATTTAACAACAAAATTAATATTATTATTAATTTATAATAATATAATTAATATGTGTAACTCCAAATAAATAGGAATCACACTCAAAACATCTTCCCCACTTCCTGTAATGTCCATGTGGTATCCATGGGACTCCCTCTATCTTCAATATTATTTTTAATATAATAATAATAGCATTACTACTATATATATCAATAAATAAGGTGATTAGATACACATAAATCCATCCCCCTCTTCGCTCTACATTGGATCCCACACCGTCATGGGTTTATTATTATTATTTTTTAATAGTATTATTATTATTATTATTAAAATAACATAACATTATTATTATTGAAAATATTATTAATAAAACAACTCCCATTATTCTTTCCCATGTCTAGATTTGAATGCACCCCACACTGAGAATCATCCTTTGCACCTTTGAGCCACTATCACATCCACACAAATGAGCCTCCATCATGTGAGCACGCATAAGACCTCTACTCAAAACCAATCACGTCACACTGCATGTCAACCAAGAAAAATAGTGATCATCGATTTGATCCTGAATCACCTCTAATCACCTTTCATTCTCATTTCACCCTAATCACATCCTCAATCATGAATCCACACTCATGGTGTCGATCTAACTCATTACCAAAAAATTGTAATTCTTGTTTTTCACATTACTATCATGATTCTAGGGGTTTGATCATAATTGAAGCCTCCCCATCAATGTTGAACCACACAACTATTTCCCAATAGTGGAGAATGCTACAAACAGAGAAGGTAAAAACACAATAACAAATTGAACCATAATTATCCAAGTGTTCTTGTCCAATGAATATATAAACTAAGTGATATTAAAGTAAATAAGGGAAGAATTGTAATGGATCAATAAAATCAATAAATTATGATACTCATGTGAAGAACAATTATCGTAGATCAAAAGAAGATAAAATCCAAGCTCAATATTATAATAAATTGGAAAAACCAAAATTGATGATCCCTAACTCAACTATGAATCAATCATTGGTGAATAATGGATCCAATAGTGATGAAGGTGAAAATCCATCTGTGTTCGTTTTTCATATAACGATTATACTAGATCAAATCATCGTTATCCATTCGAGGATGAGCCGCTAATGAAGAATGCTCTCCTCTTGCTCTCAGATCTAGTAAGGGTTAACAGCAAACCCTTGAAAAATTTCATAATAAGGTATTTATAAAGGATTTAATTAGTTCTCTTAATAAAATAAATAAACAATTTTTTTATTTATTTATTTTAATTAAATGCACCCGCCAAAGGATTTCACTATCGTACGTCCCATGACGACCAACCGTATGTCGCGCCTAGGGTAAACTCCATGCCCTGAATTCAATTGTGGTCTTATATTTCCCATCTAAGACACTGTTAAGGATATAAAAAAAATTTTCTAAAAAACTATGTTTTTGTCATATAAAATATGTTTAATATTTTTATAAATTTGATTTTGGGCCTAACAGACCTCAAAATCATGTTCCATCTCAGCTCCTAGATTTAAAAATATCTGTTGGAATATTCCAAAGTCTTACATGGAAAAATAAGAGTCCCTATACTTATCTATTAACACCCATATGTATTTTCATATCACACTCCCCATAAATAATCTAATTATTAATACCCTAAACTATTTGCAACCCTCCATGGGATAATACATATTGTAATTGGGTAATCTATTCATGTCAAATTTATTTATGCCTTACTAGGAAGACTTTTCCACCCCTTTGGTCAAAGCTATGTGACCCTAAACCCCAGAAACATTTAGTCAAAGTTTTATCTCCTCTAAACCCTGGAAATACCTAGTAAAATATTTATAACCTTAAACTCCATCCCCTAATTTTCTAAGTTTGAAGAGCCATAAAATAAAAATGAAAGATACATAGAAGGATTTTATTGTCCAAAACTAGTAAAGATTATATTGGGAATAATTCAATTCTATGATTGTTGATTCATCCCATTTTATAACTATAAAAATGTTAAAGTGAAAAAAGAATCAATTATAATTATTATAGGGTTCACTATAAGGCCCCATAAAATCTAATCTATAATTTTTGGACCCACTAGTTTAGGAAAAATTTATAGTAGGCCATCTTTATTCTCCCCAATATGCATGTTTGGGTAATCTCATGTCATAACACTTCACCCTGAGGTCCTTAATAATTTTTTCAATACACTCAAAAAAAACATTATGGTAATTTAATATTCCTTGAATCTCTTTTTCTCTATAAGAATACTTTATTCCTTGAGTTTTTTAATCTTGAAAAACCTTACATGGATATCAGAAATAAGATTATTCAGCTCTATAGTACACCTCTAGTTTGTAATGATATATTTGTTATAATATTCAACACTTCCAACTAGAGAAATGTTTCATCATGATTGAATTTTTTTTAATCTATGTAAACACCCAATAGGGAAATAGGGGAATCAGTCATTCAAACATCAATCAACAATCATACAAGGTGCACTTCATCCCATCATTTCTTGATTTAAATGTTTTGAGTTATGATTTATATAGCCTATAACCTAAATATTTAATTTTATACAAATACCCTTGATTTTACACGTTCATAAATCATATCCATTTTTCAAATAAATAGTATGGTATCCCATTCTTGAATCTTCATCAGTCCTTGATTCATTTCCCTAAATTTTAAGACATTATAATTCATGTACCATGACCTTAAACTGTATTAATCCATAAATGATGTGGATAATACTATATTGGGAACCACATTCAAGTATATTTTTCTTAACCCTTTCCAAATAGGGTAACACATATTGTATTCCAAAAATTCTGACCAAAAACATGTGAAAACTTTGGTATGAACATCATGACCCTAAACAACAAACACCTTCTCATGAGGCTATCAACATTAGTGGTTTTGGACTCTTTATTCACATTTTTTATAACTTTCCCTTAATACTGGATAGATTGCCTCATATTTTAGTTATAGATTTTGGACATTAAAACATGAACTTGATTGGCCCAAATTATATAACCTAAAACTACCCAAATAGAGAGACTTTATACTCTCCATATTGAAAAATCATAAAGGTGATTCTAGTAAAAAGTAGAATCTCTACTTGTTTGACCTAAAACTTACACTACATATTAAAAATATAAAGTTCTTCAAATAGAAATTGGTATGAAATATTGAAAATTTAAAACCTAAAAAGGAAGTACATATCAAAAGCTGGGTACTTTCATACTAATCCTCCAACATCTGAGGATTAGGAAAATTTTAAGGCTAAGAAAAAGGTCAAATAAAATAGGGTTCACTATAAGACCCTAGAAAAACTCATGCCCCACTTGCTCGGTCTCACACCCTAAAAAGTCAAAACACCAACTTGTTACTCACATATATTGGTCTATATGATCTATTCAAAATACATGAAATTTTAGTATTAGGGTACTCAATAATTCTTGAGCATTGAACTCTCCACCTCAAAATTTTTCTTTCATGATGTTCACTACATTCAGTCACTTATTTTCAATGTCTGAATGGACTAACTCTAGTGTACATGGATGGTAAATATAGTACTATATTTGAATCACCTATACCCATCTGAGAAAAAACATCCAAAAGAAAACCATATCTTATGTCTGAGTGACCTATCCTTGGATTACGGTGATAGTGTATTTTTTACCATATTCAGCCTGCCTATATTACTCTAAGTGTAAAAACTTAGGAGGATGTGGAATTCCATGGTCCTTTATCTCATAAAATCACCCTAACATATGTTGCTGGAATATGTTTCTCTATATTCTGTCTTCCAATATTCGTCCAAGGTTGTATATTTAGAATATGATTTATTTTCTCATATATTCACTATTTGACGTGATTATTTAGAGATTATGATTTACTTGATCCATCATCAGACAATTTTCAAGAGGATTTTTTAATTATGATATTACTCCTTTTATGTTTTTTCATATCATCATGAATTTTGAGTTGAGACAAAAAAATTTCCTTGAGTTGGGATTGTCCAATTGGTGAACATACTCTTAGTGGTGAGTCAGCTCCTGAATCCTAGAATATATTTATCTAGTGATTAAAAGAACTATATATTACATCATAATTAAATTATTTTCATTCCTAACAAATTCAATTATAAGGGGTGATTTTTTTGGCAAAATAAAATGTGTTCCATGAAATTTTTCATAAAATCCATGATATGATCCTCTCCCAGGTAACACAATTCTTGTTAAATCATTAAAGAATATATGTGAAAAATGAAGACACTAAGGGGATACCTATGTTCCACATGACTACTCATACACTGAGGGGTAGATATTCATCAAAAAAATTCTATTTTGGAGAATTGGTGGTGAGAATATCATTGTGGGAGTATGTTTTGTATTTCATTCATTATTGACCAAAAGGGTTTCTGAAAACATAAAACTAGTTTTTATGGTCTTTTATGTATTTTTGCCCTTATAAAACACCTTATGGAAAAGAACCTAATAAATAAAGGTGTATTTTAGTTAAAATTAATTGATTTGATTTCTTACAGAGAAAAAATATACTCCCAGATCAAAATTTATGTTCATTTGAAGTTGAAAAGAGTTTTTTCAAATTTTGGTGTTGTACTAAGGTGAAATCCATTCACACAGCCAAGTATCATAAACCCAAATAGCCCATTAATATCCATAAACCCAATTCTGTGCACCCAAGTCAATTCACCAAGCTCAAAACTTATGTGTACCCATCTTTCATGCAAGTGTATGTGTGAACTTGGCCTAATGTGACCACACTACATTCATGCATGGTCTCTAGGCTTGTCTCACGCGTGCAAACCTATTTCACATGAGTCACTTGTGAACCCAGCCTCTATACCCTATATATCGATTGAAACATAATTTATAATTGACTTCCATGTACCCCTATCACAATATTTTCCTATAATAATCCCAACGGTTCCATATTTTGACACAAGGAGAAAACGAGAGAAGTCTGGATATACCAGCATTCCCCCCCCCCCCAATTTGGGTAGTTTATTAAGATAAAACCTAAATCAATTCAATAAAATTAAGGTTAATTGAGTAATCCAAACAAGTTATAACATAGATATTCATGAAATAAAACTTCACTTATGATCCTCATGTATTGGGGACAAATACCCCAACCCATGGATTCTTCAATTGGGTGAAACCTTTCCCAAGTCTTGAACTATGGTGACCACTTCACCCAACCACATATTGAGGAAACCACTTCTACCCACCCCATATTAAGTTGAACACTTCTCATAAAACTATATAAGGGTTACTAATTAACACTACCCCATATTAGGGTTCCAACTTCACCATACCCTATACTAGGGAAAATTTTCATCGAGGCCTCTAGACTAGGGAACCAATTCACCTGTGTGCCCCAATAGAGAACTTATTCAACTAGGTCTCTATACATTGTAATCCATTGTATATAGGTCAAATACCTAGGTATAAAACTCCTACAATCCATTTATAGGGGCTTCACCCTTTCCTAGGTCCCCTACCTTTGTTCATATCCCTCAGGGGGCCCTCCATGGCCTCCTAAAGTACATGATCGATCCATTCATCCCAAACTTCACCCCATAAATAATTTATTCCATAGATAAAAGGCCTCTATTTGGTTATTATTTTAAGACTAATAGAACAATAATGGTAATAAAAATAATTTATTCCCTTGATAATGAGGGTCTCTATCCTGAGGATACTGGTGAAACCTACCCTAGCTCTTGCTTCCCAACCTGGTTGACCCATATCAAACATCTGATCATCCTAGAAACTAAGTGGATCTTATTGTTCCATGTAATCAACCAAGGATATTATATGGACATCCTACTACATGTAAGAACCAAAAATTTCATCACCTGGGTCACCCACCAAGTCGGGTACATATAGGCATCATATGAGTAAACCCCACAATTATCATTTATATTCCCAAGAAATGTTAGAGCCTCCTACTAGGTGTAAGCCCCAATAGGTCCACATATGGTCAGCCCATACATCTGATCCAGATCATCCTCATCGGTTAATATCCCCCCTTAAACCTACCTTAATGGGGAATATTCACGACAAGTGACATCATTCCTCAAAGTATTACATTCATTGTAAGACATCATATTCGTAAAAAACCATATTCCCTACGATTCTAACCACGCCTTATATTATTTGGTTACCAACCAACATGATAAAACAGAAAGAATTATCCAAACATAAGTCCCACACTAACCATTTCTAGGAACCATTATTATAGTGGTTATAACTACAGGAATTTAATCTTTATAGCATACATCCTTACTATATGAGATTAAATTAAATGGACTAGTCCTATCATATGTACATAAACTATACAACCCAAACTATATGGTATTTGTTTCATCTTTTCTAGGAAACATAGGATACCTCTTTAAGGTTCAGTCTAAACAACCCAAAGGTATTAAATGAAATACCATAAAAGGATATTCACTTGTTCATGGTTGGACGAACTTAAAAATAATCACATTGTTCCTTGTTATATGATCGTAAAAGGTATGATGGTTCCTATTAAGTGGTGAAAAAAATATATGTGGTATCATTCCATTCATTGTGAAACATATGAAGACTCACTCATGGGACTGATCCCAACATTAATTTCCCTTATACTTCCCTATATGGTGATAAATTTTAGAGCACCCAACTATATAGATTTTAATATTTCACAATCATCAAGTAAATGAAAGATTGATAACTTTTGATATATAAAGATGTTAACATTGGTTCATAGTTCCAATAGACTTCTTATACAGTGGTAACAAGTGTTAAAACTATTACATGGAAGGATTCATGCACATAACACAAATATTTAATAGAGTCCTGAAGTATAAATTAATTTCCCCCTAAAGTTGAATATGCATGAGATCACCCATCCTCTCGACTAATGAACAACCTGAAGCATCGAAGGTAAATTCCTAGTGGTGGAATGCCTTTAGAAATTTGTTCTATGTCAATTCAAAAATATCTCGAGCATGATGTATTTTTAGAATCAATAGTATATATCCATATATCATAAGTCATTGGGTGGATACATATCCCTCCTCATATCACACACACAGAGATATATATATATATATATATATATATACATATATATATATTAGTATACACTCATGGGAGTTTACTCACTCCCTAATACCTTATATATAATGAATACAAAAAATGGATACCAAGTTCTTCCCCGGAATCTCACATATATATATGTATGTATGTATGTATGTATGTATGTATGTGTGTGTGTGTGTGTGTGTTATAGTCAAACGGGTAGGTTTCTCGCTCATCCCCATTCAAATTTACTAGGTTTTCCTCCCAAGAACACAACCCGTAACTATATATATATTCATACTATACTACAACCTTACTAGTTTTATTATACTAAGACTCTATAGAGTTAAAACAATACTGGGAAACCCGCTATGGTCTCCTAGGTCACATATTAGCCTGGACAACCCACATGGGTTCATTTATTTTATTCACACCTCAATGGTTATATTCCAACACTCTATGGCCATAGAATCCCTCAAAATGACCATGATCACATCATGTCATAACCATATTGAAAAATTCCATAAAGTTAAATAATAAAGGAATGAAATATCATCCACCTCACATTCAAACCCCAGTTAGCACATTCCTTTCACAGGATCTACAAAAAATCCTTCCCACAATATTTCCATGAGTTAACCACTTTCAAACCATCACACTTCCCTACTCAGATTAAGGGTAAGTACACCTATATCAAGGTCCACTATATTCCCTAATTCTATTTATACCATTTTAGGTTATATGTATCACATAACACATATTTATAGTCAATCCCTCAACCATTGGTGACTGAGGAATCAAACTTGTGTTAAAGGTTCCTTTATGACCCAAGATACTTCAGTTATATTAATAGGGATTTAAAAATAATAATTATTAATTTAAGGTTGATCAAGAACATGTGAAAAAAACTTTATATCATGCTTTATATAAATAAATGCATAAATCATGGGTTGATTTTCAAGGGCTTCCAACCTTATTTGGATTCATTATATTTATAAAATCTTGGAAACCCTCTCCTAATATATTCAATCATATATTAACACTAAATTTTTTATCCCAATCCATAACATCTAACCAAAATCATTATAAAAATTTTTAACTAATCATTCAATTTAATTCAATAAGGTATAATTTTCAAGAAACCCTTTGAATGGCATAACAATATTGAAACCATGAGAAAGGGGGTGAAATCACTATCCCTGGACATCCTCTTTCCAAGCAATGAAAGATCCCTATTATATCAGCCTGATTCCACTTTGCGATAGTGAAATCAGTATCAAAAAACTAGAGAAAATAATCTAAAATGTGAATATGAAAAGGTAAAAATATAATGATATATAGGGATTAGTGGAAGGAATTTCCTCAAATATTTTATGAGATAATCTGAAAATCATCCCTTTCCAAGTGTAATTGAATAAGAGTAAGGGTGATCTAGCTAAAATATCCTCTTCTGCTTACTTTCTTGAACTAAATAAGAAATATAGGTGATTCTAAAAATATGTTTCTACCATTATAATAAAAAACAAATAAATTCTCAATATTTTCATGACTTATATTGATTATGGTGTGATTCCCTACTCAGGGAACCCATCATCATGTGGTCCCTCAGGTCATGGTTGGATGTGGCCTTAGCCAAAACTCACAAACCATGTAGCCTTTCGTCATAAAATGAATCACTCAGGCCTGGAATGGAATATCCCTATAGGGGTGATTCAAAATCTTGAGGATATAGACTCAATTCCATGGATACATTTTCTTCATTGCCTCCTTCCACAACTACAGAGTTTACACTCCATGTCGGGGAACCCCCCCCCCCCCCAATGACAAGCCATTACACCATGGTACTAGGGTCAAGGAATGACTTCTTTCATTACTAAAAATTTATAAAGGGAAAACATAAGGATTAAGAGACACATGTGTGAGAGCCTTTCCCTTTTCCAAATTATAACATGCAAGGTTCATTGCCATGGAATGACATCCTGGCCATGACATGACATCCAAACATGAGGGTCTTTATCTAATATATGAAATTCATTTTCAAGGCTTGTTGCTTCTCCATCATGGAATGATTCGAAAATGTAATTTTTCTTCCATTAAAAAAATATGAACATAAAATTCACCATTTCAGGACACCCACTCATTAGGTTATTTCCTTATGTAAGGATCTTTCCTAATCTAAAACCCATAAAATTTTTCCATGTAATGATACTCACCGTTAATTATTTGTCCCATTCAAGCCCATGGTTGTCGTCCTATCTAGGTACCCCCACAACACCAAGACACCCACCATTAAAAACATGACTTATGGTATCTATACTATAGAACCTCCCATTTCATTGAATAGCCTCTCAACCATACCTCATCCATGGAATAACCTTTCCTTTTCCCAATATTATAATCCATTTTCTATAACGAAAATCCCAAAAAGGTTTACCCTAAACCAACTCTCATATTCACCTAAGTACCTAAACACCTCTCGGGTCTTTGTCCATGTCAAAAAACACCTTGTTGTGATGTTATAACTCTCATAATTTTTATATAAACCCTAATTATCAGAACAACTGATGATTCAGAACCAAAAATAAAATTTTCCTCTTTTTTCAAACCCTTTAATGATGCATTTAATTACAATATCTCCACAATAAATATTATCATCCTCCAGAATCAATGGTGGTCAATCCTAAACTACCACTATTGTCAATTCAATACTAACTCAACACATTATATCCTAAAACAGGAGAAAATTTTCTACTGTAAAGCCCACAAAAAAAGGAATACTATTTCCCAAAAGTCGAGTTACCCACACATCACCATTTCCAGTAATGAGAGAGATCTCAACCTCACCCATATGTCTAGATACACCAAATCATCATAAAATGATTCATCCTATAGAATATTTTTCACCACAAAATATAACTCCACTCATAAATTTTGATTTCAAATCATGGTATTCTCCACCACATGAATAACCTACTAAAAAATGATTATAGTGATTTATTTATATGCTTGATGTGGTTTTCACCTAAATATGACCAATGTGATGAAAAATCACTAATATTCTTCTTCAGTCTAACCTCTCTAGAAAATTATTGACCTCAACCACTGATCCATCATCACATCATCTAATAATTATTCCTCAATTCCTTGAGGCATCATTAAACCATCAAAACAACCACACTTAAGCTCAAACCCAAGATATTGTGTTATTTTTAGGGTTAGGTCCTCAAACACACCCAACAGTCATTTTACTCTCTCTACTACCACAAGTGAACAACTGATCCAACTTAATCTCAAATGACACCCAATTATATCTGAAGAATAATGCCAGCATTAAAACTCTGTCCCAAACAACATCTGAATCTTAAATTTGGTATTTAATGAGGAACCAAGTCACATCGGATCTACTTTCATGCCGATATCCTGGTGCCACCTCAATCATTAATCGACTGGAATAACCACATCCACAACCCTTGTGACACTAAGGACATACCTTCATGACTTCTATGATGCTCCCCAGTATATAATTATCCTTATAATCACCCTACTAAACCAAAATAATGAACTCAATATACTACCTTATGTATTGATTTGATATGACCATCCCACTCGTACCAAATCACATATGAAAAACACCAATAATTTGCTATTCTTGGATCACTAGAAATATCATCTTTGACATCCATAGAAATTCCACCCACAATGATGGCCACAAACTCCAATATCTAATGGTGTGTTTCCCACAATATTGCTTCCCTCAAATCACTCCTTAATTGAAATGTCTTCTAGAAAAAAAATTGTATGCATTCCACTTCTCCCGATCTATGATTGTCCCTATTGATCCCAAATTTTAGTTTTTGTTATATTTTTTAAAATTGACGTAGAGAGTAAACATGATTTAAATATATTGATTGAAATTATTTAATTCTTATTATTGTTATCAAGTCTTTTTAATGGAAGAATCATGTATTTCTCAACCAAGGTTATGATAAGAAAAGAATTATAAATCTTACATGAAAGTGGCTTTCATATCTTGTGTCTTGGATTTGTTGTGTTGTTATTCTATTATTTATATGGAAAATAAATAGTAATATATAATGAGTTGATCTGAAACATCTATTTGAAATGATTTTATGATTTTTTGTAGGTGTTGTGTAGGATTCTCAAGAATCATATTACTTGATGAAAGATTGTTTTTTTAGATTTTTATATGGATTATGGGAAATAAAAATGATGTTGAAGTTTATTATAGTGAAGATATCTTAATGGTTCATAGATATGTTAATATGGATAGATATAAATTGATATGTTTCCAAGAGAACATGCAAAGACATATTCATATATCCCTAATAGGTGATAGTTTCATGAGTTTATCACTAAGTAAAAAATTCATGTGATGATTGAGTAGTCAATTTATACAACATATTTCAAGGAATTATAAAGTGATAAGGTGTTTTAGGATAAGTTTTTAGTGATTAAATTATATTGGATATTATTTTAATAAACTCGTTTAAAATATGAGTGAATTCTATAGTTTCATATCAAAAGTTGAAAATTTATAAAAGAAATTATTCTATGTGTAAGAGATTTCAACCCCACATAGGAGAATTGAGTTACAAAATCCTCTTGTATGGAATTTGAGTATATCTATATTTAAAAAATGAAATATTCATATGATGTGTGATAATTTTCAGGCCATGTAGAAATTCTGATCTATGTGTAAGTGAATTAATATTTTTGTATGATATTTTGGAGCCACGTAGAAGAATTCAGTTACATATAACTTATTTGAGAAGGGTGAAATTTAAAATTAATGAACTAAGTGGGATATTTGAGACCCTTAATAGATTTAGGATGGTTAGTAGAAATTTTTAGTGTTAAAATTGGGAAATGGAAGCATCCGACGCATAAGACATTTTCTCTTCCTGTATAATATTTTGATATATTCATAGTTGATTCTAAGATTTCTAAAATATTTTAAATAATTAAGATGATTAATTTTATATTTTTAAATGATTAAAACATCACAATATTAGTTTTTATTCTTGGTGACATCAAAAGAAAACCGCACTAAATAATAGGTTGTGGTGCATGAAAAATGGGAAAAAGAAAATTTTCAATATTTAGTGGAAACTATGGTATAAATTGTTGTTACAAAACAGAAAAATAATGATCACCACCCTATGGTTATGAATATTTTAAAAAATAAAGGCACTTGGGAAAAATACATAGGTAGACCATACAATAGTTAATGTTTTTGGTGATTGTTTTGAGAATCACTTGACATTGAAAGTTATTTAATAACTAGCTTGAGTAACTCCATTCCATGGGACTCACTGTAGTGTTATGTACTCCATGCACATGTGAAATGTTTATTTGTGGATTTTGTGGGAAGAATAAGTGTAACACCCCAAGATTTTGTAAATGAATTTAATATTGTTTGCATGAAACACTGAGTCTCTACAAAATACCACTTTTCAAAAACTTAGCCAATAAACATTATTTTCCACCCATATTATTTCAATTTTGAAAATCGGACATACACGGTTGCGATCAGAAAGTTATTTAGAGTATGATATGACCAACATAATTTTTTGGTGAATTGTAACATACCCTTATGAATAGTAATGTTACCCTTATTAATAGTGACATACCCTTATGAATATTAACCTTGTTAATGATAGTATATATATGGGATTTAAGTGAAAGTATGATGTACCTATCTTTCGGAATAAGTAAATAAATTTTTTAAAAACTATATTTTTCAATTAAATTAATCATAATGAGAAAACTATTTTTGAAAAATAGAATTCATTTTTGGATTCTAAATGTCAAAAAAGGTTAGGGGGAATTTTTCATATTTTTCTAAAATTCGTGAATTTTATGAATAGTAAAATATGATAATTTATAATAAAAGATAAATAATTGATTTATTGAGTCATTGATAATGTTATTATAATGCCAATGGTTCAAACTAACCTGAATTTATTACTATTTGTGTCCATGGAATCATCACTATTACTTGTATTATGGAAAAATAATAAACTAATGATTAAAATATTAAGAAAACCTCCCCCCCCCCACTACAAATATCACCTCTTCCACCATCTCCTCTTCACTCCTCTCAAGCCTTGTGCCTTCTCCAAATTCTGTCCAAATCTCCTCACATGCTTCTCCCCCATGACCAACAGCCATTTTTCTCATAAAAAGACCAAATCCTCTTCCCTTAAGAGGCTCTCAAGGTTAATCTAAGAGGTAAAATTCCTCTTTTCATTTATTTCATTTTCATGTTCTTTTTCTCTTTTATTTCCTAAAATATCCTCATCTAAATGGTATGAAAAATAAACTACCATACATGTACTAGAATTTTGTTATTCTAATGGGATAATTCTTCTTCATCTCTCCTTTCCTCCTCATTTATGCTAAAAATCAAACATCGTCCGAGATGTGTTAATTTATTCAAGGATGACAATGCTTTCAATTTTATTTACCTTCATCAACTCAAGTCGTGAAACTATTTTTATGGTTGAACTATACTATTATATATGTATTTTATCATATGTAATGTTCCATAATCCAAATTCACTCATTATGTAAAATAATAATACAAAACAAGGTAGTTGTGAGCAAAATCTCTAAATTAATCCAAGTGTTTATCATTAATATTTTATATAATGATTCACATTCACTGAAAAAAAAATTTAAACCATGTAATCTTATAAATATTCATTAACAACATATAAAATCAATTATGTACTTCAACACACATCTTACAAGATCTACCATACTCTTTTATAAGAGAGTTGATCATGAATATTATGAAAATGAGCACTCATGAACAATGAAATTGAATCCATTAACCCATCTAAAATTACATGAATGAAATTAATAAATTCATAAGAAACAAAATAAATGTATAAATAGTTCTAGAATTTTTATTTAATGAACCTAATTTTGTTATTCAGTTCATTAAGATCAAGTGGAGAACACCCTCAGATTTAAGGTAAGGGATCCTCTCTCTCACTTTTATTCGAGAATCCCCCATATGTTGTGTGATTTTATTTTTAATCATAATGATGGGGTATGTTTTTTCACATCCCCCATACTTAACTAATGATATATAAATGATTTGATAACCCTTTACCACTCATTAATCGTTAACAATAACACTTGTTACCATGTCGAAATGTTTGTAAGGGTTTCTTCATCTCAATTCCATTTTTCTGGGATATTTCTTATTCACTATTACTTTTGTACAGTGTATTTATACAACCAATTGATATTTCATATCATTAATATATTTATTTTAATGGTATTCAATATTTCATCTAATGATTATTAATTTTGGTGCATATTATTCAATTGATTTCAAAATTTTAAGTATTATCTACCCGAACCTCTATTTTCTTCCAGGTTACTCTTTGTATTTATTAATCCCAAATAAATTATTATTTATTCTTATTTACCCATCATATATTCTCTTTTAATGTTCTTTATATGTGTTCCAACCATAATTCTTCATTATTTTATTGGTATATACATGTTTTAAAAGTATCTTTCGTAAATTCTTTTTGAAATACAAGCCTAATTAAAGGAACTTCTCAAATTCTTGCCTATTTTTAAGTTCACTCTATAATATATTTTAAACCATATTTATCTTTCTAAAATAAAACATTCTAACATGAAAAATCTTTTTTTGTTCATTTTTGGTTTTATGGAATAAAACATGACTTTGCGCTTTAAAATCTATTAATATTTTCCTTCAACCGCACTAAAATTTTTTATTACCAAAGATTATTTAAAAACTCTTTTTAAATGATTTCACCTAAATAAGACCTTATATAATACTCATATATAATTCCAATGACCTTACAATTCTGGTATATACATTTTTTACAATATTATTTCAGGACAAATACAAATGATTTTCCAAAAATAACTCTTCTTTCAAAAGTGAAAAAGATTTTTTCTCATCTCACTTTAACTTTTATGAGATATATAAATTGTTCGCCACTTATTTCTTGCTTGTGGTGTATGTACTTATCTTTTTTATATGATATAAATAGTATCCTTATTCTCATGATATTCTATGGGATTATGATTTGATTTTTTCATGGTAGTATGGGACACTTTGGAATGTTTAATGATTATTTCCTCAAGTATTTTTCAATGATATCATTTAGAAGTATATTCATCTATGTCAACATCCTTTGTTGAATATTTTACTTTCTTGAGTTTTATCTATAATTATATCATTCACCATTTTTTTGAATGGTTTATGATTAGTTTGACTATGGATGTGCTACCTTGAAACCATTCACTATATTACTTCAAATGGTTAGTTTTTATGATTAATGATTAGGGAAAGTTATTTACATTTCATATGTTAGTTTCAATATGAATTTGTTTGTTGTTTATATTTATCCCCATTAATAAGAGTAAAGCATCGGACTTAGTAAGTGTCGGGGGCCGCTATAGCCCCTCGGATCATTGGTAGGTCATATGAGAAAAACTATCCTCTTGGCACATGGCCTTGACAAAGGGATATATATAGTCTTGGTACAAGGCCTTGACGGCATAGTTATGATGACCCTCATTATGCATTACCTCATTATGAAACTAGTAATTGAAATATAATGAGGTTATTCAACTATTAGTATACCAATGTTTATGCTTTAATGTGGGATTATTTATTCTTCTCTTATTCCTGCCATAATGTGTTCATATTCATTTTTAAAGGAATGTGTTTTTAGTTATTCACCATGATTAATATTTATGTTTATGATGTCTTCTACTATATTGCTTACCCTTACTGAGAATTTGATCTCACCCCTTTATTATAATTTATCCTTCTAGGTTATGAGGATTATTATACTAGGAAATAATTCCAGGGTTAATATAAGAGATTATGAGCCTTTCTCTTGAAGTTATTATTTGTTTTTTAGTTTTGAGTTGTAATTTAGAACTCTTGTATGTATATTCCTTCCAAAACTACTAAAATCATTTCTTCAGGATGCATCTTCCTTGTATCTATGCCAATGTAATAAAATAATTCACTAAATCCAAGCTTTTATGGTTGGGGCATTATAGTTGGTATCAAAGGAATTTTAGTAGAAAACTTGGAAACTAGGTATAGAAAATCTAGATTAGTGAAAAAACCCTAAGATTGACTTTGGGGATAAGAATACAAGGAAATCCAAGAATTTTGGTAAGTAATAGATTAAGTGGTATATCAACCAAATTCATCCATGTCTAGATATGAACAAGTGGTGGTGGATCTGGAATAGATGTATCTTGGGATAAACCCCGAAAACACTTCTTTGAGGTAAACTTGAATGGAAAATGGTGCACGAAAAATGTAACGCCCCGACACTATTTGCCCAGAGTCACTTCATTATTACATAACATTTCCAGGATCACAAAAGATCAAGTCTTGAAAGACCAATTAGTTTAGTAGCCTTGTAAATACTATATACATTCATAAGTTTTACATTACTTTATAAAATGAAAAACTACAACAACATAGTATCCATAGACCACACTCATATCCCTTAGACTACCCTTTTAGGTCAGTCATAATATACTTTTTCGTATCATGGGAAAAATAAAACATAGAAAGGGGTGAGCTCAAATGCTCAGTAAGGATAACAATATAGTGGAAACCATCCTAAATAAGAGTAAACATATAAGGAAATGTAAGACTAAAACAAAAGCATTTTAAACTTGAACTTCAGCATAATATAGAAAAGATAAAATCAAATAATTCCATTTACTTATTCACATGTATATTCTACTAGTCGAATAATCACATACAATATCAATCTCCACTTTTATAATGATGGAATGCATAATGCCAGACTTCTTAAACACATAGTCAAGGCCTTTTTCCAATACTAAAAATAATATTTTTTCAAGGCCTTGTGCCAAGACAATAGTTTTTCTAATGAGACCTACTGATGCATCGAGGAGCTCTATCGGGCTCCACCCATCACTTACTAAGTTCAATGCATTTCTCATATGAAAAGGTTTAAACATAACATAATAAATTCATATTAAAAATAGCATAAAAAGTTTCAATAATTTATCCATAAACCATTAATGGTTTAAAGATAACACATCCACAATAAAAAATATCACAAAACCTTCAATACAATATGGAAGTTTTTTATCATAATAAGTCAACTTGAAATAAGATTAAAATCCATCAAAGGATGTTGACATAGATGAAATCAAAACATTTTTTTAGAGAAATATCTCTTTCTATTTTGAAATAATTTAAAATTCATATAATTATAAAAGAAAAAATTTATTTTGAAAATATTGTTATAATCTTGTAAGGGAAGCTTCGACGATGTTATAATGGCAGAAAATAGATGCACCTGCTGTATAAGCTAAAAAACATTCTTACCTTAATTTTGTCGAAAAGGTCATAAATTACATTGTTTGGAAAAGGACAGAAAGATTCATTTAAAAAACATAGAATTTCAAATAAGGGTATAAATGAATTTAACCCATTATCTATTAAATAGGAAAAAAATTTGAAAATACATTTCAAAGAAACACAGATGTGGATGATAAAGAGGTCTCAGTAGATACTTACGTAAAAACAACCTCAGATAATAAAGCGATTTTGAAATTAAACCTTACCTTCTGCTTTTCCTTGGACGAATGTAGGTTAAACTCCTGTATAATGGTGGAATAATTGTTATTAAATTTTACACTAACCATATAGATTAATATGATATCATATATGATCTTCTAATATTGCTTTGTTAATGATATTTTAGTAGTATCATTGTTTCGGGTGTTAACTGATTCATTTTCCTTTATATGCTTTGTTATGTAAGTAATATTCTTTATGGATAGGATGTATCCTATTCATATTCGGAATTATATTAAGTCTTTAAACATTATTTTTAATCATCAAATGAAAATTATTCTTGAATGGATACAATGAGGAATGAATCTCATCGTATTCGTGGAGACAGTAATCCGTACGTACGCACGAGCGACAATATCATTTTTTTATATTAAAATCATATATAATTTGTTAGTATATCATTTTTAAAGAATAATTATCATATTATATTTATTATTTAAATCATTTATACTCATTATTAAACCCATCAAAATTATTAAGTGTTTGAATAACAAACTACACCATGACGTGGAGACAGTAATCGGTACGTACGCACGTATGGTGACATTGTAATTTATAGGATGGGTAGAAAAATGAATATGGTTGTACCATTTTTATAATAACATCATAGTATATATAATATACTAGAGTTGTTATTTTATAATGGAAACAATAAAGAAATAGGAAGTGGAAGAAGAAAAAAACTTGAAAGAGGTGATAAAATATTTACCTCTTTTTCGGGTTCTTCATTTTGATTTGACCAAAAGGGAACCTTAGTTTGCATTTATGACTAAAAAAATGCCTCTAGAATGAAGTAAAGACAGTTGGGAGGATATATGGGCATGTTTTGGCTTAGAAAAATGGCTTTTAAGGTGTTAATTTGATAGAAGGGGAAGTTCCCTTTTATAAGAGGGGTGAGAGGCACCTTAGGAAAAGATTGAAATATTATTTTATAATAAAATACTTTTCGGTTTATAATGGCACAAAAATGAAATATTTAAAGTATAATATGGTTATGGGTATAAAAACTCTCAACCAATAGGTTTTAGATAGGTTTGGGTCACTATATTAACCTTATCTTTTTTATTTAACTCATAGTTAAATAGTTTGACATTTACCATGTCGCTTTGTATTTTTATATTATATGGTTAATAAACTTAATATAAACCTCCAAGAGAACCCAAAGTGATTAATTAATGATACACATATCATTATATAAGTCTTTTTTCTTGACCTTAGATTTTTAGGATTATTATATCAACCAATAATATTGTATTTGCTTTAAAAACTCATTTATGTCAATTTTTACATTATTTAATAATTGATTTTTTTTAGAGTCCTAAAAATTTATTAATTATAAATAAATACATTTAATCAACCCTACAATGTCATATTAACCAAGAAAATTAGTTTAATTCTTTAAAAATCTCAAATTATATTTATTTAGATATTTATAATATCAATTATTTTAATCTTCCATTAATGTGGTAATTACTCCATCATCATTGTGTCATAAATAAATTTAATTATTTAATGTTTAAAAATTATAAATAAAATAAAATTATGTAGGAAATATTGTTATATTTTTAATTAATATTTATTGTTGAATTTATATTGTGTGTAACCCTATATTAAAAATGGTTTAGTTATTAAACTTTGAATTTAACTCTTTTAACTCTTCTTTAAATAAAATAACAATAAATGTTATAATCTAATCCATGTGAACCAAAGAGGTTCATATTTTATTCCTAAGGTTATTTTTTGTTGAATTATACTTATACAATAGAATTATGACATGTTTTAGGGTAATAATAATATCATTTTTACTATTAATTACCCTATTTACTTTTAACCGTGGTAAATAAAAGTAAAAGGTTACTATTCACCAAAAATTATTTTAATCTTATTAAAACACATTTTACATATTGATATCAACGATGTATCTTGTATTTTTTACATTCAACTCACAGAAGCGGTAAAATTAAGTACTATACAAATTTGAAAATGCTCCTAGGAGGTGGGTAAAAGATGGTAAAGAGTTCGATACAATTTTATATATCTAAACTCATTATAAAATGACTCCAACGAATTAAATTGAACTTATATAGGTATTATGTGTCTATTTTGACCTAAAATAAACTTAAACAAAATAAATAATTATTTAAATAAAAATTCAGTTTTAAACAATAACTCAATGTTTTCACTATTCATCAAAAATTAAAAGTTTTCATAAAAATAACAGAAATTAACCCTAAGCTAATTTCGATATTCTGAATCCAAAAATGAAGTCCATTTTGAAAGATAAAATTTATAAAATTTCAAAAAAGTGGGTAGTACTACTCATAATAGCTAGTGTGATTGGTCGTGGTGTGATAGAATCTCGAAGTTGCATACAATGTAAGCTTTGCATTATTCAAAGGGAAACATATTGTGGAAGCTTGGTGTTTTACATTCTTCCCTCCTTCAAATAATTTCATCCTCTAAACTTATAGAATATTACTACATAAAAATATTCGGGTGGTTCTTCATCATATGCTCATGGGGTTCCCACGTTTCCTCTTCCATCTTATGGTTTCTCCATAGAACTTTTACCAGATGAGTCATCCGATTTCTCGACACTAGTTCTCTGGTATCAAGAATTTTGACAGGCTCTTCACAATAAGACAGATTAGGTTCTAGCTCAATTTATTCATAGGTGAGTATATGCATTGGGTCAGGCATGTATTTTTTCAATAGTGATATGTAGAACACATCGTGAACTTTGGAGAGACTTGGTGGCATTGTCAACCGATAAGCTACAGCCCCAATTCGTTCTAGAATTTTGAAAGGTCCGATGTACCTAGGAATTAATTTACCCTTCTTACTGAATTGTATAACTCCCTTCCATGGTGATACCTTCTATAAAACATGATCTCCTACCTAAACTTCCAAATCCTTCCTTCTGTTATCAGTATAGCTCTTTTACCTACTTTGTGTTGTTTTGATGTGGTTTTGTATAACCTTCACGTTTTCCATCGTTTCCTCAAAATTTTCTGGGCCTACGAGTTTTCTTTCTCCAACATCATCCCAACAAGTTGGTGTGAGACATCCATTTCCATATAACGCTTCATATGGTGCCATCTGAAAAGTTGAATGGAAGTTATTGTTATAGGAAAATTCTACCATAGGTAAATATTGATCCCACATACCTTGAAAGTAAAGTGAAAAAGATCTCAACATGTCTTCTAAGGTTTGAATAGTTCATTCTGGTTTTCCATTAGTTTGAGGGTGGTAGGCAGTGTTGAAATGAGGTTCAGTATTCAGGGCCTTCTGATGACTTTTCTAGAATCTTAATATAAAAATGGGGATCACGATCAGAAAAAATTGATAGGGTTACACCATAGAGTCTTACAACTTCATTAATATATATTCTTGTTAAACGTTCGAGTGTTAAATATTCTCTTATACCATGAAAATGTGATGACTTGGTAAGACGATCAACAATGACCCATATTTCATCATTCCTACTATGTGTCTTTGGTATCCCCATGACAAATTCCATCGTAATATTATCCCATTTCCACTCAGGTATGGGAAGAGGTTGCATGACTCCTCTAGGATGTTTCCTTCCAGCTTTCACCTGTTGACAAACCATATAGCATGACACAAAATCAACAATCTCCCTCTTCATGTTGTCCAAAAAAAATGTTCCTTCAAATCTCAATACATCTTAGTTGTACAAGGGTGTATAGAGAAATTGGAGCTATAAGCATTATCCAACATTTCCCTTTTTAGATCAAGTATGTTGAACAAAAAGTTTCTTCCCAAATTTCCAAATTCCATCTTCATATATGAAGTCACTCAATCTCCCATCGTTTAAAGCATTAATTTTATTTTGAAACTCCTCAGCAACATCTTGAGAAATTTTTATCCTTTCTAGTAAAGATGGTTTGGAAACCATTTGAAAAAAGTATTGATGTTTCACCTTCTATAACTATTCTCATATCCATTTTCACTAGATCCATGAAAATAGGATCCCATTCAACTCTCATCTTGTTCAAAACTCCATGATCCTTTCTTCTCCAAGCATCTTCCACCTTATTTGACTTCCCCAGGTGGTAGTGTATTGTGAAATAATATTCCTTGAGTAGTTAAAGCCATCTCCTTTGCCTCATGTTGAGTTCTTTCGGTGAGAAAATACATTAAAACTCTTTTGATTAGTATATATCTCACATTTTTCACCATAGATATAATGTATCCATATCTTAAAATCAAATATTACAGCTACTAACTCAAGATCATGATTTGGATAGTTTTTCTCACGAATTTTTAGCTGTTGTGATGCATAGGCAGTAAATCTATCATTATGCATAAGGACACAAACAATTCCTTTCTTTGAAGAATCACTATAAATAACAAACCCAACATTCCCCAATGGTATAGTCAGGATAAAATCATTGACTAATATTCCCTTTAGTTCTTCAAAAAATTCTTCACACTCTTTTGTCCAAAAAAATATAACCCCTTTATGTGTGAGATTTGTTAATGGATTAGCCAACTGGGAAAAATTCTGGAAGAAACATCGATAATAACCTGCTAAACCAATAAAACTACGTACCTAAATTATACTCGTCGGTGCTGGACATTCTTGGATTGCCTTGGTCTTTGAAGGATCAAAAAAGATTTCATCCTTAGATACAATATGGTGAAGAAAAGAAGTCTCCTAAATCCAGAATTCACACTTTCTAAAATTACCATATAATTCATTTATTTTAAGAGTCTTCAGAATAATGCGCAAGTTATTTTCCTGATCTTCATATATTTTGGTGTATACCAAGATATCATCAATAAATACCACAAAATATTCATCAAGATATTTCTTGAAAACTCTATTCATTAGATCTATGAAGACATAGGGTGCCTCAGTCAATCCAAAAGGTATTATTATAAACTCATAATGCCCGTACCTGGTTTGAAATGTTGTTTTCGGAATGTCTTCCTTTTTCACACACAACTGATGATATCCAGATCGAAGGCCAAACTTTGAAAAATATTGATCTCCATGAATTTGGTCGAATAAATCATCAATGTGAGGTAGGGTATACTTGTTCTTTATTGTTATAGCATTGACCTCCTTGTATTCAATGCACAACCTCATAGATCCATCTTTCTTCTTAACAAAAAGAACAAGGTCTCCCCATGGAGAAATAATAGGGTGAATAAATCCCTTATTACTCAATTAATCTAGTTGTTTATTTAGTTCCACTAATTCCACAGTGGCCATTATATATGGGGTTTTTGATATGGGAATTGAACTAGGAATTAAATCAATGGAAAACTCAATTTCTTGTCATGGAGGATGTCTAGGTAAATCTTCTGGAAACACATCAACATATTATTTCACAATAGGTACGTCCTCTATTTGAACATTCCTTTCCTCACCCACAGTTATTTCATTCACTTTCAACCCAATAATTCAATTTAGTTGAGCTACTGGGGGTCAATCTAGATAAGAATTAGGTGGTAATGTTTCTTTCCTAAAGATAAGGTGCTTCTTATCATCATCAAGAATTGTAAACTCCTTCTTCTTATAAAAAATTTTCTCATGATGGTCTAAAATCCAATCCATACCAAGGATTATATCAAATTCAATCATGGGTATGATGATGAGATCAGTAGATAAAGAACATTTATATGCCCTAATGGTAACTGATTCACAAAACTTTGTTGCAATGATACTTACCTTAGGGTTTTTGACTGAAAAATCCCTTGTTAAGTGAAATTAAAAATATCTAATTTTCTTATCAAACTAGGAAGATATGAAATAATGTGATGATCCATAATCAAATAAAGAATTTTCTAAACTTGAGGAAACCATTAAATTACCTTCCACCACGTCTTTCGGGGCTTCAACCTCAATAGTAGTGATAACATAAGTTTGTCCTTGATCCCTTGACATTTTATGAGGTAATTTGTTTTGGTGATTAGGACATTCATTTTCATAATGACCCTTTTCCCTACAATTGTACCATTCAACATTGACAGCCTCTTTCTTCCCCTTGTAATCACGAGCTTGGTAGCCTTTTCCACTACACTTGTAACAGACTCTCATCCCCTTCAGGAAAGTACTGGGTTGTTTCTTCCCACATTTACTACATGATGGATATTCAACTTTTCCCTTCTTCTAATAATTTCCATTTCCATAGTGTTCAGCAGATCTCTTCTCCTCTTGCTTTGCTTTAAAGTTGTAATACTTAGAGAATTCCTTTTTTGTCTTGATAGCGCATGAGACAATATCTTCGTATGATAAGAAGGATTGTGAGACTAATTCTCACCAAATAAATGGTTTTAACCCATAAAATAATTGATCAATATTACTCCTTGGGTAACATATATAATTTGCAGCATGCCTTTCTAACCTTGTAAAGTTATCCTCGTACTTTGTGACATTCTAATCCTCTTTTTTCCTCAGACTCAGAAATTTCCTTTCTATATCTCCTCAATGGTCATGAGGAAAGTATTTTTCTAAGAAAATATCTTTAAACTCCCTCCATTACATATTTGATACTTGATCGTATTCCTTTGTGTTTCGAATCAATGACCACCATTGATCAGCATCTCTTGTGAGGCGATAAACTTCCACGACAACTTTTTCCCTTTCGCTACTCCCCAAAGCGTGAAATATTTTATATAAGGAATTTATCCATTTCTCAGCTACTAATGTATTTTCAATCCCAGTGAATTATGGTGGTTCTTTCCTCATGAAAAAGTCTAAAATTGATCCTCGACGTTGTGGATCATGGTGCTCCATACGGGTAAGGTTATTATTCAAAACATGAGTGAGTTATCCGAGTATGGTGATAAGCTGATTAGCACCAATTGAATCACCAGCTCCACTATAATTATCTTTAGTAAGAGGGAAATCCATAAATGGATTACATGAATTGATATGGTTTACATTCCTTCCACTAGGATCCATTTCTAAACAATGGCATACACTATATTAGTTTGTGAATCGCAATACATAATTCTAAGCTTCTAAAACAGTTGACATAAATTGAACAGTTTATAGATATAATCCATAATCATAAAAATGTTTTCTTTGAGGAATTATATTCTCATAAACCCATCATATTGGTTTTTAAATAAAATGAGAATTATCCTAAGCATATCCCCAAGAAGTTTCGTAACCAAGAGTGTAGCAAGGCCCATTGTCATGTACCAGTTCTCCTTTGAGTCTAACTCAAAGCGGTGTTTTTAGGTTTTACCCCTAGGTACATCTGTACCAGAGCCACCTCTACCTGATCATATCTAGAAAGGGATGTATTTCTTAGAAAACTCATAAAATATAAACAATACCAAAATTTTAGGAAGTTCTTCTATACTAATCCTCAAAGTCTATCTTAGGATAATGTGCTCTAATCAGATTTTTTCAAAATCTAGCTTCCAAGGTTTGTACAAAGCTTACTCTGATACCAAATGTAACGCCCCAACCCTAGTTACCCAGTGTCGGTGCATTATTAAATAACATTGGCATGATCACAAAACATCAAGTCTTGAAAGACCAATTAGTTTAGTATCCTTGGAAATACTAGATAAATTTATAAGTTTTACATTACAAAATAAAATCAAAAACTAAAACAACATAGTCTATATAGTCCACACTCATATACCTTAGAATATCCTTGCATGTCTGTCTTGATATACTTGTTCGCATCCTAGGAAAAATAAAACATAGAAAGGGGTGATCTCAGATGATCATTAAAGATAACTATATAGTGGAAACTTTCATAAATAAGCATAAACATTTAAGGCAATGTAAGACTAAAACAAAAGCCTTTTAAACTTGAAATTTAGTATAATATGGAAAATAAAAATTCAAATAATTCCATTTACTTATTCACTTGGATATTATACTAGTATATTAATCACATGCAATATCAATAGCCACCTTCATAATGATGGAATGCATAATGCCAAACTTCTTAAACACATAGTCAAGGCCCTGTGCCAAGACTAAAAATAATATTTTTTCAAGGCCATGTTCCAAGACACTAGTTTGTCTCATGAGACCTACCGATGCATCAAGGAGATATAGCGGGCTCCACCCGTCACTTACTAAGTCTAATGAATTACTCATATAAAAAGGTTTAAACATAACATAAACATTCGTATTAAAACTAGCATAAAAAATGTCAATACTTTATCCATAAACCATGAATGGTGTAAAAATAAGACATCCATAGTAAAAACATATCACAAAACCTTCAATACAATATGTATGTTTTTTATCATAATAAATCAACTTCAAATAGGCTTAAAATCCATCAAAGGATATTGACATAGATGAAATCAAACCTATTTTTACAGAAATATTTCTTTCTATTTTGAAATAACTTAAAAGTTATATAATTATAAAATAAAACAATTATTTTGAAAATATTCTTATCATCTTGTAAGGGAAGCTTTGACGATGTTATAACGGCTGAAAATATCCACACTCGCCTTATAAGTTAAAAAAAATTCTTACCTTAATTTTATTGAAAAGGTCATAAAGTACCTTGTTTGGAAAATGACGGAAAGATTCCTTTCAAAAACTTATAAGGTCAAATAAGGGTATAAATTACTTTAACCCATTGTATAATAAATAGTAAAAAAGTTTTAAAAATATATTTTAAAGAAACACGGATGTGGATGAAAAAGAGGTCCAAGTAGATACTTACGTAAAAAACCTAAGATAATAAAAAGATTGTGAAATTAACCCTTACCTAGTACTTTTCCTTGGTCTAGGGTACGTTAAAATCCTTTGTAATGATGAAATAATTGTTATTAAATTATACAAGAACCATATACATTAATATAATATCATATATGATCTTCAAATGTTGCTCTGTTAAGGATATTTCAGTAGAATCATCGTTTCGGGTGTCAACTAATTCGTTTTCTTTTTATATGATTTGTTATGTAAGTAATTTTTGTTATGGATATGATGTATATTATTCATATTCAGAATTATATTAAGTCTTTAAACATTATTTTTAATCATCAAATGAAAATTAGTCTTGAATGGATATGATGGGGAATGAATCTCATCGCGTTTGTGGAGACGGTAATCTGAACGTACGCACGAGCGAAAATATCATTATTTTGATATTAAAATCATATATAATTGGATGTTATATCATATATATAGAAAAATTATCATGCTATATTTATTATTTACTTCATTTTTACTCATTATTAAACCCATCAAAATGATGAAGTGTTTGAATAACAAACTACACCACGACGTGGAGACGGTAATATGTATGTACGCAAATATGATGACTTTGTCATTAATAGGATGCATATAATAAAAAATGTGGTTGTAAAATTTTTATAACAAAATCACAGTATATAAAAGACACTATAGTTATTATTTTATAATGGAAAAAACGACAAAAGATGAAGTGGAAGAAGAAAAGAACTTGAAAGAGGTGATGAAATATTTACCTCTTCTTCGGGTTCTTCCTTTTCAATTGATCAAAATGGCTACTTAGGTTGGCTTTATGACTGATAGAAGGCCTCTAGGATTAATGGAGGATAGTTTGGAACATATTTGGGCATGTTTTTGCCGAGACAAATGGATTTTAAGTTGTGAATTTGAGGGAAGGGGAAGTTCCCTTTTATAAGTGGGGTGAAAGGCACCTTAGGAAAAGATTAAAATATTATTTTATAATAAAATAATTTTCGGTTTATAAAGAATCAAAAATAAATTATCTAAATTATGAGGTGGGTATGGGTCAAAAACCTCTCAACGGATAGGTTTTAGACCGGTTTGGGTCACTATATTAACCTTATCTTTTAGATCTAACTCTTAGTTAAATAGTTTGACATTTACCACGTCTCTTTGTATATTTATATTATATGCTTAATAAACATTATATAAAATTCTAAGAGAACCCCAAGTGGTTAATTAATGATATAAATATCATTATATAAGTCTTTTGGCCAAACCTTATATGTTTATGATAATTATATCAACAAATAATATTGTATTTGTTTTAAAAACTCATTTATATCAATTTTGAAATTATTTAATAATTGATTTTTTTAAAGTCCTAAAAACTTTATTAATTAGAACTAAATAAATTTATTCATCCCTAACATGTCATATTAACCTATAAAATTAGTTTAATTCATTAAAATTCTCCAATTTTATTTATTTGGATATTTATAATATCAATTATTTTAATCTTCCATTAATAAGGTAATTTCTGCATCATCATTTTGTCATAAATAAATTTAATTATTTAATGTCTAAAAATTATAAATAAAATACCATTATATAGGAAATATTTTTATATTTCTAATGAATATTTATAGTCGAATTTATATTGTGTGTATCCTTATATTAAAAATGGTTAAATTATTAAACATTGAATTTAACTCTTTTAACTCTTCTTTAAATAAAATAATAATAAATGTCATAATCTAATCCAAGTGGACCAAAGAGGTTCATATTTTATTCCTAAGGTTTTTTTTGGTCTAATTATACTTATCCAATATAATTAGGACATGTTTTAGGCTAATAATAATATCATTTTACCCTTAATTACCCAATTTAATTTTAACCATGGTAAATAAAAGAAAAAAGTTACTATTCAAAAAAAATATTTTAATCTTATTGAAGCACATTTTACATACTAATATAAATATTGTATCTCAGAGTTTTGAAATTCAACTCATAGAAGCAGTAAAATTAAGTTTTATACAAATTTGAAAATGTTCCTAAGAGGTGGGTAAAAGACAGTAAAAAGTTCGATAAAATTTTATATATCTAAAATCATTATAAAATGACTCCAATGAATTAAATTCAACTTATATAGGTATTATGTATCTATTTTTAACTAAATTAAATTTAAATAAAATAAAAAATTATTTAAATAAAAAATTCGGTTTTAAACAATAACTTAGTGTTTTCACTATTCATTAAAAATTGAAAGTTTTACGAAAAATACCAAAAGTTCACCCTAAGCTAACTTTGATATTCTGAATCCAAAAATGAAGTCTATTTTGAAAGATAAAATTTATAAAATTTCAAAAAGTGGGTATTACTATTCATAACGGCTAGTTTGATTTGTCGCGGTGTGTTAGAATCTTGAAGTTGCATACAATGCAAGCTATCGCATTATTCAAAGGGAAACATATCGTGGAATCATGGGGTGTTACAACAAATGGACTTGTTGCACTCTTGGTTCGAAACTCCTAGGGGATATTCTTTGGTAAATTCATAAGATTATTACAAACCATTATGAAGGATTTATTCCCCCAAAGTAACCAAATAATATGGTTCTAGGATTTATGATGCATAAATTTATGTTATGTGTTATACCATGTTAATAAATATAGAGAGTTCATAATTTTATAAGCTAATATATTATATGGAGTTCATTAGAAAAGGAACCTAGTATAAGCAATGAGAAGTTCACCAATGCAAATGATGTAAAGAGTAAGAATGATCATATCTCTAATGGTCTTAATCCATCATTTAAAAGGAATATTTTATCCCATGTATCCTTGTCATATGAAGAAATATTTTCATGTGTTAAAAATGTATGTAAAGACTTCTCTGAGTCCTAAGGATTTGAAGTGAATCAAAAGAAGAAGAGGATGGTAGAGAAAATATGGATAAAGGGAAGAAGGGAAAGAAGGGTTCTACCACATGTGATAAATGTGGAAAGAATCGCTCTAGAAAATTCTTTAAGGGAATAGGAGTTTGTTATAAGTCTGGAGAAATGGAAAAAAATTCGTCATTTCAAGGGAAATAAAAATGTTTCCACTCTAAAATGCTTCAACTACAAGTAGATGTGACATTATGAGAATCAATTTCATATATATCAATGTAATATGACCCAAATAATGTTATTGTATAAAGATCAAGTTATGATACTACCATAGATGAAGAATAATGATTAATATTACTATTCAAGAAGAATTTCTTTTGAATATTTTATTAGAAATGCACTTTTTATAATAATTATGGAATATATAAGGATTGTAATTCAGTATTTTTTCTTTAAGGATTTGAGGTCATGTGATTAATGGTACTAAGTATGATTGACTCATCAGTAGGTAAAACTTATGGAAAATATATGGTCAAGGGACAGACAACCCTTATTATGTTCATAATACTGATATGTCAGTTTCAGAATAGAGAGATTATATATATGAATAATGTAAAGTGGATAGTACTAACTACCATGGGAATGATTCTAAAGTATTGGATCTTGATCTTTTGGAATGTTAAAACATTTATGAAGTGGTTTAAATAGATCATTGTATGAGGTTTTAGAGGTTAATGACACCACATTATGAAACTTGTGCTGAGAGATTAGGTATAGGTAGTTCAAGGAATGATCAAAGGATGAGATCATGTTTATGAAATATAAACATATATTTATACACTTATAGAGTTTAATAATACCTAAACTATATAAAAAGAGTCTTAAATGTTGTTCTGTTATCATAACATTTGAAAATGTTAATGAAATTTTTCACAACTATAGATTATGGTTTTGTGGTAATCTAAATTTATCTAAACCTGTTTTCAATCACTAGAAATTCATAGTTTTGTTTTTCTTCTAGGCCCACGTTTTTAATTCCAATTAATGTCACTCCATTCTAAAGGATAATTTAATATGTATTTTTACCACCAATTTTCCCTAAGCCTTTTTAAGGAGGGTATTATGTTAACCCTATTTCTGATATGGGTTTTTCACAAGGAAATTTTAATGAAACAACCAATAACTTTCAAAGTGAAATATCAAATTTTGAGGATGAAATTTTTGTTATAATGGGATAATGTAACACCCCAATATTTTGAAAATAAATTTAACATTGAGTACATGAAACACTAAGTCTCTACAAAACACCACTTTATTATGACTTAGTCATTAAACATAATTTTACCACCCCTGTGATTTGAATTTTAAAAATATGACATACAGGGATTAGTAATTTATTTAGAGTATGATATGACCAACTTAATTTTTTCTAAATAGTAACATACTCTTATGAATAGTAATTTTACCCTCATAAGTAGTGACCTAACCTTATGAACAGTAACCTCATATATGATTGTATGTATATATTGGATTTAAGTGAAATTATGATGTACCAATGTTTTGGAATAAGTAAATAAATGTTGTAAAAACTGTATTTTTTAAGTAAATTATGGATTTAATAAACATAAATAATTAATCATATTTAGAAAATTATTGTTGAAAAATAGACTTATTTTTTAGATTCTACTCATCGATAAATGTTTAGAGTGAATTTTTGGGATTTTTCTAAAATACATGAATTTTTTATGAATAGTAAAATATGATAATTTACTATAAATACTAAATAACTGATTTATTGAGTCATTGATGATGTTTTGTTGATATAAGAACCAATTTTTTGAACTCATATACACATTTTACAAATTTTGGTCTTAGAATCATCAATATTTCTTGTCTTATGGAAAAATAATAAACTAATGACTAAAATATTAAGAAAACCCCCTCCCCTACACTACAAATACCACCTATAACACCCTCTTATAATAACTCCTATCAATCCTTGTTACTTCTCAAAATTCTACCCAAATGTCATCCTAAGCTCCTCTCCCATGGCCATCATCCCTTGGTCCCCTAAAAAGACCAAATCATCATCCCTTAAGAGGCTATCAAGTTTAATTTAAGAGTTAAATTCCTCTTTTATTTTCTTTCATTTTCTTGTTCCTTTATTCACTTTTTATTCCTAACCTATCATAATAAAAAGGGTATTAAAACTCCAATACTAATGGAATGTTGTTATGATAATGGGATAATTCATATTCATCTCTCATTTCCCCCTCATTTATGCTAAAAATGAAACATCATCCCAGACGTGTTGATTTATTCAAGGATAACGATGCTTTCAATTTGATATTCCTTCTTCAACTCTAGTCATGAAACCATATTTATGGTTGAACCAGACTATTATATATTTATTTTATCTTATTTAATGTTCTATAATCCTTATGCACTCATGATGTAAAATAATAATACAAAACAAGGTAATTGTGAGCAAAATCGCCCAATTAATCCAAGTGTTTATCATTAATGTTTTATATAATGATTCACCTTCACTTAAAATAACCAAATTAATATTATAACCATGTAATCTTATGATTTTTAATTAATTACATATAAAATCAATTCAGGACTTCAAATCCCATATTACATGAACTACCATGCTCTTTTATAAGTGAGTTGTTCTTGAATATTATTAAAATGAGAACTCCCAAACAATGAAATTAAATCCCTTAACCCATCTAAAAGGTAATGGATAAACTTATTAAAGTAATAATAATAAAAATTTATAAAGGGTTATATAATTTTTAATTAATTAACCTAATTTTGTTATTCAGGTAATTAATATCAAGAAAAGAACACCATCGGATTTAAGGTAAGGGATCCTCTCTCTCACTTTTATTAAAGAATCCCCCCTAGGTTATGTCCTTTTATTTTTAATTCTTAATGATGGGGTATATTTTATCACCTCCCCCATATTGACCTTATGATATATAAATTATGTTATACCCTTTTCCCACTCATTAATCCCTGACAAGAACACATGTAACCATGCTGAAATGTTTTTAAGGGTTTTTTCATCTCACTTCCATTTTTGTGAGATATTACATATTCAAAACTACTACTTATGTACGGTGTTTATATACTTACAATTTATGTTTCATATCATTAATATATTTATTTTAATTATATTAAATTCATCATTTTATTATTATTAATTTTGGGTCATACGATTCAATTGATTACAAATTTTTTAGTATTTTCTACCTGAACCACCATTTTATTTCGGGGTACTCTTTGTCTCTCTAAATCACATATAAATTATGATTTATTATTATTTACTAATAATATATTCTATGTTAATTTTCTATATATGTGTACTAACCAGAAACCTACTTCCTTTTACGGATATATACTTATTTTAAAAGGATCTTTCAAAAATTGTTCCCAAAATACAAGCCTGATTCAAGGAACTTCACAAATTCTTACCTATTTTTAAGTTCTCTAAATAATATATTTTAATCCATATTTATATTTCTAAAATAAAAAATTTTAACATGAAAAATATTTTTTGGTTCAATTCTAGTTTTATGGACGAAAACATGCCTTTGTGATTTAAAATCCTTTAATAGTTTCCTTAAAAAACACTAAAAAAATTTATTTCTAAAGCTTATTTAAAAACTATTTTTAAATGATTTCATATAAATAAGACCTTATTTAATCCTCCAATATAATTTTAATAACCTTACAATTCTGAGATATACATGTTTATAATCTGATTTCAGGACAAATACAAATGATTTTCCAAAATATCTCTTTTTCCAAAGTAAAAAATATATATTTTTCTCATCTGAATTTAACTTTATTGAGATATATGCCTTGTTCACCACTTATTTCTTTCATTTGGTTTATGTAAAACACTTTGGTATATTATATCAAGAGTCTCCTTATTCTAATGATATTCCAAGATATTATAATTTGAATGTTTCAAGGTGGTATGAGACACTTTAGAAAGTTTAAGGATTATTTCCTCAAGGATTTATCAATGGTCTCATTTAAAAGTATCTTCATATATTTCAAGATCCATTGATTAATCTTGTAATTCATTTAGGTTTATATAATATGATATCAACCCCCATGTTTTATTGAATGGTTTATGATTAGTTTGACTATGGATTTTCTATCTTGAAACCATTCTCCATATTACTCTGAAGGGTTAGTTTTTATGATAAATGATTTGGGAAGGTTATTTACATTTCATATGTTAGTTTCAATATGAATGTTTATGTTATTTATTTTTATCCACTTTCATAATAGGAATGCATTGGACTTAGTAAGTGTCGTTTTGGGCTCGCTATAGCCCCTCGGTGCATCTTTATCTATCATGAGACAAATAATGGTCTTGGGATGAGGCCTTACCAAAATGGATATATATGGTCTTGGCATGAGGCCTTGACGGTATGGTTATGATGTCCCGCATTATGTATTACATCATTATGAAACTAGTAATTGAAGTATTGTGAGGTTATTAGACTAGTATAATACCCCTGATTATGCTTTAAAATGGAATTATTTATTGTGCTCTTATTCCTGCCATAATGTGTTCAAGTTCATTTTTAAAGGCATGTGTTTTTAGTTATTCACCATGCCTAATTTTTATGTTTATGATGTATTCTATTGTATTACTTACCCTTAATGAGCATTTTAGATCACCCTTTTCTTATGTTTTATCCTTCTAGGTTACGAGGATGATTTTACTATAAATGAATTGTAGGTTTAATCTTGGAGATTATGGGATTTTCTATTGAATTTATTATGTTGTTTTTTATTTCCAGTTGTAATTTTGAACTCTTATATGTATCTTGTTTCCAAAAATACTAAAATGATTAGTCCTTCGTGATGCATCTTCATTGTATATATTCCAACGTAACTCAGAGCTTCACATGTTGGGGATTTATACGAATACCATGATATTTCAAAATATTATGAAGAATTAAATGAGTCTAATTATTTTAGGTGACTAAAGAAAAATGAAAATCAATGTAGAAAATAAGATCATTAAAACTGAGTTTGAAAAGATTTTAGGAACATAAATGTTGAAGATTATGTAAATTTTGAGATACCATATTTGTGAGGTGAAGTGTATAAAAAATATCAGAAGAATCAAAAACAGAAAAATTAAATTATATCAAAATAATAAATAAGAAGTGATATCTATCTTTATTCACTAGTTTATTCAATAAACTTGAAGGAAGAATCATTTTTTCAATGATGTAGTAAGAATCTATTTTGTGCACACTAAAGAAGAAGAATAAAAAGAATGTTGGGGGATAATACATCCCTGAATACCATTAGTTTTTATGGATGAAGAATATTAGAAATCTAACATATAACTTTAATGTTTTAGAAGTTTTAAAATGAGTGTGTTTTATTATGCTTTAGAGGAATATATTCTAGTCTAAGAATATTAGTGATCCAAACTTATCCATATACTTTAGAAGTATGAGTAACCTTTAGGCATCCTTCTTGATTTTTTTCATTAAGGAATATGATCATTCACATTATTTAGGAGTGACATTGGAGCTTATTTGTTGATCTAATTCACAAGGATCAGGAATATTATGGTGTTCTCTTGAAATATAAATAAAATCTCTTGATCATATTTTACCTAGTCATTTGTACAAAAAAATTAAATTCCATACCCTTGTTTGAGTTTTCTTTAATAATATAAAGAATTTTTGCATGTGGAAAAATAACCATGATATAACAGGGATGCAGTAATTTGGAAAATGAGGTTAACCTCAATAATAAGCCATGGTGTTCTCCTCGGTTTTTTTACTTTTCTATATCTAAATACTGGCCAAATATTACAAAGAGAGAGATATCTACTCACGGAATAAGTGAAGTCATTATAAAGAGATAAAAGAAAGATTTGAATAAGTTTATATCAACTCTAATTCCCCCACCCCATGACTCTCAATGTGATACACATCCCTTTATGACCCTAAAAATTGGTATCAAATCTACAGTCACACCCATATTTGGTTTCTCTTATTTGAAGTTTTATTTAAAGGACTGAGTTTCTATTTTCAAAGGACAGATGTAGTGAATATTTTTAAAAGCCTATGAATTCCATATAAATGGAACAATGAAAGATTTGTTTTCCAACATAATTAGGAATTTGAATAATAGATATAAAAATCAATTGTGAAATGACTCATCTATGAAAGAAGATAACAAAGACACTCTACTAATTTAAGTTAATAAAATTACATCTCAATCAAATATTTCTATTGTTAATCAATATATTAATGAAAATTAGGATTAGAATCAATATATGGTAATTAAAAAGGGATGTAAAATTAGTTAAATCTTGTACCAATCATAATAATTAAAAATCATTCATGGAAAAATAATAAAAATTGGTAAAATTCACCACCAAGGAGATGTAATTCCTTTTTACCTATGAATTAACAAATAATTTAGGTGAAAATTAGGAAGAAGAAAAAATATTTCCCAAATTATCCCACTAAAGATCAATTCATCGGTGGGGAAAATAAAAATTCTAAAAATGTATAATATTAATCAATTAATAGTTTAAAAGACATCTTATATAAATATCCTAAATAAATATTCTCATATATTAGTTCTATTCTTAGAAATATGCAACATTATATCCCCCGCTATGAATATTAGTATGAAAGGATGGAGAAGTCTTCGGAAAAAAGGGTAAAACCCGATGTTAATTTCTAAAAATAAGCAGCATATGTGTAATAAATTTAGATATTGAATAAAGACTCTCCATTTTTGAAAATGAGTGGCTCACTACAATTCAAGAAATAAAATAATAATAAAAATTATTGAAGAAAAGAACCATGAATTTAATGAAGAAAGAACTATCAAGAATTATCAACTAGGAGGAAAAAAATGTATTAAATATCTGAATAATCTACTATAACAAAATATCACAATACATGATGATATGGTTAATAGAATCAAGAATCCCAGTGAAGAAAAATTTAATATTTTGAGGAATGAAAAATAAATTGTCAATATGAAATTCTTGGAGCTTGGTGTTAAATTGAAGAATGTGAAAATAGCCCAATATATTTCTTTACAAGTTGAAAGGAAATTTGTTTCTATATAGACGAATAATAAGAATTCTTATCTTGAAATACTTGTATCTATGGGAAAAAATATAATACCATCCACTAATCAACATATAAAATCCACAAAAGGAAAAAAAATCATCCATATTCGAAAATAATATTTTTGATAGATTAATTTCCTTATAATATATAAGCTATAAATAAAAATATTTATATATGTGGATGAGAAAAACAAATTAGGATCACTCTACTACATACAAGGTGGTTGTAAGAAATATTATAGTAATTTATTCCCTAATAAAATACTATATAATGAAGTAAAATGAAAAAAATATAATATCTATCAATCTAGATAGATTTCAGCTCATGGAAAGAAACAAATGTTTGTTGGGTTCTTTATAACAGATTCAAGCATATAGAATTAGACTTCTGGCATAATGTGTCATCCTATAGAAGAATAAGAGAGACAACATTGTGGGGTGATCCTAAACTAAATTAAAATGATGGGTGAAATGGTATAGTCTATAAATAGAAAATAGATTTTTGAAACATTAAAATATATATGATATGTGCAGTGGATGTGATCATACGAATGATACATACATATAAAACACAACTAAACTTGTTTCAAAATAAAATGGAAAAAATGGACATGGAAACTACTGAAAAAATATGATACTATCTTGGGAAATAAGATCACTAAATTTGGAAACCAAGAAGCTCTCAAGAAGACTATAGAAAAGGTCTTTGATTCGTCCTTGGAAAATGGTCAAAAGAAGAAATATTCTCTAACCAGTACTGGGAATCATAATAAAATGAGACACCAAAGAAATTCAGTTTCATCTTTTGTGGAGAAATAGGACATACCATTGACATTTGAAAATAAGACTTGGTCAGATATGTTAAAATAATCTAGCCTAATAATAATGAAAAACCAGCCCAAAATAAAAATAAAAGGGACAACTTGGTAAATAACTCTCCTGTAAAACCATGTAAAAGAACCCAAATGGCTATGCTTATCCCTAAATAATGTTTAAAAATTTAATTTAGACTATTAACCAGTAATGAAATCAAAAATAGTATGATTTGGTATCATATTCTATTGATCATTGGATAACTATGATGTTTAAATAAAACACACTTTTTTCCACACTGATATAGGTACAAGTAGACTTAGAATGGAACATTACTTCATAATGAAGTGATGACATCCAATTTTACATATTCTTTGTAATTATTCTCAATAAGGGTGGAGATAGAAGAAAATATAAGTATTCATTGAGAAATTGGGGAGAAAATAGAATATGATGGGTAAAGAAGACTTGAAGGAACCTATTGAGGTGTAATTTTCAAGTTATTATTGGTATAAAAAAATGGAGAGATTGTTGATCCCACTTTGCGTTTTTTATTTTATTTATTTTCAATGTACAATGAGTTTAAATAAAATGTCAATATGTTGGTTCAAATACATCAAGATGATTGGTTTTCCCAAGTCTTTTGAAAAGAATAATCATAGAGATCCCATTAAAGGACATGATGATGAGGGACTTGTAAAGATTACCTAAAAGTATATTCCTTGTTTGGGGTCTTGGAAGTTTTTTGAGGTGTTATAATTATTAATATGTAAAATAATGAATTAGTTTCTAAAAATTAATGTGCAACATCTATTATATCCAATTTAATGATTCTACGTATGTTCTACCATCAAATTATTAAGTCTCCATCCACTTAATGGAAGAGGAATATTTTAGATTATACTAGGGATTGTGGTAAATAAAATTATTATGAATTTACTTTTATAGAAAATATCTAGATGATTTATAAATATGTTGACAATGAGAGTTATAAATTTTGATACTTCTAAAATAATTTGTGAAGATTGAATCATGATTCCCTAATGTGTGATGACTACTTGAGATTATATTAAATTTAATAGACATATTTTTAATGATGGGTAACTCTATAAAACATATTTCAATTATGTATAAAGTGATAAGATTTTTTGGGATGAGTTTTTAAGTGGTAGAGATGACTTTGAAATCGTTTGAAGAAGTTATGGTTTAAGCTAAGTGAAGTATAGAATTGCATATGAAAAGTTGAAAATTTAAAAAGGTATTTATCTGACATATAAGAAATTTTTCCCCATATAAGATAATTGAGCTACTCAATCCACTCATATTACATTTGAGTATTCCAAAATTTCATAGAGGAAAAAATTCATATAGTGTATGACATTTATCAAGCCACATTGGTAGATTGATCAACATGTAAGTGAATTGAGATACTCATAAGATATTTTAGATCCATATAGTATAATTTATTTACATATAAGATATTTCAACTAGGAGAAATAGAAAGGGCAAGAAAAATATATGAAATTTGAGATCCTATGATAAATTTGGTTCAACATGTAGGAAATTTCCAAAGTTGAAAATTTAGAAAATGGAAACATCATACATGTAAGACATTTTAACTGGTCATATGATGTTTCGATATATGAAAAGGATATTTTGATATTATAAAATGATTTTAAAATTTAAATTCTATAGATAATTCATTAAATTCCTTTCATTGTTATTCAGAGAATAAAACATCACAATGGAAGTTGTGATTTTTTCTAAGATAAAAGGAGGACCTTGTCACTGTAAAGATTGTGGGGTATGGAAAACATGAAGATGAATATGCTCATGATATTATGGAAATCATGTTAATAATTATGGTTTAAAATTTTTTTTACTGTGAATACAGTATTATAGTGATGATAATTTAATACAAGTACACCTTCTGTAAAAATAATAAGGTAGACCATGATGCAGCTTGTATTTTGGTGAGAATTTTGAGATATCCTCATGATGAAGGTCATTTATGTCCCAACATTAGTAACTCCATGTAATGGTACAAGAATTAATGCTATATATTCTATGTATAAAAGGAATGGGATTATCTTTCTTTTTTATGAATAATAATATCATGATATTTCCAAATATTGTAAAGAATTAAATAAGCCTAATAGTTCTAGAAGGCCAAAAAAAGGAAAATCAATGTGGGATGAAATATCGGGAAGACTGAGTTGGAATAGTTGAGATTTTAGAAAGTTAAATGTCAATGATTTTATAAATTTAATATACCATATTCATATGTTTAGATGAATATAAATGATGATAAGAAGGGGGGAAATTAGTTTTGTGTATACCATAAACACTCTATAAATCAAAAGATAGAAAAAGAATAAATCTGAATCTACATTCAAAAGTTCATTCTATGAATCCAATATAAGACTATAATGATCCTTTTTCAAATAAATAATCCATTATATTTTCACTAAAGAAGAAGTGGAATGAGGAGGTGGAGGAGAAAGTGGGACTAGAATTTGGTCTTGATAACCATGGATTATGTTCAGGCTGGAAAATGATGATAAAGTTGTATAAGTATAAGGAATAGTGATTTTGGATCTGCTTCATAAGACTGTATTCTAAGAGAAGAAGTTGGGAGACCCAGACTATAACAATCTTCTATAAAAGGGTGCAAAATCTTAAGGTAACCAGCATTGTCTAGGAGGGAAACTAGAGATTCATTGTTGATCTATATCACAAGGAGTAAGTTGAATCCTACATTATGTTGAGATTGTAGAATAGCATGCTCTTAATTTAACTATACCTAATAGGTGATAAATGTAACATCCCAAGTAAGTAATGAAGAATATATATTTTTATCTATGTCTATTAATGAACTAGATAGTGTTTTAGAGGCTTAAAATGAAAATAAATCCAATCTTAAGCATGGAATACACAAATATTTTTAAAAGATTGTTTTACTGCCTTTTGATGGAAAACCATTTTTAGATCTATCTTTTGACAATTTTCTAATCTATTTTGTTCAATATAAACTTATTCTTTATGATTGGGACATCAAAATTTACTTTGTGTGAATTTTTGGTATTTTTCTGACAATGTTCATTTTTTAATGAATAGTGAAAAATAATGCATTTTACATCAAAACTACTTCTTAATCTAATTTATTTATATGATTAGATTATCTTTTGAATTGGTATTAATGTGTAATCTGAATATATTTTTACCATTTAATCCAATGGTGGTCATTGGAATCAATATCACTTTGAAATTAGACTTAAACTGGTGTCAATCTTTTGATACTTATTGTTTTATAAAAACACGCTATTTGCTCTGACAGCGGGAATTAATTATTAAATTAATTAATGTGACTTATATGTTTTTAATTTTGTAAAATAAACTTCATTTTAGAATTCGGAATATCAAATATAGCTTATGGTGAATTTTTTGTAATTTTCTGAAAAACTTCAATTTTTGATGAATAGTGAAACCACTAAGTGGTACTTATAAAAACTGATTTTCTGTTTAAATGAAATTTTGCCATCATTGTGTTTTGAATTTCAAAAATCCGATATACATGGTTGTCATTAATAATTAAAATGTGGTTCAATAAGATTAAAATAATTTTTTGGTGAATAGTAACTTATTAAGTTTTTAATCGCGATTAGTGGTAATTAGTGTAGTTTAAGGTAAAAATAATGCTTTAATAAAATGATATGAGCTTTACACATGTCCTACCCTTATTGGTTGTGTCATGGCCGACCAAGACAAGCCATGGGTCAACTTGGGGACCCCATGGAGCCACTTTGGTTGGGAAATGACCTAAATAACTTTTTATTTAATGTAAAAGTAAAAATGACACAAACATCATATGTTTTACGAAAACAATTTTTACATGGGGTTATAAAGATCATATTTTTTATTATAAATAGTCATTGGAAAGATAAAAATATTTCCTACATCATAGTATTTTTTTTTTAATTTTTAGACTTTAAATAAATTAAATTATTTATGACATCATGATGATGCAGTGATGACCTCATTATTTAACAATTTAAATAAAATGGAAAGATAATGTAATATCTAAAACATAAACATGTCCAAAACCTATTGGATGGGTAGATTTAGAACCCTTATCACCTTATCCTAGAATTATATCAATGTGGGACCATTTAAATCCGAAACTCATTTTCAAATAAAGTAATATTTCTTTACTTTCCAAGAGTGCCCCTCCTCTCCTCTTATAAAAGGCCCCCACCTCTACCTCATTACCCATACTCCCAAAGCCTTTGGATCGTCCATCCCCTGCCCATTTACTCTCTCCACATCCCTCTCCTCATCCTAGAGGATTCCCTTTGGGCATAATCCTTTCAAATGAAGCCTTTAGACTCAAATCAAAAGGAGTTACACTTCTAAAGGTAATTCATTCTCTCATGTTCATTTGTTTTATTTTACTTCTCCAACCACCTAAACTCTTTTTATTTACTTATTTTGTAACAAAATCAGTATCTTCAATATACTAGGATGTTTTTATAAGATTTATTCGAGCTACACTCTCACACAACTACATCAAATGGTTAAAGAACATACGGTTTCCGTGGATGGCGAAATTTTGCCTCCCGAAACGATGATTGTTCAATACTCATTTAACACCTTCAAAGGTGGCCATTATGATGTCACTATTTTTATATATGATATATAATATGTTTATGTTTTAATTAATCTTAGGTATTTTTCATTTTGGGTATACCTTTATTCTTTCCATTATGGGTAAACACGATATCTTCATTTTATGAAGTGCGGACTACCGCCCCCTGAAAGTGATTTGATTCGTTAATACCATATGTGGGATGTGTAAAGGATAAAGTTAATGATATTATATATGTTATTATACTGGAATTATAATATACTCTTATATCATTATTATTCCATTCCAGAAAATACGAAATAGAAATGGAAGTAGCGTTCATGCGTACGTACGGCTTACCGTCTCCATGAACGGTGCATTTCATTTCTTACCTCTAAATGTGATGTAATATTATAAATATATGTATATTATGAATATATATGATATATATGTTATCCAAATCATTAATATCATTCTGGATATAATGAACCTTTGACCAAATTAACAACATGTAAGTGTAAGAAGTCTATTTTTGACTTAAGAACCAAATACCGACAAAATGAACATTATTAACTTAAATGATTACATGATGTTCGTAACATGGTATAAAAAGAATAATGAACTTGAAAAAGGTTCTTAAGCAAGTAGAGATTAACTCAAGTTTATTATTCAGGATATTAAAGAACGACCGAGTCAAGTCGGACCCGAGGTATGGGACTTCGTCTCAATCTCCTTTCATTGAGGCATATTTTGTTTTATACACAACCTTCTTTTATACAGTGTATAAACCCCGTTGTCTTTTACGTTTATTAAAAAGAGAATCTTTTTTATACAAAGCATTTACTAAATGAAAAAAGGGAATGTTTTTGTCGTACGTATGCGGTGACAACGACTTCTCCACCGTCGTGACCGTTATTTGAGTTTCGGCTTCCTCTACAAGTCATACCTTCTTTTAAAAAGAAAAATAAATACCATGTTTTACTTTTATTTTATTTTCGTATTAAAAATTGTTTTCATAATGTTTTTATATCAATGTGTTGTATTGATATCTTGTGATTGAAATGTGGAAATGTTATGTTTCCTTTATGCATGTTTTATGTGATACGATTATGTTGAGGTTCTTTGGCATTATTAAGCAGACGGGTGGTTCCGTGATAGACTAAGGGAGGGTGAGCCTGATATAGCTCTCCAATGCATTGGGTAACGTGAAGGAGTGAAACGCTAAGGTTTCTCCAAAGAGATTTAGGGGATATACTGTGATGGGTATTCCAAACATAACCAAGAGGGTTACTCCCTACGTAAGAATGTTATGAATGCTTCAAGTTACTTTTATGTCTTATGATTTCTATGATTTATTCATGATTTGATGAGGTATGTTAAATTGCTTATGTTTTATGGGTAAAGTATGATCTCATCCTTATGTATATATGTACCCATGTTTCCTTTCCATATTTTTATATCCCTTACTGAGATTTTTATGCTCATCCCAAGTTTTCTGAAATGTTTTTCACAGGTCAAGGGAAAGGTACATGATATGATGATAGTTTCAAGGAAGTGTCAAGATAGAATCCATGTTTATTTTAAATATGTTTCCATTGATGGGAATGAAGAATACTATCTTTATGTAACCACTTTGTTTATATGTGGAATGTAATGCAAGTTTTATGATCTAACTCTCTAAAACTCTAAACCCGAAAATATCCTCAATGTGTAATCTTGTAATAACTCAAGATTAAGTAAGATTTAAGGCTGGGGCCTTATAGTTGGTATCAAAGGTCGGTTTAGATAACTTTAGGAGTTAGAATTATATCAAATGATTATCCAAAAATATTTTTGAAATGATATAGTATTTGAAGATTACCATGTTGTTTCATCTAAGACATGTTTGTTCAGAATTGTTTTCCATAGAGGAAACAGAGCAGCTTTTCTAGGAAGGCATACAGAGTATAATGACCTTTTGAATTAGCATCCAGAGATGGTCAGAATCAGAACTAAATAGTTTGTTGCAGTGATGGCTCAGTTGACTCAGGTGAAAAATGTTTGTTGTTTTTATTGATGATATTTTGGTGTTTTATAAAAGTAAAGAGGAGCATGAAAGACATTTAAGGGTTATCTTGCAAACCTTAAAAGAAAATAAACTGTATGGAAAATTCATCAAATGTGAGTTTTGGTTGCAACAAATTTCTTTCCTTGGTCACATTGTTTCTAAAGATGGGATAACTGTTGATCCTGAAAAAACAAAAGTTGTGGAAGACTGGCCAAGACCCACAAATGTAACTGAGATTCGTAGCTTCCTTGGTTTGGCAGGCTATTACAGAAGGTTTGTTAGAAATTTTTCACGGTTATCTAGTCCAATGACTAAGCTAACTCAGAAGGATTTTAAGTTTATCTGGACAAAAGAATGTGATGATTCTTTTTAGGAATTGAAAAGAAGATTGGTGAATGCTCCAGTTTTGGCACTACCTTCCAGGAATGGTGAGTTTGTTATCTACAGTGATGCTTCATTGAAAGGACTTGGTTGCGTCCTAATGCAGAATGATCAGGTAATTTATTATGCTTCACGACAGTTGAAAACTAATGAGGTAAATTACCCTACACCTGATTTGGAATTAGCTGCTGTTGTTTTCACTTTAAAAATTTGGAGGCATCATTTGTATGGAGTAAAGTGTGAAATATATACCGATCACAAAAGTTTAAAGTATATATTCACTTAGAAAGAGTTGAACATGAGACAAAGGAGATGGCTAGAATTAATCAAGGATTATGATTATACGATTCATTACCATCTGGGAAAATCAAATAAAGTGGTCGATGCTTTGAATCGAAAAAATAATGCTTCATTAGCAATGTTGCATTTAGAAAGTGATCCTTTGGTTAAGGATTTGATGAACTTTGGAATAGATTTTGTGGGTGCAGGAAGTTCTTCTATTTTTTTTCAGGTATCAGTGAGATCATCTCTATCAGATAGAATCAAGCAATCACAGAAGCAAGACAGTGAGTTGCAGAAAAAGGTAGAGCTGGTTCAGAAAGGTAAGTTGCCTCAATTCAACATTGATAATGATTGCGTTTTGAGATTTGGGAAGAGATTGTGTGTGCCTTGTGATTCACAGTTGAAGAGAGAGTAGTTATGTGAAGCTCATAGTTCTCCATTTTCAGTTCATCCTGGCAGTACTAAGATGTATAGAGATCTGTGGGAGTATTACTGGTGGGATGGAATGAAAAGAGATATTTCTGATTTTACTGTGAAGTGTTTGACACGTCAGTAGGTTAAAGCAGAGCGGTAGTTACCAAAAGGGATGCTTCAGCCTTTACCAGAGCCAGAGTGGAAATGGGAGAATATATCCATGGACTTTTTTGTGGGATTACCGAAGACATCTCGAGGTAATAATGCAATCTGGGTTATTGTTGATCTCTTGACCAAATCTACTCATTTCTTTGCTATACAAGATACTTTTTCCCTAGATCAACTTTCCCATTTGTATCATAAAGAGATAGTCAGGTTACATGGATTTCCTCTCTCCATTGTATCTGATCGTGATCCCAGGTTCACTTCTAACTTTTGGAAAGGCCTTCAGAAGTTGTTGGGTACTGAATTAAATTTTAGTACAGCTTTTCATCCTCAATCAGATGGGCAGTCGGAATGAACAATTCAGAACTTGGAGGATATGCTACGAGATTGTTCTATGGATTATCAGGGAAGTTGGGACCAACATCTTTCTTTGGTTGAATTTTCATATAATAATAGTTTTCATTCCAGTATACAGATGGCACCATTTCAGGCATTATATGGGAAGCGGTGTCGAACTCCAGCTTTCTAGGATGAAGTGGGTGAAAGGAAGTTGATGGGACCAGAATTGGTGGAAGAGTTGGCAGAAAAAGTTCAGTTGATTCAGAAGCACATGAGAACAGCTCAGAGCAGGCATAAGAGTTATGCGGACAACAGGAGGAAGGATCTATCTTTCGAGGTAGGTGATCGTGTTTTTCTCAAGGTTTCTCCTTGGAAAAGTATGATGAGATTTGGTAAGAAAGGAAAGCTGAGTCCAAGGTTTATTGGACCATATGAAATTCTGGAGAGAGTTGGATCAGTTGCTTACCGAGTGGCTTTACCTCTGAGTTTATCTCAGGTACACAATGTTTTTCACGTTTCGATGTTGATAAAGTATATGCCAGATCCATCTCATGTTTTGAGTCCAGAGGTAGTTCAGCTGGAAGAGAACCTATCTTATGAGGAACAACCGGTCCAAATTCTTGACCACAGGGAGAAAGTGTTACGGAATAAGGTGATTAAGCAGGTAAAGGTTTTGTGGAAAACCCACATGATGGAAGAGGCAACATGGGAATCTGAAAATGCAATGAGGGATAAGTACCCCCATTTATTTGATAAGTAAATAAATTAAGGGGACGCAATTTTCTAAAGGGGTGAAGGATGTAACATCCCAAGTAAGTAATGAAGAATAGATATTTTTATCTATGTCTATTAATGAACTAGATAGTGTTTTAGAGGATTAAAATGAAAATAAATCCAATCTTAAGCATGGAATACACTAATATTTTTAAAAGATTGTTTTACTGCCTTTTGATGGCAAACCATTTTTAGATCTATCTTTTGACAATTTTATAAGCTATTTTGTTCAAAATAAACTTATTCGTTATGATTGGGACATCAAAATTTACTTTGTGTGAATTTTTGGTATTTTTCTGACAATGTTCATTTTTTAATGAATAGTGAAAAATACTGCATTTTACATCAAAACTGCTTCTTAATATAATTTATTTATATGATTAGATTATCTTTTGAATTGGTCTTAATGTGTAATCTGAATATATTTTTACCATTTAATCCAATGGTGGTCATTGGAATCAATATCACTTTGAAATTAGACTTAAACTGGTGTCAATCTTTTGATACTTATTGTTTTATAAAAACACGTTATTTGCTCTGACAGCGGGAATTAATTATGAAATTAATTAATGTGACTTATTTGTTTTGAATTTTGTAAAATAGACTTCATTTTTGAATTCGGAATATCAAATATAGCTTAGGGTGAATTTTTGGTAATTTTCTGAAAAACTTCAATTTTTGATGAATAGTGAAACCACTAAGTGGTACTTATAAAAACTGATTTTCCGTTTAAATGAAAATTTTCCATCATTGTGTTTTGAATTTCAAAAATCCGACATACATGGTTGTCATTAAGAAGTAAAATGTGGTTCAATGAGATTAAAATAATTTTTTGGTGAATAGTAACTTATTAAGTTTTTAATCGCGATTAGTGGTAATTAGTGTAGTTTAAGGTAAAAATAATGCTTTAATAAATTGAGATGAGTTTTACACATGTTCTACCCTTATTGGTTGTGTCATGGCCGACCAAGACAAGCCATGGGTCAACTTGGGGACCCCATGGAGCCACTTTGGTTGGGAAATGACATAAATAACTTTTTATTTAATGTAAAAGTAAAAATGACACAAACATCATATGTTTTACGAAAACAATTTTTACATGGGGTTATAAAGATCATATTTTTGATTATAAATATTCATTAGAAATATAAAAATATTTCATACATCATAGTATTTTTTTTATAATTTTTATGCTTTAAATAAATTAAATTATTTATGACATCATGATGATGCAGCGATGACCTCATTATTTAACAATTTAAATAAAATGGAAAGATAATGTAATATATAAAACCTACACATGTCCAAAACCTATTGTATGGGTAGATTTAGAACCCTTATAACCTTATCCTCGAATTATATCAATGTGGGACCATTTAAATCCGAAACTCATTTTCAAATAAAGTAATATTTCTTTACTTTCCAAGAGTGCCCCTCCTCTCCTCTTATAAAAGGCCCCCACCTCTACCTCATTACCCACACTCCCAAAGCCTTTGGCTCGGCCATCCCCTGCCCATTTACTCTCTCCATATCCCTCTCCTCATCCTAGAGGATTCCCTTTGGGAAGAATCCTTTCAAAGGAAGCCTTTAGGCTCAAATCAAAAGGAGTTACACTTTTAAAGGTAATTCATTCTCTCATGTTCATTTGTTTTATTTTACTTATCCAACCCCCTAAACTCTTTTTATTTACTTCTTTTGTAACAACACCAGTATCTTAAATATACTAGGATGTTGTTATAAGATTTATTCGAGCTACACTATCACACAACTACATCAAATGGTTAAAGAACATACGGTTTCCGTGGATGGCGAAATTCTGCCTCCCGAAACGATGATTGTTCAATACTCATTTAACACCTTCAAAGGTGGCCATTATGATGTCACAATTTTTATATATGATATATAATATGTTTATGTTTTAATTAAGCTTCTGTATTTTTCATTTTGGGTATACCTTTATTGTTTCCATTATGGGTAAACACGATATCTTCAGTTTATGAAGTGCGGACTACCGCCCCCTGAAAGTGATTTGATTCGTTAATACCATATGTGGGATGGGTAAAGGATAAAGTTAATGATATTATATATGTTATTATACTGGAATTATAATATACTCTTATATCATTATGATTCCATTCCAGAAAATACGAAATAGAAATGGAAGTAGCGTTCATGCGTACGTACGGCTTACTGTCTCTATGAACGGTGCATTTCATTTATTACCTCTAAATGTGATGTAATATTATAAATACATGTATATGCTGAATATATATGATATATATGTTATCCAAATAATTAATATAATTCTGGATATAATGAACCTTTGACCAAATTAACAACATGTAAGTGTAAGAAGTCTATTTTTGACTTAAGAACCAAATACCGACAAAATGAACATTATTAACTTAAATGATTACATGATGTTCATAAAATGGTATAAAAGGAATAATGAACATGAAAAAGGTTCTTAAGCAAGTAGATATTAACTCAAGTTTATTATTCAAAAGATTAAAGAACGACCGAGTCAAGTCAGACCCGAGGTATGGGACCTCGTCTCAATCTCCTTTCATTGAGGCATATTTTTTTTTATACACAACCTTCTTTTATATAGTGTATAAACCCCGTTGACTTTTACGTTTATTAAAAAGAGAATATTTTTTATACTAATCATTTACTAAATGACAAAATGGAATGTTTTTGTCGTACGTATGCGGCGACAACGACTTCCCCGCCGTCGTGACCGTTATTTGAGTTTCGACTTCCTCTACAAGCCATACCTTCTTTTAAAAAGAAAAATAGATACCTTGTTTTACTTTTCTTTTATTTTGGTATTGAAAATTGTTTTCATAATTTTTTTATATCAATGTGTTGTATTGATATCTTGTGATTGAAAGGTGGAAATGTTATGTTTCCTTTATGCATGTTTTATGTGATACGATTATGTTGAGGTTCTTTGGCATTATTAAGAAGACGGGTGGTTCCGTGATAGACTAAGGGCGGGTGAGCCCGATATAGCTCTCTAATGCATTGGGTAACGTGAAGGAGTGAAACATTAAGGTTTCTCCGAAGAGATTTTGGGAATATACTGTGATGGGTATTCCAAACGTAACCAAGAGGGTTACTCCCTACGTAAGAATGTTATGAATGCCTCAAGTTACCTTTATGTCTTATGATTTCTATGATTTATTCATGATTTGATGAGGTATGTTAAAGTGATTATGTTTTATGGGTAAAGTATGATCTCATCCTTATGTATATATGTAACCATGTTTCCTTTCCATATTTTTATATCCCTTACTGAGCTTTTTATGCTCATCCCAAGTTTTTTGAAATGTTTTTCACAGGTCAAGGGAAAGGTACATGATATGATGATAGTGTCAAGGAAGTGTCAAGATAGGATCCATGTTTATTTTAAATATGTTTCCATTGATGGGAATGAAGAATACTATCTTTATGTAACCACTTTGTTTATATGTGGAATGTAATGCAAGTTTTATGATCTAACTCTCTAAAACTCTAAACCCGAAAAGATCCTCAATGTGTAATCTTGTAATAACTCAAGATTAAGTAAGTTTTAAGGCTGGGGCCTTATAAGAAAAAAAAATATCAATTACATACCCATACTAAAGCCTTATTTGATAATAATAATGAATCTATAAACATGGGATTATAACAATGTTGTATTGGGGATGTAGTCATAGTGAAAAGGAGGTGAACCTCATCAAAAAAAACCTTGTGTTCTCTTATTATGATTTACTTTTCTGTATCTATATACCGAAAAAATGAGACAAAGAGAAAGATATATCTTCCAAAAAAATAATTTAAGAGTTGATAAAGAGAAAAAAAACAAAATTAGAATAAATGTATACTGATACTGATTCACCCCCCCCCCCAGTGTTGGACATGTCCCTATGTGAAAACTCAGATTAACCTTATCATAGTAATACAATCCATCCAAAATGTCACCACATATAATGGGGGAGAACCTATGATCCTTATTAAAACCTCATACCATTATTCATACAAGCATTTCATCAATCACATCAGTCCTTGACCTGCACATGGCTTCCACTAATCTACGTCCCAATTAGAACCTTGTGTAACTAGTGTAAACTTTACCTCATACATAAATGCTTTCCCCCTAAATCAATGATGATTCTCACTCTACTCATAACAATAATATTGGACCTCTAACAACCCTCTCACAGGTTCTTTCCCACTATCCATTTTAGTCTCACATAAAACCAACACTCATATGATCTTATATTATCGGATCGTATAACCCAAATAATTATCCCATATTTTAAATATCATCAAAGCTAGGATTATATGCCAAAAATTTGACCATACATCCAAAAAATGTTAGTAAAATCTAGCTATAAGAACCTAAATTATTTATTTCCAATAACCCTAACATCTTACCCATGCCAAGGTAAACTATACAACCACTCATCACCTGAGTGTCGTCATAAAATAAGAATCCTCTACCCACACTCTACCCATCATGGGTATGACTATCTTGGATCACAATAAATTATTTCATTGGGGATCACTAGGAATCAACAATTGTTTGAATCTAACTGATCATTCCCTCAAAACCTAGTTTAACTCTAGATATCTACAGTTTTATGGGTTTTAATCAGATTTCTGAATATTTTGTAAGGATTTTTAAGGGTTTTGAATGGTTTTAAAGGGTTTTGAATGGTTTTAGGGCATAGGGTATAGGTTTTTAGGTTTAGGGTTTAACTTTTAGGTATTAGAGTTATGAATTTGGTTTTTGGGTAAAGAATTTTGGGTCTAGGCTTTAGGATTTATGGTTTAGGTTTTAGGGTTTAGGTTTTATAATTTAGTTTGGGTATCCACATTCTCAATGAAGCTCATTCCTGATACAAACCACACCACACTGGAATACCTCTCTTGTACTGAAATAACTTGAAGGTATCTCATGTGCTACCACACCCACACTTGGGTTATGACAGATTCATATCTGGCATCACGTACATGATCCCACTGCCCACTCCATGGGACAGATCCTCACTGAGCATATACATACCATACTACCCCTTGAGGTTCATGGTCACATCCACATTTAAATAACAACATCTCCCTAAGATGATTAATACCTATTAAAATCATATTCATATGGCTTATTTATATAGAATTCCACATATAAGTTTTATAGTACAACACCATATAGATTATTATTGACACTTTATGAAACTGAATTTACTTCCCTTGTCCAAAAATAGAAGCAAGGCATCCAATGCACAATATAACCTACCAAGTGTCCATCACCAAGTCATCCAATTATAATTCCAACACACTAATGATCATTATAAAAATTGTATATAGAGGGAATATATATAAATAATTATAAAACATCCCACAATGGGATCCACATGACCCGTCATCAGAAAAAGTGAATTTTGGATCTATTAAGTATAATTTCACTAACAATTCATATAGGAAAACACTATATAGGTTATTTTGGACACTTTAAAAAATTAAATCCCCTATCATCGGTGAAATTAATCACATAAAATCACATGAATTTCATATTAATCCTACAATTAATATATGATAAATCTATACAGGCCAATTTATTCTATGATCTAAATCAAAAACCATAAATATCAGTCTATAATATAACCATGATTTTAGAATAAATATACCGACCATAAACCTAATAAGTAAAATCATGAATCTCATAAACCAAGTAACCTAGAATACCCACTAAAAAAGTGATCAAAACTCCCCAGTCTAAGGTCCACAACAAGCTTTGACACATCCCTATTACTTGTATACCCTATCATCAATAATAATATAAAATAAAATATGATGTGATGTGAATTTTTAATTTCCTTGATCTAGATCACTCTATTGTAACTAGAAAAGAGTACCAAGTGACTTCAGACAGGCCTCTATTTATGCCCAATACTGTAACACCTCAGGTTTTAGGATCTATTATTATTATTATTATTATTATTATTATTTATGATATAAAGGTTCATCTATGTGGTAGATTCCCCTGTGGGTCTCAGTGAGGTCTTGAGTTCAATCCTCATAGAGTACTTCCCTACATTTTTGTGTTGCATTATTTTATTTGAAATGTATCCTTTTTCCCAAATATAGATATAATTTTTATTTATGTTTATTATTTTAAACAACATTTATTTATTCTTTCAGAAGGATTTAAACATGATTAAAAATGTTCCATGTAAGATATAAACCAAACTAAAGACACATTATTCATTAATAAGTGGCACATTATAATAGAAGATTATAAAACTAAGTGTTTTAGACCATATATTATTACTCTCCATGGATGAAATATAACCATTAAAATTACCTAAATAAATAGGGGATAATATATAGAAAAGAATAAAATATTCACAACTAAGAAAACTTGTGAACCATCTTCAACCTTGAAAATCACCAATATCCAAACAAAAAACTGTAATGAGAAAGAGAACCATGATGGGAAAAATGATTATAAAAATTATATAATATTAAATAATTACTATTCCATGATAATTGAGAGTGGAATGAACTATAGATTCAGTAATCCTGTATATATAAATAAAATCTAGTTTTTGTAAATATGGTTATTAAAAATATAGTCATTATAATTGTTGTCTCTATAAATATGTTCATTATTCATATATCTAATTGGTATACTGAATTAATTTTTTTCAAGTAGTAAATTTGAAATAAAATAACTCAAAATGAAATAAAAATATTATGTTAAAATATTATAAATATATATATATATTCATTACATATAAATATTATTATTTTTTATTATAAAATTTGATATGATGTATTTTTAAAAATCAAATAAATATTTTAATATCAATGGAGTGATAAAATTAAATTTTAGAATATAAATAAATAATTTTAATGGTATTCTTTAAAGCATGTTTAGTATAGAAATAACATAACTTTCTCCAAGAATAATTTTGTTAATTATTTCATATTTTATCTTAATATATTAAATTTAACACATTTAAAATATTATATATGAACTAACATATCAACATATTTTAAATTATAAATTTATATTAAAAATATTAAGAACACATAATGTTTAAAATTTTATTTTTCAATAAAAGAACACTTTCTTCATATTTGGTATTTTCATATAAAAATTAAATTTACAAATTTCAGAATCTATATTAGATAAATATAACTTCATTTTTGGAATTATATTTTCAATATTATCTTATCGTAAATTTTTTGTGTTTTTCTAAGAAATTATTTTTTGTGAATAATCCAAATATTGTTTCTTTAAATAACATAGATTTTAGATATTATTTGTATATAAGTATGAATTTAAAATTCATGAAACCTTTTTATATGAAAAAAATATGTATTTTATTAGAAAAATTATAAATTTTAAAAATTTATTTTAATTTATAAACCAATATTTTACATTTAGGGATTTATGATATATTTTACAAAAAAAATTAATACAATATACATTTATTATTTTAAAATTAATTTTCATAACTTCTAAAAATGAATTACAATGGATTAAAAATAATAATAATTAATGATAAATTATATAAGAAGGGCTATTTTTTAGGTGTAAATGAAAAATTACCTAAGTAGAAATTAGTTATTGTGGTGAAAACCAAAAATGGTAAAAAATGAGTAACCTAAGTTTTAAAGGGCCAAACATGCAAAAAAATATGTTTTAATTGAGTATTTTAGATATTTTTCAACCTTATGACTTCTCATATTTATTATTTCTAAAATTTTGAGCCATTTTCCTTTAGAGTGACTTTCCATTATAGAAATTTTTTGGGTATTTATAAAATTGACACTCATTTTCACTTATAAAATGGGCTCTCTTCTCCTCACTTCCCCTCAAACCAAAACCCCCTTATTAGGAAAAAAATATACCCTAAAATATACTATAAACTCTTATACACCTCATTGGGTTCTAGTATTCTTAAAATACCACCCATTAGAGGTTTAACCCAATTCACAGGGGAGATAACCCAAATAGTGATGTTTAGATTTCGAACTGCTTCATCCTCTTTTATTTTTCCTTCAGTGAATTTCTTCTTTCTAAAGTTTATTTTTAACACCCCAAAATTATACCATAACTATCCTTAATAAACTATTATGTCTTTATAATGATGGTATAAGCATTAACCACCCTTTAATTTTTCCTTAAGAAAATAGAAAATGACATTTGTGTGTGCATGGATTACTACCTCTACAAAACATCATGTATTGTTTTCCTTAAATACATTAAATAGTTTCTCATAATTTTTAATTTAAAAAATTAGTATTATATTTATAACATATTTTATATTCTAAAATTAAAAACCATATTACTTCTTTTCCTCATACTCTGGAAAATAAAATCATCATTTATGTGTACGTGTGGACTACCTCCTCCATGGGACTGTTAATATCCATTTTTACTTCTATAAGCAACTTTTATAGATGATAATTATAATGGTTTTAATGGAGAAATATTATTTTTATAATAACATTAATTTTATGGTATGAAAAAATGGGAAACCAATTAATGATATTATCAAAAAACAATTATCATTAATTCAATTTTTTAAAACAAGCGTACTAAGAGGAAAATATTTGATTTAAATTATTTTATATATTCATATCCTTTAATTATTCTAATATTACTGTTTAATTATGATACCTCACACAAATAAAAACTAAATGATATAATTATACTAATATTATAATAATAATATAACTAAATCACCTCATAATCATCAATAATTGTGGTATGTTTATGTTATGATAGGTTTGTCCACCTACTTGACAAATGTTATGAAATTATATCATGGATGATAATGAAAAAATAATTATTGGAATAATATGGTATAAATATTTAAATTATTGTTTTTTGGAAAACATGCATCAATATTTAAGTAATTAATTAAGAAATCACCCTTCATAGGTTAAAAATCAACGAAAAATATTCATTTTTGATTTCAACTTCTAGGATAAAGAATAAAGTGCTTAAGAAAGGAAATTTAAACCTAATAAATCATTAAAATTCAACCATTTAAATAAATTTAATGAACTTTTAATGATTAAATTTTCCATAATAATGAATTACAAAATTTCTATTATGATACTAGTTCAAAATGATCAAGATTACCCACACCCGACATAGAAAATTGGTAATAAATAACAAATATAAATGTAGAGAATAATTATAAATGAATTTTATAATAAATATATATACGAAAAAGGTTATGAAATATTTTATTAATATTTTAATTTTTGTCATATAGGATCTTATAGTTCATTTGACTAATCGGGTGAAGAAGGTAAGGGGATCTTTATCTCTAATTTAATTTATTAAGAAATATTTATTAAAGAGCACCATGATATCTTTAATATGCTTTGATTAATAAATAATTAATTTATTTTAAAATATTCATGGTATTTCAAGGGACATGTAATTTACTTTATTGAAATTTTCATCTATTCAAAATATACCCAACTTGAAAGTGGTTTTCATCAAAATGTTTCTCAAACCATAAGTGTTTTTTTTCCAATGTAATTTTAAAATCATAATTTTTTTAAAACATAATCCATATGTAAAATTTTAATTATTTATAAAACATATAATCATTTCAGTGGTTTATTAATGGTTTTTTATATTATCCATAGATATTTAATTTCCCCTTGATTCATATTTTTCATTAAGTGTTTCCTATAAGTGAAACTGACCCCAACTCTTCTTTTCAATTGGGAACCTCTTTTTTCCACTTTCTAATTCATTATATGATTTTGAAAATTTCATTAACTAAACCCAAATAATTTATTGAGGTAATTTTTTACTAATTCAACTTATTCAAAAACAAATTAAATAAATTTTTATCATTTTCCAAATGGATCATTTTCATAAAAGTGTATAAAAATATATTTTTAACATTTTTCATGTAAACACATTTTTTAAAGGACATTCCATAAAGATTTATAATATGAGAAAATAGAGTTACAAGATTCAGAATGAAGTAAATTTACATTTATCTCATTGAATAACAGTAAGCATGTCACATGTGATGCTGGAGAGGTGAGTGCAAGAATCTTCAGTGGTTCTAATGTTTTCAAGATATCAGCAAGATGGTTAGCTTCACGATAGACATGTGTTATAATATATTGCATTGAATCCAAAATTTCAAGACATTTTATTTATTTTGATGTGAAATTCCAATAAAGATAAATCTGACCAATTCTCACTACTTTCACAATAGTGGATGAGTTACTTTCAAACTAGATTTTTTCACAATTACGTTGTTGAGTAACCTCTCCTGCCTTGATGAGAGTCGTTATTTCCTCTTCAAGAGCAGTATCATGTCAACAAGAACTATGAATTCCTTCTAATAAGTATCTATTATGATCTTTGAAGGCAATTCCATATCCAATGTTTCCTATATTTCCTTTAGAAGCACTATCCGAGTTGTATTTAATCCACCCTGTGAAAGGAGGTGTCCAGAAAACATCAATAGTGCCCAGGGGTTTAGGGTAATTACCATGAAATTTTAGGTTACGCAGAACTATAAATTCTTTGACTGAATTATCACAATGTTCATCTTGTAAATTTTTAACCATTTTATCTGCTAACAGGATCTCAGATTGAGTAGCCTTATGTTTGAAATTGAAGTTTTCATATTTTATTTTATTCCTACTCCTCCAAATAATTTTAATTGTTTCATCACATGCCACGAAGAAGAGTAAATTGACTTTTTTTCACAGTCATGCCACTAAAATGTGAAGAAAAAAACACACAATGTTGTAGACTTGCAGGGGGAATTTCAAAGAGTTCAAATATCGAATTATAGAGATATGCAACGGTATTCTAGGACAAGAACAGATGATTAAGATCTTCATGATGTTGATGACACAGAGGACACTAGGAGAGAAATGAAATAACAACTTTTTTCAGGTTCCAATCCACCCAAAATTTATTCCTTTAGAGGCACCATAATAGCATGAATCGGGAAGATTGAAGCCACTTTTAATGAAATTCATAAATCTGGTATTGCTGCCTTGTAGAAGATGCTTTTAAAAGCAATTGGAGTTGAGAATAAACTTTGTACTTGGTTCCCATATCAGAATATATTCTGTGTTCAGAAAATCATAATATGAGATTTTGAGGGCAATATTAGGTGGCAGGGAATTCACTTACTCGATATGTTCTTTAATGGTAGAATTGTAATCAATATCCAGGTTCTGATTTCTGACATTATCAGTCAATGGTGAAACTTCCCGGTTAGATGTCCAGAATTTCAGAGAGCAGTGGGCAATAACCAGCCAATGAGAGTGCATATCAATTTTCTGGAACATATTTTTGAGGTCTGGCCACACCGAGTATTAAATATAATCCTTCATACCATCAATCAATCTACTATGATATTTGGTTCTGATAAATTCAAGTGATTGAGATTTTTCATTTATAAGTCTCCAGATAAATTGAGCTTGAAGATATTGATTTAAGATCTCAATGTTTTTAATGATAATCCCTCCCATTATGTTTAGTAAGAATCATTTATTCCAAGGAGTTGTAATGACTTTACATTCCAGAATTCAACCACTTCACATGAAATTTCTCATGAGAGAATTTATATACTTGATAGTGGAGGCAGGATAGGAATACACCATGAAGGAGTAAACCAGTTTGAAGACAATCACATGTTTAACCAAACAGAGTCTTCCTGCCATTGAAAGTGATTTTCCCTTCCAGGTAGAGAGAGTTCTTCTAAATTGACTCACCACATCAACAAAACAAAGAGGATTTATGCCTTCCATGAAACATGAGGACCCTAAGGTAGGTGAATGGTAGGTACCCCTCTTTTATACCAAGGTCATGAATCATTCTGTGCTTTTTGGAAACTGAGATATGTTTTCCAAAGAAAATAGATGATTATCTCCAGTTAACATGTTGTATATAGGAACTTTCATAATGGAGAATGGTATTCTTTATGTTGTGAATATTTTTCATGCCTCCCTAAGTTAAAATAATGTTTTTATCAACAAATAGAAGGTGCGAGGGTATAGATATACCTCTGGCTGCTCGAATTGTTTTGATTTCGCCTTTGTTTGCGCTATGGGTAATCAATCGGCTGAGATAATCTTCAGTGAACACAAAAATAATATATACCTATACATATATATATATATAAGAAATTTTATGTAGGAAAAGACATGATTATACCTAGGGGTTCTAACCCCAAAGTGGGTGTGTTGGGTATTAACTCAACCGTGACCTAGTGCATGATAAAGTGGCCTAATTGCACACCTAGTTAGACCCTTTTAGAGGATATGCTTTGGTTTAACTCATACACTTTACAAACCATTTTTAAGGATTTATTTTTATGTTACCATGAGGGATTAAATTAAGAAGTATGAGAAATACCATCCTAAAGGTTAAACAATAATGATATATTATATTCTAAGTGATTGGGGTAAAAGTATAGTGAAACATGCACATGACATGGGTGTGGGGAAAACACGAAGACTATCTCAACGAATAACACATCATAATGGTTCAGGGATTGATAAGCCTTGCGATTATAAAAAACCAGTTGTCAGAAAATATGACAAATGATGTAAACATAGTCTAAGACCCAAAAACACCAAAGAATTAAATAATGGATTCTCATAAAATCCCAAGTGTTGAATATAATGAAGCAAATAATGTTAAATTTCATATATGTCAAACATGTGGGAAGAATCACAAAGTGAATTTCTTAATGGTGACTATAATATGAAAACTTGTTCGAGAGGGGGTCATCGAACATCAAAATTTAATAGGAAAATGAATATTTTGGTTAAAAATATTGAAATAAATAGATTTCATCCTAAGGTACCACTAATAATTCAATGTATTTTGTGTAGGGAACTCGTGAATTATCGAAGTTAATTCCCTAATTCAATAAATAACCAAAACAATTATTATAACCAACCTCCATAACCAAGAAAATAATGGAATACCTATGCATGAACTACTCTCAAAATTAATCCTAATATTTAGGGTTCACATACTATCCAATTTGGATTTGTAAATGTATTATTGGTATTTGATTCAAGGAACTCTAGTATATCTAATCATTTTTCTAAGATCATTATATCACCACCCTGATGATTTAATTATTAAAGAATTATTCAAGTGTTCTAAATATTTTATTCCAAGTAGAAGTTTTTACAAATATTACCTAAGTAAATCTTACCATACTTCCTTTAGATAAATTTAACATGATTTTAGTGATGGATTGGTTCACTCCACTTAAAGGAAAATTTATTTGGAGTAAGAAAACAAAATTCATATTAACCTAGGATATTTTATAAAATAAAGGATAATAATAAATACCCACTATAAACAATTATATAATATGAGTATTTATACTAAATAACAGACTCTTTTCCCAAATAGTTGTAGAAAAAATAAATATTAGGGACTATACTATTCTGAGAAAAGTGATATGATTCCCAAGTTTTTAGGGTTCATACCTCTCTAGAAATTATATCCTATTTCATATCTATAATTTAATATCCTCTTATTTATTTATATTGTTATGTAATAATTAATATTGTAATGAAATGATTTATTTAAAAGGATAAAATGTAATGCCTTGGGTTTTAGGGTCCAATAAATGTAATAGGATTACTATGGAGTGAGTCAACCCTTGGAGGGGGTGTGTCATGTCCTTATAAGCCTTAGAGTTTTTGTATAGTTTCTTTTTATTGTAACCTCAAAGACCTTCTATGATTATTATATATTTCAATAATTTAAAGAACGTTTCTATATTATTTAAAGGGGATTGAAATATGATTAGAAAATTTTCCCTAAAATATATTAACCAAACCAAAGATTGTTTTTTCATTCATAATTGGTACACAAAAAATCACAAAAAACTAATTACTTCACACCATGATTTTCACTCGATATAGATTAAATGCATCCGTTGAAAGTGTATAAATCAATAAGGGATAATAAACAGAGAAGAAAACAATATTACTAAAATAGATATGAGATAATATTCATTCTTAAAGACCAAAAATATCCTAAAAAACTATAATGATAATGTTACCCATTAAAAGAGAATTAATTTTTCAAAAACTGTAATATGAAATAAAAATTGTTCCTTGTGAAGTAAGAGTGGAATGAATGAATGATTTTGTAAGTCTATATATAAGAATGAAATATGGTCGTCACAAATATGGTCATTAAAAATACTATATGTTTAAATATGGATATTGTTCATATATCCAATATGTATACTGATGTCATGTATTGTTAAGTAGTAAATTTAATATAATATAAGTCACAAAGAAATAAAAATATGATTTTAAAATATTATATGTGTGTGTAAGATATAAACATTAATATTATTATTAAAATATCATATGATTTATATATAAAATTAAAATAAATATTTTAAAATAAATAGAATAGTGAAATTAAATTTTAGAATATAAATAATTAATTTTAATGTTATTTGTTAAATCATATATAGTATAAAAGTTACATTTCCTTTTAAAAAAACAATTTTTTAAGTATTATATATTATATCTTAATATATAAAATTGAAAACCTCTAAGATATTACATATGAATTAATATATTCACATATTTTAAATTATAAATTGATATAAATAATATTAAGAACACTTAATGTGTAAAAATGTCATTTTTCAATAAAATTATATTTTGTTTATATTTTATATTTGAATTTAGAAATTAAGTTTATAAATTTTAGAATTTCAATGTGATAAATATGAAATAATTTTTATATTTATAATTTCAAAATTAGTTTATCATTAATTTTTTATATTTTTCTAAAAAGATTGATTTTAAGGTGAATAATGAAAACTGTTATTTATACAAATAACATAATTTTTTAAAATTATCTATACATAAATATGAATTATAAATTCATAAAAAAATATAAAAAAAATATTTATTTTATAAATTAATTTATAATTTTAAAAATGTTGTTTTAAATTTATAAACCCATATTTGACATTTTAAAATTTAAGTAATTTTTTTCAAAAAAAATTGTTTTTAATAAATTATATATTTATCATTATAAATTAAATTTTTATCACTTCAATAAAGGTAATCAAAAATGATTTTAAAATTTTAATCATTATGTCCAATTTATTTTATAATTACCATTTTATTTTATTTTTCATAAATGATAAATTACATAGTAAAAACTTGTTATCATGATGAAAACCAAAATGGTAAAAAATGAGTTAAGAGGGAAAGGACCTAACATATTAAAAACAAGTGTTAATTGAGTTTTTTAGGTGTGTATATACCTTATCCTATCTATTATTTCTCAATTTTGGATACATTTTCCTTAAGAGTAGCTTTTAAATATAGAAATGTTTTGGGTATTTAGAAAATTGCCACTCCATTTAACTTTTAAAAGGGTAACTCCTCTCCTCATTTCTCCTCACACCCAAACACACTTCTTTCAAACCAAAGTCTAACCAAAACCATAATAAAGAAAAATATACACCTAAATTGTGTTTTTTTTTTACTTCTAAAAATACCTCCCTCTAATGGTTTAATCCAATTTATAAATCATATAATTCAATTTGTGAGGTATATATTTCTAACTGCTTCTTGCTCTTTCATTTTTTACATATGCACAATTATTCTTTCCAAAATATAATTTAAAAATCTCAAAATGATAACATAAATATTATTATTATACTTTTATGTTATTATAATGATGGTACATAATTTAACAACACTTAGTTTTTTCCTACGAAAAATAAAAACAACTTTTGTGTGTGTGTAGATTACCACATCCACAAAATACCATGTTTCATTTTCCTTAACCACCTTACACGGATGCTTGTAATATTAAATTAAGTAATTAATAATGATATTTATAACATATTTTTTATTATTAAATTATAAACAAATTAATTTTTTTTCTTCATTATATAGAAAATGAAGTCATTATCCTTGCGTACGTGTGGACTACCTCTATCACAAGATAATTAATTTTTTGTTTTTCTTTTCATAACATACATAAATAGATGGTAATGACAATGGGTTTAATGCATAAATATTATATTTATTATTATATTAATTTTATAGTGTAAAAAAATAGATAACCTATTAATGATATGATCAAAAAACAAGTTCGTTAATTCAATCGTTATAAACAAGAATTCAAAGTGGAAAATATTTCATACAATTTATATAGTATTTTAATATAAATTTATTCTGATTATAAATTATTTATAATTATGATATATCACACTAATAAACACTAAATTATATTATTATTCTACTTTTATGATGATATTACAACAAAATCACCTCCTAATCATCAATAATCAAGGTATTTTCATGTTTGAGTCTATTTCACGACCTACTTAAACAATGATATAAAATTATGTCATAGATGATTTGAAAAAACTATATACTAGTAAAATATTATTTAAATATGTAAAGAATTATTTTTTTGGTTATGTAAATGATACATTAATGTTTTACTAATTATTTAATAAAACAACATTCACAGGATAAAATTAACTGAAAAAATATTTAATATCGATTTTAACTTCAAGGATAAAGTCTGAAGCGATCATGAAATAAAATTTAAACTTCATAAATAATTATAAATAATCAATTATAGTAACTTTACTTAACTTTAAATTTATAATTTCTTGAAAATAATGAATAAAAAATGGCTATTAGGAAACTAGTTCAAAACGGTCAACATTATCCACACCCAACATCAAAAATTGGCAATAACTAATATAATTTTAGAAAATAAATATAATTAAAATTTATAAATGGTTTTTCATATAAAAATGTTATAAAAAAGATGATTAATATATTTATTTATTTTTAATATAGGATCATATAGTACGTTAAACTCAGGGGAGATACAAGATAAGGGATTCTTTTTCTCAAATATAATTTCTTGAGATATGTTTCTTAATATGCACTATGATACCTTTAATATAATGTAATTAATAAGTAATGATTTTATATTATCATATTAATGGGATTTTAAGATCCATTTCATTTACTTTATTTAAATTTTTATTGATTCAAAGGATACCCAACTTGAAAGTGTTTTTTATCAACGTTTCACTCAAACTATAAGGGTTTCATTTCCAAAATTATTTTCAAACCAATATTTTTTTTTGAAAAATAATCCATCTAGGTAATTTAAATTATTTATAAAAACACACATAGTTCACATTATATATTAATGGGGTTATATATATTCTATTGATATTTTATTTCCCAATGAATCATAGTTTACCTGAAGTGTTTCTTGTAAGTGAAATAGACCCCATCTCTTCTTTTGGGTTGAGAAACTCCTTTTTCTATGTCCTCATTCAATGGATACTTTTGAAAATGTACTTAGATAAACCTCAATAATTCATTGGGCTCAATTTTATAACATTATCATCTTTAAAAATATTTAAATAAAGTTTTAATTTTTCTCTATGCGTCATTTTCAGCAAAGTTTAAAAAGAATCTATTTTTTACATATTTTTAGTGAACACACCTTTAAACCATCCTTGTAATTTTATATGATACATCCTCTTATTTTTAAGTTTTCTATAAAATAAAATCTTATTTTCCAATATTTACAAAAGATTTCTATCTAAAATGTTTTAAAAAAGATCATGGATGTTTCTTATTTACAATGAGGTTTTTCTTAGTGCTACTAAAAATGGTTTTCATATAAATCTATATCCATTGAAATAAATTGTGCTTGATCAAGTATATTATTTTAATATAAATATCCACTTTATTTCTATGGATGACCTATGTAATTTATTTCTCTTTTGTAATAGTGATACAACACTTCCTTTGTCTTTCCTAATCATCCATTAGGTATGATCCTTACTTTTCACCAAAGGTTTTTCATTTCTGAATACACTATTTTTTATTCATTTAATTGAAGTGTTTTTACCAAGATACCATGCATCCATTAATTTAGGGAAATTATTGAATTAATCATATTCCCATTATCTAAATAGATTAAATTCCATATGCTTAATTTTTTTTGGATCCCTTGTTTTAATGATCACAAAATAATTTTTATTTTGTTATTAATGAGTTTTATGTCTTATAATATAATTTTGTACAACACATAATTTTAGTGAAAATTTGGATAAGTACAGAAATGACTCGCCATTGAAGTTGAGCCATCTCTAGGAAAGAACTCCCCCCCCCCTTCAGAATATAATTTTTGAAAACTATTGGAAATACCCTCCATCATAGAAGAGTCACCATCAAAATGGAATTTTGGACAAGTGCGAAAAAGAAATACCACCAGAGGGGAGTCAATTTCATGATGAAAATTTTAAATTATGTAAAAGGCCTACTGCCAGAAAGGATTCATTAATGAGGATATATCGCCACCATAATTGAATCACTACTATATGATATACTATCATAATTTACCTACAATCATGAAATTTTTAAAAGTGACGAAATGAACTAACATTTAGATGAGTCTCCAATGAGTATAACCTACCATCTTCATGACTCGCCTTTGGCCATACTCACATCTAGACTTGTCTCACAATCAGAAGATTCACCATATATATTATGGTACTATTAAATTAAATTTTTTCTAATTGTTATATTATTGAATGTAATGTCGATGTTTATTTTAAGGGTTATTATTAAACTATTCTATGAAACATTAAAGAATATTTTCTATTTTAGTATGTAGAGTAGAAGATTCGAATGATTTTTCTTCAAATGGATACTCTTGCATGCTCCGGTTAAAATTAAGAAGCAGACTCCCACGTTCTTACACACACATGAGAAGTGAGTAGGAACTTTATTAAAAGAACCGGAAGAGTTCTGAAAAGTGTGATATTTTATGGAGAGTGTATATAATACATCCTCACCAATACATGACTGGGATAAAGTGGATCATAATGACCATATATATTCTTTCAAATAGATAGAACAAGAGATATTATGATGCTTTATTTTTCTATGTTTTTATAAGAAATCACTTAAGATTCTATAAAAGCTACATATAAGGAGTCTGAAGCTTCATAGCACATCAGACATAGAGAAACCATATTTTATTTATCTTTACACTTTTTATTTATATTTTTTAACTTTACATTTCAAGAATTATATGGTTTACCATCTTTATCAACAAACATTGTATCCTATACTATAACTATAAGATACATGATATCTTTTTAAGTCTATCAATATTTTTTTACCCAAGGTGTTGTGGAAGAAGTACTTGTGTGGATTTTTCTTATTTTATTCCCATGGTTATTATAGAAGAGGTATATTTGTGGCCTAGAAAACTGGTTATCTATTGTGTATTCCTTATATAGTTTGTGGATTAAGATTATTTCTATGTAGTCTACTTGGGAAAAGGTGATTTCCAAGTTGAGAGGATTGGGTATTGGCTTTAGACTGAAGCACTTGTATTTATTCTATTTCATGCATTGTTCTGTTACATTTAAAAACATTAAAGTGTATTTGTTTTAAATTATAAACAAAATCACTACATTGATAGTTAATCTTAACCAATTTTTATATAAGATTTTGATTAATTAAATTTATTTGAAAAGTTAATATAGTTATTATATTTTTGTAATTGATACTTAATCATTCTTTGTGAAATATTTTAAAAGGTCATAAATTATGTCAATTTATTACTTTGATTAACTATGATGTTTTTAATTATTTGAGGTATTTTATTAAAACTCGTCTTAAAAAATAATTATTGGGTACTCAATTTACCCCCTCTTGAGAAACTCACTCTGAAAAACATTTTGTATCAATGGATTCTTCAAAATATTTTCAACTAGGATTTTATTTGTGTTTTAAATATCTTAAATTTATATCAATTGTAATTTTAGTTCTATAAATGGATAATATACAAGAAGTTTCTGATACCAAAATTACTCATTTATTTAATATAAATTAATAATCTAAATAGAAAATAAAAATGAAAATACACATTGAAACCAGGGGTTTTGAAATATTATCTGTGATCGAGGATAAATATGAATTACCTAAGACTGCTTAGAATACGTGGTATGATTCTAATAAACTTGATTATAACAACAATTAAAAATCCATGAATGTTATTTTCTTTGATTTATGTGATGAATAATTTAATAGGATATCTGATGGTAAAACTAATTTTGAAATTTGGGATACATTATTTATTTCTCATGAAGGAAATATTGTTGTTAAAAAAATAATATAGATGGCTTCTATAGTTAAATATAATACATTTAAAATGAAACTTAATGAGCGGATTTCTGAAATGTATCTTAGGCTTAATGAGATAGTGAACACAATGAGCTTCTTGTGGAATCTAGTATCTGAAAAAGATCAAATAATGTGACTATTGAGATGTATTTCTGAGTGATCAAGAGGGGCATCAGTTACAATAAGAGAATATTATGACATTAATAAACTACATATAAAGTAATTGATTGGGAATTTTATTATGTATAAGGAAGAGATTAATGTTAATATAGAGGAGGAGGATCAACCTAAGAGTAAATTTATGACCTTCAAGTATACTAAATCAAAACAAAAATAAAAAAAACTTACAATATGAAATCTTCACTGATGAGGAATTAACAATCGACGGTAATGAGAAAATTAATCATAGGGATATAAGGTTTAAGAAATTATATAATAAGAATATTTTATTAAAAAAACCGAGATACATGGGAATGTATTATTGTTTTGGGAATTGGAATAAGGATAGGAAAAAGATACAATAATTTGAATAATAATACATGTTATGATTGTGAGAGAAAATGTCATGTTAAGGCTTACTATGCCAAGTTATAGTACAAGAATAAATGTGATGATAAGGATATAAATTGTAAGAGAGAAATATAATCCACATGTACTTCATTTGAGGATATTTCTAGTGACTTAAAATCAACTCATAAATAGAATCTCAATATAGAAAATATGTGATTCGTGAAAGATATACCTGAGGTACCTATTGTATCTCATGTGCATAATTTTGATCATTCTAAAGATGAAAAAAAATATTAATGATATATCAAAAGATGAAATGTTTTAATATTGAAATATTATTAAAGATAATTTTAAGGATCTTAAAGACCAATATAAAATCTTGAAGAAATAACATGATTTATCTGCTAATATCCAATCTAATATTTCTATAGAAAATAGAAGAATTATAAATTTTTTAAAGAAAATAATAAACTGAAATTTTCAAATGATAAATTATATAAAGTCTTCAAGATATCTAAAAATTTAATAGAAACTCTAAATCAAATATTAAGAAAAAAATTACTATTGAAAATATTACTCATCTAGGTTACCAACCAGGGAAGAGAATATTATTTAAGATAAATTTTGTTCCTAAATATAATTTTGTATATTCAGATGCTTATTTTTAGTCAAGTGGTCCAAATGATGTTTTATTTCAAATAGTTTACAATATTATTATAGGAAACCTATAAAGAAAATATGGGCTCCTAAATCTATAATCACTATCATATTTGGACCTAAGACAATATGGGTACCAAAATCATTCTTGGTATAAACTTTGTTTTATAGGGAAACTATTTGAAAGGCTCTGGTAAAAATATGTGGTACATGGATAGTGGTCGTTCTAGACATATGAAAGAATATTACTCAAGATTCAAGAACTTTATAAAGTCTGATGTTTTCCATGTCACATTTAGTAAAAAATATAAAGTAAAGATAATTGTCCTTGCACAAACTGATTACTAGAATTCGGCTTTAATTTCTAATGTACTTTTTGCTAATGGTTTAAAATATTCTACTTAGTATCTCACAACTATGTGATGAGGGTTTTTATGTGAAATTTTAAAACGATTATTGTAATGTTTTTAATTATAAACAATATCTAGTATTTATTTCTTTGGGAAATGAGAATTTGTATTTTGTTAATCTTGCTTCTTTGATTTCATAAAATATTTCTTTGTTAAGTGTCTTCTATAGAGAATCTTGGATTTGTAATAGGAGACTAGGAAAATGTAATATCCACTCAATTAGAAAGTTTATGAGGAAAGTTTTAGATAGGGATCTACCCAAACTTGAATTCCCAAAACCAAAAGTTTGTAACCCCTATCAAAAAGAAAACAAGACAAAATATCTTTTAAATTAATGAAAGAAGTTTCAACTTCTCAACCTCTTGAGTTGGTTCAAATAAACTTATTTGTACCATATATAGTTTCTAGTTTAAATGGGAAGAAATTTTTCTACATAATTTTAGATAAATTTTCTAGTTATACAAGGGTATTATTTTTAGCTCCCAATAGTGAATCATGCTCTTTCTTTTCCAAGTATTCTAGATCTATAGAAAACCTAAGTGGACTTAAAATTAAGACCTTAAGAAGTGACCATATATATGAGTTTGAAAATATATAATTTGAATTATTTTACTCAAAAAATGGATATAACCATAAATTATCTTTTCCTAGGACCCCTTAGTAGAATGGAGTTGTTAAAATAATAAATTGAACACTTCCAAAGATAGCCGAGATAATTCTTAATGAATATGAATTGTCTATCTACTTTTAGAAGTAGGTTATGAACACAACATAATCTATAACTAATATATTTTTAATTAGACCTATTTTGAAGAAAACTATTTATGAACATTGTATTAATAGAAATAATAAGGTCAATTGCTTTATATTTTTTGGTTGAAAAGTATTTATTCATAATAATAAGGATAATTTTGATAATTTTTTCTCCAAGTGCGATGAATAACTTTTAATGTTTTATTCAACTTCAAGTAAATACTATAGTGTTCTTAATAAAATAACCAAGACTATGTAAGAGTATTTACATATTAGTTTTTATTAGATATATCCACATGAATCTTACACACTTTTATAAATACTTGAGGAGAATTTATTCTCTTTGAACATAAATAAAAATATTCTTATATTGATATAAAACATGCAGAAAAATCATTTAGTTCTGGGAAACTTTCAGAAGATGAACATAAAGTTATAAAAAACATTGAAGTGACCATCCCTTATTTTTATAGAGTTGTTAGTATTCATAAATAACACCCTTTAGATGTTTTATTTGGATACTTATATAGAGGTACAAAAACTGGATCTTCTCTAAGAAACTAGGTTGAAAATCAATCTCTCTTGTCACAGCTTTAACCTAAGGATATAAATGCTGAATTTAATGATGAATTTTGGGTAATGGATATTCCATAAGAAGTTAATAAATTTTAAATAAATAATTTCAAATAAATTTTTGATAAACTAAAAGGTTCCTTCACTATAGGCACAAAATTGGTTTGTAGAAACAAGGTTGATAAATCTGGCTCAATTGTATGAAATACACATATACTAGTTGTTGAAGTGTATAGTAAAGAATAGGGTATAGCCTATGAAGAGAATTTTACACCTATATCTAGACTTGAATAAATTTTAATACTTCATTTCTATGAAACAAATTTAGATTTTGAACTTTATCAAATGGATATTAAAAGTACATTCTAGAATGGTTATATAATTGAGGATTATTTTGTTGAACAACCCCCCCCCCCCCCACCACTATCGGATTTTAAAATCATCATTTTCCAAATCATGTCTTCAACTTAACAAAATATTTATATGGTTTAAAATGGGATCCTAGATATTGTTATGATAGGATCATCTCTTTTCATATTTCAATAACGTTTTCAAAAGGTATAGTTCATCCTACCCTTTTTATAAAAATAATTTCAAAAAATGTTTTAGTTATTCAAATTTATGTAGATGATATTATTTTTTGAATATTCTAAAAATTGTTTATGTACTAATTTTTCAAAGATGATGAAAAACGAATTTGAAAAGTCGTTAATGGCTGAACTGAAAATATTTTACAGTTTTCATATTTTTGAAAATAAAGAAGCGATTATATTAAATAAAATTAAATATAATAAATACATTTTAAAACATTTTGGTTTAGATATCACTATGATTATTGACAGTCTTATGAGTTCCACTTTTAAATTATAACTTTATAAATCTTGGAAATTAGTAAATAAAACCAGTTACAAAGGCATTATTGGATGTCTTCTCTACTTAACTGCTAGCCAACCAAATATTATGTGCAGTGTGTGTATGTGTTATTGATTTCAAGAAAACCCAAAAGAATCACACTTAGTTTCTATTAAAATGATTTATAGATATGTTATGTATACAAACAATTTATGATTTTTATACCCTAAAGGACAAGCACCAGACCTAGTTAGTTATTTAGATGTTGATTTTGGTGGTGGTAAGTTAGACAGAAAAAAACCTATGGAACAAGTCTATTTTGGGAAAGTATCTAGTTTCTTCTTGTAGCAAGAAGAAAAAAAATTACAATGTCTACTATTGAAGCTGAATATATAGCTACAGGTAGCTATTGTGATCAAATTTTGTAAATGAAATACACTTTACTAGACTATGGATACCAATTGTAATATGTACCTATAAATTGTGACAACATAAGCACTAAAAATATTTCTAATAACCTTGTATCTAATAATAGAATAAAACACATTTATGAAATACATAGATTCTTAAGAAATCATTTTCAAAAGGGTGATATAACTCCTGAATACATTAGTATTGAACATCATATTATTGATATTATTGTTAACACATTTAATTATGAGAGAATGAACAATATCAAAACTGAACTATGCATGATTAATTTAGGTTAAGACCCACCATTTATTGTTTACCCACCGTTGGAGTTTAATCGACTGTTAGAGATTTACCTATCATTGGAGTTTTACCAACCTCTGAACTTTTATCCAACATTAGAGTTTTACCCACCAATGGAGTTTTTTCTAATTTTTTGTTTACCCACCATTGGATTTTACCCTCCTTTGTATTTTACCCACCATTGGATTTTACCCATCGCTAGGGTTTATCCACCATTAATGTTTTACCCACATTTGGAACCAACCACCGTTGAAATAACCTATTATCATTTTTTGAGCCAACATTGCTAATTTCTTATTTAATGATTATTTATTTCATTTATTTAAAATTAAAATGTGTTTTATTTTCAATTTAAAAATCCCTAAATGATATAAATTAGACACTTGTCTAAATTTTCACATGCTCTCCCTCATGTCTTTGCCTTTGAACTCACAGAATCCCTTTCTCTCCCAACAATTAGTCATCCCTTGACCTCATATAAACCTTTGCAATCATTCACCATGGTTATTCAGGAGAGATTTTTCAAGTCATATCAAGATGAGTCACATATTTCAAAGAATTATAAAGGATAGTTGATTTGTATATTTATTGATCATGTGAACCTACGTCTCCCGAATCAGATAGTAGTACCTGAAAAGGAAGTCCATGATGAATTTTTATTATCAATAAATTCTATGGTAATTAATGTTATGAAAGATTATGGATGTTTAGAGTTATTCTCTAATAAATATAGGTCATTATATCCTAGTTCAGTTAACAAGTTCAATCAGTTTGTTTAGTTTTTTTTGAGTAAAATGAAGACTAGGTTAGAAACAAAAAAACAAAGCCAATGTTTTTTTCTTCAATCCCATGATCCTGATGTTTGAAATTAACTCATTAAGGTGTTTAAAATGATTATCAAGGATCTATTACAAGTTATAAAGATATATTTGTGTATAAAGATGAGTTATCTAAGCTTACTGGGGATGGAATTGTAAGAATACTAACTGCAACTAATCATGATGGTGAATTCTGTTTTCTTTTTATGTTTATTCAGCATATGTTGTTTTTGAGGAAAGATGATTTCACTACAATGAGGTGCCAACATGTATATCTCTTGTGTATTATGAAAATCGAAGAGAATATTAATTTTTTCAGATAACTAATGACTCATATGATGGATATGTACAAGAAATATTCTAGATCAAACTCCCTTATTTATCCCAAGTTCATTTCATCCATGTTTTCGGCCAAATGACTGGTTGATGGGGAAGAAGAACCCATGATAAGATATGGATTTTGTTCCTTAAAATAGTAATTTATTATAGAATGAATATAATTTGAAAACCCTAGAAGTAGAAGCTGGTCGATGATGCTAACAAAATATATGATAATTTCAATCCCATTGATCCCCCATCCACACCGAAGAATCTTGCGGATCTGGTATTGGATATGGATGAGGTGGTTGAATACTGAAGTTAAGAGAGGAGGTTTCTAATTTATGAGGTGAGGAGTAATTGTTTTAGTTGATGAGGGTATTGACCTAGATATTCCCAATATTCCTCCTGGTATTTCTTATATTTCAATTATCCCTTCAATATCTCAAGATATCTGAGAGACACTTTTAAAATAAGTGAGTGATATGGAAGAAACTTAGGTTTATAGAGAGGATCATTATAATATATCTTCTAAATATTCAGATAAAAATTCATAAAATGGTATTGATGATTAAAATGGGGAGAATGGTGAAGAATATGATGAAGAATAAAGTGTTAAAGGAGAGTAAAAGAAGGAAAATGTGAGATAAATGATTGTGATGTTGGTATATAATATTATGATGGTTCGGATAATGATACATCTGATGATCATGAGATACCTTAAGTTGTTTTTTCTTTTTCAATTTAGTTAATTTATTATACATCTAAGGAAATAAGAAACCTAGTTAGAGTTGTTTAAAGAGATGATAGAGATGAAATGGAATCATCTTTTGAGGGGGTGGAATATCTAAGTTTTACTAGTCACTCTATTGACCCTACAAATGATGACTCTGGTGAGCCTTCTTCTATTGATAAGATAGTGGTTGATCAGATGTTTATTTAACTTGTGGTTGTTAATACTATAGTAGTTGATCTTGTAACAGTTGAGCCATCTATTCTGTATTCAATTAGGTTGGATGTCACATCCTTTGAAGAATAGGAGAAGTACCCTGGCTATGTTAGTCTTGGTCTGGAATATATTGACCAAAATGATGGGAGGCCTGATCTTCTAATTTTAGTAGATATGGATCCTCAGAGATCTATGGTATAATAAAAAAATGTTATAGGGGTGCTATAGAGACTATGTTCTGATATTCTTGTAAGATCTGAGCCTACAAAGGTTGTTTCCGTTGAGAAATTTTCTACACCTGTTGTTTCATCTCTGCCATTAGAGGTTGTATACAGAGTTCACCTTGAATCTTTCAAAAAAGTATTCTCTCTGATTTTGTTTTTTTGTTGAAAATTAAACCTCATGTGGTCACAAAGATGAGTGATAAATATTCTAGACTTATATTAGAGATTGTGATCCAACACATCCATCCCAATATGATGCATCACATGCAAGAAGTGGAGATAGATAATAGGAGGTTAGAAAATGATATGGATATATTTACGTCTATTTTGGTGATATGAGATCTTCTTTTGAAGATTATATGGTTTCTTTGTTAGAGATGGTGGAGAACATATCTTTCATGGTTTTACTTCACATTCTCCACCTCCTTCTCTTGATGTTGGGTTGATCCGGTCAACGGTTACAGAGGTTTTTTGATTTATATTATGTGATGTTCTAGATATCCCTCAAGAAAGTTAGAGATAATTATGGTATAATAGTGACCAGGTGTATACGACGGTTAAAGAATATATAAAGGATATAAAATCTGATAGAGTGAATTTTACTAAGGAAATAAATTATTTCCATTTAGAGATTTATTATAATCATTAGATTAAATCTCATTTCAAGTTTCTTGTTGAGAACCTCAGGATGCCTCCAGCTACTCAAGCCTTCAAATAACAAGTCAATAAACTCAAAGTGATGACCCCTGTGATCGAGTTATTTATAGAGGAGAAAAAGGAATTTTTTAGTGCTTTATAAAGCAGTGGTATTATCATCATGGAATTCATCAATATAATGAATACTTTTTTTCATGTATATAGCTCTGCATTAGTGGATTAGGAATTCATTCCATTCACAAGTAATCTCACTCCTCTAGCTTCTAGTCCATATTTTTTGAGACTAGGTGTTACCCAACATCCCAATGAACCTTCACTTGATCAGTTTCATCCTTTTTTCCTAACTCTAAAAGAAACTATCAACCATATTCATCCTATTATTATTAGAGATACTCCTTATCTACTTGTTTCCCTTACAGATACCACTATAGTTGCCCCAGTTTCTTCTTTTTTTCCCTCTACCACTACCAAGGACAAGGGAAAGACACATGTTGTTCCTTGTACCCATATTAAGAAGTGTTGAGATTATATTTTAAGTTTTTTTATAGGAAGTTTTGTATGAATTTTTGTTGTATCTCTTTTTTGTTGTCCTTCAATAACTTTTTCAATGGAAATTATATTCTTTATCTTTTCTATCTTTAAATTTAATATTTTTACTTTTAATTTTGGATAATCCTTAATGGGGAAGAATGAATATAGAATTTATAATGACTATGGAATTTATTTTCTATTTTTACAGTGATTTTATACTTTAAATACCATTATTTTCCTTTGATACCATCATTCGTGATTTTTCTTATTACCATACCACTAATATAGTGTGTATATATATTATATCTTGATGATATATTTATTAACTACCTCTAATATTATTTTCTATTTAATATCTTTGATATCATATATATTTTAATTTCTTCCTTTGATGACATCTTCATTAATTATGGGTATTTACTTTTGTGGTTACTTTATTTTATCATAGCATTATTGTTTATTTAATATATTTGATACTATTTGAATTATATTATCTTATTTTTTTACAAAAAAACTATATCTTTTTAAAGTGTAAAGATGGTAAATTTTAAAACAATACTTATTATATATGGTTTTATAAATGAAATGATTTGTGATATTCAAAAATGAGGAGATTGTGGGAACCCTTGTTTTAATGATAAAAAATCATGTTTATAATATTATAAATGATTTTTTTGTTTTGTGATAAAATTTTATACTACAAGTCATTTTGGTGAAAATTTGGATAAGTATAGAAATGAATCACCATTTAAGATGATTCACTAACACGAAAGACCCACCATCATTAGGAAATTTTACAAAAGTACTGGAAAGACCCGTAATTAGAGACGAGTCATCATCAGAATGTAATTTTGGATAAGTATAGAAAATACGTACCACCAGAGAGGAGTCATGGTTAGAATGAAAATTTTTCTATGTATGGAAACTTACAACCACCAGAAAGTATTTACCATTGAGGATGACTCACTACCATAATTGAATCACCACCATATGATCTACCGTCAGACTTTACCTACCGTCAAGAAATTTTTCAAAGTGTTGAAATTAACTACCACTAAGATGAGTCACTATTGACAATGACCTCCCATAATCATGACTCTCCATTTTCTTGACTCACCTACATCTTAATTCTCCACCAGAATGAATTTCCGACAGAGTTTTCTCACCGTCAAAAGATTCATTGTCTCTATTATGGTGCTTTTAAATTAAATTTTTTATAAGGCCTGTATTATCGAATTTAATGACAATGATTATTTAAATGGTTATTCTTAAACTATTTTAGAAAATATTAAATAGGGTTTTAGAGTTTTGTTTGTATAGTATAAGATTCAGATGATTTTTTTTTTAATGGATACTTCTGCATACTATTGTTAAAATTAAGAATAAGACTCTCTCGTGAATATATACAAATGATTATTGATCTAGAACTATATTGTAAAAACCAAAAGAGTATAGAAAAGTGTGAGATTTTATAGAGAGCTTACACACTCCATCCTTAACTATATGATTTTATGATAAAGTGGAACATAATGAACATATATATTCTTTCCTATAAATAGAATTTGGGAGATTATCATGCTCAATTTTTATGTGTCTTTCTGAGAAAGAACTCAATATTATATCCAATATCCATCTGAGAAATAACAATCTTCAGAGCACATTAAATAGAGAAACACAATCCTTTATTTATCTTTAGACTTTCTATTTATATTTGTTACCTTTAAATTTTGAGAAGTGTTTGGTTTAGTATGTTTATCAAATACACACTATCTCATGTACTATAACTGGAAAATACATGATATATTCCTAAATCCTTTATATTTTTTTACCCATGGAATTTTGGAAGATTTCCTTGTATGGATTGTTCTTATTTTATTCCCATGGATATTGTGAAAGAGGTTTATGTGTGGCCAGGATAGCTGGTTAGATGTCGTGTTTACTCGATCTAGGTTGTGGATCAAGAATATTTTATAAAAAAAAATTCTAGTTGGTGATTTCCAAGCGGAGAGGATTTGGTATCATCTTGAGACTAAACCTATTTTATTTATTCCTATGTGTGTTTTCTTTTGTTTCATTTCAAATCATTAAACTGTATTTTTTAAAACTATAAACAAAACCTATACTTTGATAATTAATATTAATTAGTATTTATATAATATTTTTATTAAGTAAATTGATCTCAAATGTTAAAATAGTTGTCATGTTATTTTAACAGATACTTAATCACTCTTTGATAAATCTTTTATAAAGATCAGAACATATATTGATATGATGTTTTGATTAATTGGGTTGTTCTTAATTATTTGGGAGATTTTATTTCAACTCATTTAAACAAAAAAAATTATTGGTTACACAGTTCACCCCCCCCCCCTCTTGAGATACTCACTCCAAACAAAAATTATATTCTCTTAATGGTATATAAAATGATATATACTTTATATAATTGGATACCTATTTATTTTCCATGGGTTTATCATGTTATGAATATTGGTGGAATTGTTAATGATTTTCTCATGTGAATATATATGAAACTGTTTTTATATAAATTAGTTATTTAAGATATGTTGAGTGAAACCTAATTTATTTTCATGGTTTATTTATTCTATAAAAGGGAATTATTATAATTTGGAAAGTTTTACTTAACCCATTTTATTTCCAAGGTGTATTTATTATGTGATAAGTGATTGATATCAATTGGCACTCATAGTTGTGGATGTTGATGTGTGGGGTCCTATATCTCCCACCAATGAAATGGTTTAAAGTTTATAACTTTTGAGATAAGTATTCATGGTTAAATTTTAGTTTCATGTAAGGATGAGAACTATGATATCCCACCTTTTTATTATATAACTTTTCATTACATTTTACAAATAGAGGATCTTTAAAGTCTATTATCTTGGAAATCAGGAACATAATACATGAAAACAATATAAAAGATTATTATAAACCACTTTTAAGGATTCATAATAGGTTCATCCTATGTACAATTACTACATCTCGTATCCTGGAGACATACATCGAAGGAAAGGGTGAGCAGAAGGCCCAGTAAGGGTAAACAAGGGAATTAGTGTACTTGTGATATCAATATGAACTTGAATAAAATCATAAAGACATGAAAAATGGATGTATAGGCACATCATAAGGAAAATAACTTGAAACATAACTTGAATATGTGGCTACAACATTTCATTTAGACATTCATGAACATATCACCAAGTTACATCCCCAAGGTGTCATAAAAATTACCAAGGTTATTCACCAAGGTATTGTGAAACTTGTCATCTCTAGAGATTAATTATTTACCAAATCCATTGGAGCGCTATTAGGGAACACCTTTAATATGTCTTTAATTTCATGTGAGACACATATATCATAATCAAACATTTCATAAATAACCCATAGATAATAAAATAAATGGGTTTCATTTCAAGATTGTGAATTTTTAAAAGTTCTTAAAAATAAGATCATTATGTCATTTATAACCCTTGGAAAGGGGGTGAGGGTTATATGTATGTAAATTACATAATAAAATATATCATATTTTTATATTTATGAACACCCAAAGAAATTAAATGGGTCTGGGTATTATAATAAATAAAACAAGAGAATTTCTAGAGAGAAAGAGATAGAAATTTTGCGAGGAAATTTCTGTAGCATAACGGCTATATAACATGGTTTTAGAAAACATTGAAAAAAGTGGTGAAAAGGGTCACCCACTCATAAATAATTCATTATATAGTATGGGTATATAATAAGATCATGTTATGAATATTTTAATGACATACCACGTGAAAAGGAAACATGAAAGAAAAGAGAAGATGTGATTTCTTTTACGAGAAATTCAACAGCCTAACGACATCACTTAAAAAATCAGGAAAAAAAATTGATGAGATCAGAAAGGGTCTCTCGAGAATTAGACATGAAATGGAAATTAATGAGAACATATTTGAATATAACCTCAAAATAAAGAGATGGAAACTAGAAGACACAACATAAAGGAAGTCATGGCTTAAAAGAGGAGGGTGAAAGGATCCCTTACCTTGAAGAGTAACCACGAAATCTTGAAGGTCAGGACCTTGGAAGACTTGATGGAAACTTGGGAGGACTTCGTGGGAGGTAAAGAGACCAGAACTTCATTGGGGAGGATTTTTAAAAGAAATTAATGAGGTAATGACTTGGTATTTATAGGAGAAGTGAGGGAACAAAGTATTAATTTCCAAGGGACACCTCATCGGTGGTATTGGAAAAACCATGGGCTTGCACATGGTATTTTCCCATGGTATTGGCCACTTGGGACACCTTATAGAATATATTACTATTCATAATCTGACCAGAATGATTACATAATTATTAAATTCTTAATGATGTCATTAAACACCCGAAACTCAAAACTCTATTTTCACTATTCACCGAAAATTCAATTATTTTAGAAAAATCCCAAAAATTCACCTTAACCTAATATCGATTCTCTGAATTCAAAAATGAACTCCATTTTATGAAAATAATTTTCTAAATATTTTTAATATAATTTTTAAATAAAAACACTATTCACTAAAAATTCAATTGTTTCAGAAAAAATCCCAAAAAATCACCTTAACAAAATATCAATGCTCTGGTTTCAAAAATTAACTATATTTTATGAAAATAATTTTCTAAATATTTTTAATTTAATTTTTAAATAAAAACACTATTCACGTGAAATAAAACTAATACCTAACTAATAATTTATGAAATAGTTATTTATTTGTTTTATTGAATCACATTACCAAATCAAGGTTCCTAAATTATATTAATAATTTCTTAAGCAAGGTTACTAATCCATTTGGTCAAATTACTATTCATAAGCGTAAAATCACTATTGATAATTTACTATTCACCAAAAATTAATTTTATCTTATTAGACTCTAAATTTCATACTGAACATAACTGTAGAAGACCATTTTTTTAATTTCATTACACATTATTATTTATTTAAGGTATTCATAAATATTTTAAAATATCCTTTTTCCAAAATTCATCAATAATATACATCCTATATTTATCCGGACATTTAAAAATTCACAAACTTCACCATAAGAAGAAATCAAAAAAATTATTTATATTAAAGGATTACTAAAAGCAGATAAGGTCTCGTTACATTGCCCCTTATAACACCAGCATAAGACCTAAGTGTAAGGTGTGCTAAGGTGATTGAATCTTGAGGCAGCTAGGCCAATATTGCCCGAGTGGTGATTTCTATTAGCTTGAACTTCTTCCGTAGGCGATTATATTCAAGCTTCACACGATGAAGTTTATCTTGGGTTTGGTCCAGAGCAAAACCCAGTGGTGCTACCTCCTTCCCAAGTTTCGTCATTTGGGCTTCGATCGGCCCGAGACTACTAGATGATGCCATCAAATCTTCTTTCTGTATTAATTAACCAAGATTACTTGTATTCATAGACAAAAATCGCAAGATTTAGTTTCCTACAGTCATATTGACCAACGGTCATATAATAGTCGAAACCCAATGGTCTCATTTTAATTATGCTCATTTCATTAAATGAAATAGTTTTGTTCAGTATAAAATAAAATAATGCACAAAATTAGGAAACAAAAATTATTAAAAAGTTTGGGTCGTTACAGGAACTAACTGTGTGGATCATGAAACTAATTCTCCATATACTAATTTTTGTTCCAAATTTGAAAGATGTCTCACAGTTTTCTACTAATTCTTATGGCTATGTTAAGCACTCATTTCTAAACTTTATTAAATCATTTTTCCACACTCTTTTGATTGATTTACTATGTTATACCAAGTCATATTAAATGATTTAGGATATATTCATTGTTGGTTATGAATTTTCTTATATATCTTGATTATACCTAAATTATCATCTAACTTTCACTTATGATATTCAGTTTTCATCACTTATCCTTACCATTATAGTGCATATGAGTTCACCCATTTCATATGTTTCAATTTCCCAAGGTTATGAAGAATATTTTTACTTTTGAGAAGTCAAGAAGGATTCTATTATGGATCTGTTAGGGAGAAATGTTCACAAGTGATATAAAATAAGATATTTATGTAGCTAGTCTACAAAATAATAAACCTATTGGTCCTTAGTTTGTGCGACTATTTATTATATGTATTGATTTAATCATGGAATATATGTAATATTTATGTTATTTTTAGATTAGGTTGATATAGAAACTGACAAAAAATAGTGGGGGTCTAAGGGGGCATTATCGGAAGACTATATCCTCACGCCATAGTGAAACAAATAATGAAAATAACCAAAAACCATCCATGATATTAATAATAATACTCATAATAATTAAAACAAATACATATAAAATATAATAAAATGTTTTCATGCATGAATATATCCCAAATGATCACACACTATGATGATCACATACATAAAAATTAACAAAATATAATAACATATAGAAGATGATCTATTGTTATACCAGGGCCTCACCTCATCTCAATCTCTATACTTTGACTAAGCTCTCCATCTTAGTCATCCAATACTTGGCCTATATCATACATATACCAATGCTCACAAGCTAGGATAATGTACCATATTTTCAAGGACATTGTAACACCCTTGGTTATTTGGAAGTATGTTCTTTTTATAAACCATTTGTTTATATTTATAAAATATTTTTTAATATATTTTCAAAGGAATTTAAATTTATTAATAAATAATTCAAAAGACATCTTAATTAAACTAACATTACATTATTCATTCATAAGTGGAACGTTACAGCATAAAAACATAAACCTAAGAAATGAACCCCATGGAATATTAATAATCACAGATAATGTATGCCCATTAAAAGTACATAAATCAATAGGGTACAACAGATAGAAAGTAATAAAATATTCACATCTAGGAAATCTTCTTAATCATCTTAAAATTTCCGGATCATTAATAGTTAAAAAACTAATAATGAGGAAGATCACCATGAAAGGATAAATAATTATGAAAAATCTATAACATAAATTTAGAAGTATGCCTTGTGAAGTGATAGTGGAATAAATAAATGATTTAGTAATTCTATATATATATATATATGAATGAAATCTGGCCATTTCAAATTTGGTCATTGAAAATATGGTCATAGAAAATATGGTCGTTGAAAATATAATCATTGAAAATATGTTCATTGGTCATATACTTGATAGGTATACTGAAGTTGTGTATTATTAAGTAGTAAATTTAAAATAAAATTACTCACAATGAAATAAAAATATTGTATTAAAATATTATAAATAAATATTTATATTTACATACTACATAGAAATATTGATAATATTATTAAAATATGATATGATGAATATATAAAATTCAGATAAATATTTTAATGTCAGTTAACTAGTAAGATTAAATTTTAAAAATTAATAATTTAGTTTTATTGTTATTTATTAAAGATTATTTATTATAAAAGTAATATTTCTTTTTTTATAGAACCATTTTTGTAACTCTTGTATATTCTATCATAATATATTAAATTGAACAATTTTAAAATATGATTATATATGAACTAACATATTAACATTTTTAAAATATTAATTTATATGAAATAATATTAATAACACTTAATATTTAAAAAAATCAAAAAACGTTGTTTCTCTTTATATGTTGAGTTTTTTTTAAATGAATTTATAAATTTTATAATTTTAATTACAAAAAATTAAAATAATTTTTCATTTAGAAAAAAATATTATATTGAGGAAAATTTTGGTTGTTTTTTTAAATAATTTATTTTTTTGTTAAACACTGAAAAATATAGATTTTAGTAATACTGTTACTTTTATGAAATTAATATAGAATAATTCCATGAATGTTTTTGAAACCCTTTTTACTATATAATTTTTTTTATAAAGTTAAATTAATTATTTTAAAATAATATATTTATATATAAACTCATGCTTAACATTTTTTCAAATTTAGGTAATGTTTTAACAAAACCTGTTTTCATCTATTTCTTTTAATAAACTTTTCACATGGTAGAATTAATGTTTTGACTTATTTTAAAGTTAATTAAATAATATTTGAATAATAATAAAAATTTCAATTTTAATATATTCAATGAAAAAAAATTATCCTAAACATAAGTATTATTCTTAAAAATACACTTTTTCTAGAAATTGGTTTTTGCGTCATACATACACTAATATTAAAATTTATATTTTCTTATACGTCGAATTTTTATTTGATAAATTATATTTAATATTTATAATTCGTAGGTTAAAATTATCTAAAAAGGCTCATTTTATTTTTATTATTTAAAAATAAATTAATTAGATAAAAATTAGTTACCTCACTAAAAACCAAAAATTGAAAAATTGAAAAATATAAGATTATATTACTTAACAAATGCTTAAAACATGTGGAAAAAATGTTTTTTAGGATTTCCTGATCTTAACACTTCTCAAAATCTATTATTTTCCAATTTTGATTCATGTTCCATGTGAAACATCTAATATCTTTATATTAAAGAGTTATATGTCCCAAAAATGTCCTTCTCTTCTATTATTAAAGGAACCACCACCCCTATACCTATTAAAAATTTCAAATACCATTAGGATCAACCAAAAATAATACTTGGTCTACCTTAAACATCTACCCCTGTCTGAAATTATTTGGTATTTCCAAAATACTAAGCTCGGATTCCTTAATGTTTTGACCAAAGCTAAAAATCCAAAGTGAGAGGTAATGTAACAGACTCTACACTGTGTGGTACTATAGCAGACTGTACACTATGTGGTACTCTAGCAGGCACTGTAACAGTTATTGTAGCAGGTACTATTTGGTATTGTAGCATCTGAAACTATTCACCTTGGGCCACCAGTTTGGGCTTGGAGTCCTTAATGTTTTTGGGCCACCCAGGCCTTCGTATCGGTAGGGCTTTCAGGCCACCTTTAAGGCCCTCGGGCCACCTCAAGGCCTTTGGGCTAGATGTAGTTACCCCAGACACACTACAAAAAAGGAGAAGCCCTAGAAGAGGATTCAGAGCAGGTGCACTCCCCAGAGCAGAAACAAATGGATTTTCAGAATGAGAGTGTATGGCTATGCCCTCGGTACCATCCTTTTCTTGTAGGGAAAGCCTTGACAGATAGCAATGCAAAGGTAGAGAGCTACTATCATGATACAGATGTAGGGGAGGGGAAGTTCCTAATAGATAGTCTGGTTGAATTCCCTAAGACCTTCAGTTCATGTAATCTCCTAAGCCTACGGTCCTTGTAATTTCTGAGCCTACGGACCTTTTAAGGGTTTCCCCTCATCCCTTTAAAGGAGGGTTATCAAAAATCAATAAAAATGAAGGCCTTCAGGCTATTCGGGCCAAGTGAGATGCAATATTTTCCACTACACCTTCATAATTATTTTCTAATTCTATCATTACAAATATGTTCTATAAATTATAGAATGATAATAACAGTATTATTAATATTTTATATGTTTTTCTACTAATGAAACATCCATTTTATACTTTCCTCTAAAATATTTGTAAAAATGATGGAATCGTAATGTGTGCGTGTAGACTACTGCCACCATAAACGACATGTTCTATTTTTCATCATCTTATTTAATTCATGGTTAAAAAAATTATTTACTATTATAAAATTATATTTCTAAAATTTTAATGATTCTAAAATTATAATATATTTTATTTTATACCTTCCTTCTATTCTATGGAAACAAGAGTGTTGTATGTGTGTACATGCAAACTTATGCCTCCATGTAATAACATTTCACTTTCATTTTCCATACATAATAACATATGTAATGTAAGAAAAGGTTATTTACTAAACCATTAAAATTATAGAATGATAATATTATACATTCCATAAGTGATATTAATAATAAATAGTTATAGTAAATATAACCAGTAAAAAAGAACATATCAAAGTATATTTTTAAATTTGATTTCATTCATGTAAACCCAATTTATATTTATAAATTACATTCTAATTGAATAATAATGGACATAATAATAATAATAATAAATTGTATATTATGAAACTATTTTATAACACTTTGACCTTGGTCAACATACCCTTAATGTTTCTAACAAATTGACAGAAGAACTTAAAGTAAATGACATAAGTGAAAATTATGTAATAAATTGGTGATACATGAAAATTAAATAGACATTATAAAACTAAATAAATATGGATAAACTTTTTAGTAAATTTTTTAATAAAATTAAATTTATTATTAAATAAGTTAAGTATAAGTGCAGAGTGTTTTCGGAGATGAGGTAAGGGTTCCATCTCAAAACTTATTTCTTTTAGAAACATTTTCTTTTATGCACCTAATTTGGTTAAAATAATGTTTATTCTATCAATAAGATATATAAAATCATGAATTACCTTTATTAATGTTATTTATACAAAAACATAAAGTTTTATCTCTTTAAATTTTTTTATTTGTATGTTCTTAGGTTTTAAGGGTGCCCATCTCAATCACCCTTCATTGAAACATTCTTTGATATTTTGCACCAATATTCATTTTTATGGTGTAATAACTAACCAAATGACTTATAATATCATAAATTATTATTTCACTTATAAACATAAGACCCATTTAAGGTATTCCTTGTTATGGGGTCATGTTGATGTCTTCCTGATGATATGAGCATCTCTCATAACTCAATCTTATTTCTTGAGTTATAATGTTTCTCCTTATGTTGTGTATTTGATTTCATATTATATATCCTATTTTTATATTTATAGATCACTTTTTATTCAAATATTCATTATTAATGATTATTAATCCTTCTTAAAAATGAAACTATTTTAACAATAATTCGTGTCCCCTTAAACAATGGTTTCCCCACCTTATCTATAGTTTCCATTCCTGAAAATGTTCACCTTTTTAATTGGAAACATAATTAATTATTGTCTCGTGTAAAATTCTTATTTATATTCTCCTATTTTAAAAATAAATTTTTATTAAATTTTTTTAAGATATTTTATTTTGGAAAAAAAGTGTTTCAAAACATAAAAAAGTGATCTTTATTAACACCCTCATTACTTATTAGTTAAATATTTTCTTTTCTTTTCTCTATTTTTATGTAGTCTTCTTCTCATGAACATATTCTATTTTTTTTTATATTTGACATAGATATATACATACTTAAATATAATTGTCATTTTTGTGTTTATACATTCCTCTAGTTCCCTTTGAAATTGCTACTTTTAAGTATACTCTATTTAATGGGACTTTTCTATTTATTGTCTCATGTCAAGAATCACCCACATAAAAATTTTTTAAACCACTATTAGCTTCTAAAAACTTACTTTATTATGAATAACCATATTTTTTCAATTCAAATTTTATAAAAAAACAATAATGTATTTCCTTATAAAAATTATCTGTCAGTTATTTAATGAAATCTATACCCAAGTGATTCATTTTTATTATTTCATATTCTAGATCCTTCTAATAAATTTTATACATGGAACCCCATGTTCAAGAACTATGTTATTTTTGAATTATGAAATATATTAACGACTTAATTCTTTTTTTCTTGGTAATCCTTATGATTTAGCCTCCATTTATTCTTTGAATCAGAATTATAAAACCCACTTCATTCTCATGGTTTTGATCATGATCATGGTTTATGTATGATTTATTATGATTATGTAGCATGCCTAAGTATGATTTTAATTATGTGATATGTGGTCCCATAATTATATATTCTTTCAATTCATGGGTAAATCTTTATATCTCATGAGATTTTATGTAATGTATAAGAGAGTGAACTTAATCCACTATGGGATTTTTTCCACTATGTATGATGCATGGACGGTTAGCCTAACCACATTATATTATCGGATGGGTGGTGCCAAAAATTATATATCTCACTGACACATTGGATAAATATTTATATCTTGTGATATGTTATTCAAGGGATTACGAAGTGAAATTAATACACCATGGGACCTTGTCCACTTTATGATGATGTTATTGTGAGTGACCCTTAAATTATATTTATGATATCAGGTCTTATGTTATCACTAAATATTCCGTGATCTTATTATTTCAGTTTATTACGAAATGTTTCCATTATGATGATAATACTCTTTATAATATTATGTTATTCCACTTGACTCTCATGTTCTTTAAATCTATGTTTATTCCCTTAATATGTGTTCTAGCTCACCATTTTCCTTACGTATATTCCCTAGGGAATCCTATATATTTTAAGAATATATATGGTAATTATAAGAACCATATGGATTCCTAAATAAATATGATATTATTTTTATGTTTAAGACAATGTATTTGTATGAATAATCTTCCAAATACACTAAACCTCTAGATCCGTTATTTTTAATTATTGGAAATCTATTAAAAAATTATGAAATAAAGTGTTCCTAAGGTTTGGGTCACTATAGTTGGTAATATATCAAGGTTTAATTATTTTGAGAGATTTTGATGAAGTAGAATTATTAAAAACCCTTTGGTATAATCCTAATAAATGATAACATCCTAAAATTTTGGAAAAGTTGTGAGTGTGTGGTTTTACAAGAAATTACATCTATGTATGGATTCTATTTGTGGATGAAATATCAAGCACATACGTACCTAGGGTTAAAAACCTTAAAAATTTTATATTGGGTATTAACTCAATAGTAAGATAGTGCATGAAAATGAATCCTAAATACACCCCAATTTTGACACTCTTGGGTGATATTCTTTGGTCAATCATTCTCTTTAAAAACTATTATGAAGGACTTATTTTCTGATTATTTTAAGGGTTTGGGTTAAATATTATGATATAAAACAACTTAAAGTAACCTAGGTAGAACCAATAGAGTTATAATATTAACTAATCATTAAAAGGTTGAAATGAAAGTATCATTGGTTGAAATTATAGGGTCATTGGATAAGATATATTATGATTGAGATTTAATATTAATATACAATGATTCTTTCGGGAGTTTTAGTTTTAGTTTTTTTTAAATAGGTTCATAAAGATGTAGCTGAGAAAGGTATATACCCAAAATTATATATTTCTTATAACTGAATAAAGGTGTATACTTAAATGGTTGATAATATTATTATATTCCTTTTATTGAAGAAAATATGATTTTCCTTGTATTACCAAAGGTATAGACTTTGATACCATAATATAAATTAATATTTTTAATAATAAATATTTTAATTATTGAGTGATAATTATTGATGGTATTCTGATATATTCAATAATTTATGTGGGTTATCTGAATCATTCAAGGATTATTCTTCCATAGTTCTTTTTTAAATGTTTTAAAAAATATATAAAATGGAATTAATAACCTTTAGAAGTGGAATTATTACAAGTTTATATTTTCATAGACTAATATATATTAACACATGATTAAGGTATGGATAAATATTAGGATTAATATAGGCTTGATGATTAGGTAATAAATGGTTGATTAATTTTCAGAAACGTGAGTGAGATAGCATTGAAATTCATTATTTATTTAAATAAAAAGTAATACATAATATTTTTTCAGTGATGGTTATCTAATTTTTGGGACTAAAACTTACGTTGATTAGTTTATGACCACATAAACTAGTTAATAATTCATTTGAGGTTTAAAATACTGTTAATTTTTTAAGGAATATATAATCTCATAGTGGTTTAAAGTCTTGGAGATTCAAATAGTTTTGGTGAGAGGTGTGTTGTGGAGAATATATGATTAGGTTATATAAATATTGGGGTACATGATTGTATAAATGATCAATTTTATTTAAGTAAAGATTAGTAATTTGGTAGAACCTAAAAATTAAGGTACATGTTGTTTTAGAAGTTATATCTTGAATTATGAATATTTCAATAATACATTCACTTACTTTCATTATTTATGATTAATTAAAATTAAGAGGAAAAATTTATTTTAAGGGGATAATGTAATTCCCTAAGTTTTTAGGAAGCACGTTCTTTTTATAAATTATATCTTTATCATTCTAAAAAAATATTTTTTCTTAAAGGAATTAAAATTGATTAGGAAATAAATCATATGAGAAATGAATTAAACTAACAAAACATTATTCATTCATAAGAGTAATGTTACAATAAAATCACATAAAACTAAGTGTTTCACATTATATACTATTACTCACCATAGATAAAATAACCCCATTAAAATTGTATAAACCAAAAGGGTGTAATAGATATAAAAGAATAAAATTTTCATGAATTGGAAAAACCATGGATTATATTTAACCATGATGATCACCAATAGATAAAAACCTATAATGAGAAATATCACCATGAAAGGAAAAAGAATTATGAAAAATCTATAATATAAATTAAGAACTATGCCTTTTAAAATGAGTGTAGAATGAAAAAATGATTTAGTAAGTATATAAACATATATATAAAAGAAATTTGTCCATTTAAAATATGTTTGTTGAAAAAAATTTCATTAAAATTAGGTTCATTTCAAATATGGTCATTGGTCATATACTCGATAGATATACAGAAGTTGTTTATTGTTAAGTAGTAAATTTAAAATAATATAACTCATAATGAAATAAAAATATGATATTAAAATATTATAAATATATATGTGTGTGTGTTATGTATAAATAATAAAAATATTATTAAAATATGAAATTATATATATAAAAAATAAAATAAATTCTTTAATTTCAATATTATCAACAACATCGATAATTTTATCGTAAACATAAATCTTATGCTTAAAAATTCACTTTTTTCTAAAAATGGGTTTTGGCATGTTACATGCACTAATGTTAAAATTAATTTTTGTTGTTCATAGAAATTTAATTTGATAAATTATATTTAATATTTATAATTGTTGGGTTCAAATTATAAAATAAGGGTTATTTTATATTCATTAAAAATAAATTACATAGGTAAAAATCAATTACCATGGTAAAAAAAATCAAAGAGTAAATGACTTAAATCAATAATTAAAACATATGTGGAAAAAAGTAGTTTAGGATTGATCAAACGTACCCCTTCCCACACTATATTAGTTTCCAATTTGTTTTTATGTACTATTTGAAACATTTTATCTCTTTATATTGAAGATTTATATGTGCCAAAATTTTCCTTTTCTTCAATTATAAAAGGAACAACCATCCTTAAAGTTCTCCATTGTAACGCCCTGACCCCAGTTACCCCGAGTCGGTGCATTATTACATAACATTGGTATGATCATAATGAATAGACTACAGAACGTAGATTTATTGCATAAGGATAAACATTTCATGTGTGAAAATTGAATTAGAAATATATGATTTTATATGATTATATATATAAATATTATATATAAAAAATATATTTAATTGTTCAAAATAAATTAAAAATAATTAAATACTTTAATAGTTTCAAATCAGGGAATGCGGAGAGTTGTTGGAACTGAGAGAGAGGGGGGGATAGCTTGACATAAGAATTTATGGGTAGCACTTGGTTGCAAAAAGTGAAGGTTTTTAAAAAAACAAAAGTTGTAATTGTTGATTAGAATAGGGTAAATCCAATCCAAAACACCGTTAATCAACATTCCACATGGTTAATTGACACATTAAATTATAATAAAAAGAAGAAAAGTGGGGGATCTGAGTCAAAAGGGGACATGGTAGGGTGGAAAGATGGTGTCATGGGAAAGAGGAAATGAAGAGGTGACAGCGGCTTCAAGGGTGATGGCGATTAGTTTGATTCAGTGTGGAGGAAGGAGGAGACAGATGGACGGTCCAAATGGGTTCTGATCTGATCCAAGGGACTAGATTAATCCTAGATAGTTTTTAATAGAATAATCATGTGGCTGGTAAACAAACGGCCCAGATAAGGCCTCGATTTTGATCGTCCGGCCGAGATTGGTCTACAAGATTAAAAATGTGATGGACGACTAAGATTAGATCAGTGATATCGGATAACCATGGGTGATCCTGTATTTTTAAAAAGCTATAACAGTCTAGATCTGACATGGACAGATTGGATGACTGAAGAAACCCGTGACATAATTGATGTGATGGTGGGGTTTCAACTGGGGATCAATGCTGATGGATGAGATCTCATGCAGCGATATCAGGTAGTTGAGATCACACACCCCAAAAAATCTTCATTCCACATCGAACCGGGAGGGTTTCTAGACTTCTTTATAAGGCTCTACATCATTACCTTCCACTCAAGGACACAAACGCACACATTGGGGTCCTTATACATAGGACCCTGTCTGCGGGCCTTGTCCCACTCCATGCATACACCCTCTCCCATGATCTAACCGGTGTGTGACCTACCACATGTCATACCTACTTGGGTTTTTTCTCCAGGGTTTCCCAAGACACACCTTAAACATAAACCTAGGCTTGGGCTGAAATATCCTAGCTAGGGTTGACCCCTTGAGGGTCCTCCATCTTGGTTGAGGTGTCCCCAATCTTTAAGGTTTTTTAACACTTTTTTCTTATAAAATTTAAAATAATTTTATGAAAATAAATTATTTTGGAAGTATGAAAGATTGATTTATAATTACAATCATTAACCTATTTTAAAGCATTCAAAGGATTTATTTAAATTTTTCAACCACACCTTTATTATTTAACTAAAGATATTACTTTCAAACACTAAAAATTATTAAAATGATTAAAAATACTTAAAATACTTAATGGTTATAAAGTTTTAGAACTGTAATCAAAACAATACCAACATTCATATTTAAAAAGAACCAACGACCACTTAAAACCCCCAATGCTTATATATAATGGTCATATTAAACCATGTGAATAACCATTCAAGGTATTACAATATAAGTCCCCAGCCTTAAACATTACTTAACATTGAATTAAAAGAATAATTCTCATTGAGGATCTTTTCAGGTTTAGATTTTTAGAGAATTATATCTTAACTATTACATCTCAAAAGATTACAAAGTAGACACTTCTACTAAGTTCCATAAAATTAAAAACTCTTAAAAAGAAACATGTATAGTTCCATGTTTTATATAGAATGACTTTCCCTTGATCCCATCCTTGACAATATTCCACATTAAGTCCTGTGAAAAACATTTCTAAAAAACTTGTGGTGAGCATAAAAAGCTTAGTAAGGGATACACAATGAATGAAAACTGTTAGTTTTTCAAAACAACAAGTAAACCATGTATACTTTCAAAGTAATACTTTTCACATTTATGAAGTAGTAAAAACTCTTCACTGAATAAAATATCATTACTTATCCTTTTGTAACCAAAGTATTACCATAAAACCCATATAAAGAACACATAAAATATAAAGGTAACTTGGGACATAAACATAATTAAATGGAATAACCATACGGTCGACTTCCACACATATCACTTAATGGAATAGCCATACGGCCGACTTCCATACCCAATGCATTGGAGGTTATAACATAACAAACCGTCCTAGTATTCACGGCACCACCCGTCATATGGTTTATCACGAAACCACACATCAAATGTCCAAGTACCATTATAAAATCATAAGACATAAAACAAATATAATGGAAAGAAAAACTTTCCACAATTTGATAATAATATATCACATAAATATATTGACATAACAAATCCATTATAAAAACCATTTTCAATACCAAAATATATAAAAGAGTATATGGTATTTATTTCATTTTAAAAACATTACGGCTTGTTGAGGAAGCCAAAGACCAAATAATACTCACGGCGGCGAAAAAGGTCATTGTCACCGCGTACGTTAAAAGAAACATTACTTTTTGTCATTTAGTAAAACACTTCGTAGAAAAAGATTCCTTTTGTATAAAAGTAAAATTAAAAGGGGTTTATACACCGTATAAAATAAATTTGTGTATAAAACGAAATATGCCTCAATGAAAGGAGATTGAGACGAAGTTCCTTACCTCGGGTCCGACTTGACTCGATCGTTCTTTAACGTCCTGAATAATAAACTTGAGTAAATTTCTACTTGCTTAAGAACCTTTTTCAATTTCATTATTCCTTTTATATCACTTATTACCATTTCATGAACACTATTTAATTATTTAAGTTAATAATGTTTGTTTTGTCGATATTTGGTTCTTAAGTCGAAAGTGGACTTCTTACAATTACATGTTGTTCGTGTGGTCAAAGGTTCATTATATCCAGAATGATATTCATGATTCGGATATCATATATATCATATATATCCAGCATATACATGTATTTATAGTATTTCATAATCATTTATAGGTAAGAAATGAAATGCACCGTTCATGGAGACGGTAAGCCGTACGTACGCATGAACGCTACTTTCATTTCTATGTCATATTAATGGAATTAAAAATAAATGATATGTATGTATATTTTAATTCCATAATTATATTCATCATTTATATGTAACCTAAATCATATATAATAACTTTAAATCCATCCTTTATACATCCCACATATGGCATTAACAAATCAAATCACTTTGAGGGGGTGGTAGTCCGCACTTCCTAAAATGAAGATATCGTGTATACCCATAATGGAATCCATAAAGGTATGCCATAAATGAAAAATACAGAATCTTAAGTAAAACCTAAACATATTATATATCATATATAAATATAGTGACATCTTAATGGCCACCTTTGAAGGTTTTATATGAGTTTTGAACAATCATCGTTTCGTGAGGCAGAAATTTTCCATCCACGGAAACAGTATGTTCTTTAACCATTAGATGTAGGTGTGTGTAAGTGTAGCTAGAATTCTTCTTATAAAAAATCATATTATATTGAAGATACTGAAGTTGTTACAAAATAAATGAATAAAAATAGTTTAGGGGGTTGGAGAATCAAAATAAAACAAAAGAACACAAGTGAAGACATTACCTTAAAATCGGGTAACTCTATTAGATTTGAGCTCAAAGGATTCCTTGGGAAGACTTCTGCCCAAAGTTAGGATTCTAGGAGTAATAGAGGGATGTGTATAGACAAAAAGAGTAGAGCTTGTACGAACCAAAGTCTTTAGAGGTGTGTGTAAGGAGGTAGAGGTGGGGGCCTTTTATAAGAGGAGAGGAGGGGCACTCTTGGAAAGTTATAAAAGGTTACTTTATTATAAAATGCTTTTCGGATTTAAAAGGTCCCAAAATTATATATTTCTAGGATAAGGTGATAAGAGTTAGAAATAAACCCATCCAATAGTTTTTTGACATGTGTAGGTCTTAGATTTTACATTATATTTTCATTTTATTTAAATCGTTAAATAATGAGGTAATCGATGCATCATCATGGTGTCATAAATAATTTACTTTATTCAATGTCTAAAAATTATAAAAAAAATATCATGATGTATTAAATCTTTTTATCTTTCTAATTAATACTTATAGTAAAAAATCTGACTTGTATAACCCCATTAAAGAATTATTTTAGTAAAAAAACTCATGTTTGTGACATTTTTATTTTAACATTAAATAAAAACTTATTAATGTCATTTTCCTACCAAAGTGGCTCCATGGGGTCCTCAAGTTGTCCCATAGATTTTTTGGGTCGTCCATGACACATCCAATAAGGGTAGGACACGTGTCTAGGTCATTTCATATTATTAAAACATTATTTTTACCTTAAACTACACTAATTACATCTAATTGCGATTAAAAACTTAAAAGTTACTATTCACAAAAAAAAATTATTTTAATCCCATTGAACCACATTTTACTTCTTAATGAAAACCAAGGATGTCGGATTTTTGAAATTCAAAACACAGAGGTGGTAAAATTTCATTTAAACGGAAAATCAGTTTTTATAAGTACCACTTAGTGGTTTCACTATTCATCAAAAATTGAAATTTTCCAGAAAAATACCAAAACTTCACCCTAAGCTATATTTGATATTCCGAATTCAAAAATGATGACTATTTTACAAAATTCAAAACATATAAGTTACATTAATTAATTTAATAATTAATTCCCGCTGTCAGAGCAAATAGCATGTTTTTATGAAATAATAAGTATCAAAAGATTGACACTAGTTTAAGTCCAATTTCAAAGTAAAATTAATTCCAATGACCACTATTGGATTAAATGGTAAAAATATATTATAATTTAACTTCAAACCCAATTCAAAAGATAATCTAATCATATAAATAATTTAGATTAAAAAGAGGTTTTGAATTAAAATACAACATTTTTCACTATTCATTAAAAAAATGAACTTTATCTGAAAAATACCAAAAAATTACACAAAGTAAATTTTGATTTCCCGACTCTAAAGAAGAGTTTTATTTGTTCCAATAGAAAGTATAAGAGTGACCAAAACTATATTTAATGATGGTTCACCATCAAAAGGTGATAAGTGGACTTTTAGTGAAAATTAGAGTATATATGCCTAAAATTGAATTCTTTTCATATTTTAAGCCTTTATCTTTTATTGGATAAATGTAAAAACATTTAAAAAAAATATATAATCATATTTTATTTATTTTCATTCATTCCCGCCAATACAACGGCTACGTGTTAACTACCATTTAAAATAATATTATTTTATTACTAGTGTGCAACTAAGATTTCAAAGAAACTCTTTTTTGCGTATCGGGTACGCTATCGAACATAGAAACCCCTTTAAAGTAAAATTAATATTTAATTCATAAATATTAATAAAAATGAAAATGATTTATTCTTTATTTACCTGGGATGTTACATCCAAGGATCAAAATCATTTCTTATTTTAAGAGGATGGTGCTCTAAATTCCTTAGACTCTCATTATTATTGTTATTCTTATCAATATTTACTTTTTTTGGTGGATTCTAGGGAATAAGGCTACTTAATAGGTCTTATTGTGATGTTTTTTTGTCTTCTTTTTTTTCTATTAGGTCATTCAATGAGTTTTCTTGAGTATTTGTAATCCCTTGCATCAATGTAACATCTTAGTGTTTGAATAAAAATTTTCTCTTTCTCTTTAGTTTATTTTTAAAATAAATCATTCCTATTTACATTACAATAATATAATAATGATAATAACCAAAATTATTATTATTACGTTTATAATAAAGTTTGGTTCATTACAAGGAAGCTATCTCTTTTTGATGTGGCAATAAGTTCCACTGGACTAAAAAACAACCTAGTGGGATGAAATAAAGGTGATGCTTCAGGTAAGATCATTATCAAGTGTAGCCTTTCAATTTATATTAATTATGTACTAGATACTATATGTGGTTATTACATTTTTATATAAATGTATAATCCTAGTCGAATTTGAAAGGTTGTGTGGGGTGAGTTGGATTTGCAAGATGAAAATATAGCTAATTTGGTAGCACAATAAATTGGTGATTACCACCTCAAATTACCAATGGAGATGATATTAGTTCTAAATAATTGTTACTATGTTCTGGGAATTACCAGAAATGTTATTTCTATGTCTAAATTAGAAATGGAAGTATTTATAAAAATTTAAGGATTTATTTTTAGTTTCGGAAATGAATGTCGTTTCATTTATAATAAATAAATATGTTATATTAAGACACTTTTACATAGTTATATTTTTTAATTACATTATGATAACCAATTTTGTAAATAGATAATAAATCTGGATCACATGAATCACAACACACCCAGCTATAGAATCGCCACTTAGGTCATACAAATGAAAAATGATTGAAAAAATTACAACATTGTGGTTATTTAATTTCATTCTAACTAAAACTAATTTCTATCTGTCAAGCATTTTTACAAGGTAAAATGACCAAATATATATTTAGTGGAAAAAGTGAAAGGGCCATAGAGCTTCTAGTGTTGGTTCACACTGATGTGTGTAAACAATTCCCAGTTGAAGCAAGGGGTGGGTACTCATCCTTTAAAACTTTTATTGATTATATTAGTTTATATGGATATATATACTTAATGAGTTATAGGTAATAATTCATTATGGAATCCAAATAATTCAATAATGATGCTAAGATCCCTAATGATAAGAATATTAAGAAACTCCTCTCAAACCATGGTAGAGAATATATTAATCAAAACCTCATTGGATATTTATGGGAGTATGATATCATATCCTAACTCAATCCTCCATATATAACTTAGTGGAATGGTTTAAGTTAAAGTAGAAACTATACCTTGTTATATATTGTGAGGTCAATAAAGAGTCATAAAAATCTTATACTGTCATTTTGGGGATATTAAATATAGACAGTAGCCCACATAGTAAACTAGGTACCAACTAAGGTGGAAAATGGTATACCATACCAATTATGGAGTGGAAAGAAACTTATATTTTCAAACATACATGTGTGGGGATGTGAAAAAAATTTTAAGGCCTCTTCGTCAGAAAAACATACACCCCAAGACACAAAGTGTATCTCTATAGGATACCCTATGGAAATAAGGGTATATTACCTATATGACCTCTCAAATAAAAATGTAATAGTGGAAATACATTTCACATTTTTAAGAGGGTTCGAATCTATAAAATAGATCATGAGGGAGAGAGAGTGACTTTGATGATCTCCAAGATCATGATACAAAAACATTTGGTACACGAACAAGTTCAACAAGGCTCTATAGAAGTAAGTATTGTAGTGGCTCAAGTAATGTATAGGATTTCAAGCAAGGTTAGAGAACCTAAAAGATATGGTTTTCTAGTCACCAAGGTTTGTGACTCATTATTAGTAAATAATAATGATCATCTAACCTATAAGTAAGCAATATGTTTCATAGATGATTCCAAATGGAAATAAGTAGTGAATTATGAAAAATGTTCTATATAAAAAACAAAGCCTACATTTTGTTAGATACTTCAGTTGATGTAAATATCATTGGCTCTAAATCTATATTCAGGAAGAAACTAGACATGGATAGTCAAGTCAATACTTATCAGGAATGGATAGTTTAAAAGTTTACAAACAACATCAAGTCATATACTACGATGGAATGTTTTCCCCGGTCATCATGCTTAACTCCATAAAAATTTTACTTTTCATGGAAATATTCCATGACTATGAGTTTTGGAAGATGGATGTGAAAACATCCTTCCATAACAGGAACTTTCAGGAAGATTTCTATATGACACAACCATAAAGGTTTGTGACTCCAGGTAATGATAATAAAGTATTCAAGTTACAAATATCCATATGTGGGTTTAAGAAAACATTCAAGTCATGGAAAATTTATTTTAATGAATCCATAATGTAATTTGGTTTCATAAGAAAATAATTTGATTCTTTTTTATATAAAATATTTGGTGGGAGTTTGTTCATTTTTATAATAGTATATTTTGATGAAAGTTTACTTATTAGAAATGAGATACCAATCTTAGAGACCATTAATAATTGGTTAAATACATGTTTCTCTATGAAATACATAAGAAAAGAAACATATGTTATTGGAATCAAAATCCATCATGATAGATATAAGATACTACTTAGTCTATGTTGGGGTATTTATATTGAAAAGATACAAAGTAGATTCAGTATAGAACAATCCAATAGTGAAATTTTTCCAATGTCATATGGTAATCAACTTTCCAAGAAACTGTGTCCTTAGAAAAATTAGGAGAGACAAAGAATATTAAGAATTCCATATGCCTCAAAAATTGGTTCAGTCATGTATTTAAAGTTGTGTCCCATGATATATATTTCTTATGTTTTAAGTGTAGTAAGAATGTATCATGCAGATCTATGATACTTCCATTGTATAGAAATCAAAACAATCTTTATGTATCTGAGGTGAACTCTGGATATATTCCTAGAATATGGGGAATATTAGGAGATAGTTATTAGGAGATATATCGACATTGGTTTCCAAAAAAATCAATATGATACTAAGTCACAATTTGGATGCGTCTTCACCATAAATATAGGGTTTTGAGTGAGAATATCACAAAGAAAGTAGCTATTTTTTGGATTCTATAGCAGAGCCAGAGTAAATTTTGGATTATGATATATCTAAAAAGTAGTATGGATACATAATTTTAAACAATGTATGGATGTTAAAACTATAATTAAAGACTATATCATAGTTTACTTTTATAACACTATAGTGGAGTTTCTCACTAAAGAACCAAGGTTACATTAATAGATAAAACATATACTCTGAAAGTATCATCTCTAGAGAGATTTTTCTCAGAGAGGTGAAGTTGAAATGATCTGTATTTCGATAGAAGAAATTGTGGTAGACTCCTTAACAAAACCCATCTATTATCAAAACAATGATCTTTATTTTAGATATATGAGACTAAATTTTTTTATCATTTGGATCTATGCTGGGTGGGAGTTGTTGGAATTGGTATCCTAGAACCAACTAGTTATTAATTGTATTAAAAACAGTGAATATTAAATGTTTATTATCATATATCGATCATTTTTATATATGAATTTAGTGTGATATTGTCTTAGGATGTTTATCGCATCAAAATAGTTTATATTAGTTCCCTACTATGATGAGAACCTTGAGATGTTATGATGATATCTCTTAAATATCAGTCTTATGGTTATGAAAACACACTGTGAAGGGGAATATAATTTGTCAAATGTAAATTGAGAGTGATCATAAGAGGATGAGGCATCATCTCATTAATTTCACCCTTGGTGACATTCAAAACATTATATTATGATGATATACCCTCCAATGGGAATTTTTCATGTTTGTGTGTCATCCGTTATTCCTATCTGCGAGTATGTGTAATGGTCCCTAGACTTTAAGATTATTATTAATACATATCATGAGTCTCGTGATTAGATGTATTTATAAAACCTATAATCCTCTATTTTCATTATAATTATGGTATGTTGGGTATTTCATGATTAGTATGTTCTTAAATAAGTCGAGTAAGTAATTCTCTAATCCATTTATGAAAGTTAATATCTTAGCTCATTGATTAGAATGGACCCATCGAGATAAATTCCATGGAAATGGGGGTGTATACATGTTCATTTTAGATAATAAAATAAATATATATCAAGAATTAAGGTTTATTACCTAATAATAAAACTGTCTTGATGAGATATCGAGATAAATGGATTATATTACATAGTTTATGATTTTATATGTTTATTGATATTATAATATCAACTTTTTTATCTTGGGCTACTTAACCTTCTTATAGATAGTAATCTTGGACTTTAGGAAATTATACCTGATGAAAATGAGGAATAAGCCTATAGGGTTACATAGTAAGTGTTCTCATTTATCTCAATTATTTTTTTTTTTTGAATTTAATTATTGGAGTAAATATTATTCTCAAGTTCAAGGAAAAACTTTATTCTGGATTTATTGATCACAAAAATTAAATAAATATTTATTCACTAGGTAATTATTTAATTATGTGGATATATGATATTTATATGTTTGATTAATGCATATTTATACATTTATTTGATAAATTTCAAGGAGGACTGGCCGACCAAGATTTTGTCTGGTGATAAATATTAATTTGTAAGACAAAAAAATAATATTTATATTTGATCCAGTTAGTTAATTACATGAAAAAATTATATTATTATAATTATTACATGGTATGGGGTCATATATGGTTTAATATATTATTTAAGTTTTGTTGTTTAATTAAACAATATTTTAACCCTAACTCTATAAATAGATGGCCATATTTTTTGCATAAATTTTGATCAAAATAAAGAATCATTCTGCAAAATGTAATCTATAGATCTCTCTCGAGACTAAAGAACTCTCTAGAGATTCTCATTTCTCCATCATATTAATAACTAGAGTGCAAGGATGATTCTTCAAGCCCAATTTAATCATCACAATGGTCAAGGAAAACACTGCAAGATTATTTATTCATCACACTAACATCGTACAATTCATTGGAATTGTTCAAAGATCAAAATAATATATATGGATCGCCACTAGATAGATTCTACATTTGTATCATAAAAGAATAATAATGGATGATAGAAATAGGTTTCTGATTATCATTATATTTTATCAAATAAATATCTCAAGATCGAGGTATAATTTCTTCTGATATATTTAGATTAATTATAAATTTAATTTTAAATGATATTATCTTGGTTCTGGTGACCTTATTTTTAAATATTATTTGGAAAAAATGATTGTGTATGAAATTTATGTCTTGTACAATATGTTAATAATCCATCAAATTTGACAAATTTTTATGCGGAACAACCCAAATAAGCACTTCTATTGTTCTCAGAACCTTTATGTGTTTGTGTATAAATTTTTGTATGTATATGTGTATGGAAATTTGTATGTGTATGTGTATGTGTATGTGTATGTGTATGTGTATGTGTATGTGTATGTGTATGTGTATGTGTATGTGTATGTGTATGTGTATGTGTATGTGTATGTGTATGTGTATGTGTATGTGTATGTGTATGTGTATGTGAATGTGTATGTGTATGTGTATGTGTATGTGTATGTGTACGTGTACGTGTATGTGTATGTGTATGTGTATGTGTATGTGTATGTGTACGTGTATGTGTACGTGTACGTGTATGTGTATGTGTATGTGTATGTGTATGTGTATGTGTATGTGTATGTGTATGTGTATGTGTATGTGTATGTGTATGTGTATGTGTATGTGTATGTGTATGTGTATGTGTATGTGTATGTGTATGTGTATGTGTATGTGTATGTGTATGTGTATGTGTATGTGTATGTGTATGTGTATGTGTATGTGTATGTGTATGTGTATGTGTATGTGTATGTGTATGTGTATGTGTATGTGTATGTGTATGTGTATGTGTATGTGTATGTGTTTGTGTATGTGTATGTTTATGTGTATGTGTATGTGTATGTGTATGTGTATGTGTTTGTGTATGTGTATGTGTATGTGTATGTGTATGTGTATGTGTATGTGTATGTGTATGTGTATGTGTATGTGTATGTGTATGTGTATGTGTCTGTGTGTGTGTATGTGTATGTGTAAGTGTATGTGTATGTGTAGGTGTATGTGTATGTGTATGTGTCGGTGTGTGTGTGTGTGTGTGTATGTGTAGGTGTATGTGTATGTGTATGTGTACGTGTATGTGTGTGTGTATGACTATGGGTATGGGTATGTGTGTGTGTATGTGTCTGAGTCTATGTATGTGTATGTGTATGTGTATGTGTATGTGTACGTGTACGTGTGCGTATGGGTATGTGTATGTGTATGTGTATGTGTATGTGTATGTGTATGGGTATGGGTATTTGTATGTGTATGGGTATGGGTATGTGAATGTGTATGTGTATGTGTATGTGTATTTGTATATGTATGGGTATGTGTATGTGTATGTGTATGTGTATGTGTATGTGTATGTGTATGTGTATGTGTATGTGTATGTGTATGTGTATGTGTATGTGTATGTGTATGTGTATGTGTATGTGTATGTGTATGGGTATGGGTATGTGTATGTGTATGTGTATGTGTATGTGTATGTGTATGTGTATGTGTATGTGTATGTGTATGTGTATGTGTATGTGTATGTGTATGTGTATGTGTATGTATATGTGTATGGGTATGTGTACCTGTATGTGTATGAGTATGAGTATGTGTATGTGTATCTGTATGTGTATGTGTATGTGTATGTGTATGCGTAGGTGTACGTGTATGTGTACGTGTATGTGTACGTGTATGTCTATGTGTATTTGTATTTTTATGTGTATTTGTATTTTTATGTGTATGTGTATGTGTATCTGTATCTGTATCTGTATGTGTATGTGTCTGTGTCTGTGTATCTGTATATGTATCTATATGTGTATGTGTATGTGTAGGTGTAGGTGTAGGTGTATGTGTACGTGTACGTGTACGTGTACGTGTACGTGTATGTGTATGTGTACGTGTATTAGTATGTGTATGTGTATGTGTGTCTGTGTCTGTGTGCGTGTACGTGTACGTGTCTGTGTATGTGTGTGTGTAGGTGAATGTGTATGTGTGTGTGTGTGTGTGTGTGCATGTACGTGTGTGTGTGTATGTGTGTGTGTATGTGTCAGTGTCTGTGTTTGTGTATGTGAATGTGTCTGTGTATGTGTACCTGCATGTGTCTGTGTATGTGCATGTGTATGTGCATGTGTATGTGGATGTGTATGTGTATGTGTGTGTGTGTGTGTCTCTGTCTGTGTCTGTGTCTGTGTCTGTGTCTGTGCATGTGTCTGTGTATGTGTATGTGTATGTGTATGTGTATGTGTATGTGTATGTGTATGTGTATGTGTATGTGTATGTGTATGTGTATGTGTATGTGTATGTGTATGTGTATGTGTATGTGTATGTGTATGTGTATGTGTATGTGTATGTGTATGTGTATGTGTATGTGTATGTGTATGTGTATGTGTATGTGTATGTGTATGTGTATGTGTATGTGTATGTGTATGTGTATGTGTATGTGTATGTGTATGTGTATGTGTATGTGTATGTGTATGTGTATGTGTATGTGTATGTGTATGTGTATGTGTATGTGTATGTGTATGTGTATGTGTATGTGTATGTGTATGTGTATGTGTATGTGTATGTGTATGTGTATGTGTATGTGTATGTGTATGTGTATGTGTATGTGTATGTCTATGTGTATGTGTATGTGTATGTGTATGTGTATGTGTATGTGTATGTGTATGTGTATGTGTATGTGTATGTGTATGTGTATGTGTATGTGTATGTGTATGTGTATGTGTATGTGTATGTGTATGTGTATGTGTGTGTGTATGTCTATGTGTATGTGTATGTGTCTGTGTCTGTGTCTGTGTATTTTTCTGTGTTTGTGTATGTGTCTGTGTATTTTTCTGTGTCTGTGTATGTCTGTGTGTGTGTGTCTCTCTATATGAGTATTTTCATGTGCATGTATGTGTATCTGTATGTCTATGAGTGTTTATGTGTATGTGTATATATGTTTATGTAGTATTTGTATGTGTGAAAATGTATGTGTATGTGTATGTGTATGTGTATGTGTATGTGTATGTGTATGTGTATGTGTATGTGTATGTGTATGTGTATGTCTATGTCTATGTCTATGTCTATGTCTATGTCTAGGTTTATGTGTATGTGTATGAGTATGTGTATGGGTATGTGTATGTGTATGAGTATATTTATGTGTATGTGTATGTGTATGTGTACGTGTACGTGTATGTGTAGGCGTATGTGTAGGTGTATGTGTATGTGTATGTGTATGTGTATGTGTATGTGTATGTGTATGTGTATGTGTATGTGTATGTGTATGTGTATGTGTATGTGTATGTGTATGTGTATGTGTATGTGTATGTGTATGTGTATGTGTATGTGTATGTGTATGTGTATGTGTATGTGTATGTGTATGTGTATGTGTATGTGTATGTGTATGTGTATGTGTATGTGTATGTGTATGTGTATGTGTATGTGTGTGTGTGTGTGTATGTGTATGTGTATGTGTCTGTGTGTGTGTGTGTGTTTGTGTATGTGTATGTGTTTGTGTATGTGTATGTGTATGTGTCTGTGTATCTTTATGTGTCTTTGTATGTGTCTGTGTATATGTATGTGTATGTGTATGTGTATGTGTATGTGTATGTGTATGCCTATGTCTGTGTCTGTGTCTGTGTCTCTGTGTGTGTGTTTGTTTGTATATGTTTATGTGTATGTGTATGTGTATGTGTATGTGTATGTGTATGTGTGTGTCTGTGTCTGTGTATGTGTATGTGGATGTGGATGTGTATATGCATGTGTCTGTGTATGTGTATGTGGATGTGAATGTGTATGTGGATGTCTATGTGTATATGCATGTGGATGTGTATGTGGATGTGCATGTGTATGTGTATGTGTATGTGTATGTGCATGTGTATGTGTATGTGCATGTGCATGTGTATGTGTATGTGTATGTGTGTGTATATGTATGTGTCTGCTTGTGTGTGTGTGTCTGTGTGTGTGTGTCGGTCTCTGTCTGTGTGTGTGTCTGTGTCTGTGTGTGTGTGTGTGTGTGTGTGTATGTTGTGCGTGTGTGTGGATATGTGTATGTGCATATATGTTTATGTAGTATGTGTATGTATGCATACGTATGTGTATGTATGTGCTTGAATGTGTATATGATTGCATGTATGTGCATGAGTATACATGCGTGTACGTGTATTTGTATGTGTATGAATGTATGTATGTGTATGTGTATGTGTATGTGTGCGTGAATGTGTAAGTGTATGAGTATGTGTCTTTGTATGTGTATGTGTATGTGTATGTGTATGCGTATGTGTACGTGTACGTGTACACGTTTGTGTATGTGTATGTGTAATTGTATGTGTATGTGTATGTGTACGTGTATGGGTATGTGTACGCGTATGCATATGTGTATGTATATGTGTATGTGTATGTGTATGTGTATGTGTATGTGTATGTGTATAGGTATGTGTATGCATATGCGTATGCGTATGTATATGTGTATGTGTATGTGTATGTGTATGTGTATGTGTATGTGTATGTTTGTATACATGTATGTCTTTGCATATGTATGTGTGTATCTTTACGTGTATGTGTATGTGTAGGTTTGTCTACATGTATGTCTGTGTGTATGTATGTGTGCATGTGTATGTATATAATGTTTATGTTTATTTATTCATTTAATATTATTTATTCATTTTTAATATTTCTCTATTTTTAGCATTTTCTGTAATTTATTCATTTTTAATATTAATTATATTTTGATATTTATTAATTTTTAATATTTATTCATTTAATATTTTTGTAATATATTCAATTTTGATATTTATTTATACATTTCTAAATATTTATACATTTAATTACATAATAATATTTTAATTATTATTAAAAATTCTAAATGTTAATAATTAATTATATTATTTATATACAATCAATAAAATACATGCATGAAATTGATTGAAGGCCTTAGATTTTTAATTTATTTATGCATAATACTCGTTCTAAATAGGTTGAGAGAGAACCCTGCATAGCTTGAAAGCCCAATGTCACAAAGTCTAAAGTACATGGCCCGAAAGTCCAAGGGCACAAGCCCTTTGCATATTTATGACCCGACTACAATAAAAAAACCCTTCCCAACACATCTAAATGTCTACATCATCTCCCATCCTAAAGCTGCTTACAGCTTACAATGCCTTATGTAGAGCTGTATGGGTTGATGGTTGGCATCATATCCCTCCTTCATTCATTGTCGAGTTTACTCCACCTAGTGCCTACTTCTTCTCTAATACATTAGCACTTGGTTGCTCCAATAATTCAAACTTGCTCTGATTCATGGCTTGAGGGTCATGTGGCCCATTGGCCTTGAATATGTTTGGTCCATATGAAGAGTAGCCTGAAGTCCCATGGTTGGCTCGAAGGCCCTGTGGCCCGAAGGACTAATTATTTGGCTCGAAGACCCAATTTGATTGAATAGTGTCGCAGCTATAGTTCTCCTACAGTAATACTGCAGCAATACAGTGTTCCGCCCTTTCCGTATTTGAGCTTGGGTCTTTAATGCAGGTGTATCGGGTGCTTAACAAGAATCCAAAACATTACTGCACAATCAATACAATACATACATCAATAATTAGCAGTAATATTCTTATTTATTTATTAATTTTTATTCATTGATTTGTGTTTTCAATTCATGTAATTAATGTTATTAATTCACTATTAAAAATTATTTTTGTAATTTATACAATTTTATATAATCGATCTTAATATTATTTCAATAAATATTAGTTTTTACATTATGGATATTTTTCGATTTTTAAATTTTTTGTAATTTAATCATTTTTTTAAATTTACAATAATTTATTTAATAAGTTTCAATATTTTCAATATGTTTGTAATTTATATGATTAATATTTATTCATTTTTATTTCTTAAGTTTTAATATTTTTAATATGTTTGAAATTTATCTAATTGATTTACTTAAATAAATTCCAATTTTAATATTTTTTATAGTTAATATAATTCATTTTTAAAAATTTGTTATTTATATAATTAATATTATTTATTTTATTATTTTTATAAATTTTTATGTGTTTACAATTAATGTAAATAATGTTATGAATTAAAATTTTAAAAAAATTGTAATTTATTCAATTTAATTTATTTGATTATTAATATTATTTTTTGTGTATTTATCAATTTATAATATTTTTGGAATTTATTTATTTTTAAAATTTTTAAATATTTATTTACTATGTTTTAATATTTTCAATATGTTTTAAATTTATATGATTAATATTATTCATTTTTATTTGTTAAGTTTTAATATTTTTAATATGTTCCAATTTTATTTTATTGATTTATCCAAATTGATTTTAATTTTAATATTTTTTAAAATCAATATAATTTACTTCAAAAACTTTCATTATTTATATAATTAATATTTTTTACTTATTCAGTTTTTACGTATTGGCAATTCATGTAATTAATTTTATGAATTTACTTTTTGAAATATTTTTATAATTTATTCAATTTAATTTAATAATTTTAAATATTCACTCATTTAATATTATCAATTGATTTTTATATTTATGGATTTTTAATATTTTTGGAATTACTTATTTTTTAATATTTATTTATACATATTTATTTACTAAGTTTTAGTATTTTCAATATGTTTGTAATTTATATGAGTAATTTTCATTCAATTATATTTATGAGGTTTTAACATTTCTAAAATATTTAAAATTCTTATAATCCATTTACTTAAATGTATTTTTTAATATTTTTTTAATTTAAATAGTTATTATAATTTATCTTTAATAATTTTGTTATTTATATAATCTATATTATTTATTTACTCATTTTTTCTTCATTTTTTTATGTGCTTACAATTCATTTAATTAATCTTAAAAATTCATTTTTTTAAATATTTTTGTAATCTATTCAAATTTCATTTATCCATTTTTAAAATTCTCTCATTTAATATTATTTTTTTATTTTTAATATTTATTAATTTTTATAGTTTTTTGGAATTAAATATTTTTTTAATATTTATTTATACATATTAATTTACAAAGTTTTAATATTTTCAATTTTTTGTAATTTATGTGAATAATATTTATTCATTTTTGTTTATTAAGTTTTATTATTTTTTATATGTTTCAAATTCATATAATTAATTTATTTAAAATTGTTATTTGAAATTTTTGTAATTCAAAGAGTTAATATTATTCATTTTTAATAATTATTTTATTTTCATTGTTAATATTTTTATTTATTCATTTCTATACATTTTTTAGGTGTTTGTAATTTATATAATTAATGTTAAAAATTCACTTTATTTTAATATTTTTTATATTTTATTCAAATTTATTCATTCATTTTTATATTCATTCATTCGATATTATTTATTCATTTTTTATATTTTCAACATTTATTCAGTCTTTATTAGTTATTTATATTTATTTATTTATTAAGTTTAGATATTTTCAATATGTCTGTAATTTATAAAATTAATTTATTTTAATGCATTTCTTAACATTTTTGTAATTAAAATAGTTAGTATAGTTTATTTTTTATAATTTTATTATTTATATACTTAAAACTTTTTATTTATTCATGTTTATTCCTTTTTTTACATTTTGATCAGTACTAGGTTAAGCGCTAATGAAAGTGTATTTTATCTACATGAAAACCAAAGTACTAAAAAATACCACATTTATTAGTATATTTTTAGAATTGAATAAAGTAAATGATTTGTTAGTACTAAGAAATTGCTGAAAAAAGTTGTATTTCTCAATGCTTATATTGTTAACACTAATAAAATGGGATTTTGTCAACAGTTTTTAGAAAACACTATCCCTCTTTAAAATTAACCCTTCCATATCACTTCTTTTTTGGGTCACATCCAAGCTCTAGTGGAACTAAAGCTCTAATGTTGTCAAAGTCAATTGTTTTGGGAAAAGAAAACCTCAAAACTGAAAGTGTGAAATTTTTATCTTGTTTTAAGGAATCTCAATCTCATTCAATCTTTCATGTGTTTCATGATTTTTTTGATTTTATCTTCCCTTTCTCGTCGACAGCAAATGAACTCATTTTTTAAATTATCAAGTGATACTAAAATAGATATTTTTGTTGATGTTCTTTCCAATATCACCTATATTTAAGAGAATGTTTGAAATGCATGAGGCAACTAACTATTTTTTATTCTAGTAACTTCGATTAAAAATCATCAACATCTTCATATTTTTTAACAAATACGATGTAATTGTTGGAGTTAGTTCCCTAAACCCAACTTTTGTGTACTTTATGATAACTTGTATTCATTGTTCTGAATATTAATAAAATCCTTATCACATCATGATTGTTCTTTTGTCTAACATAGTATGTGATAATGTCTGAAGAGAAGTTGTCACACTGAAAGTTCATAGCAATTCCCCACTATGATGAGAACCCAAAAGTTCCATGATAGTATTCCTAAAATATATCTTCTATAGCTGCATGAAATCATTTGAGAGACACAAATGATACAGGCTATCAGGGTTGGAGAATCATAGGACTTTGAAAATGTTCTCATTGTGTATTCACTTGGTAATATCTAGTATAAGATATTATGAGAATGAGACCCGCCAGTAGAAAATTCACATTTATATGTATCATTGGATGTTACTATCTATAGATGTGTTTATTGTTCCTCAGAATTTAATATTATAATTAATGAGTGTTATAAGTCACGTAATTTGATGTATTAATGAAAACCATGGTGACATATATTTACAGTGAGGTACGATACGTTAGGTGTGTCATGAAATTTTTTTTATTAATTAATAATGTTAGAAAGTATTTTCACCTATCTTCTTTAACAGAAGTTGATATCTTAATCCCTTTGATTGGAATGATATAGCCTAAATAAATCTATAGGCATGGTGTTATATAAGAGAGTTTGATTTCTAGAAATTCAAAGAAATGGACATCGAGCACATGGGTTGATGGCACTAGCATGTAGCCTGCTTGATTATATATATCAGCATAAAGGTATTTTATTACATAGTTAGCATCTGTATGAGCTATTATGCCATCATGGAATTAACTACTTTCTCTATGGGTTTATTTTAATGTTGTCAGACATTAACCTTGAAATTTAGGTTGATTTGCTTAATTCCACCGAGGAAGGGGCCTAGAGGGTCACACACTAAGTGTATACACAATCTCAGTTAAATAATGTATTATTGTTTATTATTTAACAAGTGGAATAAATATTATTATTTCACGTGATTTAATATTTTTTCATGTTTTCTTCATCGTATATATTCTATCACCAATTAATCAAAAGAATATTATGCTATCAGAATATTTAATAAATATTTATTTGTTAATTGGTGGATATAATATTTAATTATTTACTAGAAAATAATTCACTGATATTTATTTATTAAATAATTTTTCTTTATTCAAGACCCAGTTAATATTGTGGTGGAATGGATAATCGAGTTTCATGGTCCAATGAGAAATTTTATATATTGAATATTATTTGAATAAATAATATTTAATTTTTATTTTTGATTTTAGCACATGTTGAGAAATAATGATGTTATTATTATTATAAACATGGGGTTCCATGGGGACTAAATGAATAATAAAGGGCACTAGTGTAATTATTTATTCTAACCATATTAGTATATAAACCCAATTATAGTATTTTCTTAAGGGAGCCAATTCATTTTGTGTTGTGAAAAATGAGATCCAGAGATAATTATCTCAAGCCCTATAGAGATCCCTTTTCGACAATGCTATGAAGAATGGAGAGCGGTCTTCCTCCACCTTCCACTCTCAAGTCAAGAGAGATCAAGGAGTATCCTTTTGAAGTGATTATTAGGGCGATTAAAGGAGAACAACGCAAGTGATAGGATCTATCATTCTAGAACACGGAGATTCCTACAATGATTTTCAAAGAATCATGGAACACATGTAGATCACCTCTAGATGGAATCAATTCTTGATATCTACAAGGAAATGATGATACGGCGTTGATCTATTGTGATACCCATCAATGAAGAAAGAATTTATCACAAGGTAATTATTTAATTTCTTAAATTAATTATAAATAATATGCGACTATCTTTTTATTCATTTCTATAATTTATTCATTGTCTAAATTCTTTGATTCAATTACATTGATCAAAACACATTTTGTCATGTAAATATCATATTAATCATCAATCATGATAATAATAAAATTTGTCCATGACCCATCTGACGCTTCTAGTGCACTTAAAACCTACAAGTGGTATCGAAAGGTGGTGCGTAATTATTTACAATTATTTAAAAATTATTGATTTATTTATTCGTTTATTATTTCCTTTAAATTATAGTTTAATCATTCTTTAATATGAATTGTGATATTGTTTTCTTCCTCTTTGTTTCTCATAAATATAATCAAATCCATTAATTTTATGAATGAAATAAATTCAAAGATCTCATTTGAAAGTGCTAAGGAGTCAGTATGGATAACACAAGAGTACACATCGTGTAACACATAGGTGGGCGTCTTGTACTACTATTTAATACATCGAGAATTAATTTATAATTAATTCAATTCATGTGCATTTATTACATGTGGGGAATTTAATTATACATCACGTGTGGACTGGGCTAGCCTGGAACATGGTCAATTGGATTACAAGTCATGTAACTTCATTACACGAAGTGTCGTCCCATAGTCACAGAAGGGCCATGTATTCTTTTACAAGACCTATATGACTGGTGGTTCTGTAACTCAGAGACCACATGTTGTGTAACCTCTGTACACATCATGCACTCCAATATTTTCCATGTCATGGTTACACGCTGATCCCCTAAGTGTGTGTCACAGATAGACGGTGACAAAAATATGCACCATGTAGCTCCAATGTACATGCCATGTACTTTTAACAAATTGTGAAGAATTAAAAATAAATCTAATATATTGAGAAAACATTATCAATATGCGTTCTATGTAGTCTTTAAGTTGGTAGTACACACTATGTGATGGGTTTTATATATATAAATTTCTAATTAATTTCAACATAATGTTCGGATCTGCATATCATGTATAATTCATATTATAGTTATTACTCTATTTTCATCGAAGCATTAAAAGATATATAAATACCATGTGTTCTATTTGATCATTAAGTTTGTCATGACATGTCCCTCGGGGCCCGTACCATGTCTAACCCCAAGTCCGCCTTCCATAGGCCAGGGGCTGGTGACTAGCACCAAAGGCATATTCCCTAAAACTGGGAAGGCATTTCCCTTATAACCAGTAAGCACATGCAACCAAGAACACATAATATAGGAACACAAGTAAAATTAATTGTAAATAGAGTGATTGTTTTAAGAAAAGGGGGCCAGAATACAAGCCCAACTAGAAAGTACAAGTACAACTGTGATACAATACAACTGAAGAAATAGAAGACACAGCTATTGGACCATCCTTTTAGGTTACTACCTAAAAGGTTGGTATAGATCACCTCCTCATCACTCCTCATCTATCTGTATCCTCCGTGTACTGACTCATCGTAGGTTCCACCTCCGAGTACTGTCCTGTCGTGTTACTCTCTGCCTCAGTCAGCGATGTTCATCATCTGCATCCAACACAACAAGGTGCGGTCATAGCTCATACAGGGGTGAGTATAATGATACTGAGTAGGGACCCTGAGACCCTCTAGGTCTCAAAAAATACAACAAGTATAAAACACAAATTATGAAACCAACAGATAGCCTTACTTAGGTATATTCCCATACATATACCTAAGTTATCATGTAATCCATCTCAATCATGAGGAAAACACAGACGTTCTGACTCAGCTCACACCAGGATTTATTCTAGGGGTAGTAACAAGTAGCATTTTCAAGAACAACATGGAACACCTCGGCTGTTGGAGAACTCTTCCTCTGCCGAGTATAGTGGGCCTATCGCATCACACAGAGGCGCTTCCAACTAACCTTAGATTGCTGAGGTACTCCTCTTATTGAGTACCGTGGGTCTACTGCATCACACAGAGGTGCTCCCCACTGGGGGGCTGCCGCATCACACAGAGGCGTTCCCCCTCGTAGTCTGTTGAGGTACTCCTCCTATCGAGTACCGTGGGTCTTCCATGACACCAAGGTGCTCCCCACTGTGGGTCTTCTGTGACACCAAGGTTCTCCCCAATAGGCTAGTCGGGTCTCTCTAAGTCGAAACGGTCAGCAGTCGTCAAGTCTCAGCCAGCCACTAGGTCTCCGCACTATGCTCGCTCGTCTACGGGAGGATCCGCTCCACAAGCTACTGGTAAATACTCCAAATTCCATGAATTACCATGGAGAAGTGTTGCAAAGGTCCGCCGCATCATAGGGGTCTCAACGTAAGAGACGGTGCGTCAATCGGACGCTCGGTCTGTGATTTATTAGCCTTTTAGTCCCGGGGGGCCAGTTGGATTCGTGGTTGATCCAACCTTACCCTTCCCCATATTAATCCAAAACACAGTGGGGTATCACTCAAAGAGACTATCTCACTCCCATATTTCTAGCACCGCTGACAGTTCATCAAACGAATGTTTGGTACCAAAGTTATGTCCAAAAGAAAGTAAATGGGTCGTAGTGGGCCTGGGTCCGATCTGACCCGGTCGGACCGAACCGGCCCGCAGTGCGGCTCATCCCGTTGGGTTATTTTGTCCCACTAGGTCTGACTTGAAAGTACTCGAGGGGCCGCAGAGGGCCGCGAGTGGCGGCAGAGGGCGTGAGGCCGTGAGGTGGCTCGGCCAGGGCAGTTCGTAGGTCTGGCGGGCGGCGCGATCCGGGGCGGCTCGGAGGGTCGGTGGGCCTCGCCAGCCAGGGTGGCTCGGAGGGCCAAAGAGCCTCGCCAGCTAGGGTGGCTTCGAGGGCCAGTGGGTGGCGCGAGCCAGGGGGCTTAGAGGGCTGCATCGAGGGCAGTTTGGCTGGGGTGCGAGGCCGATTCGGCTGGGAGGCTAGAGCACCGCGGGGGCGCGAGGTCGGTTCAGCCGGGAGCCAAGTGGGCCACTGGGGAACAGGGCCCGTTCGGCTGGGAGACCGGAGCGCCGCAGGGGCACGGGGCCGATTCGTCCAGGAGGCCAGAGCGCTGCGGGGGTGCGGAGCTGGTTCAGACGGGAGGTCAGAGCGCTGCGGGGGCGAGGGGCCGGTTCAGTTGGGAGGTCAGAGCGCCACAGGGCGGCTCGTCTAGGGCACAGAGCCAGGGCGCATGGCCAGTTTGGCTAGGAGCATGGAGCACCACGTGTGGCTCGACCGGGGTGCTGAGCCGGGGCGAGCGACCGGTTCATCCGGGAGACCGTAACGTCGCGGGGGTGGCGCGAGTTGTGGAGGCCGCTGGTGGCGGCATTGTTGCATTATTCACCTTCATCACCTTCATCTCCTTCATCCATTTCAAGGAGTACACCAAATAAGAACGGCGGAGGGGTCGGTCCATGTCTTTTTGGCCCATACCCTACACATTTAGAGTGATAGCAACAGGTTCACAAAGAACGAAGCATGAATGTGTATGGAAGATATATTAAAACATCATTTCCCACAACCCGCGTCAATCTCTATTCCCAAATCCTAGAAAAGAATTATAAGGGGAGAACATGGGAAGTAATAATCAATAAACCCCTACCTCATTTTCTTGATGACGTTGGTGCAATATGGTAGTATGGTTGTCGATTCTCCATAGATGAGGACGTCCCATGTCAGAAGAAGTCCCGAGGAAGAAAGTCAAAGGATGTTGGCATTCTTCGTAGGTGGAGCGTTATTCATTGGGAGGTGAAGTTATTCATTGGAGATCTTTCTCCCAAGTTCTCACAATCCTCCTTTTCCAATAAATGAATAGCCAACCAAGTAAAATATGTTTAACTATTTTTTTGTTGGTGATTCAAAGTTGTCTTAATTAATTTGTAACAATAAATGGGTTGCGTTGGCAAAATTAAAAAGGGAGGATACCAAGGGTTGTCATAATTAATGTGGAGGAATCTCAAGAGGGTCCTCCAAATTAATGAGGGATTTGAAGAGGTTTAGACCTCGGGTGGCCCCCACCACCACAACCTCTCATGGGAGGTCAGGCTTGGGTGGTCCCCACCACCATAACCTCACATGGGAAGTTAAGGTCTAGCAGTTCCCACTTCTCAACTTCCACGTGGAGGATAAAACTCATGTTCTCCCACATCCACAATATTCACAATGGTGGTTCAAATAAAAATAAAATGTTTTCAAAATTTTATTTTTATTTTATACCTTCACGAAAAACCAAAAAACTAACTTTCACTTTCGACCAACTATTGTTGAGGTGAATGTATCCTTAAGCGAATATCGGCACTACGAGTTCAATGGTGCCCTCATATTTAAATTCTGAACATCGATTTAAAAGTTATAAAAACCCGCTCATATGTTTACTGGACTTACCTGAAAAAAAAAATTTCATAAATTCATTCTGGGCCTCCAGGCCTTGGAATTATGCACCGTCAATTTTTGCAGACTTGTAAAATTCCCATTTATTTAAAAAAATTACAAGGAAATTATGGGTCTTTACATTCTCCCCACCATATGATTTACGTCCTTGTAAGACACAACTCAAACTAAGGGAATGATTGGGGGTACTGAGCATGCATTTGAGCCTCTCGCTCCCATGTTCTCTCCTGGAGGTTCCCGTGCTACCAGCGAACACGCCCCAGAGGTTTCAACCGTCCATGAAGGACTCTCTCTTATCAATCCTCAATATCTATTGGAACCTCCATAAAAGTATCCCCATCGTCGATGTCCATCTCCCCATGGTCGATGATTTGATAAAGTTCATGCATGTATCTCCTCAGTTGGGATACGTGGAAGACGTCATGCACCCGGTGTAACTAAGGTGGGAGAGCTAAGTGGTATGACACCTCGCCAACTCTGCTGAGGACCTAAAATGGTTCGATGAACCTCAGAGATAACTTGATGCCTCGTCCAAATCTCCACAAACCTCATCGAGGTGAGACCCATTGAAAGACATGGTCGCCATCCTCGAACTCCATAGGTCTTCGTCTTCTGCCAGCATACGACTTCTGCATGCTCTATGCAGTCTTCATCTGCTCCGGGATGATCTACACCTTCTCTGTGGTAGCCTATACCATCTCTAGTCCCACTAGTTCTGACTCCCCTGGGTTAGTCTAGCACAAAGGTAATTTGCAAGGTCTCACGTACAACACCTCAAAAGTTTCCATCCCAATGGTGGAGTGATAGTTGTTGTTGTATGAAAACCCCACTAAAGGTAAGTGATCCTCCAATCTATGACCAAAGTCGAGGACACAAGCACCCAGAATGTCCTCGAGGGTCTGAATGGTCCGCTCAGTCTGACCATCCATCTGAGGATGGAAGGCGGTGCTCAAACAAAGATACGTCCTGAAAGCCTCCTACAACCCCTTCCATAGCCAGGAAGTAAAATGTGTGTCACGATCAGAGACAATTGTCGAAGGTACTCCTTGTATCCACATAATCTCCTACACATAGAGGTGTCCCAAGATCTCTATTGAACCCTACTCTCTGATCGGTAGGAAGTGGGATGACTTGGTGAGTCGGTTGATGATCACCCAAATCAAGCCATGTACCCTGGATGTACGTGGAAGTCCTTTCATGAATCCCATGTAAATCTCATCCCACTTCCACTCTAGGACATCTAAAGGCTGAACCAAGTCTGATGGTACTCAATTCTCCACCATCACTTTCTGACAAGTGAGGCAGTGAGAGACAAACTCTGCAATTGATTTCTTCATTCCTGGACACCAGTATTTTCGTCGAAGATCTTGGTACATCTTCGCCACTCTTGGATGTACCGCTAGAGGGTATGTGTGGAAATCCCTCAAAACTTACTCCTGAAGTGACACTGATACCATGGTACATCCTCTGAAGAGGATTACATGCTCCCCAACTTTAGAAAATCCATCAGGTGCATAATCTGTGGATATCTGAGTACGTCGAGCCGCGCAGTCAGCGTCCCCACGTTGTGCCTCCCTGACTCACTGAAGAAGTGAGGGAGTGAATGTAAGAGACTGAAGAAAAGATGATCCATCACATTCCATGAAAGATATCTACAAAGCAACCAACTGCTTTATCGCCTCACCTAGTAGTTGTATACCGGACCTCCTGCTGAGTGAATCTAATACAATATTCCCCTTCCTAGGAGTATATACTATCTCAAAGTCATAGTCCTGGAGGAACTCAAGCCCACATAGTTGTATTAGGTTCAGCACCTTCTGAGAGAAGATATACCTGAGACTCTTGTGATCAGAGTACACAGTAAAATGCTCACCCATTAGATAGTGTCTCCACATCTTCAAGGAAAAGAACACTGATGCTAAGTCCATGTCATGGGTAGCGTAGTTCTGCTCATGTTGTCTCTGCTGTTGAGAACCATATGTGATCATTGCTTTCTCCTGCATCAGGACACATCTGATTCTGGTCCCTAATGCGTCGCAGTAGACTATGTACCCTACACCTTCCTCTAGAAGCTTCAAGATGGGGGCACTAGTCAGCCTCTACCTTTGATCCTGAAAGCTCTACTGGCATCTCTCCAACCACACAAACGGTTTCCCCTTCTTTGTCAAGGCTGATAGTGGTGCTACAACTCTGGAGAAATATGGAACAAATCTCTGGTAGTAACCAGCCAAACCCAGTAAACTTCGTACTTCTTTCACACTCCTGGGTGGCTCCCAAGAAAATACCGCCTCAATATTTGTTGGATCCACAACAACTCCAGACTCCGAGTTGACATGTCCTAGAATGTGAACCTCTTGAATCCAGAATTGGCACATTGAAAGCTTACCACAAAGATAGTGCTCTCGGAGTGTGTCCAGTACTACCTACAAATGGTAGGCATGCACCTCCACAGAAGTTAAGTAAATCAGAATGTTGTTGATAAAGGCTATGACAAAGTGATCAAGGTATGGCTGAAAGATCCTATTCATGAGACCCATGAACACTTCTGTAGTGCTGGTTACTCTGAAATGCATAACCAAGAACTCATAGTGACCGTACCGACATCTGAAATCCATCTTCTACACATCCTCATCTCAAAATATGAGCTGGTGATTGCCATATCTAAGTTCTATCTTCAAAAACCACCATGCTCCCTTCAGCTGATCAAAGAGTTCATCAATACTCGAGAGTGGGTACTTGTTCTTCATGTTCACCTAATTTAGGCGCTGATAGTCAACACAAAGCCTCAAGCTCCCATCCACCTTCTTGGAAAATAGAATTAGGGTTGCCCAGGGAGAAACACTTGGCCAGATGAATCCCTTCCCCTAAAAGTTCTCTAGATATACCAATAGCTCACGAATCTCTATGAGATCCATCCGATACGTTGGTGTAGATATCGGTGTCATCCCGGGGTTCAAGTCAATGTAAAATTCCACCTCTCTGCGATGAGGTAGACCTGGGACATCATCAGGGAAAACATCCACGTACTGGTCCACCACTACAGGATAACTCAGACTCTTCACATCAACATCTCTGAGGGTAAGGCTAGCCAACTGATGAGTGATCGGTTGCACTCTCTTTTGGGAAATTTCATCTTGTGCTGCAAAGGTTCCCTTCTCACCGGTGAAGGTAAACCTAGTCCAATCTGTGTAGACACACCGCACTTTGCACCTAATACAGTCTATCTAAGCATGGACTATAGATAACCATTCCATACCCAAGATGACATTGTAAATCCTCAACGTTGCTACTAATAGATCTCAGCTGAAGCTCTCACCTCCTAGAGTAAGCTCGAACTACAGGCACCAGTGCGTAATCATCAAATCTGCTTCCGTAGGAGTCTCTAGCCATAAGGATCGATCCAAATGCTCCGTCAGAATCTCCGAGCTCTGAACGAGGGTAGTGGAAATAAAAGAATGACTGAAACATGTGTCTATAAGTACTAAATCTATGGTGGAATAGACATAGACCGTACCCCATATCATCTTTGATGCACCTTGATCGTAAGCCTCAGCATCCTGGAGCTGATCTTTCCCATGTCCACCAACTCCCTATGGTTGGGGTGGATCTCTTGGTGGTGGTGGCGGTAATAACTCGAATCGTCACCCACCACCAGCTGTACAACCAACTCCTATGTCACTTCTTCCTGCTCCCTGTAGAAATCCTCGGTCGAACCTCTGTCTCTGCTTGGGTAGTCCATCGACCGTATATTGATCATCCGTATGGCGGGTCGGACAGTCATGAGCCATGTGACCCTGCCTGCTACATGTAAAACACTGCCTTCTCCAGTCATGTCTGTCTCCACTTCGGGTGCCCCACACAACTTATCCTGAGTCATGTGGTTGTCCACCTATAGTTCTGTTCCACTTGGACCTTTGTGACGTCTCTTTGCTGCCACCTGCAGAAGACTCCTCTATGTGATGACTAGTAGTGGGTCTTGCTGCTGGTGTCTGCTCAGCAAGGAAACTCTCCACCAAGAGGGATCTCTCTAACACTCCCACCTATGTCAGGATGCTAAGTGAGATCACTGAATCCCTGATCTCCCACCTAATTCCCTGCTCGAATGTCCGTTCTCTGAATAATGGGTCCTGCACCATATATGTGGAGTAGCGTGAGAGGTCAGTGAACCTCTTTGAGTACTGAGCTACAGTCATGCTGCCCTGCTACAGATGAAGTAGCTCCTATATACGCACTGCACGAAGAGTTACTGGAAAAAACTCTTCCTGAAACAGGCTCTCAAAGTCTTCCTAGAGAATCGTCACCTCGACATGTACCTGGAGCATCAAGCTACACTATCTTCCAGGTGCTGCCTATAGAAGGCTGGCAGAAAGGATTACAATGAGATCGGGTGGTGTCCCTATGAGTCGGAAGACTCTCACCACAACCTCCAACAAATCCTCAGCTGCATCTGGGTCCGTCTCTCCCCTAAACCTGGGAGGCCTTTGGTACTGGAACTCGTGCGACATGCTCAAGCGGCCTGCACCGTCTGCTGCTGGGGTCGGTGTCATTGGTGGCCCAACGGGGAAAGGTACTGTTGGTGCCTCTGTTGATGCCTCTACTGGAAGAGGGCCCTACACCAAGGCCTCGTCTCTTGGTGGGCTATTAGTGTGTATAACTCTTGGGAATCTAGCTGGTTGTCTACATAGAGGCATCTTAAAAAGAAATAGGTGGTCTACAGTTAAAAAATTAATAACTGGTGATATGACCTTAAGAAAACTTTTGGAAACACACACACAATCAGTGTTTTTGTGCACTGATTCAGAAATTAGAATTCAGGGTCCTGGTCTATGGATACGTCAGTCGCTGCACCAACACTGGACTCCCTAAACTGAGAACCACACCAACTACACTTAAAAATATTGCTTCACAGAAAATATCAGAGTCTTATGTTCTGCAGTATAACCAACTCCTCTGATACCAATTTGTCATGACCCATCCCCCGGGGCCCGTGTCGTGACTAACCACAAGCCCGCCTTCCATAGGCCAGGGGTTGGGGACTAGAACCAAAGGCGTATTCCTTAAAATTGGTAATCCATTTCCCTTATAACCTATAAGCACACGCAACCAAGCACATAGCAACGTAGGAACACATGTAAACAGAACTGTAAATAGAGTGAGGGAAGTAAGAAAAAGGGGCCAAAATACAAGCCCAACTAGAAATTACAAGTACAACTGTGATACAATCCAACTGAAGAAAAAGAAGAGATAGTTATTGGATCGTCTTCTGAGGTTCCTACCTGAATGGTAGGTACATATTGCCTCATCAGCACTCCTTGTCTGTCCGTCTCCTCCATGTACTGACTCGTCATAGGGTCCACCTCTGGGTATCGTCCAGTCATGGTACTCTCAGCCTCAGTCAGCATTGTCTGTTATCTGAATCCAACACAAAAAGGTGTGGGAATATCCCGTACAGGGGTGAGTATAACGATACTCAGTAGAGACCTCGAGACCCTCTAGGTCTTACAAAATCTAACAAGGATGAAACACAAAGTATGAAACCAACATATAACCTTACTTAGGTATATTCCCATGCATATACCTAAGTTATCAAGTAATCCATCTCAATCATGATGAAAACACAGAGGTTCTAACTCGGATCACACCAGTATTTATTCTAGAGGTAGTAACAAGTAATATTTCCAAGCACAACGTCAAACACCTCAGTTTCTGGAGAACTCCTCCTCTATCGAGTACAGTGGGTCTGCCGCATCACACAGAGGCACTTCCCAAAAACTATAGACTATTGAGGTACTCCTCCTGTCGAGTACCATGGGTCTGCTACGTCACATAGAGGCGCTTTCCACAGTGGGTCTGTCACGTCACACAGAGGCGCTCCCCCTCTTAGTCTGCTGAGGTACTCCTCCTGTCGAGTATTGTGGGTCTACCGCGACACCAAGGCGCTCCCCACTGTGGTTCTACCACGACACCAAGGCACTCCCAACTAGGCTATTCGAATCACTTCGAGTTGAAACGGTCAGCACTGGTCAAGTATCAGCCATCCACTAGGTCTCTACTCTATGCTCGCTCGTCTCCAAGAGTATCCACTACACAAGCTACTGGTCGATACTAAAACTGCCACAAAGTCCCACAAATAAGTGTCACAAAGATCCGCCACATCATAGGGGTCACAATGTAACAGATGGGCACGTCAATCAGATGCCTGGTCTGTGAGTTATTAGCCTTTTAGTCCCGGGGGCCCAGTTGGATTCATGATCGATCCAACCTGACCATTCCCCATCTTAATCCAAAACATAGTGGGGTATCACTCAAAGGGACCGTCTCGCTCCAAGATTTCCAGAGCCGCTGACGGTTAATGAAATGCATGTCTGATGCCAAAGTTATGGCCAAAAGAAAGTAAATGGGTCATAGTGGGCCCAGGTCAGGTCTGACCCAGTGGGCATGGGTCTGGTCCGGCCCAGTTAGACCGGCCCGACAGGCCGCATGGGACCGCGGAGGGTTTTGGGTGGCCACGAGGGCGCGAGGTCGTGAGGCGGTTTACAGGGCCGGCGGGCGGTGCAAGCCGGGGCGGCTCGGAGGGCCGGCGGGTGGCGCAAGCCGGGGCGGCTCGGAGGGCCGGCGGGTGGCGCAAGTTGGGGTGGCTCGGAGGGCCGGTGGGCGGCGCGAGCCAGGGCAGCTTGGAGGGTCGGCGGGCGGTGCGAGCTGGGGTAGTTCATAGGGCCGCGGCGAGGGCGGTGCAGCTGGGCGTGGGGTCGGTTCAGCCGGGAAGCCAGAGTGCTGTGGGGGTACGGGGCCGGTTCGGATGGGAGGCCGGAGCACTGCGGGGGAATGGGGCCAGTTCGACTGGGAGGCCGGAGCACAGTGGCGGTGAGGGGTCAGTTCGGCTGGAAGGCCGGAGTGTCATCGGGCGGCTCGGGCGGGGCGCGAATCTGGGGCGCACAGCCGATTCGGCCGGGAGGGTGGAGCGTCACGGGTGTCTCGGTCCGGGTACGGAGCCGGGGCGTATGGTCGGTTCAGCCGGGAGACCAGAACGCCGCAGGGGCGGTGTAGGTCACGGAGGTCGCGGGTGTCATCGTTGTTGCCTTCGTTACCTTCATCCCCTTCTTCGCCTTCCTCCATTTTGAGGAGTACACCAAAGAAGAATGGCAAAGGGGTCGGGCCATATTTGTTTGGCCCACACCCTCCATGTTTAGAGTGATAGCAAGTGGTTCTTAAAGAATGAATCATGAACATGTATGGAATATATTTTAAAACATCATTTCCCACAACCCTCGTCAATATCTATTCCCAAATCCTGCAAAATAATAAGAGGGGGAAAACATGGGAAGTGATAATCAATAAAACCCTACCTCATTTTCTTGATGATGTTGGTTCAAGACAGTAGTACAGTCGTCGATTCTTCATCGATGAGGACGTCCCACATCGGAAGAAGTCCCAAGGAATAAGGTCTAAGGAGGTTGGTGTTCTTCATTGGTAGAGCATTCTTCAATGGGATGTGAAGTTCTTCGTTGGAGAGCTTTCTCCCAAGTTCTCCCAATCCTCCTTTTCCAAAAAATGAATATCCAACCAAATAAAATATGTTTAACTATTTAATTTTTTGGTGATTCAAAGTTGGCTTAATTAATTGGCAACAATAAATGGGTTGCATTTGCAAAATTAAACAGGGACCAAGGGTTGTCACAATTAATTTTGAGGAAGCTCAAGAGCCTCCTCCACATTAATGAGAGAGTTTAAGAGGTTTAGACTTCGAGTGGCCCCCACCACCATAACCTCTCATGGGAGGTTAGGCTTGGGTGGTCCCCGCCACCATAACCTCACATGGGAGGTTAAGGTCTGGCGGTCCCCACTTCTCAACTTCCACATGGAGGATAAAACTCCTGTAGTCCCACCTCCACAATATTAACATGGGTGATTCAAATAAAAATAAAATGTTTGGACAATTTTATTTTTATTTTATTCCTTCAGGAAAAACCCAAAAACTACCTTTCACCATCAACCAACTGTCGTTGAGGAGAAAGTCTCCTTAAACGAATATCGGTGTTGCGAGTTCAACAGTGCCCTCCGATTTCAATTCCGATCATCGGTTTAAAAGTTATAAAAACCCACTCATATGTTTAATGAAAGTACCCAAAAAAGGTTTAGAAATTCATTCTGGGAACTTTGGGCCTCAGAATTATGCGCTGTTAATTTTCACGGACTTGTAAAATTCCCATTTATTTAAAAAAAAATTACATGGAAATTACGGGTCTTTACAAAGATGATAGTACAAGCCAAGAAATTATGTGATAAGTCATGTATGCCACATGTCACAAGAGAAATAGTATATGAGTATAATACATGTTGGGTGGGTTGGATGAGTACTCAATGTGTTTAATCCAAGGTACGTACATTTTTAAAAAAAATTAATTTAAAAAAATATTTAATTTGTTTAAAACTATGATAGATGAGAATCTCAAGTAAATTTGGGAGAGAATTAAGTTAAAATAATTGATTAATTGAATAATATAATTAATTGATTTGAGCATGAATTATCATAAATAAGAATTATTATAATTGAATAAAAAATTAATTAAATAAGTAATTTTTTGCATGCATGTGGATGATTATAATCCTAGAGTATACCATTCTATGTGACTGGTTTCGTTTAATTTATTATTAAATTAAATTTGTGGTTTGTGTTTCATCTATCCTCTCATTATGCAGGGGCCAATGTGCCCATGGTTTCTTTTATGTAAACTCATTAACAAATATTTTGGTTCCCCTCATATATGTGTGAGTAAAAGAGTATGTAATTGATGGAGCTCCCAATATAGTGTAGGTGGTCCAAGTTTGGAGGTGAGATGAAACAAATCTAAGAGAGATACATAGGTAGACATGTGGAAATCTATAACATGAACCATAAATGGTTCAATGTATTTTACTCCTAGGTATATGGTCAGTTTTTCATCTACTAGATAAACTAACCTTTAGTGAAAGAACATGATCATAACACTGTTATTTTATTTTGTTCAGTTTTTAAGGTTATTTCATTATGGAATTTTTTCATGATCATGTGAATTAATGAATTAATAAGCATGCAATATTTGACTAACATAAATTCAATTATACATAAATATTATCTAAGACATGGTTTATCACTTAATTAAATCCACTTAATATTGAAAATAGTGTATTAAAGATAATAGTTGTAAATTTATGAATAAAAGATAAAATATATCAATTATATATATTAATTTTTTATATCCTTGCACTACTTTATTTAAAATATAATCATAGTTCAAAGTGATTTACCAGCTAAAGATGGGGTGGTTTCAATTATAAATGAATTATAACATGAATTTTTGTATTTAAATAACAAATTTCACATTAAAGGTTGACTATAAAATCAAGACCTGGTGTAACTGAGAGGAAAAGGTTGAGGAAATAAAATTTATGTATTTTAGGATTGGAGAGTCCACTCAACAGATCAAGGAACTATGAGTTAAAGTATTTGGAATTTGGAATTCCTACTAAGAACCCTTAAACTTTTTCAACCATCTAAATTTAGGTTGATGAGAAGGGAAATATGGATCCTAGTTAACATAATGTCCAAGAAATATGATATTTTAAAGATAATGGTGAGGGATATTGAGTTTCAATAAAATAGTTTGAGATTAATAAATATATTATTTATTTATTTTTATAAATTTAATCTTATAAAGTAATAAAACTCTACTCATCTTATTTGTAGAAACAAAAATAGAATGACCTCAAACATATCACCATGATCTATACTTGATAAGGATATCCATCTCACAAATATAAATTTCCAAGATTGGAAAAGGCACTTATGTGTTATCCTATACCGTGAAAGGAAATTGTATGTGCTGGACAAACCTATTCTTGATAAGCCTATTAATATGGATAGTGATAAAGAGTTACCTCTCTATGAGAAAATGTTGAATGATGCTTTATATTTTTAGTGTTTCATTCTATCATCTATGACTAATGAGATTTTGAAGAAACATGAGCCCATGGATGTGTCTATCATGAAGTCACACCTTTAGGATCTCTATCAAGATAAGGTGAGACAAGAGAGATATGATATATCCAATACTCTATTTACAACTAATATTGGATATTATCTACCATATGGACCTTTTGTATTCAAGATCATGGGATAAATTTAATGCTTAGACATATTAGGGATTGAATTTCCAGTTGAGTTTCACACATATATCATATTTTCTTCACTACCCAATACCTTATCTATATTTATTGTTAATTATAACAATAGAAATAATGAGAATATTTTTTCAGAACTTATAACTCTGATTATCCAAGTGGATAAGGATGTGGGGAAATAAAATCCCATAGTCCTTATGGTCAATAATAATAGGAAGAACAAGGAAAAGGGTCCCAAGACTCATAACAAGTCTAAATCTCTCTAGCATCATCCTTCTAAAAAGAGTAAGATCTAGATTAAGGAAAAGGAAAAGGAGTTAGTATGTTTTGTATATGGAAGCAAATGACACTAAAATAATAAATGCACCTAGAAATAAGGGGAAGCTAAAGTTTTGTTTCTTATCGAGTTTAATCTTCCAATATCTACACATTGGGTATAAGATATATCTTTTGGTTCTCAAATTTGTTTCCAAATTTAGGAACCAAGTAGATTTCTAAATATTGATAGAGGAGAGGTGGATTTTTAAGATTACAATGGTGTGAGACTAGCTGCTCTAGCCATTGGATACTACCAACTTTCATTGAAAACTGAAATAATATTGGGTTTAAGATATTTTAATTATGTACCAAATTCTACCACTAACATATTTTTTGTATCATGCCTAGATGTTGATGGTTCTATTTTCCATTTTGGGAATAAAATTTGTTTATTTTATAAATATAACATATTTTATGATATGGAATATCTAAATAATAGAATTTATGTATTAAATTATTGAAACCAAGTATTGTAAATAAATAATTAATTTGGTTCACATGACTCATATAACAACCAGTTATGTAATCACTCATGTGGTCATGTAAACTAGAAACATTTGACAAAGATTTGTCAAGATATTTATTTAAACTCTTTAAATATAAAACCACTTGAAGGATGTAATGGGTTTTTACAAGGTAAAAAGACCAAACCACCATTAAGTGGATAGGTTGAAAGGTTCATGGGGATTTTAGGATTGGTACACATTGATGTGTGTGGAACATTTCCAGTATAAGCTAGACGTTTGTATTTATACTTCATAAAATTTACTAATGACTTGATTAGATAAAATTATGTATACACAATGAGGTATAAGTCTAAGTCCTTTAATAAATTCATGGAATTCAAGAATGAATTAGATAATCAACTTGTAAATAAGATGAAGAATCTTTAATCATATTGAAATAGTGAATATCTTAATCAAGAGTTTATCAAATTTCTACAAGATTTTGGGATTCTAACTCAAATCCCTCAATCATACCATAGTAGAATTGTATTAGTGAAAGGAGGAATCGTACTTTGTTAGACATGGTAAGGGGGATGATGAGCCATGTATATCTTTAATTAGCCTATTGGGTAAATGCATTACAAATTGTCGCATACACAATAAACCGAGTACCAACTGAAGTGTGAAATAGAATTCCATTCTAGTTATGGAGTGGAAGGAAACTTGTTTTGTTACATAAACATGTATAGGTATTTGAGTAATTTATTAAGACCTTAGGAAATTGACTTGTACCCTGGGTAATAAAGTGTATCTTTATAGAGTTTCCTAAGCATACAAAGGGATGCTACCTATACAACCTATCAGACAATAAAGATATTGTCTCTAGACAAGATTTCTTTATCGAGAGGAAACACATCCTCAAAAAGGATATTAGGAGAAAGATTGAATTTGATGAAGTTTTTGTTCAACATACACAAGATTTGGTACAGAAATAGATTCCATAGGTCCCTATAGAAGAGTTATTTCTTGAAACACAAGTACTATATATGAGAAAAATATAGGCAAGAGAACCTAAGAGATATAGTTTTTTAGTCACTGAATATGGTGATTCATTATTAGTTGAAAATGATGAACATATCTCCTACAAATATACAAAAGAGAGAAATGAAGATGCAATATAGAAATAATCCATGAATTATGAAATAGATTACAGGTATTATAACCAATTTTCGGTTATCTTTGATTCATTAGTTGATATAAATCTTAGAGGGTAAAAATGTGTATTAAAGAGAAAATTGTACATGGAAGGTAAATTAAATACCTATAAAGAAATGATAGAGGTTGAAGAATATAAAATTGCCAATGAATTAACTATGATGATAACTTTCACCAGTATCTGTGTTTAAATCCATTAGAATTATACTTGTTATAGCAGTTTTCCATGAATTTGAAATTTAGAAGATGGGTTTCAAAACATATTTCCTTAATTATAACCCTTATAAATATGTCAATATGTCATAATCAGAAGGTTTTATAACTCCATGTGATGAAAAATATATTTTAAATTTTCATAGATCTATTTAGGTATTGAAGTAAACATCCAGTTCAAGAAACATTCAATTCAATTATTCTATAAAAAAATTGGTTTCTTTAAGAATGAATGTGAGCAGTGTGTTTACAATAGGTTTAGTGGGAATGAAGTCATTATCCTAGTATCATATGTTCATGAAATATTACTTATTGGGAACAACATAATAGTATTATAGTCTATTAAGGAATGGTAAAAAAATGTTTCTCTATGAAGGACTTATGTGAAACATCATATATTCTAAGGATCAAGATTGTCCATGATAGATCCAAGAAGTTGGTTGGAATAAGTTAAAGTACATACATTGACCAGATAATAAATAGATTTATTACTGTGTAATCTAAGAGGGTATTGGTTCCCATGTAACATGGTATACATCTTCCAAAGAAAATGTGTCCTTATACAAAATTGGATAAATAGATAATGAGTAAGATCACATACGCTTTAGCGATAGGATCAATAATTTATGTCATGTTATGTTCTTAGTTGATGTGGCCTATACATTGATAATGGTTGGAATATATCAAGTTGATTCATGTGAACAACATTGGTATACTGTTAAGTTTATCCTTACATATCTGACAAGAACTAAGGATATTTTTCTAGTGATTGGAGGAGATAAGGGGAAGGTAGTTAGGGGTTACACTGATGCTAGTTTTCAGAAAGATTAAAATGATCTGAAGTCATGGTTGGGATATTTTTTTATCTCAACAAAGGAGTTATAAGATATAAGATTTAAAAGAAACCAGTTTTCGCTGATTCTACAATGGATTCTGAGTATATAGAGGCATTTGATGTGAAAAAGGATTCCATTTGGATATGAATTTTTTTTTCTGGAGATTGATTTGGTACATATCATAAAAGATCATATCACTATGTATTATGATTATACTATAGTGGCGGATATTGAAAAAGATCCAAGGTGACACCAAAATACATAGAACATACTTCAAAAGTATCACTTTTTTAGGTATTTTTCTCATAGTTGTGAAGTTGCAGTAAGTAGAGTCCCCACAGAAGAAAATGTGGAGGACCCCTTGAGAAAAGGCCTATCTAAGTAGAAGAATGAGTATCATGTGGAAGCTAGTGGACTGAAGGTTATTAGATGTTGGATCTAGTGCAAGTGAAATTCTACTATACTTGGTTTCCTACAAAAAAAACTTCTATGTACATTATGTTAATGTATATTCATTATTTTGAATATAAATAAAATCTTTATCACATAATGATTTTTTTCTATATAACATAGTATGTGATAATGTCCTAAGAGAAGATATCGCACTGAAAGTTCATTGTAGTTCTCCACTATGATGAGAACACAGAAGTACCATGACAATATTCTAAGAATATATGTCATATAGTTGGATGAAATAATTTTAGGGATAAAAATGATACAATCTATCAGTGGTGAAAATTCATAGGACTTTACAACACATTCTAATGGTGTACACCCTTCATAATATCCAGTGTAGAATATTATTAAAACAACACCCATCGGTAGGAAATTCATATTTATATGTATCATTGGATTTTCCTATCTAGGTATGTGTGTACTAATCTTTATACTTTAATATCATTATTATTGACAGTTATAAGTCATATAATTTTATTTATTTATGAAAATCATGATGACGTATATTTGTGTCAAGGTTGGATACATTGGGTGAATCACGAGTAGTATTTTCTTAATGAATAATATGAGAAAGTATTTTTCCCTTATGTTATTTAACTAAAGTTGATATCACAGGACCTTTATGGAAATTATATAGCCTAAAAATCCATGTTCATGGTGTTTTATAGAAAATTTTGATTTCAGAAAAGTCAAATAAAGAGACATCAAGCACACAAGTCGATGGCACATGTATGTGGCCTACTTGATTTGTGATATCATGGTAAAAGGATTATATTAAATACTAAGCATTTGTATGATCTATTATGTCATTACATCACTAAATTATTGCTCAATGGGTTTCTGGGCAATTTTCTAGATTCTAACCTTGGACTTTAGGCTGCTTCACCTAATGTCACTTAGAAATAGGCATATAGGGTCACACACTAAGTGTATCTGGAATCTTAGTTAAATAATATATTATTATTTATTATTTAAAAAGTTGAATAAATATTATTACCACATGTGGTTTAATAATTATTTGTGTTTTATTAATCATATATATTCCATCATGAGTTATTTGAGAGAATATTATACAAGTTAGATTTTTAATAAATATTTATTTTCTATTTAATGGATATAATATTTATTTATTTATTAGGGAATGATACAGTGATATTTATTTATGAAATAAATAGTCATTATTCAACACTCGATAAATATTGTGAAGGAATGGCGGACTAAGTTTAATGGTCTGGTGAGAAATAATATATATTGAATACTATTTGAATAAAGAATATTTAGTTTTAATTTTATTTTTAGTGCATGTCAAGAAATAATAATATTATTATTATAGACATGAGGTTCCACGTGGATTAACTAAATAATAAATGGAATTTGTGAAATTGTTTATTCTAACCCTAGCAATATATAAAATAATTAATTTTTTTCTTAAGAGAGACAATTTATCTTATTTTGTGCACAATAAGATTTAGAGATAATACTCTCAATCCCTAGATAGATCCTTCTCTTAGAACGCTCCCAATAATTGAGAGAAATATTCCTTCATCATCCACTCCTCAGTCTATATAGATCAAGGAGAATACTTTGAAGTGATTCTCAAGGTGATCAAAGGTGAATGGTGTAAGTGATAGGATCTACTGTTTTAGTAACCAGAGATTCATATGGTTAAATTTAGAGATTCCTAGAACAAGTGTGAATCACTTCTATAGGAAATATATTATTGATTCCTACATAATAACAACATTAAAACATATATTGGTTGTCATATCACTACTGAAAATCCGGCCTTTAGCGACCGCTCAGCGACCGCCATTGGCGGTCGCTGTTGCCTCTTCGCTAGAGGCTTTCAGTGACCGCCTATGGCAATCGTTGGTCTAAAAAAAAAATTTAAAATTTTTTTTATTGAATTGAATATATAAATATATATATATATATATATTCATATATATATTATTAAATACAATATTTTAAATATATATATATATATAATATATTTTAAATGTTTTAATATATATATAATATATATATATAATATCAAATCATTGTGATATAATAATTTAAAAACTTCGAATCAAGAAATAATCTCATTTCAGGTCTTTCGGAGCACGTTTGCTCCGAATGGGACCGCCGCACGCCGTTTTGGTGTTTTATGGCGCCGGAAACGCGTTTCCGGACGCCGCGGTCAAACGACACCTCCGAATGAAGTTCCGTCTGGCCGACCATTTCACAATTCATGCCACGGATGTTTTTGTACGGTTTCGTGGCATTCGGAGGTCGTTCGGGTGGTTTTGACCCCCCAACGCGCCATTTCAGCGCGCGCAGCGCTGCTGAAAAGGACACAATCGGACGTGCCGCGCGCACCGCACGTCCGATGGACGTGCGGTCTCCTCCTGCATATCAGGAATAATATTTCAATCGTTTCTGTGAGGTTTCAGGTCGTTCGGAGCACGTTTGCTCCGAATTGGACCGTCGCACGCCGTTTTGGTGTTTAATGGCGCCGGAAACGCGTTTCCGGCCTCCGCGGTCACACAGCACCTCCGAATGAGGTGTCGTCTGGCCGACCATTTCACAATTCACGCCCCGGATGTTGTCGTACAGTTTCATGGCATCCGGAGGTCGTTTGGATGGTTTTGACCCCCCAACGCAACATTTCAGCGCGCGCCGCGCTGCTGAAAAGGACACAATCGGACGTGTCGCACGCACCGCACGTCTGATGGACGTGCGGCCTCCTCCTTCATCTCAGGAATAATATTTATATCGTTTCCGTGCGGTTTCAGGTCGTTCGGAGCACGTTTGATCTGAATGGGACCGCCGCACGCCGTTTTGGTGTTTTATGGCGCCGGAAACGCATTTCCGGCCGCCGCGGTCACACGGCACCTCCGAATGAGGTTCCGTCTGGCCGACCATTTCACAATTCACGCCCCGGATGTTGTCGTACGGTTTCATGGCATTCGGAGGTCGTTCGGTGGTTTTGACCCCCCAACGCGCCATTTCAGCGCGCGCCGCGCTGCTGAAAAGGACACAATCGGACGTGCCGCGCGCACCGCACGTCCGATGGACGTGAGGCCTTCTTATGCATCTCAGGAATAATATTTCTATCGTTCCTGTGCGGTTTCAGGTCATTCGGAGCACGTTTTCTCCGAATTGGACCGCTGCATGCCGTTTTGGTGTTTTATGGCGCCGGAAACGCGTTTTCCGGCCGCCACGGTCAAACGGCACCTCCGAATGAGGTGCCTTCTGGCCGACCATTTCACAATTCATGCCCCGGATATTGTCGTACGGTTTCGTGGCATTCGGAGGTCGTTCGGGTGGTTTTGACCCCCCAACGCGCCATTTCAGCGAGCGCCGCGCTGCTGAAAAGGACACAATCGGACGTGCCGCGCGCACCGCACGTCCGATGGACGTGCGGCCTCCTCCTGCATCTCAGGAATAATATTTCGATCGTTTCCATGCGGTTTCAGGTCGTTCGGAGCACGTTTGCTCCGAATTGGACCGCCGCATGCCGTTTTGGTGTTTTATGGCGCCGGAAACGCGTTTCCGGCCGCCGCGGTCACACGGCACCTCCGAATGAGGTGCCGTCTGGCCAACTATTTCAAAATTCATTCCTCGGATGTTGTCGTACGGTTTCGTGGAATTCGAAGGTCGTTCGGGTGGTTTTGACCCCCCAACGCGCCATTTCAGCGCGCGTCGCGCTGCTCAAAAGGACACAATCGGACGTGCCGCGCGCACCGCACGTCCGATGGACGTGCGGCCTCCTCCTGCATCTCAGGAATAATATTTCTATCGTTCCTGTGCGGTTTCAGGTCGTTCGGAGCACGTTTGCTCCGAATGGGACCGCCGCACGCCGTTTTGGTGTTTTATGGCGCCGGAAACGCGTTTCCGGCCTCCGCGGTCACACGGCACCTCCGAATGAGGTGCCGTCTGGCCGGCCATTTCACAATTCACGCCCCGGATGTTGTCGTACGGTTTCGTGGCATTTGGAGGTCGTTCGGGTGGTTTTGACCTCCCAACGCGCCATTTCAGCGCGCACCGCGCTGCTGAAAAGGACACAATCGGACGTGCCACGCGCACCACACGTCCGATGGACGTGCCGCCTCCTCCTGCATCTCAGGAATAATATTTCTATCGTTCCCGTGCGGTTTCAGGTCGTTCGGAGCACGTTTGCTCCGAATTGGACCGCCGCACGCCGTTTTTTGTGTTTTATGGCGCCGGAAACGCGTTTCCGGCCGCCGCGGTCACACGGCACCTCCGAATGAGGTGCCTTCTAGCCGACCATTTCAAAATTCATGCCCCGGATGTTGTCGTACGGTTTCGTGGCATTCGGAGGTCGTTCGGGTGGTTTTGACCCCCCAACGCGCCATTTCAGCGCGCGTCGCGCTGCTGAAAAGGACACAATCGGACGTGCCGCGCGCACCGCACGTCCGATGGACGTGCGGCCTCCTCCTGCATCTCAGGAATAATATTTCTATTGTTTCCGTGCGGTTTTAGGTCGTTCGGAGCACGTTTGCTCCGAATGGGACCGTCGCACGCCATTTTGGTGTTTTATGGCGCCGGAAACGCGTTTCCGGCCGCCGCGGTCACACGGAACGTTTGAATGAGGTGCCGTCTGGCCGACCATTTCACAATTCACGCCCCGGATGTTGTCGTACGGTTTCGTGGCATTCGGAGGTCGTTTGGGTGGTTTTCACAACCCAACGCGCCATTTCAGCGCGCGCCGCGCTGCTGAAAAGGACACAATCGGACGTGCCGCGCGCACCGCACGTCCTATGGGCGTGCGGCCTCCTCCTGCATCTCAGGAATAATATTTCTATCGTTCTCGTGCGGTTTCAGGTCATTCGGAGCACGTTTGCTCCGAATTGGACCGCCGCACGCCGTTTTGGTGTTTTATGGCGCCGGAAACGCGTTTCTGGCTGCCGCGGTCACACGGCACCTCCGAATGAGGTGTTGTCTGGCCGACCATTTCACAATTCACGCCCCGGATGTTTTCGTATGGTTTCGTGGCATTCGGAGGTCGTTCGGGTGGTTTTGACCCCCCAACGCTCCATTTCAGCGCGCGCCGCGCTGCTGAAAAAGACACAATCGGACGTGTTGCGCGCACCGCACGTCCGATGGATGTGCGGCCTCCTCCTGCATCTCATAAATAATATTTCTATCGTTTCCGTGCGGTTTCAGGTCGTTCGGAGCACGTTTGCTCCGAATTGTACCGTCGCACGCCGTTTTGGTGCTTTATGGCGCCGGAAACGCGTTTCCGACCGCCGCGGTCATACGGCACCTCCGAATGAGGTGCCGTCTGGCCGACCATTTCACAATTCATGCCCCGGATGTTGTTGTACGGTTTCGTGGCATTCGGAGGTCGTTCCGGTGGTTTTGACCCCCCAACGCGTCATTTCAGCGCGCGTCGCGCTGCTGAAAAGGACACAATCGGATGTGCCGCGCGCACCGCACGTCCGATGGATGTTCGGCCTCCTCCTACATCTCAGGAATAATATTTCTATCGTTCTCGTGCGGTTTCAGGTCGTTCGGAGCACGTTTGCTCCGAATGGGACCGCCGCACGCCGTTTTGGTGTTTTATGGCGCCGGAAACGCGTTTCCGGCCGCCGCGGTCAAACGGAACCTCCGAATGAGGTTCCGTCTGGCCGACCATTTCCCAATTCAAGCCCCGGATGTTGTCGTACGGTTTCGTGGCATTCGGAGGTCGTTCGGGTGGTTTTGACCCCCCAACGCGTCATTTCAGCGCGCGCAGCGCTGCTGAAAAGGACACAATCGGATGTGTCGCGCGCACCGCACATCCGATGGACGTGCGGCCTCCCCCTGCATCTCAGGAATAATATTTCTATCGTTTCCGTGCGGTTTCAGGTCGTTCGGAGCACGTTTGCTCCGAATTGGACCGTCGCACGCCGTTTTGGTGTTTTATGGCGCCGGAAAGGCGTTTCCGGCCGTCGCGTTCACACGGCACCTCCGAATGAGGTTCCGTCTGGCCAACCATTTCACAATTCATGCCCCGGATGTTGTCGTACGGTTTCGTGGCATTAGGAGGTCGTTCGGGTGGTTTTGACCCCCCAACGCGCCATTTCAGCGCGCGCCGCGCTACTGAAAAGGACACAATCGGACGTACCGCGTGCACTGCACGTCCGATGGACGTGCAGCCTCCTCCTGCATCTCAGGTATAATATTTCTATCGTTCCCGGGCGGTTTCAGGTCGTTCGGAGCACGTTTGCTCCGAATTGGACCGCCGCACGCCGTTTTGGTGTTTTTTGGCGCCGGAAACGCGTTTCCGGCCGCCGCGGTCACACGGCACCTCCTAATGAGGTTCCGTCTGGCCGACCATTTCACAATTCACGCCCCGGATGTTGTCGTACGGTTTCGTGGAATTCGGAGGTCGTTCGGGTGGTTTTGACCCCCCAACGCGCCATTTCAGCGTGCGCCGCGCTGCTGAAAAGGACACAATCGGACGTGCCGCGCGCACCGCACGTCCGATGGAAGTTCGGCCTCCTCCTGCATATCAGGAATAATATTTCTATCGTTCCCGTGCGGTTTCAGGTCGTTCGGAGCATGTTTGCTCCGAATGGTACCGCCGCACGCAGTTTTGGTGCTTTGTGGCGCCGAAAACGCGTTTCCGGCCGCCGCGGTCACACGGCACCTCCGAATGAGGTGCCGTCTGGCCGACCATTTTACAATTCACGCCCCGGATGTTGTCGTACGGTTTCGTGGCATTCGGAGGTCGTTCGGGTGGTTTTGACCCCCCAACGCGCCATTTCAGCGCGCGCCGCGCTGCTGGAAAGGACACAATCAGACGTGCCGCGCGCACCGCACGTCCGATGGACGTGCGGCCTCCTCCTGCATCTCAGGAATAATATTTCTATCGTTTCCGTGCGGTTTCATGTCATTCGGAGCACGTTTGCTCCGAATTGGACCGTCGCACGCCGTTTTGGTGTTTTATGGCGCCGGAAACGCGTTTCTGGCCACCGCGATCACACGGAACCTCCGAATGAGGTTCCGTCTGTCCGACCATTTCAAAATTCATGCCCCGGATGTTTTAGTACGGTTTCATGGCATTCGGAGGTCGTTCGGGTGGTTTTGACCCCCCAACGCGCCATTTCAGCGCGCGCCGCGCTGCTGAAAAGGACACAATCGGACGTGCCGCGCGCACCGCACGTCCGATGGACGTGCGGCCTCCTCCTGCATCTCAGGAATAATATTTCTATCGTTCCCGTGCGGTTTCAGGTCGTTCGGAGCACGTTTGCTCTGAATGGGACCGCTGCACGCCGTTTTGGTGTTTTATGGCGCCGAAAACGCGTTTCCGGCCGCCGCGGTCACACGGCACCTCCGAATGAGGTGCCGTCTAGTCGACCATTTCAAAATTCACGTCCCGGATGTTGTCGTACGGTTTCGTGGCATTCGGAAGTCGTTTGGGTGGTTTTGACCTCCCAACGCGCCATTTCAGCGCGCGTCGCGCTGCTGAAAAGGACACAATCGGACGTGCCGCGCGCACCGCACGGGGGTGCAGGGGGCTGTACGGGGGTGCGGGGGGGTGTACGGGGGTGCGGGGGCTGTACGGGGGTGGCGGGGGGCAGTACGGGGGTGCGGGGGGCAGTACGGGGGTGCGGGGGGTTGTACGGGGGTGCGGGGGGGCTGTACGGGGGTGCGGGGCGGGGGGGCTGTACGGGGGTGCGGGGAGCTGTACGAGGGTGCGGGGGGTTGTACGGGGGTGCGGGGGGCTGTACGGGGGTGCGGGGGGGCTGTACGGGGGTGCGGGGGGGGGCTGTACGGGGGTGCGGGGGGCTGTACGGGGGTGCGGGGGGCTGTACGGGGGTGCGGGGGGGGGGGGGGCTGTACGGGGGTGCGGGGGGCTGTACGGGGGTGCGGGGGGCTGTACGGGGGTGCGGGGGGTTGTACGGGGGTGCGGGGGGGCTCTGCAGGGGTGCGGGGGGGCTGTATGGGGGTGCGGGGGGCTGTAAGGGGGTGCGGGGGGGGGGGGCTGTACGGGGGTGCGGGGGGGCTGTACGGGGATGGCGGGGGGCGGTACGGGGGGTGCGGGTGGCTGTACGGGGGTGCGGGGGGCTGTACGGGGGTGCGGGGGGGGGGGGGGGGGGGGGCTGTACGGGGGTGTGGGGGGCTGTACGGGGGTGTGGGGGGCTGTACGGGGGTGCGGGGGGCTCTCCGGGGGTGCAAAGGCCATCCCATTGATTACAAAAGTGAAAAATAAAAGTGATAACATCTAATTAATACATATTTCTTTTATCGATACCATACAGAAATTTATAAAAAATATATTGGATAATACATAATCTATAATATCAGATTTATTGATCTATTGGAATTAGTTCGACTTTTTCAAATGTAGAATCATTCAAGATTATCTGTTCAGAAACTCAATATGTGTATAAAATATTTAAAAGACCACCATGGATGGTAATAATGCATTACTTAAATGAATAAATACAGTACATCAATGTCAACCCTGCCAGTAAAAACAAAAAACATATCTCGTGAATATATGGTGCGTCCCGCGTTGTCATCACTGCTACCTCCTTATGGTGGGCCAGGTGCCTACAACAAATAAACATTATAAATATTTTAATAACAAAAATAATTTAAATTAAATAAATAAATACAGTATATACCTGCGTCGTATGATCCCCTGTACCATCAGCTCGACGCACATATTCCCGCAGTGCTCTAACCTCAGCTGTCAATTGCGCATTTGTCTCCTCGAAAGCGCGCAGCCGTGCCTCAAAATCTGTCATCTGTTGTGTCATATGAGCAACAGCAGGACCGACAACCGCAGCGCGTGACACTACAGAACGAGGAATCCCTGCTCCATAGGTCAAACTATAGCCATGCCCGTCTCGACCAATAATGCGATGAAAGATCTCATCTCGTCGCATGGGAAGCTGTCGCTGGTCCTCTGACAGATGTTCTAACTCAGCTTCAAATTGATCCTGTGAAATATTTAAATATATATAAATATATATATGTTAATATATAGATTTATGTAATTATTGGTAAGTACATACACTTACTATCAATGCTGCAACCTCTGGATCATTGCGATCACGAGTCCTTATCCACATTGACATTTTATCAGTTGCTGCACCTTGCCCTCGCAACTGTATATTAAAAGAATATAAACACAAAACCATATTAATTAATAAATTAAAAAATGAATAATATATACCTCATGTCGGATCTGAGACACGTGACGAGTCCCGAGCCTGTGAGCTGGTCCCTGCAACGCTCGATTCTCCGAATGGCGTGTTGACACCTCCTACATTCAATTCATTCAAATTTCAAACAAATCACATATTCTTTAAAATATATATACAGCAAAATAATTAATATACAAACCGCAACACCCTCAGTAGACCAATATGCAACCAAGTCACGCCACTGAGCCGGGAGGACACCTCTCGGGACTTTTTCCAAAATGTCAAGGGCACCCACATTCGGTACCCAGTGGTCCCTCTTCACTTTGCCTTTATAATCTTTCCACATCTTACGGCATTTGCTCATACACATGGGCCTAAACTCTTCAGGGCATGCTTTCAAATTTTTCTATAAAGAAAATAATCAAACATATTAGTATTCTTTATAAATAGAAAATAAAGTAAAATTATTTTCTTACCTGAACCTCCCTCCATAGACGATCTAATGTGTCCTGAGGGATAGAAGCCCAATCACGCGTGGTCAATGGAAATCGATGTGGGTCACGTATGATATGACCCAACTGACGAATAAATGCCGGGGCATTCGGTCCCACGGGATGAAATACCTCATCAAATGAAACATCTATCGTCGTGTCGGAATTCCATGATAATATGCCACGGCCAGGGCCTCTCCTGTGAGAGGAAGAAGCAGCCGAGTCTGATCCTGTTGAAAACAATTTTATATATAAATTGACAAATGTTATATATATATATATATGTGTGTGTGTCAATTACATAAAAAATATAGATAATGACATTCAAACATACCTCGACCCTGAGACGTAGATGCCTCAGATGGATGATGTGGATCTTCTGCCTCTTCCCCTGACATGTCTGCAGTCATAGAAAATATCAGTAATGAGTCCAAAGTGTTTAAAAGATTAATTGGATTGTTCTTAATAAATCAAACTTGTACAACTGTTAATCAAACAAAAAATGGATTGAATAATTAGTTGTGAATGAATTTTAAAAAATCAGAAAGTTAATCAACCTAAATATTTATGACTGAATTAACTTACAAAAGTGAGGATTAAAACTTATAAGGATTTATAAAATGATTAGATAATTTATGATATCCTAGGACATTCTACTGAATAGCGGGAAAACAATTATACCTTTCATTAAGCATGCAAATCGACCGTTTCTCCTTCAACAGCCGCTCTGACCCAATAAATATCTTCTTCATGTTGAACTACGGTATGTTGATCAAGTTGTTGGTAAACAAACGGAACAGTCTCGGGTTCATCTTCTTCAAATAAAAACACTCCTCGCCGAGACATTTTGACAACAACTTTCCAACTTGGATCCGAAGGCAAAGTAACGAAGAATACTTGTTCCGCTTGTGATTTCAAAATGAAAGGTTCATTCTCAACTCGTTCATTATTTCTGTATAACATATAGTTAAAATTCACCAATGAAAACTGATATTGATCGACTTTACATCCACGCACTGGATCAACCCAATTACACTTTAACAATATGTACTTCAAACCGTGTGTGTATACAACTTCAATGATGTCTATCAATTGACCATAGTAATAACCAGAATTGACAAAGGGACAACCGATGCCACTGTTTTGTGTTTCTCTTTTGTTGTCAACATCTTTAATGCGAAATCGAAAACCATTAGCATCAATAGCTTTATAACGACGAGCCGTTATAGATGGACCCTCAGCCAGTTGGATAAATACTTCAGGTAGCGTGGGGTCCCCTAACTCCCTCAGCTTACGAACCTACATAATTTATAAAAATCAATACTGATATATGCAGAAATAATTAGTTTAATACTTCACTCATAATGAAAATAAATTTATACATACATAATCCTTGAACTAATCATGAAATGCCGCATAATGAGATTGTTGAATTTGCAACTCAGTCGCACGATGCATCTCTTCTTTTATCTCATTAATGTGTTTCCTACAAATGATTACGCGATGTTTAAAAGATCAACTTATGCAAACAAAACATGTAAAAGTTATACAAGCACATTGATAAGATACTTACTGCATTAATGGTGCAACTGATGGAGTATTGAACAAGATATATCGATGTGCTTGTATCCACTCGATGTTGTCCATATCAAATGTGGTTCCTTCTCCAACTGGACCATCATGAATCCAAGAGGGCTTATCTAATTTTGTTTCAACATCCGTAAGATATTCTGCACAAAAGGTAGTACACTCATCCATCAAATAACCATTGGCTATTGATGCCTCTGGATGAGCTCTATTGTGTACAAATCTTTTCAATGTACTCAAATACCGTTCAATAGGATACATCCACCTGAATTGCACTGGACCAGCAGCCATTACTTCATCAGTTAGGTGCACTGTCAAGTGGACCATAACATCGAAAAATGAGGGGGGGAATAGTTTCTCAAAGTGACAAAGCGTAAGTACAATTCGATCCTGCAAACTTTTTAAATCACTCATTCGTTGATTTATTAAACAAATCTGTCTAAAAAAATTACTCATCTCAATCAAGGGCTGAACAACATTGGGGGATAAACAATCACAAATTGCGTTTGGAATCAACTGCTGAAGTAATATGTGATTGTAATGACTTTTCAACCCTTGCAATGTCTTGCTCGTCAGATTCACACACTTTGAAATATTAGAAGAGTAACCATCAGGCACCTTGACCATCTTCAAAATGGAAAGAAATGTCTCTTTCTCCTCTGTAGTCATCGAATACTGTGCAGTAGGCATATATGCCTTGTTTCCCTCAGCTAACTGTAAATGCAACTATTTCCTTAAACCCATTTCTTCCAAATCACGGCGTGCATTAACATGGTCCTTTGACTTTCCACTGACACCTGAAATGGTCCACAATATGTTATCACAAACATTTTTTTCAATGTGCGTGACATCCAAATTATGCCTCAACATGTTAGTTTTCCAATACGGAAGACTATAAAAAATACTTTTCTTTTTCCAATTGTGACTGCGCTGCCTACCCGCAACATGAATATTACGTACTGGAGGAGCCATCAAATCCTGAATTTCATATACCATGTGGATGTTTTCTTCCTCAATCTGCGATAACATTTCGACTCCTGTTATGATCTTTGGTGCTGGGCTGAACTCTCTAGAACCATCAAATGCCACTCTGTCCTTTCTGAACCTGTGCTGGGGAGGGAGAAAACGCCTGTGACCCATGTATGCCCATTTTTTGGAATGTTTAATCCATACAGATTTTTTACTTTTATTGCAACAAGGGCAAGCAAATTCCCCTTTCGTACTCCAACCTAATAAATTTTCATAAGCTGGGAAGTCATTGATTGTCCACAATAAAGCAACATGCAGTTTGAACATTTCATTCGTTTCACAGTCATAAGTCATCACACCATCGCCCCAAAATTCATTCAACTCATCAATCAATGGATGAAGGTAAACATCAATCTTATCCCCCGAACTTTTAGGTCCATCAATAAGAGTGGAAAGTAATATAAATTGTTGCTTCATACAAAGCCACGGAGGAAGATTATATGGAACCAACACCAAGGGCCATGTGCTATGAGTTGCACCAACCATAGACTTGAATGGATTGAAACCATCTGCTGCCAATCCCAATCGGACATTACGAACATCTTTAGAAAAGTCGGGATGTCTCTTATCAAAATCCTTCTATGTATGAGAGTCTGCCGGGTGGGTTAACATGTCACTTTCATGAACTCTTTCTGCATGCCATCTCATTAAATTAGAAACTTTAGATGACATAAAAAATCTTTTCAACCTCGGTTTAAGGGGAAAGTAACACATTTGATTTACGGCAATCGGTTTCCCCTATATCGCAATCTGACTTTGATGAGTCTTATTTCCCCTGTTCTCTTTCCACCTGGAAGCGCCACAAACCGTACAAATATCCAAATGAGCAGTTTCATTTCTAAACAACATACAGTTGTTTGCACATGCATCTATAGTCTCATATGTAAAACCTAAGTTCTCTGTCAACTTACGAGCATAGTAATACGACTCAGGAATCTTAGCGTTGACAGGAATAACTTTTTTCAATAAAACCAAAAGCATGTCGAATGATGTGTCTGACCAATTATTCAAAGTCTTCAAATGCAACAACTCCACGATAAACGACAGTTTATTGTAATAAGTACATCCAGGATATAATTCTGTTTTCGCGTCATCAAGTACTTCATAAAACCTCCTCGAATCACGATCTTCACCAGAGTGAAGATTTATCTCACCGATCTCAAGATTCTGGATGTCAATGCCTTCAGGATCAAACCCACGTACCATTTCAGTAAGCATTTCATGCATTGGATCAGTCATCCTTGCATCAACATCCATCTGAGCTGCATCTGTATTTTTACAATGAACATATTCTTCTCCATGACGAGTCCAACTCTTATAATTTTTCAGAAATCCATTAAATAAAAGGTGCTACCTCACAGTATCTCGTGTGAATTGATATCTGTTAGCACATTTTCTACATGGACAACTAATATAGTCACTTTCAAATCCTCTCGTGAAGTCAATAAACTGCATAATGCCATTGAAATATTCTCTAGACGTTCGATTTGGAAGATCAATCCAACTCTTATCCATAATAATATCTGTATAACAAACATTTACACAATACTTATTACATTTACATTTTTCAAATCAACTATATTCAAAATAAATATTAACCATTTGTTTTTGAACCATTGATAAAATAATAATGTAACTGAAAGCTCATGTTACCTGATTGAGCTACAAACCTGAAAGGGAGGGGAGTCGAAGGCGGTGCTGCGAGGGAGAGGAGGCAGCAAAGGGGAGCCGGAGCCAAAGGCGGTGCGGCAAGGGAGGGGACGGGCGGCGGCGGCGGCGGGGAGCTGGAGGAGAGGAGGCGGTGAGGGGACGGGGGACGGGCAGCGAGGGGGGGGGGTGTCCGGGGTCGGGGGGGGGGGGGGGGGGGGGGGGCTGTCCGAGGTGCGGGGAGGGGTGTCCGGGGTGTCGGGGGCCTGTCAGGGGTGCGGGCAGGGGTGTTCGGGGTGCGGGGGTGTCCGGGGTGCGGGGGGGGGGGGGGGGGGGCTGTCTGGGGTGCAGGGGGGCTGTCGGGGGTGCGGGGCGGGGTATCCGGGGTGCGGGGGGCCTGTCCGAGGTGTGGGGGGTTGTCCGGGTTCGGAGGGGGGGTGTCCGAGTGCGGGGGGGGGGGGCTGTCCGGGGTGCGGGGGGGGGGGGGGGGGGCTGTCCGGGTTCGGAGGGGGGTGTCCGAGTGCAGGGGGGGCTGTCTGGTGTGCGGGGAGGCGTCCGGGGTGCGGGGGGCGGTCCGGAGTGTGCGGGGGGGGGGGGGGGCTGTCCGGGGTGTGGGGAGGCGTCCGGGGTGCGGGGGGCGGTCCGGAGTGCGCGGCGGGGGCTGTCCGGGGTGCGGGTGCCGTCCGGGGTGGGGGGGGGAGGGCCGAGAGGCCGGAGGGCGGCGGCCGGAGGCCGGAGGGCGGTGGCTGGAGGCCCGAGGGTGGCGGCCGGAGGCCCGAGGGCGGAGGGCGGTGGCCGGAGGGCAGGCGGCGAGGGAGGGCGGGCGTCGGGGGAGGGCGGGCGGCGGGGGAGGCCGGGCGGCGGGGGAGGCCGGGCGGCGGGGGAGGCCGGGCGGCGGGGGAGGCCGGGCGGTGGGGGAGGGGAGGGCGGCGAGGGAGGGCGGCGAGGGAGGGAGGGGGTTAGGGCGGCGATCGGGAGATCGAGGTCGAGGGGGCGCGGGGGGGGGGGGGGGGGGCGCAGAAGCCCCCCGTTTTTTTTATGTAGGTTAGCGACCGCCATTGGTGGTCGCTATTGGTTAGCTATAGCGACCGCCAATGGCGGTCACCCGAGTCTGGGGGGCTTCAATGCCCCCTTTTCTAGTAGTGTATCCATCAATGAAGAAATAATTTATCACAAGGAAATTCTTTAACTGATTAAATTAATTATATATACTATATGATGATTTTACTCATCGGTTGTGAAATTTATCCATTTTCTATATTATTTTATTCAATTTTATTGATCACAGTGCTTATCATCATATAAATCTTAGATTAATCATCGATCATGATAGAAATAAAAGTTGTGAATGGCCCATCTGACGCTTCCACTTCACTCAGAACCAATAGTAATATTATGAGTTATATTTTTTCAATGAGACTAAAATTATATTTACCCTATTAATTTTCCCCATGATCTCATTTTCCCATTTTCAAAGTAAACATCCTTTAAAAGGTACATTTATTGATATGCATTAGAAAACTAGTCCATGAGTTATAAAAAAATTGTTCCACTACATTTTGTGGTTTCTTATCTAATTTTGGTTTATGTGTTTATCTTAAAACAATTCAATAGATACACTTACATTTAAAAAATAAGTTTATGAATGATAAGTAATTGTTAATCAGTGTTTTAAAATTAATACATAATACTCAAAAATTAATCAAATATACTTTCACTATAAAAAATATAAACATATTTTTTCCTATTAAAATTCATATAATTCACCCAGTATTGTTAAAATTCATTTTAAAAATTTAAATTTTTTTCAAAGATAGGTGAATCGCAATTTTGGAATTCAATTTTTTTTTAGATTTCAAAATTTTCAAAACATTAATTTTCCTAATTTTAATAACATGGTTATTTATTTTATAAATTACATTACTCATTAAAATTATTTTTACTATTAATTAAAACCTCTTCATGATTTTAAAATTTTAAAAGTGGGATTATTTTGGTTAAATTATTCATTTTTTCCATTCTAACCATAATCATAATTTTTTCCAATATCTCGTGGAATATTAGAAATTTTATTTTGATTATTACCAAATAAATAATTTTAATATGATATATTTCATAAATTTGTAAATGTAATAACCATAATCTATGTGATAAATTTGTTTCAACCACTTTAGAAACACTGTGAAAAAATAAGTAATTATTATTTATAAAGTTTTTGATTGTGAAATATTTTGATATATACCTTAATACTTATCTAGTTATAGAAATTCATTTATTTCCTGTGAACATTAATAGTGATTGGGAGAGAATGATCTCCATTAATGAATCCATTTTGAAAAAACGAATGATTTATGATATGTGACTTATTTTATTAAAAAAATAAGTGTTATAATAGTTTAAATGCATATAATTATTGGTATTTATATATTCTAACAAGTTATTGACTTAATGACAATTAATATCAAATATGATGACTATAAGTGTTTGTATATAAAGAATAACCTTTTAGGGTTCTAAGAGCATAACTTATATGTATTTATTTATTTTCTTATATATTAATATTATTTAATTAAATGGGATAGATATTAAACTAAAATGGATGGATGTAAATCCTATGAAAAAAGAGTATAATGATGGGATGAAAGTGTTCATCAAAGTTTAAAAATATCATGCATATGACCCTTCACAAATCCTTTTTCCATGTTTAAATTATTGTTATTAAAGACTAATTAGTCTAAAGGATTTGGAAGAATAATTAACCTATCATGAAATAGATCGAAGTTATAAATGCTATATTAAGCATGAGGGATAACTAAATATATCTATTGATTGGGACAACACTGCATTTTATGGATCATCTGATATGATTACTAGTGTGAATGATTATGAACACTATATTGAGGATTTTATTACATGTGAAAATGATGATGAAGACTACACTGAGGAGATGACAATGATAGCTAAATATAAACTTTATGATTGTACAAAACTTTTTTAGATATTAAATATTTCTGCAACGATGTCATTGTATGTGTCTTATACTAAATATACAACATTTTCAGACATATTGAATTTATATAATGTGAAAGATAGAAATGGATGGAGTGAAATTGGATTTACTAAACTACTTTCTCTCTTGAATGATGTTATTATAGAAGATAATAATTTTCTATTACAAACATATAATGTCAAATGAATGTGACGTTCATTCAATATGATCACTAAAAGAATACATGCCTTCACAAATGATTTTATATTATTTCATAACGACCATAAATCACTTAATAATACCCAAAATTTGGAGTGATGTGATACATAAAAGATGAACCAAGTCTTTAAAAAAATTTATGGTACTGATGAAGCATCAAATATTTGTGAATTTTTTCATTAGAAATAGCCCTCAAATAACCTAAATTATGGGTGAATCATAAATTTCAATTATTTACATAAATTTTGAATTTAATTTTAAATGGGAACAAAACATGGTTTTTACCTACTTAATTAATTTTTTAGTTTGAATGTAACACCAACTAAATTAAATTGGAATTCTAATGGTTCTTGAGTATTTAATATATTAATTTTGAAAATTTTGAAGTAAATTTTCAGGCTACAAAAGGGGATAATTATTCTTAATTTTTATAGTTTAATTTAATTAGAAATTGATTTGAAATAATTCTAAAATAAATGATAACTTTTAATTGTGCAGGATAAAAAATAAACTTTTCATGAAACCATGAGATTCAATTTATGCATCTATGATTTTGCACCTATGACCATGCACTTGTGATCATGAGAGAGAATTTATGCCCTCGTCCTACTACTATTACCTTTAACCATCATCCTTCAACCATTCTTTAATTTTTTTTAACATGTTCAGACCTACTACTGCGAGCATTCTATCAAGAAATGGAAAAGTGACCATCATCCTCCTGTTATTTTCTTTAACCTTCATCCTTCAAATTTTCTCCAACTTTCGGTAAGCTTGATTCCATGGGAAGTCTCTATCCTTAAATTGTGCACTTTATACCATGAATCCACCATGCACCAGACACTATGCCAAATGAATCCATCAGCATGCTCTCAAGATCTTGCATTAGTAGAATGCCTCTAGAAAGGCTAATTGAATACATTTTCTATGAATTGTGATGGTGAAGTTGATTCCTCCAAATATTGCAACATAACCGGATCTACAATTTAAAATTTAAGTTGAATATTTAAGGGATGTGGAGATCATAACTTCTTGATAAAACTAATTCCAATGAAATCTCAAAACAAGGGAAATAACTCCAGATGATTCCCCCGTGATTAATGATATTGATGACATTCAAGTTGAGGTTGAAAATCCCCACCATTAATGATGATGATTTCAGTTATTAGGGGGAACTAGATGATGGTGAATATATTCAAATGCATGTTGTGAATCGATATTCCATCATAGGGTTGAAACCACTTGGGTATTTATATTTGAAGAGAGAATTCAGAAGAATATGTGGATGTTGAGTTTTTCAAAATTACTCAATTCAATCAAAAATATTTATAAAAAGTGGAATAGTTTTACACTTAAGGTGTGTTCCTTGTGCATATATGAAGATGAAGAAGCTATCATTCAAACCCAATGCACCTACTATAGAAATTAATATGGTTGCACACAAGATGATTGATGAGATTTCCTAAAAGATTTCAATGCCTAGTCTAGTGTACAAGTCAATAGACCCTAAAAGACAAGAGTTATAGAATGATGGATGTCGAGCCTCCATGTTACTTCTATTTTCACCTGAATGGATACACAATGTGTACATAATAAATATCACGCATAAATAAAGAATGGGTGTGTCACAATGTTTCCAAGTCTAGGTATTGAAGTATTCTCTTTGTAATTGAAGGGACGTTCATATTCCATGCATAATAGAGAGGAGGTGAATCCTAGATAAACCAGATCACACATGACTGAAACTTTATATACTTACACATTCATTAAATTTAAGATGAGGTGTGTCATTATAAGGTCATGTTCAGTTTATACAAATACCATGCATGATTTCCATGTCACAAGGAGATAATAAAGATTTTCAATGGAGTCATTCATTTGAGGAAATCCAAAAAAATGCATGAGTAAATTTTTAGATTTAGAAATTCATGTATAATGAAAAATTGGTAGGATTATAATTAAGCTACACATGGGATAAGACACACGCACTACATGAACATGAAAACTAAAAACTCTGGGGGAAATTATCATATGATCCTATGCTATAATGGATAAAGGATTTAAAGTAATGGATTATAATAATTTAAAATATCTCCCTAAAATAATTGGAATGGAATTAGGAATATTTTGAATGGGAATCTTCAGATACTTTAATGAGGAACTATTTTAGCTATAAATAGAGGGAGACTTCATTTTGGGAAGGGGGAGATGAAAACTTGGTTTGATAGGGGAGACTTGTTGGGATTCCAATGATACTTTTATTCTCTATTTTATTATTATTTTAGTATTTATAATGTATTTCATTCCCTTGTTCATCTATCTCTCAAATTGAGGAGTGAAGTCTCTAAGTGATTAGGGGAAGGAAGGCTGATTATTTATAATTATTGAGTCTTTGTTATTTAATATAATGTTTTGCTTATTATTTTTTGATTTAAATAATTCATAGAGGATGTTTTTTGAATTTAGTTTTGTTTCAATTAAAATTTTTCTGTTATTTATTTCCATGTTCAAGGATCCATAATCTCTATCCAATTATATTTATACCATATTCAATGAATTGGTTTAGCCTAAGTGTTGAAGTGTTAAGTGGTTTCTGATACATGATGAAGGTTTAGTGGTTACTCTTGGATTACTCATGAATAACAAGACCTGTTTTGTTTTTTCCCAAGTAAATTGGGGGTAATCCATTCTTACACTTTCAGACATTGGAAGGAGGGTAGACCGAAACAAAGGATTTTTCAATCTTAACTCACTAGTTTCATTCAACTAAGGGTGAATGGGGAAGAAGTTGTAGATACTCTCACTTATCAATAAAGTGGAATAAAAACTCATAAATTAGAGATCTAGATAGAATTATAATCAGAAAACTGGCCTTAATTAGATCACTTTTCTCTCATCATTTTTTCAAATATTTTTTTCAAATTTCCTTGATTTCAAAATCAATAAATTCTTCTACTTAACCAAAAAGTGAAAAATAGATATAGTACACTCCAATATGAAGATAACCTAGGGTGAACATTACTTCCTCATTAACCTAGGAAATAATATATATTTTCACACCATGTGACAAAGTTGTGTTAATCATTTAGCACCATTATCGAGGACGTAGTTCCTAATCTAATTTTTAAATTTTACATGACCGTAAATTTTAATAAAAATATATACCCTTTAGATCTATAAATTGAAATAACCCTACCAAATAGATATAGTAACATTAATTTATATTTAAATTTTGAAAAAATAAATCTTACAGACTTAAGTGAAACTTTTAGTGTTCACTCTGAGCTTGAATACATGGGTATAAATACCAATCAAATCATAAGAAACTTGTGTAAACCACATTTTTCTAACCAAAAAAAACAAAATTTCTATACCAGAATTACATAATAATTTCAGATTAAAAAATTTAATGATAAATATTCTTCCCATGTTTCATGGTTTTTCATGTGAATACCCCAACATACACATTCAATCATTCACTCATGTATACTTCACATTGATACCTAAAGATGTAGATGAATAAAAATTAACGTGGAAAGAATTGTTTATTTCACTAGAATAATCTACCAAATATTAGTTGTATGACTTAAATTTAGTAGAGAACTGTGACTAATATGATCAATAAATCTATTTCAGGTAAATATTGTTCCCATCCTCCAGAATCATAGTAATAAGGAAAGTGATGTAAATCATAATAAAAGCATATGGAGTGACTCTGTATAAGTATTGGGAGATATTCAAGAAGATATTTGATATGCTCCCACATCAAGATATGGAATAAAACCATTTTATTATATTCTTATACCAAGTACTTATAGAAAACAATTAGAATCTTTTAGATGTATCATATGGAAAAGTGTTGATAAACAATTCACAAACATAATCAAAGGGAATAATGGAAACAATTACACAAAATTGTAAATAATTTGGTATAATAGGTATTGGTAAAATACATATTAATGAGTTAATAACTTATAACTCATCACATTTAATAAAATCAAAACATATAAAGAAAACTAGTTTGGTGAGACATATGGATTTGAAAAAAAATCAATGAAAAACAAGAACAAACTATGGTATGTGGTATGTGATCTTTATCTAATCATTTCATGGACCAGTGTACTGAATTATAGGCCATATAGAGTTTTTAATCATCTTTCCAACCGAGATAATTCAAAAAAAATCAAACAAGGAGAGATAAAATAAGAGAAAAATCTAGATCTGTAAGTAAATAAAACCAGATTATCCCCCCCCCCCATTAGAACTAATACGCACTCCAAACCCCATTTCAACAACAATAATTCTGACACCCACCCCCTTTAAAAAATCTTAAAAACAAACCTATAAATTTCCCACTTACTAAAAACTCACTTCCCCCAAACAAAATAATCCCTCTGAATAACCTCCAACCAATGTACCATCTGACGAACAACAATAGTTGTAATCAAAGGTTGAAAGGATGGAAGATAAAATGGATAAGCTAATTACCTAATTCAGTATGCTTATGGACATTATATCCAAAAAATACAAAAATATTTACCATTTCGTATAATCCAAAATACTATAGAAAATTTTAGAATGATAGAAACAATAAGTGGAAGGGAGATTCAACCACTTGTCTTTAAGAAAACTCAACCTGAACTTGAAGAAAATAACGATGAAAATTCTGGATATATTTTTAAAAATTAACCTAACCATGAATAATACAGAGAAAATAATGAGGTGGAAGAAGGGATATTCGAAGGTAAAAGAAAGAAGAAACATAGAAAACCATGAAAATGAATCAAAGGGAAAATAAATGCCTTCCACTATGATTCCCATCCTGGATGATTCAGTCAAAGAAGATTGAAGCTGAAGAACTTTAATGTGAGATTCTAAAACATTCTAAAATGTTTAAATTAATATACTTATTCTCAAATATATCTAGAAAATCTTAAATTACACCAAATTTCTCCAAGAACTTTGCACTAAAGAGATAATTCTTGATGGGAATGAGAGGTTTAGTTTAGGAATAAGTATTTTATCTCTTATCACACTAACTTTACCCACTAAATTTTAAGATTCAAGTATTCATGGAACATCACTTACTACATCAGTAAATTCCACCTTCTTCTAGGCAACAGGACAGGTATCTCTCCCACGTGGCGGGAGGGGAATATGGTGGCGAACTTCTTATCCTCTAAGGCTCCCTCAAACTATAGCATATCCTACTTCCTGATCTTGGGTTCCTTTCCCCTTGAGGCGGTCCAATTTGTGGTTAATGATGCCCTTGGTCTCCATTAATTTAGAATGCCTTAATTATTTGTCTTGTTTGGACCTTTACTTGTACATTTGGTAATTAATAAAAATGGTTGTTTTCAGGTCAAGGACATTCCCTATTCCCTACACCATTGGATATTTAATTTTTTCTGATTATTTATGTGATTTAAGGGACTTGATATTTTTATTCCTCAATCTATGTTACATATTTTTATTTGGAAGACTTTAATCCCACAAAAGTAGTGGTACAGCCTGGAAACAGATCCACCATTTTTCTAGTGGTAATTTTAAATGATTTACTAATCAGAGTAAAAGGATTGATATTCCAAACTGACCTCTATAACATGGAAGAATATATAGAATTATTCCACTCATCCATTATTCTTTAAAGACCATTATTAAAGATATCCAGGAAAATAATCAATGTACATGAAAGAATCCTCGCCATAGAGTTTTGAGACAACACTGTGCACTTTAATATTTTCAACTAAATGAGGTGATCTTCAAATGAACAGTCACTTTTGAAACACTACCATTTTAAACATAATGAATATAAAAAATAACTGGGTATGTATGAAGAATTATTTAACTTAGGAAATTAGTTATCTGAAAACACCATGGAAGATAAGGTTATCAATATTTTTGGAAATTTTACTTTCAAATTAGAAGAATAAGTAACATATGAGTTTTATTGTGAATTAGTTAATTTATTTTAAGAATAATAAACTAATATGTTTAATTTTTTATAGTAAATTAAATCCATAGAAGTGGGAAACCTCAATTTAATTTCATATCTTGAACCACCCTCAAATCTGAAATAAAAACTGCTTCACACTAATTTAAAATATGTATATCTCATGGAAGAAGTAAAACTAATGTTAACAATTTCTAGAAATTTTTTGAGAACCCAAGAAAAAAATTTGATTAAACTTTTTAGAAAAAATATTCAAGAAATATGGTGGATATTGGGTGATATTGTTGGAATAAAACCTAAAATCTCCTCATATAGGATTCTGCTCAAGGGAGATTCCAAAAAAATCAACCATCCCCAAAAAAGGCTTAATCACAAAATAATGGAGGTAGTGAGGAAAGAAATAGAAAATATATTATCAAAAAACATCATTTACACCATATATGAATCAAAATGGGTAAGCCTCATCCATGTAGTTCCCAAGAAATGTTTCCTAACCATTGTGCAGAATGATTAAAATGAATTGATATCAGTAAGAATTCAAAATAGCTAGAGAGTGAGTATTGGTTATAGAAAGATGAATCAAGTCCCCATAAAATATATTTTTCCAATTCCATTCAATGAAAAAATGCTATAAATAATTGTAATAATAACTCATTACTGCTTATTATATGGTTTTTTAGAATATTTTTAGGCTCCCACTTCTCTATAATACCAAGAAAAGAAAACCTTTACATATCCTTTTAGAAATTTTTCCTATAATCATATTACTTTAAGGTTGTGTAATTCCCTATGTACATTTAAAATTTACATGGTATGTATATTTTCAGATCACATTAATAATTTTTTTGAGGTATTCTAAAATTACTTCACGATTTTTGGTAATTATTTTGATCATTTTTTGGGAGATCTAGATAAAAGTATTTAAAAACTTGTATTGAGAAAAAAAATATTTTGAATTGAAAATTGTAATTTCATAATTTAAAGATGAATATGTCAAGTTAGTATGTATATGAAGAAGACACAAGATGGGGGTGAACTATTTTCCTTTCAAAATCTAGACAATATTGAAATTTACCTCTTTAAATGAAGTGATCCTTTCCTTCTCTCTAAAATTTGTGCAAGCAGCAGAAATAAATAAAGGAAAAGAACACAACTTTGTGTGGTGGTTCAGGGAATAGAAATACCATAATCCAATGAACCAACTCTACACTCCATTATCTTGGTGATTTTCACTAGAAAGGTCCTCTTATCACAAGACCGTCAAATCCACATCTAAGTAAAAGAAGTTAACACATTTACAAGGATTTTACAGGGCCTTATAGATCTTTAATAGGGAACCAAAATATCTAAAACTTAGTCTGAGAAGCTGACACTCCACCATGACTGAGTCTGAGAATCTGATACTTCAAATAAAATAGATGAGATGAGGTTTGTTGTGAAATTTTTTTATCTCACATTTGTAGCAACAACTGACAGATGTAGATGATCTTCAATAATACACATCAGATGTAGCAAAATAATCTCCGATGTTGTGCAGGATTCTTCTTCTATAAACAATAGTAAATAGATTTGATATTGTCACTCAGTATTCCTTCTTCTTTACAGCTTGATAGAATAAGGATGTAAAATGAATAATTTTCTCTTCATTAAAATGATGAGCAGTTGAATATTTCATCACATTATTTTTTTCAGAGTTTTCATGTCTCTGATCTTCTTCTTATATATTATTTTCTACCAAAGATATATGTATAGATATAATAAATATTTGGTAGTAATTTCTTTCTTATTCCTTCATATTTTCAAAATAAATATAGTTAATAGCCTTTATAAATATCCTAATAATATCATAGAACATTTGACTTATTTATTCCTATAGTATAAATTTAAAATAAATTTATTTAATATAAGTTGAATAAATATTTTGATAGAATATCTAGAATAAAATAAGTGTTAAATGATTTAAAAATCTTGTTTAAATCCATTCAAACCACTTTAAATATAGTCAAAACAGATCCTAAAAACTAGAATTACAAATTCAAATATTTGAATTTTAATAAATTTATATCCTCTGGCTTTGCTGGAAAAATAATCTTAGAATAAACTATCCATTTTTTCTCTCTAAATACATTACCAAAAACATTTCAATCTCTTTATATTTAATCCTTTACATTTATTGGAGTTCATCTAACAGATAAACTGCTGAATGAATTTGGTCTACGCGGTTTTTGGATTTCGGTGGTCTGCTATCCCATGTATGGTTCCCGCTCACCCAAAAAGCAGTTTTCAAAATCAAATAAAAATATAATTTTTAGTTATTCAAAATACCATAGAACATATAAAATAGTGTACCATAGGCTACTTAAACTCCATGCTCTCCTTTCTGTATATTCCACATTTTAAATATTAATTCCTTCCAAACATGCAAAAAACGTATTATTTTCTCCATGTATAAACCATATTGAGTTCCTCCTTTCTCATATCCATATTTTCATAAAGGTTTCTCACGATAAATATATGATACGATCCTCCACATGATTCAGTAAATAAACTTTCAACATGTAGTGTTTGATCATTTAAACATAAAGGAAACACTACTTTAGCTTCCAACTTCAAACAGTGGATATAAACCATCATTTTTGCAGCACATAACAAATTAAGTGATGTATCCACATAAAGATAGCTGCTAAAATATAGTTTAGGTCATGTAGTAGAAAACATCTCAACAAACACTCTAAGAACTTATTGCACATTAGGTCATGATTCTGCATTTTAGTTACAAAATTATGTAGTGAATTTAATCACTTTGGATGAAACATTTCATCTTGTATAGTTATCCATAATAGGCTTAGTATGATTTTTCAGAAAAATAACACAAGGAAATAGAAGGAAAGTGTGGTAAACTCTATCTGGAATAGAGGGTTTAATAATGTATGGTTCACTAATATTATGTTTCATGAATGTAGGGTTCATTACCAACATAGCATGGGGTTCACTAAAAGTATGGTTCGTGAACATAGGGTTCATTAACAATGTAGCATAGGGTTCACTGAAAGTAGGGTTCATGAACATAGTGTTCATTACCATTCACTACTGGAAATATGACTTTTCTCAATGCTTCAATACCAACGGTTTGGAAAAACTGTTGGTAAATGTTCCCTTTCCCAACGGTTTGGCCAAACCGTTGGGAAAGGGTATGGATTTCCCAAAAGTTTGGCCAACCCGTTGGGAAAAGTTTCCTTTGTGACTACCTTTCCCAATAGTTTGGCAAAACCATTGGGATAGGTATACCCTTTCCCAACGGTTTGGCCAAACCGTTGGGAAAAGTCCCCTTTATGGCCACTTTTCCCAACGGTTTGTCAAAACCGTTGGGAAAGGGTCCCCCATGGATCAACCTTCACCCAGAATAAAATTCCAAACTCAAAATCTATACCAAAGGTTGTCAAAACCATTGGTATAGACCTATACCAATGGTTTTGACAACCGTTGGTATAGATCCTTTGATTTTTTATCACTTCTTCTTACTGAGAACATTATATAAATAAAAATTTAAAATAATTATGAGAATACATATAAATATTTATGTAATTATATTCACAAAAGTCATGTTAGGTTAGTGGTTAAGTCTTTCAATGATAAACTAGGGGTCCTGGGATCAAATCCCAGTCGATGTTTTTTTTGAAATACATATACCAACGGTTCCATAACCGTTGGTAAATATTTCCACATTACTTATACCAACGCTTTCCAAAACCGTTGGTATAGGTCTATACCAACGGTTTTCTTAAAACCGTTGGTATAGACCTATCCCAACGGCTTACTTGGCAACGGTTCTCCAAACCGTTGGTATAGGCTATACCAACGGTTTGGAGGCCTATACCAACGGTTCCAAACCGTTGGTATAGGTTAGTTTTCCAGTAGTGATTGTAGCGTAGGGTTAATTGAAAGTATGGTTTATGAATGTAGGGTTAATTACCAATGTATATTTCTTTAACCATACTTTTATTTTAAAATTAGAGTTTAATGCAAATGTAGGTTTGATTAACCATACTTTCCCTATATCAAACGTTGGGTTGATTAACTACACATTCCCTTTCTCAAACATACAATTGATTAACCATTATTTCTCTTTTTAAAATGTATGGTTTATTAACCATACGTTCCTTTTCTCAAATGTAGGTTTCATTAACAAAACCATTTATTTCTCAAATATAGGGTTGCACTGTTTAGAAAGTAGGGTTTAAAAAACTGGAAAACTTTCCTTTAGATACTTCAATGATTCTCTATATCCTTTTAACATCAGATTAGTCCTTATAAATAGCATAATTATAGTTAGGAAATATTAGGAGGTTTATAATGGATCAATAATTGAATCAATATAACTTCTATATATCATGATATCTTTAAAAAATATAATCAATAACATTATGAGAAAATTGCAGTTCTGAAAAATCATTGCAAAACTTTGGGAAATTTATTTCTCATCAAAACAACCTTTTTAGAATTTGATGTAAACTTATGAAATTAGGATAAAATTCTTAGATATCAATTCCACTAGGTTTCAAGTGATTCGAATATCAATATAACTTTTAGTAAATCAAATATAGTAGGTTTTCAAGTCTTTTCACTATAGAGTCTCAAAACTGCTAAAAAACGTCCAGTGATATTTTAGAGTACCAAAACATTATTTTCGGAATTACTTATAAAATAATATTGTTTAGATAACTCTCTTATCTATCCAAATGTTTAAGGTGAACATGAATCCATTCAATTTACCTAGAGATATTATCAAAATTAAGAGGTGACTTTAAGATAAAAACTACAATTCCACTTGAACATCTTAAAACTACTTCAGTGAATTTTTGCACCATTGAACAACTAAATTGGATTTTTACATTAACAGATAATATTAATATAAAATTTATATCCTTCCAAAAAAACAAAAACCATATGATTATTATCACTATTACTTTAGATATAAAATAAATACCATGAAATGATAAATCTAACACTTAAAAAATTATTAGAAAATAAAGAATGATGGGTTAAAATAATTATCAAAATTAAATCAATATGAGAATGAAAAGGATCCACTCAACATTATACCCCTTTTTGATAAATACAAAACCATAATTAATTGTCATCCATCTCTCCCATTTTTTAAATATCAAAATGATTATTTCTTTGAGTATATGAAATAATAAAATATATTTACCCTTTTATAAATAATAGAAATTTGAAATTTATGTAGTAGTATTGAAAATATTTAAAATTTGAAATACAATATTTTCGTTCCCCTTTTAAAATATCAATAATATGGGTTATTGGGAATGATATGATAAATATATTCTGAATACATGTAATAAGATAAAATCCAACTAAATTCATGCTTCCTTTAAAAAGATAAAAAGATATAATCAAGGATCCATAAAAATATATATAATATTATAGAAAGGGTTAAAAATAAATTTATTAAACCATTCAATTCATTCTTCGATAATAAAACATTAAAACACATGCTAAATATTAAGAATACTCCCCTTAACACATTGAAAAATTGTATGAGATAATTAATTAATTTTAAGTAAATTAATGTATTTTCAAATAATTTAAGGTAAAAGATTTAAAAATGACTTTTTGAACATGTCACAAATGACCAAAACATTTTAATTTAATAATAGAATAATTTATTACATACAGTAATAGTTTAATTTTTCACATGAAATTAATTTAAGTAGTAAGACATTAAACACCTACTTACCAGAAATATAACCATTTATATAAAATCTAAATATTGTGTTTGATGGTCATTGATTAATAAATTAATTCAATAAATTAATTCATAAAATAATAGCGTGATAAAATGATTTGATAGTTTAAGAATAAGAGTAATTAAACATAGAGGAATAAAAAGATAAAACCTTAATAAGTTTTTTCCCTTATATAAAATAGTTAGTGCATTTAAATAAAAAATTAAAATTAAAATAAAATACTTCTTGGATTTTAATAGTTCCATATTTATTAAATTTTCATTTGAAATAATAAGAAATAAAAATATAATAAATTTCTATAGTATTTAAGAAGTAAATTAAGGATGTAAAAATGAATTCCAGTGGTGCATACCTATAAAATATCAAATACAAATGTATTTTGGAACCCATATTCTTTTGGGTCTAGCAGTGTTAGAAACTAATGATTTATGTAACCAAAGTTTTTTATTTTGAAAAATAATTTTACATGTAAATCTAGATAATTCCTTCAAATAATGAATATGTTTCACACCACAAAATTAAGGTTTTCTAAAATAATATTCATTAGAATAATTTCTGTTAATACCATAATAAAAACATTTAATAGTTTAAAATTTTTTGTTGTTAAAACCAGGAACAATATAATTCTTATTTAGTTTTTTATTTTCTCCATTACTACCAATACCAATTTTTCCTTTGGGAATTTTATTTTTACCATGAATTTGATTCAAATAATTATCTCCCTTAATAATCATCCTAGAATCTTGATTTAAATTATCAACTTCATAAAATAATTCTTTAATTTTATTTTCATGCATATCATAAGAAATTTTTGAAGAATTAGATCTGAAATTAGAAATTTACTTTGAAAAACTTTCATTATCAAATTAAATAACATCATAAGATATTCGAAGTTTACTATACTATTTAATTAAGTATTCAAATTTTTATTGAAGCATAAAATAATATTTATCACATTCATCATGAGAAAAAATTTCTGAATAAAAAATTTCAGAGTAAGATGATTATACAACATCAATGGGAGCCATAAGACTTATATTTAAATTTTTATTTTCTTGCTCATCTTCAGAGTTTTTAATATATTCATTACTCAAATCTAAATGACTGTAATCAGAAAATTCATCCATAGAAACATTGAGTGCAACATTTTCATCTTTGATAGAAATATGATTTTTATTTTCTACTTGTAACTCAGCTTCTCACATCTCAATCAACACCATTAATTCCATATTTGTATCTAAAATTGGATTTTGCAAGGAATTATCATCATTGTTAACTTCTATCATCTTATTAATTTCTTCATAAGAAACTATAATTTTATGAGACATCTCATAGGAAGTGGCACATTGAGAAACATGACTAAGTTCATCCGGACCAAGTTTTTATATAATAGAATTCATAGATCTCAAATTAATATCATATTTAGTTTCCTTTATGTCATCCCACATTTCTGTTTCTTTGGGGATTTCATAAGATTTTATAGTCTTTATGTAAACTTTGAAACCATGATTCTTTAAATAGATAGTAATGCAAGTTTTCCAACATCCATAATTATCGCTATTAAAATAAGTAGCATGGATCATCAACATACCTTCTAAAATATCAGCCATTGAAATTTGTATTCGTTAGAATATTTAACTCAGGGTTATTAGAGCCAGTATATATTCCTGTTTTTGAACATGATTACCACCTTTGATAATACAGTAGAGCCCTACCTATGGTATCAATTTTTTGGTCTAAATGGCTATGAAAAAAGAAAAAAGAGGGGGTGAATTGTGTCCTTTTAAAAATATTTACAATATTAAAACATCCACCTTGAAATGAATCGATCTTTTCCTTCTCTATTAAAGTTGAGAAAGTAGTGGAAATAAATAAAGGAAAAGAACACAACTATATGTAGTTGTTTAGGGAAAAAAATAATTCCCCTAGTCTACACCACCAATGTTCTACTCCATGAGCTTGGTGGTTTTCATTAGAAAGGCCCTCTTATCACAAGAAAATCAAATCCATAATCGAGTATAGGCATTTAACACCTTTATAAGGCTTTTATAGAGCTTTATAGTACTTTTATAGGGAGCTTAAATATCCACATTTTGTCTATGGATTTGACACCCAAAAACGAATGGGTACGAAGAGTCGGTACTCTAAATAAAATAATTGGGATGAAGATTTTTGTGAAATAGGTTTAGCTCACAGTTTCAGCAGCAAAGGACAGACGTAGATGATATTTAATAATGCACAACATCAGCCGAAAAACAATCTTCAGTGTTGTGTAGGATTACGTTTCTATAAATCATAGAAAATAGATTAAAAAATATCTCTCATGCATCCTTATTATTTACTCCATGAGAGAAAATTATGTACAATGAATAATATTATATTCCTTAAAATGATGATCAGTGGAATATTTTACCACTTTATTTTTTTAACAGTTTTCACATCTCCTATAAAGACCCTAATCTTCCATGTAATTTTTTTAAAATTATATGGAATTATTTCATGTTTGAAAAAATTGACGGCACATGATTTCGAGGCCCGTTATTCCCAGAATGAATTTATGAAAAAAATTTAGCGAACGTTCAGTAAACACGTGAGTGACGTTTTCTAACTTTTGAACTGGTGATCGGATTAAAAATATGAGGGCATCTTTGAATCCATAGTGTCAGTATTCTCTTAAAAGAGACTTTACTTTGACTGTAGTAGGATTGGAGAAAAATTTATGCTTTTTGACTTTTTAAAAGAAATAAATAAAATAACTTTTTATTTTATTTGTCTCTAACTTATCCTTCAACGGACAAGTGGAGATGGGACCAGCGACGTTCCAAGCCAATAAATAGTTTGACCTTCCAATCTTAAGTAATGACATAATTGGGGAATTAGTAAAGTTCCTAATTAATGAGCCCCCATTAATTCCCCACGTCGTTACTTACCTTCCCCCTATCCTATTTATATAGAGCATGGGGAGAGGTGTCAGTACAGCTTCGCCAAGCAATGAAGTGTTGAATGAGTGTCGAGACGCCAAACCCTTGGAGGATGGAGCCGGTTCCGATGAGTGGGGACAAGAGACAGCAAAACCCCGAACCGAATAAAGATGTTAAAGCGGCGTTGTTGGAAGCCTATGGCGGGAATGAAGATCACCGATCAACCTTCAAGCACGGATGTTATCTAATGGGTTTACTAGGTAGTGGTTTTGATTATTGTTTATTTTAAGTGAATTTATTAAACCCTTTATCTTCCTTCATGTAACAAGCTAACATGGAGGGTGCAGGCCTAACGAACTCGGATCGGACCCTCCTTTACTTTGATACACCCTTGCGATCTCTGTGAAATATCGCTAGTGCGGCGACACTGACTGGATATGAAGAAGGAGTGCATCGACGCATGCCACAAGAGAATGTCGCAGCACAAAGCTATTGTAGTCATTGGAATGGATAGCACTGGCCGGACACGGAGGAGGTGTGGTGCGCTGTCATGCATCACCAGTGAGAAAGGGGTCGTGGCTCGTCAGCCCCAGTGATCGAAGAAGGTAGTCGGCACTTTTTATGGCCATGAAAGGAGAGGCGGTGTGACCATCACACTGCTAGTGAGTTAGGAGGTCATGTGACCAGTGCACCGCCGGTGAGAAGAAGCCATAGCTGAAGCCTCGGTGGAGGCAGAACCCGCACCTCCGGTGGGTTCCGTGGTGACCGGGTTATGCCCAAGTGGAGTCGCCGCTTCATAAATCGAATGTCCTTCAGGCTGTTCAGAAGTTTGGGACACCGGGGGTCACACCCCCCCCCTCCCCTTTCCAGATCAAGCGGACAGCGGTCAGGCCACCACCCTTGTGGCTCGCGCCCTATGTGTCTCGTCCACCCCCTGCGGGTCATGACCTACGCGGCTGGGCTTCCCTATTCAGGTCAGGCCATCCCTTTGTGGTACACCCCATTTGGGGATAGGCTGCCCTTTACGGGCTGCCCCCCTTGTAAGTTGGGTCGGTCCGACCGGGTCAGACTTAACCCAGGCCCCACCAGGCCCAGAAACACTTAAAGGGACATATCTTGAGAACTGGATGTCCTTTTGATGAACCATCTACGGCATTATTACCCTTGTATCGAAACATTATTTTTGGAATACTATACTTGAGTTTTGTAGATAGTTTCAGTATGGCCAAGTTGGATCGACCCCGAATCCAACTAGGCCCCAGAGCTAAAATGATTCTAACTCACAGACCGGGCATCTGATTGATGCACTGTCTGTTGCATTGGAACACTTACGACATGGTAGTCCTTTAGGATACTCATTTGTGGAGCTTAGTGGTAGTTGAGATGAGACCGATATCTTGAGGGGAAGATACTATGGAACTCGAGTGCACCGGGTGTGAGGAATCTAGTGGCTAGCAGTGAGGTGGAGGTTGGAGACAGATCATACGGAGGTTAGTACTGAGTGATCCTATATGGGTCAGCAAAGATCCTCTACAAGTTAGAACCGATCCTATGTGGGTCATATCCTGTGTGGATCAGCACTCAACTATCCTGTGTGGGTCAGCGCATACTGATCATGTGTGGGTCAGATCCTATGTGGGTCAACGCTCAGAAATCCTATGTGGGTCAGCACAGATCGATCCAGTGTGGGTTGGATCTTGTGTGGGTCATTGTGGGGGTTAGTTACCTATATTTCCTGTATGGCTCAGATCTTGGGTGGGTCATTTCAGGGGTTAGTTACCTATTGATCATGTGTGGGATGGATTTCATATGGTCATAAGCAGTGCCACTTTATTGAATAAGATGATCTAGATTCATGACTAATCGTCTGTACTTCTATACTTCACTGGAAACCTGGTTTGAGCTGAGAATCTATTTTAGTTGTATCTATTTCTTTGTGCTTTGTGATTGAAATCATGATTTTTGGTTTTCCTTTTTTTTAATTCTAAGAGACTTTAGGGTGTCTCAGGGTCCTTACTAGGTATTTTTATACTCACCCCTACACGGGCTATGCTCGCACCTTGTTGTGTCTTGGGCAGACGACGAGCAGCTGTGCTGAGGTTTGAGGGAGCTAGGACTATGTGGTATGCGGAAGAGACAGGCAGACATGGAGTACTAAGGAGGTGATCTGTACCTACCTGTCAGGTAGGATCCTCAGAGGACAACCTCAGTGTTGTTTTCCCTCTTTCAGTTGTATTTTACATTTCATTTGTACTTGTACCTTTCATTTGGGCTTGTATTCTGGTCCCTTAACATTTAGCACTCTTTTACTACAGCAGTTTACATCAAGGTTGCATCTTGTTGTGTTCTATTCTGTGTGTTTTTAAAGGTTTAAAGGAAATGCCTTCCCATTATAAAAATATGCATTTCTGGTGCTAGTATCATGCCCTTGTCCTATGCAAGGTGGGATTGGGGTAGTCACAGCATGGGTTCCAGGGGACGGGTCGTGACATATCCACTCTTCTTCATATATATTCTTTTCTACCAAACAAAGATATATATATATAGAATAAATATCCAATGGTAACTCCTCTCAACTTCCATTGGATATTAAAAATAAATAGAGTCAATAACCTTTATAAATATCCCAAGAATATCATGGAATCATGGGTTTCTCTATTTCTATAGAATAAATATCCATTAAAAATAATTTAATATTAGTTGAATAAATATTCTAATAAAATATCTACAATAAAAGCTGTGTTGAATGATTTAAAACACTTATTTAATTCCATTGAAACCTCTTTAAATATATTCAAGAAAAGTTTCCAAAAACTTGTAGCACAAATTCAAATATTTGAATTTGAAAAAAAAATGTCCTCTGACTTTGTGGGAAATATGATATTAGAATTAACTGGCCATTTTCTCTATAAATACTAGACAAAAAACTTTTCAATGTCTTAATCCATATTTCTTTGTATTTATTAGAATTTATCCAACTTGTAAACTACTGAAAGTATTCTAGGTAAAAATTCAGAATATTGAAATACCATAGAACACATAAAAGATATTATTGTAGGTTACTTAAAATCCATGCTCTTCTTTATATATATTTCACCAAAAAATATTTATTCTATCAAAACACATAGCAGACATATGATTTTCTCCATGTATAACCCAACTTGAGTTCCCCCTTTCATATGTCCTTATTTTCATAAAGATTTATCATGGTAAATGTATGATAGGAGCCTCCACGTGATTCATCAAATAAACTTTCAATATTTAGCATCTCATCATATAAACATGGAAACAACACAACATTAGTTCTAACTTGGAATAGTGGGTCTAAACCATCATTTTTTCATCCCATAACATATTAGGTGATGTATCCACACAAAAAGAGCAGTTAAAATATACAAAAGGTTATGTAGTATAAATATTATCAATAAACACTCTAAAAACATATCACACATTAGGTCATGATTATGTATTTTAGATGAAAAAGTATGTAGTGAATTTAATCTCTTTGGATTCAATGTTTTATCTTGTAACTATATACTTGGTAGACTTCGTTTTCTTTTTCAACAAAATAACACAAGGAAGTAGCAGGAAAGTAGGGTACATTTTCCTCAAAAACATAGGATTTAAGAATATAGGGTTCACCAAAAGTATAATTCATGAATGTAGGGTTCATTACCAACGTAGCATAGGTTTCACGGCAATTAAGGTTCATGAACATAAGGTTCATTACCAACGTAGTGTAGGGTTCATTGAAAGTAGGGTTTATGAACATAGGCTCAATTATCAATGTAAAGTAGGGTTCACTAAAAGTAGGGTTCATGAACATAGGATTAATTACCAATGTATGGTTCATGAACAATATTTTTTTATCAAAATTATGGTTAACAATATATGGGTGAGTACAAACATTGGGTTGATTAACCATACTTTCCGTTTCTCAAACATAAGGTTGATTAACCATACTTTCCATTTCTAAAATTTAGGGTTGATTAACCATAATTTACCTTTCTCAAAATTAGGGTAGATTTACTATACTTTCATTTTATCAAAGTACGGGTTGATTAACCATAATTCCCCTTTCTTAAATGTAGGTTTTCATTGTACAAAAAGTAGGGTTCAAAAAACCAGATAGCTCGCCTTTAAATACTTCAACAATTATTTATAGTACTTTAATGGTAGATTTAACCTCAATAATTAAATAATAATATTTATTAAATATTAATAAATTCCTAACTGATCAAGAATAAAATCAACATTACTTCTACAGATCCCTATATCTTTGAAAAATAGAAGCAGTAACATTCTGAGAAAACTGCAATTCTAAAAAAATCATTACAGAACTTCAGTAAATTTATTGTCTAACCAAACAACCTTTTTAGACTTTAATGTAAACTGATGAAATAAATATAAACATATTTCATTTCCATAACACTAGATTATATTTGTTTCCGATATCTATACAACTTGTATTAAATAAAACATAGTGGGTTTTCAAGTCTGTTCACTGTAGATTTTCAAAATTGGTACAACAAATTCAGTGATTTTTTAGAATACCAAAACATTATTTTCATACTTCCTCAAATACATTAATTTTATCAGTATATATACTCAAAATTAATAGGTTTCTTTATAATAAAAATGTCAACGTCACTTGAATAGCTTGAAACTACTTCAGTGAATTTTTTCACCATATAAACAGCTAAATTGACTTTCAACATAAATAGATGAAATGAAGATAATATATATATATTTACAAAGGAACAAACACCATATGATTATGATCACTATTCCTTTATATATATAATAAATATTGTGACATAAAAATATGAAACAATTAAATAAAATTCTTGGAAAACAAATAATTATGGGTTGAAGTAATTATCAAAACTAAACCAAGATGATAATGATAAGGAGCCACTCAACTGAATAGTCTTCAGGAAAATTATTTCCAAGAAATGAATTTTTGTAGGAAAATATAAAATTAGAGTAATAAATTATTTTCCTTACTGAACTTATGTAAAACTTATTTGACATTCATAGGTCATGCAATATTTTATGAAAGATTCATAAAGTATTTTAGTAATACTACACCCCCTATTTCTAGGATACTATTAAAATAAACTCAATTTTATTTTAATGATTAAAATATAAAATCATTTGGTGAAACCAAGAGGAGATTATTCACCTCACCGTTAATGAAACAACCCAGTTAGGAACATCCATTTGAACTATTTTGTGATTCTTCGAACCAAGATGTGGGCATATCCCTGTATCATATAATTGAAGGTAGACCAAAAGGAATTACTTATATATCAACAAAATTATATGATACACAACTAAACTACACCACCACCAAAAAAGATTTCACTTTATTTATTTTTTCTTTAAATAAATCCAGGTCTTATTTTCTTGGAACTAAACTCACTATATTTTTTGACCATAAATCTCTTAGATAATTGATGAAAAAGGAAGATGAAAATCCCAGGATTTTAATATGGATGATACTCATGTAAGAATTTAACATGGAAATTTAAGATTAAAAAGAAGTTTAAAATCATGTTTCTAACATACTAAAAAGACTACCAAGCATTGAGGAAGTATAAATTTAAGACCAAAATACATAGAATGACCATATTAGAGGAGAAAACTCTATCTAGTATAAGGAGAAGTAACAAATTATTCAAATATATTAAATTATTTAGTAAAATCCTAGGTACTATCTCATCTTAATTCCCACCAAAAAAAACTCAAATATGAATCCAAATTTTATATTTGGGAAGATCAGTTCCTTTGTAAAAAAATTAATGACCAAGTAATGTTCGAATGATTTCTAGCAAGTTAAATTGATTATAATTTTAAATTTTGTTAGAAGATAACTTTTTGAATCCACATTATACTTCAAATAACCATAAGAAAAGTTTTATAATCTAGTATTTTTTGGCCCACTATATTCAACGATGCAAATGAATATTGTAAGAAGTTTTAAAAATGATAATTTTTTGGAAATATTTCAAAAAGATAAGAGATTCCTAAAAAACATGTTATCATTTGTGAAATGTTTGATGTTTGTGGGATATACTTTATTGGTCCTTTCCCATGTCATTTGGAAACTCTTATATTCTTCTTTATGTGGATTATGTTTCAAAATGGGAATAATCCAAAGCCACCAAAACTGGTAATTCTAAATTTGTGCGGGATTTTTTATGTATAAACATATTTTGTAGGTTTAGAGTGCTAAGATCCATCATCAGTGACCAAGGTAGACACTTTTGTAATAAAATAATGAAGTCTATACTAATGAATTATGGATTAAATCATAAGACATATATATCCTATCATCCCCAAACACAAGATTTAAAATGAAGTTTCCAATAGATTGATAAAAGGTATTCTAGAAAAGATAGTAAATACCAACAAGTATGATAGGAGGAATAGGTTAGAAGAAACCTTATGGATCTATAGGATAGCCTAAAAACACCCATAGTAATAATCCATTACTATTTAATCAATATAAGGAGATTCTACCAAGATGTGGAGTTAGAGCACAAATTATATTGGGATATCAAATTAATGGATCTGGACCTGGAATGAGATAAAAAATATTGGAAGTTGTATCCACATGAACTGGAGTAAATTAGAAGAGAAGATTTTGAAAATTATATAATATTTAAAGAAATAACTTGAGTGTCTCATGACAAGTTCATACAACCCAGATTTTCCATCTTGGATACGAAGTGTTTATCTACAAATCTAGACTCAAGATAATTTCAGGTAAGATTTTTTTTAGATGGGAAGAACCGTTTATAGTCACCAATGTCAATCCTTATAGTGTTATGTAGTTTATAAATGAGGGAGAAGAAAACACATTAACTATTAATGGGAACATATTGAAGAATTTCTATAGAAATATACCACAAGATCCAGTAGAGGAGTTCAAAATCCTCCAACCTTTCTATTAATAACCACCCAACAAGTTGTACATATCATTAACACTTGATTACATGTTGTTATTCTATTTAAAATCTACTTACATTAATTATATATTTGAATGCAATGAGGATTATACATCATTTATTTTTATAGGAGGGGACCTTTAGTTTAGGTCTTTTAGTTTAAGAATTTTCTAATTTTTAATCTTTTAATTTTTTTTCATTATTTTTTTAAAAAAAAATCTGTTTCTTTTCATTTTTTCCAATTTTTTTACCTGTGAGTTTAATTAGGATGACCATGAAACTTTGAATCTATGCCAAAGTTGAGAAATTGATTTGACAAATCTACTTTCCTTATATGACCATTTAAATGATATTGTTTTCAAATTACAAATAAAGTAAATCCATACAAAACCTATAGATTTTTAAATCTCATGCCATGAAATATAGTTCTACACTTTATGTCATTTACTTGTGAGGCTTCTGAACCAATTTTGATATATTTTTTCAATTACCTATTTCTTGATATAACTAAGGCCTATATGATAAATTAGTAATTGATAAGTAATATTGTGAAAATCTTGGATTATTTGATTATTCTATGTTATATATTATTGATGAATTCATTTTATTTTTAATCCCCGTTGTTTAAAAAACTCTATTTGAAACCCTACCATTAAATTTAATCATTGTATCCCTTAGTATCCATGAATGAGTTTTTTATTAATCCAAATTAAAATATCAGTATCCTTATCCACATTTATCTAAAATCCCTTGCATGATCTAAGTTGAATTCAAGTTTAGTGTGAGAAAGAAAAGACGCTAAAAACCAATTTTGTAGATTTTGTATGAATGTAAAGAAAAATTCACTACAACTTTTTTTCTGAAAATCAATGAGAAAATCATGATTTAAAGAGTGTGAAAATTTTCTTAATGTCATTCAATACTCGGTATCAATATCCAACACTATTTGAAGAAAACATTCCCTCTCTTTCCCCAAAAAAATGAATATGATGAGGAATATTGATTTCAAAAAGATAAAGTAATACTATAGGGAAGGGGTGGAGAAACATATGATGATATTTCTACATAATATTGTAGAGGAAATATGGAATAAGGATCTATTTAAGGACCCTTTACTTCTATAAAATTTCTAAATTTCCGACCTTCCATTAATAGAAAAAAAATCTTAAAGAAATTTTCTAGAAGAAACAGGCAGAGGAATTTAACCTATTATAGAGCAGACGAAAAGTGTAGGACAACTATAGTGAATTAAAGTAACTACATTGAGTTGAAGAATATGGAGTATGTTTGGAATCCAAACTTATAGTAAACTAAAAATATTGCATTGAGCTTCATATTGGATTCAAGACTCCTCTTTCTTCCTCAATGGTTTTCAAATCGAATCTTATTAAACTTTAATCATTAGAAATATTTGAATCAAATCCTGGAGCCATTATGATATTCTCATATTACTATAAAGGCTATAGAATAATCCATTTTTATTAAAAATGAAATATAAAACAACAAAAGGAAGATAGATGGGTCTATACAAGCATTAATGTCCTCCTAGAAAAAGATACCAAAGGAAAAGATCAAATATCATAATCAAACTGATAGTAATCATCATAATCACCACACCAATTAGAGTCAACATATAAGGGACCATGAGACCTAGCGACTATATTTGGCTTCAGATTGGAATAGTATTTTTCATATCTCACTTTACTAGGAGGAATAGGTTTAAAACCTTCATCATCCACAATAACATTGTTTCCATTGGACAAAGCTTGACTATAGGATGATTTTTTTGGGAATCATCCTATATATCATCACACCTTCCATGGATGCTCTCGGGTTCCCTTAGTTTATTTATTTCTTCTTGAATCCTAGAAATATTCATACCATCACTTGTATTTTGCTTCCCCTTTATTTTAAGATTTGATTCCTGCAGACACTGATCCATTTCAAAATTCACTCTATGATTAAGGCCATCCTCATTTAATTAGGCATGTGCTCTTCCCTTAGGCACTAATGTCAGGGTTATCTCAGACCCATGATTCACTTGTGCCACCTTCATTGGAAAATATTTGTCTATTTTTGATGAACCATCCATAACCATCACTTTACCATTGTCATGAATGGATTTGTTTCCAATAGAGGATACATTTTTTTGTCTAGTCTTCTTCCTTAATTTCTTCCAACAAGAAGCCTCCTTATTTCCTTTTAAATAAAAAAAGAGATAAAACCACATTCTTGTAACATTTATCCTTGATGTGACTAATAATTTGACACTCTCAGAAGAAATCAGGAAGTATTTTATATTCCAATTTTAAAGAGATATCATTATCTAGTTCTGATAGAACAATTTTATAGATCAATCAAGATCTTAATCAAATCTTCACAAGGATCCAAGCATAGTGAAAAAATTTGGAAACCTCATTATTCCTATCCATTTTGATTAGAATACCCATAGTATATCATATAGTAAATAAAATATTAGGATTCCACAAGATCCAATTCAGACCAAAAAAATTTATCAATACCTGATATCTAGTCTTTTTCATAGAAAAAGGATTAAAACAAAAATCCTTATCATAAAAACATATCACACCTAGTTTTTAATTGATTGAATCGGTCCACCAATCCCTTCACTTCAAATACTCTTATGTAAAAATGATGTGAAAGAAGGCATGACCCATGGGAATACATATCTAATCATAAAATCCCATATAGAGGTCAGATTTTGAAATAAATCATTGATTTTCCAAGAATTTTTTCATGTGGGAAGAACAAGCCTAGAAACTAAGGAGTACTCAAAAATTTTAAATCTGTCAAGAATCATCTCCTTATTAGAAATCATGCAGATAGTGTCACATTTCTTCGCCGTTTGTTCCAGAATATCATCTTATACTTGTGTAAAATATCTTCTCTTGGAATACTATTTATTAACTGTATTACCATATTGGGGCCACTACCCAGTTTTCATATTGTCATAATTCTATGCTATAGGGAAAAAATCAAGTCAACCCACCACCTTAGTTTCAATTGCTGCTGCATCAAGAATACTAGGATGTTTACCTGCCTCATCCACTAAATTAGATCGAGGTCGGTTTATTTCAAACTAAAATTTATGAACACCATTTATATTCACTTTCTATATAGGCCGATGAGTATAATTCTCATTAGCTTCTACTACAATAGAACAATCCACCATCACCAGCATATATTTATGTGTGCCATTCGCTCTGGCCACCACCATTGAAGGTTGATCTGCCACCATGATGGACTGATACATGCTGCCCTCTTCGGTCACCACCATTTTAGAACACATATCCATAGATCTATGATCTCTAGACACTATTATTGATGGATGATTAGGACACACCATATTAGATCTATGATCTCTATCCACCATCATTATATGACAATCAGTAGCCACTATAAATCAACTCATACTTCTCATTCCGGTCAACACCATAATATTCCTCAGAGATCCGAACAGATCCTATCCCACCATCATAGATCGATAAGGAACTTCCCCCATTTCCTTGGAAGTAGTTCATCAGGTTCTATTTTTTTCCACCATATACTTTTGAAAACCTTCAACACTATCACAACTATTTAGTAGGATGAATCCAAGGAAGTGAGGGATTGCAATGATTGATAACTACTAATCTTTCTGAGCTCTTGAATTTTCATCAGGACTCCACTCCCAAACCATCTCCATTACCATATGCACATATTATTTACTCATTAGGTGGAGATTTATAAATTAATCAAGCCTATGGTAACACTTGTATGATCATTGGATTATAAAAACCTTTATATAAAATTATGCTAAATGATGGGTGGAAAATACTAGGAAGGTAGGTATAAGTGTCTATGAGAGGATGAATGAAGTTGAGTTTGATTGAATGAAATTAAGGAGGAAAATGGAATCAAGATCTTTTATGATCCATGATAGGGTGAGGACAATGGTTTTAAAATGGTATTTTCATTTGTTAGTTTTTAAATATACTCTTTTAATATTTTAAATTCACTTGTCTATACAAGTTTTTAATTTTCATAGTGTATATTTTCCATCTCCAGTCTGGAATACATGGAATTTTTAGAACCATAAAAAAGATCTTTGATTATATTAAACTATTTTTTATACTATGGTGAATTATTTTTTGGAACTCAAATGTATCTTTATATTCTAACTTAAAATTATTTCATTGAGAGATTTTAAATTTTTGGAGAATACATGTGAAATTTGATTTATATGCACTTTTAACCACCCTTTTAAAAAATATTTTGGATCTACATTAATAATTTTTGTGGTTTCTAAATATAATTAGTAAATAAGATCACTCTGGAAATAGGAATATAATATGTTTTCATTATTGGTTATGTCTCATTTTCTTAGAGGATTGTTGGACTTTTCACAAGAGTGCAATTAACTAAGTTTGGGGGTGATTAAGCATCAAATTTTGAAATTTTTTTGAAGTTTTTCATTATATATGGAACTTGAATAATATAAATTTTTTGGTGAATCATTTATTTATTTTATTTACATTAATTCATAATTTAATTGTAAATTTCAAAAAAATATTATTTTTACAAGATTAATTAATTTTTGTGTTAGAACATTAATCCAACCGATTGAAATTAAAATTATAATGGTTCTGAAGTCTTCACTAGATTTATTTTAAAAATGTTGAGGCAAAATTTTAGGCTATAAAAGGATCTGATTATTCTGAATTTTAATTCTGAAATTTTATTAAAAGTTTATTTGAAATAAGCTTAAAATAAATTGTGCATTTTTATTGTGCAGGATAAAAAAAGAAAATTTCATGTATCCATGAGATTATATTTGTGAGCATGCGACCGTGTGTATATGATAGTGTTCCTAAAACCATGAGAATGCATATGTTACCCTATCTCAATACCTTTCCATTGAACTGTCATCCTTTTACTATGATCCCACATTATTGAAGATATTCAGACCTACTACTATAATCCTACTACCAAGCAGTGGCCCTGCAACCATCAGCTTACCCCCATGCCCTTTAACCATCATCCTTCAAATTTGTTCTCTCTTATATGAATATTTCTTCTTTGGTAAGTCTCCATCCTTCGATTGTGCACTTTCTACCATGAATCCATCATGAACATATATCTCTTATAGTTGAACATATCATCATGTATCCATTCTCATGCATATGTGTAGGTTAATTAATGATTTTTTCTATGAATTATGATTAATGAGGTGATTCACATGAAACTTTCCACATAATTGGATCATTAAGGTGAAAAAGGAGTCTGAGATCCAAGGGAATCATACCTCAACACTACTTGATAAAATGAATGTAGGATCAAAATGATGAATGTAGATGCTAAATATAAAAGTGGGGGTCGAATTTTATACTTTAAAAATTTATTTGGAACCTTTTAAGTTTATTTTAACAAAGTTAAACAAACATTCACAACACCTATTAAAGAAACCTATTCTCAAACATTACAACCTTAAGATAAAAACTTAAGAAAGATTTTATTAGAAGAATGATTCTACCTTAAATCCTATAGAATCTGTAATATATTCAGAGTATTGGAATTATAAATTATAAGAAAGTTATACTTTCTAAATTTCAAAAAGTTAAGATTGAAGTGGAAATAAAACAACTTTAAATAGAAAAAAATTAACAAAAAAATTATTTTAACCCAAAGAGAAGGGTATCCAACAACCTTAGATAAAGGTTCCTTAATTTATACTTTCAATAAAGTCTGTCTTATCCAAACTTAGGTAATCCCATAATCTGAAGATCGGTATCTGTTTTGTTATCCCCGAAAGCCCTTGATTTAGAAATAAATCAAAACCTCTATCTTCCAAACTCATAATCCCACGATCAGCACAACCGGAGACTTCACAAAGAAATCCTAAAAAAGTTGTTCACGAATGAACAAGTTTTTCACGACATCTGCATGAAGCACTGAGAGTTGAAATATCATATCTCTATAGAAATCACTTCACAGCTTTTCTGGATTCATCAAGTTCATCCACTCTCTACATTGTGTTATGCTCATTCAAATGAACTTGTATTTAGAGGAAAATCTTCCCAACGGTCATCTCCTATCCAACGGTCATATTTCCCTTAAATTTAGGAGGGACCTGGACATGTGTCAAACATACAATGGTTAGTTTGTAATATATTGTATGATATCGTTTCAATTATAAGAAACTATATTAATTTAAAGATGAGAGTTATGTAAGAAAGCTTGGAATTAGATAACATTGGAATGATATATTAAACAACTCTAGAATTATTAATAAAAATGGATTCTTAATAAAAACATTGTCAAGAAAATAGATTCATAAGGAAAATTAAATCGTATTGAGAAACCAGTATCACATTTGTTCCAGAATCAGAATCATAAAATCAGAATGAATTTTTTATCAGACTCAGAATCATAAAAAAGAATCACTTTTGCACTGGATTTAGAATCATAAAACAGAATCACTTTTTCACTAGATTCAGAATAATAAAACAGAATCACTTTTTCACCGGATTTGGAATCACAAAGATGGTATCACTTATACGCCGGAATCGGTATCACAAAGGCGGTATCACTTATATACTAAAATAGGTATCATAAAGATATTATCACTTATAAACGGGAATAGGTATCATAAATATGGTATCACTTATACACCAGAATCGGTATCATAAAGATGGTATCACTTATACACCAAAATCGGTATCACAAAGACGGTATGAATAATCTGTAAATCTAACAGAATGGAAAATCATAATAATAGATCATATAAGTATAACAGAATGACAAATTGTAATGCTACATCTGTATGTATAACAGAATGACAATTCCGGATCTTAAGAAAAAAACAGAAATAATGAAAAAAAATAGATCCTAAGAAAAATTGTTTGTGATTTTCAAAACATAAAACCATAAGGAATGGAGAATTCATAAGATAACCTTATTGAATCAATAATATCCCCATTTTTGGGAAGCACAAACAACTTTTCTAAGGAATAATATATTGACTTGGATAAATAATTTTGAAAAACATATCTCCCCTTTTGAATGAGATTTCTGATAAATACGACTAACTCCCCCTTAGGTTATGTTTCCTAAGGATTTTATTCTTGATCTTCAGTGTCTAGTTTTTCTTCTTAAGAAAATATCTTCCCCTTAGATAAAATTATATTCTTAAAATAGAAGTCCCCCTTACTTGGTCATTATCATTTCTTACCATACTCTCCCTTAATAGATTATCCTCCTTTGAGATCTTCATTAAATTTTTCCTTTAAATAAATTCACCCCCATTGTGATTTTCAAAAAGAGGGGGAAATAATAGAGAAGTATAAGATTTACCTGTAAGGTTGGGCAAGCATACATTTCAAAACAAAAGAAAGATATGCAATAACGTTTTTTTAAATAAAGTTTAGATTACAACAAAACATCGAAATGTAAAAAAAATCATCCATCCTTCTTCTTTTCAGACAACATTTTATTTCCCTAGGATTCAAGTTTCTTCACTTCCTTATGATCTTCTTCAAACTCCTTCAACAAGATCTCCTGATCCTGATTCTTCTGTAATAATGACAAGATTATTTCTTCTTGATCATCCATCTTTCTCTATAATTCAGCTCTGACTTCCTTCTCACTGCTGACTAGTTGGGTGAAAGAATTTAGTTGAATGGCCTTCTCAAATATTGATGCCTTGACCTTGTTGATCTCAGTTTCACAAGTATTGAAAGATCCATTTGTTGAATCCATTAAGTCATCAAGTTGTCTTAGCTCTTCATTGATAGTTTTGGTGCAGTTAAATACTTTCTTACAAGTCGCATTCTGATCTTTGTAATCAATAAAAAGATTAATTAAGTATGCTTCTTGCTTGACCACCATGTCCAGTATCCAGAGAGCTACCATCTTGTGGTTTGTTGAAAGATTCATAGTATTTGAATTCTTAACATACTTGAGACCAATATAATCTAGATCTTTGTATTTTTGAAAAGAACCTTCCTTCTTGGGAGGTTTTTTAGAGAAAAGAATAGCTTCCCCTTCATACGAAATGTTAAGAACATTTGTTGCCTTCTTATAGGGGATTGTATATGTCTTATCATAACATTTTAACTTAAACAGATTCTTACCATCCTTTTGGAAGAAAGTAACAGATTGATAGAACTGAATAACCAAGTCAGGATAAAACGGATCCTGAAATTTCTCTTTAGCCACACAAACACTTTCCCATCCATTAGTTCTTATCACCTTAGAGATAAGAGAGTAATATTTTGTAAAGAAGTTTGGGTGAACCAGCCTTTCCTTAAAAATTGACCAATCCTTTATTTCCTTACTAGTTGGCATCTGGTCTGTTGAGGATTCAGGAGTCATTCAGGGTGATAAAGACAAAGAATCAGTATGAAAACTTTGATGGCAATAGAGCTTCGGCACAGAGATCAGTAAGGATGGTGTGACGCTTATAAATGAGGCACCCCCTATATAGGCATAGCTATGTCTCTTCATCTTCCATAAGATAATCAAATGGCTGAAATAACCTAATCTGGTCTGGCGGTTGAGGATGGATATATGATATATGAATTTTGATATTTAATAGTAATGTAAATCGGAATTAAAAATTTTGAAATACTAACAATTTAGACTTAAGATAAGAAAATAAAGGGTAAGAAAATTTACCTTTTGAAATACTCTGAGGGTTTTGTTGGTATTATAATAATTTTCATGGAAGTTTTAGAATCTGTGATATCAATAGCAAAATTTCCAATACCAAAATTTCTAATACCAAAATTTCTAATAATGAAATTTCTAATACCGAAATTTATAATACAGAGATTTCTAATACTAAAATTTCTAATACCGAAATTTCTAATACCAAAATTTTCAATATTGAAATTTTCAATAACAAAATTTTCTTAAAAAACTTAGAGAAAGATAATATTTTAAAAAAAATCTTAAGAAAAGAATAAAAACAAGCAAGGATATGTACTCCCCTTGAAATAAGGAGTAGTTTAATGTTTGGAGGTGATTTAAACAAGAAGTACATATGAATGATTACCTTACAGAGATCATTCCAAGATTTTGTTTAATGTATTAAAATCTATTGGAAGATAATGTCTTTTTAAAAATATCAGTAAGTTGTTCTTTCATTCTGATGAATTGAAGAATAATATCTCCTTTTAGTGTGTGATCCCTAAGAAAGTGATGTCTAATATCTATGTGCTTTGCAAGAGAGTGATGTGCAGGGTTTTTACTGAGGTCAATGGAACTTGTGTTATCACACATTATTTGAGTCTTAGTAAAACTCATACCATAGTCTGTGAGTTTGTGTTGGATCTACAACACTTGAGCACAACAACTTCCAGATGCTAGATATTCAGCTTTAGTAATGGAAAGTGCTATAGAATATTATTTCTTACATGACCAAGAAACTAAGGAATCTCCTAATAAGTGACAAGTTCGGGATGTACTTTTTCTATCCATTTTACAACCACCGAAGTCAGCATCTGCAAAACTTTTAAGTTCAAAATTATTTCCAGAGGAATAAAAAAGTCCCAAATCTAAAGTTCCCTTTAAGTAGAAAAAAATTATTTTCACTGCCTTTAAATGAGATTCTTTAGAATTTTCTTGTAATCTTACACATAATCAAACTAAGAACATTAATTAAAGTCGACTAGCTATTAAGTAAAGTAATCTTCTTATCATCCCTCTTTAAGATGTATGATCCACAAGTTTCCCGGCTTCATCAATATCAAGAGTATTAGAGGTTCTGATAGGAGTGATTATACTCTTATCATTATCATACCCAAAATTCTTAAGAAGATATTTGATATACTTATGTTGATATATTTAAGTTCCCTCTGGTTTTTGAGAAATCTTAAAACCAATAAAAAAGGATAACCCACCCATCAAACTCATCTCAAACTCAGATTTCATAAGATTCGCAAAGGAATCAATTAAGGATTGGTGAGTTTATCTGAATATAATTTCATCAAAATATATTTGGACAATAAAAACATCTTTATTATTTTTCTTAATAAAAATTTTTGGATCATCAGTTCTCTTAACATAGTTATTTTGAATCAAAAATCCTGAAATTCTATCATACCAAGCTCTAGGATCTTATTTAAGTCCATATAAAGCTTTGGTAAGTTTATAAACATTATTATGATGTTTTATATCTTCAAATCCAGTGGTTGATCTACATAAAATTCCTCCTGTACATAATCATTAAGAAAAGCACACTTTATATCGATTTGAAAAATTTTGAAATTCAAGAATGCTGGAAAGGATAGAAGAATATGAATAGATTCAAGTCTTGCTTCAGGAGCATGGGTTTTTTCATAGTTTATGCCATCTTGTTGGTTATAGACTTTGTAAACTAATATTTCTTTATTTCTAACAATGAATACATTTTCATCACATTTTTTTCTAAAAACCCATTTTACTCCAATTATAGAAGTTTCCTTAGGTTTTTCAACCAAGGTCCAAACCTGATTCCTTACGAATTCATTGAGTTCATCTTGCATATCCTTTATCCAATCTTCATCACCCAAGGCTTTTTCAGGAGTATTTGGTTCAAATTGGGAAATAAAAGCAACATTTTCAACTTCATTCCTTAAAGAACTTCTATATTTTACTGGTTGATTAAAATTTACAATGATATTATCATTGGTATGATTTCTAAGTAACAACTGATTTGGGTTTTGAAAGACTTGATCATCAACATAGGGTAGAAAATCTTCAGGAATAAATGTTTCAGAAACATTTTCTTGAACCTTATACTTATCTGAAAGTTCTTCTATGAAATGTTGGTGATTAGTTTTAGAAAATATTTCAGAAATAAGTTCGGGTTTTTGAAAAAAAAAGGATCATTTTCATCAAAATTAACATGTATTGTTTCTTCCACAGTCCAAGGGTTTTTATTAAAAACATTGTACACCTTAGAATTATTAGAGTTACCTAAGAAAATTCCTTCATTAGATTTGGGTGAAAATTTATGTAAGTTATCCTAGGTATTCAAGATAAATACTTTCCAACCAAAAACTTTGAAGTAAGAGACTCTGGGTTTTCGGTCAGTCCATATCTCATAAGGTGTTTTATTAAGAAAGGGTCTAATTAAAACTTGATTTATAGTATAACATAAATAATTTACAGCTTCAGCCCAAAAATGTTTGGCTAAAATATATTCACTCAACATGGTTCTATTCATCTCTTGAAGAATACGATTTCTTCTTTCAACACACCATTCTATTGAGGAGTTCTCGGAGCTGAAAAGTTATTAGTAATAACTATTTTAATACAAAAAGTTTCAAAATCATAATTTTTAAATTCTCCTCCATGATCACTATGAGTAGTTATCAATGAAAGGTTTTTCTCATTTATAACTTGAGCTCTGCAATTTTTTAGATAAGAAAAATCTTCATATTTCATTACGAGAAAATAAATCCAAGTAAATCACATGTAGACATCAACTAATAAAAACACAAAGTATTTTCCTCCAATACTTCCAATTTGTGTTGGACCAAATAATTCCATGTACACTAACTATAACGCATTAGAAGTTGTAACTTCACTAATAGAATTAAATCTAGATTTATGTTTCTTGCCATATTGACAAGGATCACATACTTTTGAAGAATCAAACCTAAGATATGGTAGATCCTTAACAATTTCTATCATAGAAAGTTTAATAAGATTCCTTAAGTTATAGTGTCCTAGTCTTCTATTCCAAATCCAATATTGATCTTTAATTGCACTTAGGAAAGGTATAACTTGACTTCTAAGGTCTTCTAGGTTTATTGTGTATACATTCTCTTGCCGAGGGGCTGAGAGAATAAAATCATCCTTGTAATTGTGGGCTAAGCACTTGTCATTCCTAAAATTCACAAGGTATCCTTCATCACGTAATTGACTTATGATGATGAGGTTATGCTTAAGACTTTTAAGAAATAAAACATTTAAAATTAAATATTATCCAAGAAGAATAATGTTACCTATACTAACAATTTCTCCTTGAGAGTTACCTCCAAAGGTTACTTTTCTACATTTAGTCTTTAAAATATTTTTGAAATAGTATTTTTTTCAAATCATGTGTCAGGAACATCCATTATCCATGTACCATATGTTGTTGGTACTTCCTTTATTGACCTGAAAAGGAAGAGTTAGGTTTTCGGAATCCAAACTTTCTTGGATCTGGAATTGTTAGATAATAAAATTCTGGGTATCCACATTTATTTATAAAAGTGATCTTTATAAAACCCAAGATATTGAACATTATTTAAAGAAAAATTCATCTTCCAATGCCCACCACTTTGACATTTAGTACAAAAAGGGGCTCTTGTATGAACAAAATAATTGCTTCTAAAAATAGTTTTTTCATGAGAATAACCTAATCCTTGATTATAACCATGAGGTCGGATATGAGAATACATCTTTTCAAAATTTTCCTTACCAGAAGTAAAATTTTCAAGAAGTTTCTCTAAAGAAAAAATTGTAGAATTTAGTCTTAGTACTAAATTTCTATCCTCTGGAATAATAGAATTAGAGTTAAGTTTATCCCCTATAACATCTTTTTCAAAAAACAGATTTTTAAGATCCTTAGAAAACTTATCCATCTCAGAATTAGCTTCCTCAAGTTTCCTAGAAAGATTTTCTAAAACATCATTTTTCTTCTCAAGATCTTTGGTAAGATTCGAAATTTCTTTTGTAAAAATAAATTATCAAGAATTTTCTTTTTCATGTTTCTTAGAAACTTTACAATTTCTTATCTCTAGAAACTATAAAACCTAGAAACTTACTCATATGAAGGAAAATCATTATCATTATCTGATGAAGAAGATTCTTCATCTGAAGAAAAATCTTTATCAGGAAAATTTTCACTCAAAGACATATTGGTTAAGGATTCCTCAGTTCAAACCTTATCCATAAGACATAGATTTTGAAATGGAGCTCGGGCTATTAAACCAATATTACTTTACTCAAAAGATTCATAATCTAAAGAATAATCAGAAGAATCTCCACCACTGGCACTCCAAGTGTCATTGGATTTTAGGACTTTCTTATGCTTTGATCTGTAGAAATTGTTCTTGTTTATTTTAGAATTCTTGTCCTTCTTGTCTCTTTTCTTAAGTAAGGGACAATCAGGTCTGATATGACCAGTTCTTCTAAATTCATAGCATTTCACTTCTCCATCATTCTTATATTTTCCATATTTATTGTTTTATCTATATTTATAGTTCTTTTCCCCAAAAATCTTGTTCATCCTTCAAGAAAGATTGGCTAACTCATTTTCTGAATTTTAACTTTCACTAGATTCATATTGAACAACAACCTTCTTATATTTAGATCTTGTAACACTCTCAGGAGTTTTGGATTTCATATGATTTGAAGTAGTTGTAATAGAATCACCTACATTCCCATTCTTCTTCTAAATATTATCAGTATCTCTCTTCATGCTGGTTTTATGTTGAAGAATGGTTCCAAACTGTTCATCAAGAAAAATATGTGTAACTTTTTTATTTTCATCTATAGCGGTTCTCTTAGATTCCCATTGGTTAGTCATGATGTCTATGATTTTGTCTATAATAGATTAATTATATTAACCTTTCTCACTCATTGATTGTAAGTTTTTTACAACAGTCGTGAATCTTTGTTGTACCTTACAAATGGGTTCTCTATAAGGAAAGCAAAAGCCACAATACTCAGCTCTGAGCATAGATCTTCTAGTTTCGATAACTTAGGAAGATCCAAAGTGAGTTACTTCAAGATTCTTCCAAATACTATTTGCAGCTTCATAGGATGAAATTTGGATGTATATATTTCTAGTCATGGAACAAAGAAAAGTATTACGTACCTTGAAGTTCAGTTGGTATTCCACATTCTTTGGATTAGTAAAGGTTCTAAGTTCCTTATCAGGAATCTTATAATCACCATTTAACATAATGTAGTTATCTACACCTGTGTTTATCACAAAGGTCTTCATTCTGTCTATCCAGTACTCATAGTAATTTCCATCAAAGATTGGTGGTCTAGTAGGATTCAGATTATCTAGAGATCCAACATGAATGTCTCCCATACTAAAAAGGAATTTATTTCCACAAAACTCTTTAAAAGTAAAAGTTTATAATAAAATAAGAAAAAGAAAAATTGATCAAGAAAACTTATATGTGGATATAAGTATTTCAGAAACTTCCTCTGATACTAATTGTAGGATCGAAATGATGAATATAGATGATCAATATACAAGAAGGGGTGAATTTTATACTTTATAAATTCCTTTGGAACCTTTAAAGTTTAGTTTAACAAAGTTAAAAAAACATTCACAACACCTCTTAAAGAAACCTTTTCTCAAACTTTACTACCTTAAGATAAAAACTTAAGAAATATTTTCTTCGAAGAAAGATTCTACCTTAAAGTGTATAGAATTTATAATATAGTCCTAGTAACATAATTAGAAATTATAAGGAAGTTATACTTTCTAACTTTAACAAAGTTAATATTACATCATAAGTAAAACAACTTTAAATAGAAAACAAGTAACAACAAGATTATTTTAAACCAAAGAGAAGGGTATCCAACAACCTTGGATAAAGGTTATTTGATTTATACTTTCAAGAAATTATGTCTTACACAAACCTAGGTAATCTCTCAATCTGAAGATCGGAATCGGTCTTGCTATCCCCACAGTCCCTCGATTTAGAAGGAAATCGGAACCTCTATCTTCCAAACCTAGAAGCCCAAAATTATCACGATCGGAGTCTACACAAAGCAAGTCTAAACAAGTTGTTCACACCCAAACAAGTTGTTCACAACATCTTCATGAAGCACTGAGAGTTAAAAGAGCCTCTATCTCTAGAAATAACTTCACATCTTTTACACATGCATTAAGTTCATCCACTCTTTCCATTGTGTTCTACTCATTCAAATGAACTTGTATTTATAGGCAAATCTTTGCAATGGTCATCTCCTCTCCAATAGTCATATTTTCCTTAAATTTCGGAGGGACCTGGACATGTGTCAAACATACAATGGTTATTTTTTAACAGATCTTACGACATCGTTTCAAGTATAAGAAATGATATTAAGTTAAATATGAGCCTTATGTAAGAAATCTTGGAATCCCATAGCATTGTAATGATACATTAAACAACTCTAAAATTATAAAGAAAAAATAATTCTTAAGAAAAAAATTATCAAGAAAATGGATTCATAAGGAAAATTAAATTGGAATGATAAACTGGTATCACATTTTTTCCAGAATTGGAATCATAAAATCAGAATGACTTTTGTACCAGAATCGAAATCACAAAAAAGAATCAATTTTGCACCAAATTTAGAATAATAAAACAAAATAACTTTTGCACTGCATTCGGAATCATAAAACAGAATCACTTTTGCTCTGGATTCAGAATCACAAAGACGGTATCACTTATAAACTGGAATTGGTATCACTTATACATCGGAATCGGTATCATAAATATGGTATCACTTATACACCAGAATCTTTATCATAAATACGGTATCACTTATACACCGGAATCGGTATCATAAATACGGTATCACTTATACAAAGGAATTGGAATCACAAAGATGGTATGAATAATCTTTAAATCTAACATAATGGAAAATCTGAATAATACATATTATATGTATAACAGAATGAAAAGTCATAATGATGCATCTTTAAGTATAACGGAATGAAAATTCTGGATCTTAAGAAAAAAACACAACTTAAGAAAAAAATAGAACTTAAGAAAAAGTGTTTGTGATTTTCAAAACATAAAACCATAAGGAATGGAGAAGTCATAAGATAACCTTATTGACTCAAAAACTAACACTCGTGAAAGATTGAACCACAAACAGAAATTAAAGATGAGGCTAGAATTATTGCTACTGCTCAATGATCGGGATGCCATTTAAGTTGAGTCAAAGAATCCCAATAAATGATAAAGATAATGCAGGTTTGGATCTTGGGAGGAAAGACAAATCAAGGAGCATATTTAGTTTCTAAAATATAGTTCAATGGAAGAATATTCCACCATTGGGTTGATGCCACTCAAACTGGGATATATCAAGATCTAATGAGGATAATGGATTGGCAGGCCCCGGATAATAATGAATTTATTAAGATTAAAACAATAAATTGAAATTCTATTTTAGGGTCAATGCCACCTGATCCTTTTACATTAAATAGACAGGTCAGGTGAATGCATGGATGTAAAGTTTATATAAAGTTCTCAAGCCAATAAAAACCATAAATCATAAATAGAAGAGTTACATACTTGGTGTGTGTGATTTTGTGTTCCTTATGTGGATAGGAATATATTGATGCCCTTATTCTACCCCAATTCATAGGTTGTAGCAATGAATACAGGTGCACTCATGCTTCTAAAGGGGAGTAACAAAAGGATACTGAGGCCTAGTCTAGTTCAAAAGGTAGTCAACCCTCAAATACTAAATTCATTGTAACGCCCCGACCCCAGAAGCCCAGATTCGGTGCATTATTACATATCATTGGCATGATCATAAAAGATCAAGTCTCAAAAGACCGATCAGTTTAGTAGCCTTAGAAGTACTAGAAACATTCGTAAGGTTTAAATTACAATATAAAATGGAAAACTACAACAACATTGTCTCTATAGACAACATTGAGATCCCATATACTATCCCTGGATGTCAATCATAATATACTTCTTTGCATCCTAGGAAAAATAAAACATAGAAATGGGTGATCTCATATGCTCATTAAGGATAACATTATAGCAGAAACTTTCATAAATAACCATAAACATTTAAAGTAGTGTATAAGACTAGAACAAAAGCCTTTTAAACTTGAACTTCTGCATAATATGGAAAAGATAAAATCAAATAATTCCATTTACTTATTCACATGGATATTCTACTAGTTAAATGATCACATGAAATATCAATAACCACTTTCATAATGATGGAATGCATAATTCCATACTATCATAACCACATATTCAAGGCCTTGTGCCAAGACTACAAATAAGATTTTGTCAAGGCCTTGTGCCAAGACACTAGTTTGTATCATGAGACCTACTAATGCATCAAGCAGTTATAACGGGCTCCACCTGTCACTTACTAAGTCAAGTTCATTCCTCATATGAAAAGGTTTAAACATAACATAAACATTCGTATTAAAACAAGCATATGTAATGTCAATACTTTATCCACAAACCATGAATGGAATAAAAATAGCACATCCACAGTCAAACATAACTCATTAAATACAATATGGAAGATTTTATTGTAATAGATTAACCTAAATCAAGAATAATGAAGGATATTTTCATAGATGAAAATAATCATCAAAACTAGTAGAGAGAAATATCCCCTTTTTTCTTGAAATCATTTAAAAGTCACACTATTTTTCAAGAAGCAATTTAAAAATAGATTTTTGAATCAAAGTTTCCTATACCACTTTGAAACTTTTAAAAGGAATTTTAATTTTAAAACTTAAATGTCCATATAAATAAATCCTTAAACCATTTTTAAAACATGTTCATTAATGAGAAATATTTATAATAATAAATCTTTAAAAAATTTAAAATGATATTTTAGTTAGAGTTCTTAAACAAAAGAGAGACACATGAATACAAATAATTGAGGTAATCTAAACTTTGTAATATCCTGAGAATAATTGGATTCATGATATACTATGTCAAATTACATTATATACACCATATAAAAGTGATTTGGTGTATAACAACAAAGAAGTCTCAATGGAATATAAATTGAGATGAAATCTCTTATAAAGACTGTATCCTTAGGTTAAGGATAAATTAACGACATAATTATGTGTGAAAAATATAAATACACTCAATATTATTTGATATTCAGTGTAAATCAATCAGGGGACACTCACACATATTCTTGTAAAAACAACACCAATGAATTGGTTATTTAACTCAACAAATGGAGATTGAGTTAAAATTACTCTTATTAAGTTCATATCGATGACTTGAGAAATTATAAATGGAGTTATTATTTGTATCAAAAGTATATCCACAGAAAGGGGAGTGGAAATTATGACATAAGAAAATGAATAGTGATTCCACACATAATCTTGGAGTAAAATAATCAATGATGTATGCGTAAAGCCGAATGAGTGGAAATTGAAATTTCAAATTCCCTTATCGATTTGGTAACTTACGAAACATACACCCATGAAAGAAGGATCATATAATGATGATGTAAATATCCATAAATTAAAGTATATTACACAATGAAAACAATCATGGGCAGTACACACACCACATGCAATAAATAAGTGGTGAACAATGGAAATCTCACGGAATTAAAAGAGAGATAAGAAACCCCTTACTTTGTACTTGTTCCTTGGTAGAGTTTAGGTTAACCTCCTGTATAATGGTGAAATAATTTTTATTTAATTATAAAATAATTATATACATTAATATGATATCATATATGATCTTTTAACATTGATTTTTTAAAATATCTTAGTATTATCGGCATTTTGGGTGTTAACGGATTCATTTTCCTTTATATTATTTGTTATGTGAGCCATATGTTTTATGGATGGGATGTATATTATTCATATAAAGAATTATCTCATGTCTCTAAACATTATTTTTAATCATCAAATGAAATTTATTCTTGAATTGATATGATGGGGAATGAATCTCATCGCGTTCGTGGAGACGGTAATCTGTACGTACGCACGAGCGACAATATCACTCTTTTGATATTGAAATAATATATAATTGGATGGTATATCATATATATAGAATCATTATCATGTTATATTTATTATTTATATTAATTACACATCATTATTATACCCATCCAAATAATAAATTATTGAATAACAATTACTCCACGACGTGGAGACGGTAATCTGTACGTACACACGTATGGTGAAATGTCATTCAAAGGATGGATAGAATAATAAAGATGGTTGTAACATATTTATAATAACTTCACAGTATATATATGACATTGGATTTATTATTTTATAATGGAAATAACAAAAAATAAGAATTGGAATAAGAAAAAAACTTGAAAGAGGGTGGTGAGATTATTACCTCTTCTTCGGGTTCTTCATTTTGATTTGATCAAAAGGGCTCCTTAAGTTGGCTTTCTGGACAAAGGAGGGCCTATAGTATGAAGTGAGGGAAGTTGAGATGATATTTTGGTATGTTTTGGCCAATCTAAAAGGCTTTAAGGTGTGAATTAGTGAGTATGGGGAGTGCCCTTTTATAAGAGGGGTGAGGGACACCTTAGGAAAAGCTAGAAGTATTATTTTATAATAAATTAATATTAGGTTTATAATGGCTCAAAAGTTGATTATTTAATTTTTAAGGTGAGTATAGGTCTAAAACCACTCAAAAAATAGGTTTTAGACAGGTTTGGGTCACTATATTAACTTTATCTTTTTGATTTAACTCTTTGTTAAATAGTTTTACATTTACCATGTCTCTTTGTATTTTTATATTATATAGTTAATAAACTTACTATATACATCCAAGATACCCCCAAGTGGTCCATTAATGATACACCTATCATTATATAATTCCTTTGTCCTAACCTTATATTTTTAGGAATATAATATCAACTAATAATATAATATTTTTTATAAAACGCATTTATGTCAATTTTGACACTATTTAATAATTAATATTTGTTAAAGTCTTAACAACTTTATTAATTCTAAAAAAATAATAATTTAAGTAAAACTAAAATTTTATATTAACAATTAAAAAATTTTATGTCATCAAAACTTTAAATTATATTTATTTTAACATTTATAATACCAATTATTTGATTCTTTCATTAATAAGGAAAATACAGCATCATTATTGTGTCATAAATAAATTTAATTATTCAATGTCTAAAAATTATAAATAAAATACCATTATGTACGAACTATTTTTATCTTTATAATTAATATTTATAGTATAAAATATAACATATATAACTCTATGTAAAAATTGTTTTTCTAAAAGATATATTCTTATGTCATTTTTTGTATTTACTTTAACTTAATTAATATAAGGTGTCATTATCACTTACAAGTGGCTCCATGGGGTCCCAAAATAGACCCAAAGATTCCCATGGTCATAAATTTATCAACATATAGGATTAGAAAATGTTTTAGGGTTATTTAATATTATTTTAATATTATTTGTTTACCCTTATTTACTGGATTCACCCTTTAACCATGGTAAATAAAATATTTACCGAAGTAATTATTCAAAATGTATAAAAATAAAAGTTACCTATTTACACAATTTGGACCTCCTGATTCTAAATATGGAATCCATTTTTCTAAATTCAAAACACAGAACTGGTAAAAATTAATTTAAAATTAATTCTCGTTGTCAAAACAAAGAGCGTGTTTTTAAAGAAATAATAACTATCAAAAGATTGACACTTTTTTATGTCTAGTTTAAATGTGAAATTAAATCCAATTAACAATATTTGATTAAATGGTAAAAATAAATTCTAATTATACTTTAAAACCTCTCAATAGTATAATTTATCACAATAAATTATTTGGATTCAAAAAGTTTTTTTTAATTAATGTTTAGTATTTTTCACTATTCATAAAAATTTGAATGTTTTCTAAAAAATACCAAAAATTCACCCTAGGATAATTTCGATATTATGAATCCAAAAATGATATCCATTTGGGAAGATAAAATTAATAAAATTTCAAAAAGTGGGTATTACTATTCATAACGGCTAGTTTGATTGGTTGTGGTGTGTGGTAGAACTCGAAGTTGCGTACAACACACGCTACTGTATTATTCAAAGGAAAGTGTACCATGGAATCTTGGGGTGTGATAGTCATGAAATTATGGATGTTGATATTACATGGTACCTTAATTTTTCAAAATAATGAAAAACCAATGTGTGCATGATAACTTTCATGCATAAATAAAGAAGTGGCACATCACAGTGCCTCTAAGTCCAGGTATTGAAGGATAATCTTCTTAATCGAAGGGAAATTTATAATCCATACACAATAGAGAGGTTTCCAAGTCTGTATTAACTATATCATGCATTCATCCAACTTTATATTCATACATATCCATTTAATTTAATAGTAGGTATGTCAGGATAATGTTTTCTTCGGTTTGAATAAATTTCATGTATGAGTTCCTCATAATAAGGAGCTCGTCAAGATTTTTAATGGAGCTATGCATGTGACGTAAGACCAAACTATGCATAAAAAATTTTAAGATGTGAAAATACATGTATAAGGAATAATTTATAAGCTTCATATTAGGATACACATGGAATAAGTCAAGTTAATTCTATAAAAATAAAAATAAAAAACTCTGAGGAAAAAAATATCACACGAGCCCATGTCATAATGGATAGAGATTTTAAATTCACGGGTTGTAAATATTTTAAATATCTCCCTAAAACATTCTTAATTGAATTAGGAATGTTTTAATAGTAATATTTGGAGTCATTAAGAATAATATTTTGTACATGTAATAGAGTTATAATTCATTCTAAGATGGGGAAGATGAAAACTTGGTTGGCCGAGTGCGACTTGCTGGGAATTTTTTGCTACTTTTATTCTTTATTTTCCTATTATTTTCCTATTATTTTAGTATTTTTAATGTATTTAATTTCTTCATTAAACTTTTATATCTCTCTAATATAGGGTAAATATTCTAATTGATTTGGGGAGGGAAGGCAGATTAGTTGTAATGCTTGAGTCTTAGTGATTTAATACATTTCTTTATTTCTTGTTCTTTGATTTCAATAACTAATAAAAAAATTGAATGTGGTTGTATTTTAATTCAACATTGTCTATTATTTATTACCTTTTTTGATGATCCACAATCTACCTCCATTGGGTTTTAGAAAAAATTTAGGTAATTGTTTTGGGATAAGTGGTGAGTGTTAAGCTATTGTTGACATGTGGGGGAGGTTCAGTGGCTTCTCTTAGATTTTTCAGGAATAATAAGACCTAGGTTAGGTTTTCCCTAAGTAAATTGGGTGTAATCCATTATTACACTTTCAGACACTAGAAGGAGGGTGACCAAAGAAATATTTTTTATTAGGCTTAACTCCCAATTTTCATTCAAATAGTGCTAAAAGGGGAAGCAGATATATAACCTATCACTTCTCAATAAATAGGAGAAAAGAACAATAATTAGAGACTAGGATATCATTACAATTATATTGTGGACACTAACCCAATCGCCTTTCTCTCATGGTTTGTTTTAAAATATTTTTTCAAACATTCTTAATTTAAAAATAAAAATATTATTCTATTTAACCAATAAGTAACAAATAAGTTTAGTGTATTTCTTTCTAGATACAACTTATTTATTCCACTACTTCTAAATTTACCTAGTAAATAATAGCATTTTAAAAAACCCATGATAAATTTATGTTAGGTACTTTCCAATCATTATAAGGTTTAAACACCTATATAAAACTGATGAGACTATAATAAAATTAACATGAAACAAAGATATAAAAAATAAATACGTTAAAATTAATCACTCATCATACTATCCTTAGTAAAATAAAATTGATCACTAGTATACTGAATTTGAAAATGATATGACAAACCTTCATCTTTTGATATTTGCAAATGGACTGAATCCTTTTAGTTTAAAAATTATCCCCCGTATTACATGGAAAATTATATTGGTAAATCATAACTTTACAATATGGTTATGCATGAAGTGAAAATATATTATGTTGTCTATTTATATATTAGGACCAAAATAACCAAGTAATGATATTGATGTCTATTTACCTCCAATGATCGAATATTTGAAATTAATATAGGATTTAGGTGTTACATTGTATGATGATTACACAAATAAGTATTTCATATTGAGATCCATGTTTTATGGGATAGTGAATTAATTTCTTCATTATCAAAATTTTTCAAGAAATAACAATAAATGAACTCAATGGTGTCCCATTTGTGAACAAGGTACACACTCAATTAGGTTCAAACATTCTACAAATACTTTCTTTCTAAGAAATCATGGATTTATACCACAATGATATAAATACCAATCTTGAAAAATTCATTCAATTGGAATTTAGAAGATGGTATTATACCATATCCACTAATATGTGATCAGATATTTGAGAAATTAAATGATATACCCTTATCTTTTGGTAAAACTTCTTCAAAAAACTATATGAAAACTAGTTGAAAAAGATATTTTTTTGAATTATTGTACTAGAATTTTTTGTATGTAAAAACATTTATTGATATCATGCGTGTATAAGAAAATGTATGTGGTAGTGTCATTGGATAATTACTAAATTCACCAGACAAAAAAATGATATAATTTTGGGAAGGTTGTACATGATTGGCACGAGGATATGAGAAGAGTTAGTACCAATGAAGGGTGAAAGATGGATTTTTCTTCCTACAGCTAGTTAAACTCTATCCAATAAAAAGATATATTAGTTATTTAACTTTATAAATTATGTAAAGGTTATAGTGGGGTATTTATAAAATATCATGAATATCATTTTAAGTAATGAATTAAAGTAAAAGGGCCTAAAATCACGTGATTTTAATGTTTTTATAAAAGATATAATGTTTTTATATTTACATTATGTTTTTCCTAAAAAACTTTATTATACATTAACCAAGATTTTTTTATTTTTCAATTCTATATATAGTAAAGTTAGAGACCAGGATAATTTTAAAACTATGGAAAAGGAAATTTCAATCATATTATGTGAATTAGATATGTTCTTCGCACCATCATCCTTTGATATGATGGTTCACTTGATGGTCCACTTAGTTAGAGATATCCATCTATGTGGTATGGTATATTATATGTGTATATACACCATTTAACAATATATGAATATTTTGAATGGTTATATAAAAAATAGAAGTTATTCAAAAAAAATTATTCTGGAGATATATATTTTTGAGTAAGTCATTAAATTCTTTACTAACTACTTATTCGATGTGGAAATCAATGGTCTACAAGAATATCATCATAGTGGGTGACTTGTGGGTAAAGTAATTTCTAGAATATATGTTGTTTCAATTAAAATTACATAGCCAAATAAGTATCACCTTTATATTTTATATAATAGTTGATAGGTCCCTCTATATTTCAAAACTCATAAATTAATTATTAGGCATTTGAATCCATCAAGGGCTGGAAGTTCTATATCAAATAAACATAATCGATGGTTTATAGGATGGTATCAAGACTATATTTTTAAGCATTCAACTAAAAATATAAATTCAATTTCAAAACGAATTTTATGGATAGCTAGAGGAACAAGTGTCCATGTATTATCTTATAATGGCTATGTAATTAATGGTTATACATTTTATAAAAATGAACATGATGAGCACAGTGCCATAAAAAATAGTGGAGTTACACTAGTAGCTAAATAGATTCAATTATATGGTACCATGGAAGGAAATATATTTTATGTTAATATGTAATATATTGGTATCATTGATCAAATATGGGAGTTATATTATACAATATTCCATGTGCCAATTTTTTAATTAAAGTGTGTTGATAACATGAGTGTAGTTAAAATTGATGAATTGGGATTCATAAAAGTGGATTTTAGTAATTATGGATAAAATTATGAACCATTAATAATGGAATTATAAGTGGTACAAGTATTTTATATACCGGATCCTATAAATAAAAAGTGGTCAATTGTTTTTTTATTGAACAAAACCGTTGCACTGTCAAATGTTAATTCAACTAAGGATGACCCTTTCATTAGTATATCACAATCATTTTACAATGGTCCTAATGTAGATAGCATATTCTATATTATAGGAGACTATAATGTGGGGATTTATATACATGGAAGAGGGGTCAAATCCCTTCAACCTTTAAAGAAAAAAGAGAGAGTTCAATAATCAAGTTATATTTTTTAAATGCGCATTATGTTAACTCATAGTATTAATTTTTTTCATTAATAAATTTATGGGATATAAATTAAATGTTCAACCACTTTTTTAGATAATAAATTCCCAAGATTTTGATACTCCAAATGAAAAGGAACAAAATTTTTATCCACATGTTAATGCTACTAATCCTATGGATAAATATATTAATGTTATTGAAACCAAGTAAATGATAAAAGGTAATAAACCTATGTCCCAGAAAAGTATGAGTATCATAGCACAAAGATGTTAAAAAAATTGTTAATATTGGAACCATAGGTATAAAATCAAGTTTTGATGGAATTCACACAACCATCTTATTAACCCCAACAAGTCTATTTTCATTAGTTACATTGGGTTCACCACTCAAATGAATATGTCAATTGATGTAGATAAATGGTCCAATGTTGTGATCATGATTATGGTACTAATTTGGGAAGATATTATGGAAACATTATGATATACTCTCTCTATTTTAATAAAAAAATAATGAAATTTTTTCTAACTCTTAATTATCCCTTGTAGAGTGCATTTGTACTAGATAACTGTCAAATGAAATTTTTATTAATGGTCATTGTAAAGGACCATAGATGATTTTAGAAAACTATTATAAATAATCATATTAGGTATGATGAAGGTAAATTAAAACACCACCCACCATAGATATATTCACACATGATAAACCAAGAAACATGGAATGTGATTATTGTCCGTTTTGAGGAGGAATTATTTTAGATATATTTTTATTGGTAATACTTCACTCGGAAATACATGTATTAATTACTTTGATTAATAATTATTAGTTTATAAAACATCAACATGTTGATAAAAATAAGTTTCATGCATCAAAACCAATATACCCCTATCATAAAGTAACGATGGTATATGCTTCACATGAAAAAAAAATATTATGTATTTTAATTCTACAGTAATACATTGATGTGAAATAAAACAGAAACATAATTTTATTCCTTTTTTTATATCTAGACTAATGAATAAAAATCAAAAACCACATTTTCCTCACATCATGTGTTATGGAATGAGGCTCGTGTAAATAAAGATAGAATACTAGTAAATGAAAACATTCAAAAAAGTGTGGGAATCATGTGTAAGTATGACATAATAAAAATTTGTTATGATTTAAATCAGTGTTAAATAACTATAAATAATTATTTTCTTATATTTTTATTTTATTTAGAAATAAGAACCGTCATCATCTATTCACAATTAATAACTACTTTCATGGGCCTTTAGTGTACAAAAAAATATTTTTTAGAGGTGTTGTTTTTTGAGTGTCACCCTGAAAATATTTTGACAAAATAAATGCACAAGGGGATAGAGATAAGAAAATAAATGAGATGTGGGAATGGATAAATTATTTAGTATAAAAACTAATTTGGTAGTTTTAGTTTATATAAAATTTCATGGGAAGAAAGAAAAGAGAATAAATAACACAAAAAAACTACGACACGAAGATCCACCCTCCCCCAAGATTTGAGGCTATCCATTCCCCTCAAAGGTCTTCCCTGCAAAAGGTAATAAATTTTTTTATAATTGTTTCAAGGAAATGATAATTAGGTATATATTAATACCTTTATTATAATAATATTATAGAGGGTAAAATTTATTGTGATTTGTATCTATCATCACCCAACCTATGCATGTTATGATGGGTATAGTGTACAATATACAAGGAAATATTTTACACAACAAACAACTTCCAAAAGGTATAGTGAGAGTAAGGATTCATATATCTCGAGAGATAATAACTGAGATACTAGTTCCCCGTAAAGTTATAGATGTTCACATGATCGAAAATTCCATTATAATATTCATTGCATGGTTGTTTGATCTTGTAAAAATATGTGTTGGAAAGGATTTATGTCCTTTCCAATTTATTTTTCATGAAAAAACTTTAACAATTAATGAAAAAAGTATGGAACTAAGGAATGTTATTATAGAAAAATAAAAGGAGGGAGAAATAGAATTTTGAATCAAAACAATATAAAGGATCAACTAATCGATCGAAAATACATCTAGATAGTACCTTTACCATACTAGTTCACTTTATCATTTACTAATATTCCAAGTTCACGTGGATACAATATTCAAATGCGGTGATAAAATAATCCTTAATTTTAAATAAAAAATACATACAGAGGCCATTACAAACATTTTGGTCTTGATAATGTAGATAAAATCCTGAATCATGGATAGATAGGAGTCTCATTTGTAAATGTATACATGAGGTGCATTTTCATAATTTTTTTCTCTAATATATTAACTACTATGTTAATTATAGTTAAATATTATTCATGTTTTTTTGTAGGTGTATATATCAATAATATTTAAATAGAAGAACATGTGAATAAAAATTTGGACTCATTATTCCTTACATCACTTATACATAAAAAGAGTCATTAAAATAATGGTAATATTTATATTACTGGTAAAAATAGACAAAATGTTTGAAAAGAAATGTACAGATGACAAACTCCTATTAATACCCATGATGAAGGGTTAAAACTCTTCAATTTAATCCTATTAAATATATTTTTACTTATTTCATTAATTATTACTTGTTATTTTTTTAGTGAGAATTATTTACTCATTGAAATATTTTTGGATACTCCAGAGATTTTTTTTTATTAAATGAATTTATTCTCAAAAAATTTACAACACATGACGACATTTTTCAACTTGAAATACATTATATTTAAAACATTATAAATAAAAATCACATTATAAATTTTATATTATGTTTTAATGAAAATTTTATTATGATAGGTTTGTGATTAAATATCATCAAAATAAAGGGATGAGGATAGTCCATGAGCACAAAAAGCCTATTAGATTCTACAACTGGATAATTATAAGGTTATATATAATAATATTTCACTATCAAATCAAATTACTTATTTTTTAAAATGTTTATGAAATTTATGAAATAAGATAATGAAAAATATTTTGGATATTATTATTTCAAATTTATATAATAAATTTTATTCCATCAAAAAAAACTATCATCACCAAAGAGGTATTTCCAATGATAATGACAATTTCATTTAAAATATTGATTAATCATTTGTTTATTTATATTTTTCTATTACTAGAAAGACCATATGAACACCCAAAGATTTTATGAATTATTTATTTTCAAATAAATTAAATTTATTTTATATCTTTCATTACACATAACACTAAGTCTATCTTCCACTATACGCAATAATGGGTTAGTTTTTCTTACACGAAACACTAAGTTCTTAAAACACCATGATATATTATCTATATAATTATAGAAAGAAGGCCATTATAAAATACCTATTAAAATTAGTGATATAGATATTAATTAAAAAATTAAAATATTAATTACAATGTTTTTACATAAAGGAAATATATTTATAAAAAAGTACTTAATTTTTGGTAAAGTCTATATTTTTTTTAAAATAATATTTTCTCAAAAAAATGATTATTATTCATTTTCTTAACTTTAATAAAATTAATTTTTATCACTTTAATTAAATTAATATGATAAAATAAACTTCATTTTTTAAATAATCATGTAAAAAATATCTTAGGGTGAATTTTTTGTATTTTTTTGAAAAATTTTCATTTATTGATCAATAATGAAAAATACTGAATTTTAATTGAAAACTTCCTTTTAATTTAATTAATTTGTAAAGGTAAATTATTTTTTCAATTTAATTTAAAGTAAATTTAGTCAAATTATAAATATATAAATTTAATTTAGGTTATTTTAATCAATTCAATATTCAATTTTTATATAAAAACTTTATAAACTTTTGAACATTTTCTCTTTAAAACTCAATTTATTATCGTGTATGTGGGATTAATTTTAAATTAATGTTTTAAAATTATGTGAATTAAATTTTTAAAAATGTATTACATGTTTTTAGTGATTATAATTTATATTATCTAATAATTTCAACTTAATTTTTAACAAAAATTAATAGTAAAAGTAGTAAAAATTATTTTTTTGCATCTAAGGTAAAAAATCGTTTTATGAGGGTTCAAACTAAAAAGATAAGGGGTAAAAATAAAAAAATATTGTAAAATATACATTTTATATAAATATGTAGACCTTATATCTTATATTATCTATAATTTTCCATTATTGGGGGCCTGTGGCTTGAATAAAATGTGGTTGGAATTATTTCTTTCAAAAAATTACTCATGTGTCACTCACCACACTTACAAAATTCCATCCACTCTCCTCTATTATTCACACCTTAAAAACATTTTGGTTTATAAAATAACTAAAAAAAACTTCCTATATTCCCTAATATCATTCTATAATCATTATTTTAGACATAAATTCAACCTACAAAGACTTTTGGTGCAAACCTAAGAAGGATACCCAAAGAAGAGGTAACGTTCATCAACGAGCATTTTTATTTTATTTATTACTCCACATAATTAAATACTTATCATAACATTATGATATAATAAAATTATTATATTCCATATACTTATATTTTTTTATGTTAATTTAATGACTTGAAACTATCTTTACTTCTATCAAATAGGTTACGAAATCATTGTTTGTGTGTACGACGACCTACCACCTCATGAAATGATGTCATTAGCTTTTCCGTTAACACATATAAAGGAAGGATATAATAATGGATTAATTACTTAAATAATAAATTTATGATATTATTATACTTCTGGAGCTATTATATCACGCAAACCTTCGTACTCTTCATATTTTGGGAATACAATTACATCGTTCGTGTGTATAGTGGAGTACCACCTCACAAAGCGATGTGATTCGTTCATACATTAAATAGAAGGTTTTAAGGATGTATTTAATTAACATATGTGATATAAATAAATAAAATTATTATTTAATTATAATTTATCATTTACCTTTCTTTCTCTCAATCCAACATTTAAATGGAAACAACTTTCATCTCCATGAATAGTGTATTTCATTTTCTATCACTAAATTTTATGGACTAATATAAATACATAAATACTGATATATATGATATTTATTTCATGAATAACATTATTGATATGATTAAATCATGATCAAAGTAAGAGGGACAAAAATAAAAAATCAAAACATATATGAAAAATAAAGCAATTATTACCTATGAATTACTCGGGATGTGATCCAAGGATAGCATTATTATTATTTCTCTAAATAGTTTATGTTTATTACGGCATGATGTTTATGAAACTCATTTCTCTTCTATAGGTTATACCATGATAAAATTCTTATGAAACCTACTTATTTTTTCATGGGTTATGCTATGATGAAATGATAAAATGATTATAAAACCTTTCACTTTTCTATAGTTTATAGTATGATGAAATGTTTTTAAAACACATTCTATTTCATGGGTTATGATATATGAATGTTTTATGATCTTTTGGAACACATAAATATTTTTTTCATTATGAGAATATTGGGACCTATATCTATTTCTAACTAATTGGTTAAATATTTATATATCATGAGATAGATGGGATTGGAATGTGGAGTAAACCCAGTTTTGTAAGTGATATTGTCCTCAATGATTGTCTTTAGAGTAAAACTTGGATAATATGATGGTTTTTGTATTGAACCTATTCCACTATGATATCCTTGGTAATGAGCCTTCTATAACATAGAAATTATTTTATATACTTAAATGTATGCCAAAAATATATTTCTTATTCTAATGATATGCTCTCATGGATCATGTTCTTCGATTCACTTATTATTCATGTCTCGTCAACTGCCAATATTTATTCCATGACTTAATATTATGATATTTGATATGAAGTTTATGATTTTTAAATTTTATCCTCATGTTCACATACCCTTATATTCATGTTATGCTTGTGTATATCACTTGTTTACCCTTACTGGTAATTTGAGCTCACCCTTTCTTATGTTTCCTTTCCCCAAGTTATAAAGAGATTTATTTTTGTATGATTTTTTAGGAAGGGTGATAGTTATGAACATCATAGGGGGTGATGATGTAGTTTACCTACAAACCAGTTGTTTTTGTTCCCAAGTTTTCAAAGACACTAAACTATTATGGTCCTCAGGCATGTGTTTGTGTAATATAATAAATATTCATAAAAAAATAATGTAATATCTATGTATGATAAGTTTAGGTCTCTATATTCGGTATCGAAGTATAATTTTATTTAACCTTTGAAAATTAGTATTAGGAAACCTTAGTGATATCCCTAAGGACATGTCTAAGAATAAGTCTATGCATGAGTCGAAGTATAGAAAAATATCCTCAAACTTTGGTAAAGGATAAAGTGAGAGGATTCTAAGAAATTATATCCCTGTATGGATATAACAAGTGGATATGGATTTGGAAAGAGGTAACTATGGATAATAGCTCCAAAAAGGGCACATTGATCTAGACTTTATCATCACCCAGTGCATGACAATTGGTCTTGCTGCACACCTAGTTTGACACTCTCGGAGGATATGCTTTGGAAATTCACAAAATCTTTATCAACAATCATGACAAAATTATATAGATGATTACCATGAATGGCCTAGGATAATCCTAAGGTTTCATATATTAAACAAGGTGTCATGATTTAGACATCTTATAATTGATTTTTCATGATTATGTGGTTCCCCATCATGATAATTATTTTTTACATAATTATTTTTTGTTTTAGTAAATGGTTGGAACCAGAAGGAATCATGTTAATGATGAATGTGATGGATAGTGCAATGATTTTCCTCATGAAAATCAAAATTTTATAGGAGCTATAATGAAAAACATTTTTATGCTCACACAACTTTCTCAAGCTATGATTCATGCTAGACTTATAAATGAAAAAATGAGGGAAAAATTTTTCTTGAGTCCTTCATGAGCCAATGTATGCCTTTTTTCTATGGGTATTCTGATCAACTAGTTTCTAAACAATGGAGCAGCACCCACTGAATAGATATTTTCTATTATAAAGTGTTCATAACATTAAAAATATATTTTTTTTCTACCATTTAGAATTTTAAGTGGATCAATGGTAGACTCTTATCAAGACTATGAGGCATCATGATGAAATTGAATCCATGGATTGGAGTGAGTTAAAGAACTTATTTTTCAATAAGTAATTTCCTCATATTCTTTATATGAATACGGTAGAGTTACTCGAACTAAATTCATAGGATGATGAATCTGTTATTACCTATGACAAAAAATTTATAAGACTTATGAGGCATGCTTCTGGTATTATCATCCAACCTGAAATTAAGGTTGATCAATTCTTCATTATCTTAAAACCAAGTCTCCAAAGGGAATTATCCATAAGTGACTTTATTTTCTATGAATATTTTTTTTGATGTACTATCAGGATGAAAATAGAGGTTGGAGTAACATATCAATATCATGGTTTTGATAAGAAGATAAAAATGGAATTAAAAGGAAAATCAAAGAACTATAGAGATAGGAAGATGAGATTTACTTTATGCTCAATGTGTGGAATAATCATAGAGGAAATTATATTAAGGGGACCAGTAAATGTTTTAAGTGTGTAAGGGAAGGTCATTGGGAAATTTATTATCGAAGTAATGGTAAGAAGTTAACTAATAATGAGAATATAGAGAAAGCTACAAAAAATGAACCACCCACACTCCAGTGTTTAAAATGAAAGGATTATAGGAATTATACTAACCAATTCCAAAATATGAAGGTTAATGGTGATGATTTAATTCAGTAATTTATTAATCCAAGAGATAAAGGGAAATTTTGTGCGATCATTATTTCTGACAAGGGGTGCGAAACAACATCGGGAAAGGTACACTTACCATATACTCTAGAACTACTAATATCTTATTTGACTCTAGATGTACCCATTATTTCATATCTAAATAGTTTTATAAGGGTATTAATATTCCACCCAAATTATTAGATGTATAATTATCATTGAAAATTCATAATGGTATGATGATCATATCTCAAGTCTATGATTCCTATCTAGTTGAAGTTGGTGAGAATTTTCATCCTAAAAATCTTTTCATTGTTCAACTATATAAATTTGATGTTATATTGGGGATATATTTTCTTTCTATACATAAATCCCAGGTTCATTTTTTAGGAATGTTAGTTTCATTTAATATTCCAAACTAATCAATGATCATCTATAAATGTGATAGTAAGTAAAAAATTCATATGGAGATCATATCTAGTGTATAGGTATTAATTTCCATTAAAAATGGGTTTTTATCTCAAATTATTGGGGAGAAACTTTATATCGATGATATGTCTATTGTGCAAGGATTTTTTGAAGTCTTTATGGATGAGTTTCTTATCATTCCCCCAAAACATTAAATTTATTTCTCAATAGAACTCATACTTGGTGCCCACAAATTTAAAATACTCCCTATAAAATGGTCCTGATTGAGTTGCAGGAATTGAATAAGACAATCCATGAAAACTATGACAAGGTATTAATTTCACTAAGTGTGTCACCTTGGGGTTCACCTGTTATTTTTGTTAAAAATAAATATGGATCAAAGTGACTCTTCATTGAATATCATGAGCTAAACAAGATCAAAATTAAGAACAAGTATCTACTACCCCATGTTGATGACTTGTTTGATTAACTGCATGGAGATTAATACTTTTTCAAGATTAACCTTCATTCTACATATTATAAATTGAGGGTCAATAAGAGGGTTATACCTAATAAAACATTATATAAAAGGTATAGACACTATGAATATATAGTGATTCCATTTGGTCTAACTAATTCCCTAATATATTTATGTATTTAACGAATGAAGTCTTTGTAGATTACCTTGATTAGTTTTTGGTATAATTTATAGATTATATTATTATCTATTCTAATATAAAGGAAGAGCATTAAGATCACTTTATAATTGTACAAAAGACACTAAGGAAGGAGAAAATAAATGAAAAACATAAAAAATTTGAATTTTGGCTACAAAAGATTTCATTTTTTCTTCATATAATCCCCAGATAGGGTATATCAGTTAATACATCAAAGATAGTGTCTTTTTAATATTACCCCAGAAAAACTATGGTGAATGACATCCATAGTTTTATTGGTTTATCTAGATATTATAGATGGTTTGGAGATAATTTCTCATGAATATCTATTCTCATAATGAAGTTAACTCTAAAGGGACCCAAGTTCCTATAGACAGATGAATGTGAGGAAAATTTCAAGGAATTGAGGAGAATATTATTAGTCATCACAACTATGATTACATTACCCTATAGTAGAGAAGGGTTTGTAATATATAGTGATTCATCCAAGAAGGGATTTGGATGTGTTATTATATAGAATGACATGGTTATATCTTATGACTCATAATAATTGAATATTCATAAGAAAAAATTACCCAACTAATGATTTGGAGTTAGATGTAGTAATATTTAAATTAAAGTTATGGACGCATTATATTTATGGAGAAAAGTGTGATAAATATATTGATCATAAAATTTTAAATTATATATTAACATGGAAGGATTTGAATATGTACCAAATAATATGGTTTAAGATGATTATATATTATGGATTCTAAATACATTACCACGCTTTACAAGAAAAAAAGGTGGACAATAGTTTTATTTGAAAGAATCATGATATCTTATCCATGATGAGGATTACAAAAGACCCAATATTTAAAGTATGAATCTAGAAATCCTAAAGGAAGGGTAAAAATATTATATTTATCAATTAATTGTTCAAACATATATCCAAATTAAGATTAAATAGGCATAGAATGAAGATGTAGAACTCCAAAAGAAGTTTAGAAATGCTCTTGAGTTTAACCTTGATCGTTATGGAATGATAAGGTTCAAGAAACATATATTTGTTCTGTCCATACCAAATTTTAAGAAGGATTTTTTAGTGGAAGCTCATAGTTCTTGATTCTCTATTCATATTAGAAGTATGAATATATATATATATATATATATATATATTAAAGATTATTTTTTGAGGGTTAGAATGAACAGAGATATCATAGAGTTTATATCTCAGTGTTTGGTATGTTAGAAAAATAAGTCTAAAAGAAAAAATTCTAAGGGGATGTTATATCCATTACCCATACTAGAATGAAAATGGGAAAAATCAACATTGATTTTGTCATTGGAATTTCCAAAGCATCATAAGTTCATAATGTTATATAGGTTGTATTTGATCGCCTTACAAAGTCATCACATGTTATCACTACCTGAGAAGACTTATCTATGGATTATCTTTCTAGGATATACATCAAATAAAGTTGTAAGGTTCTATAGAGTACCACATTCCATTATTTTCGATTAGGATCTAAGTTTTTCCTCAATGCATTTGAAAAGTATTATACAATCTCTTGATATGGAGTTGAGTTTATGTACAACATATCATCCTTAGATAGATGGTCAGTTTGAGATAATAATTCAAACCCTATAGGATATGTTGAGATATTTTTATTTGTATTTTAAAGATGTTTGGGATCAACACATTCCTCTAGTTTAGTTTTCTTACCATAATAGATTTCACTCTATCATTTAGATGGATCCTTATGAATTCCTCTATGGAAATAAATTTATTGCTCCAACATGTTGGACTGAAGTTAGAGAAATAAAGATATTAAGAACTAAGATAGCTAAAGATATGGAAGATAAGGTTAGATACATTCAACAACACATCAAGTAACCTCATAGTTGGAAAAAAATTATTCTAACAATTGTCAGTGTGATCTATAATTTGAATTTGGTGATAAGGTGTTTCTAAGAATTTCTCAATAGAATAAGGTTATGAGATTCCGGAAGAAAGGGAAATTAATAACTGGGTATATTAGTCCCTTTGAAATTATTAATTGTATCAGGATTGTATCATATCACAAGGTTATTCCATCAAACCTCTCTCGAGTCTATGATGTGTTCTATATATCTCTCATGTGGAAGTATATACCATACCCTTCACATATACTAAACTCAAAGGTCATACCACTGGAGTAAGTTTATTCTTATAAGGAATAAATGGTGGAGATTATGAATCAAACCAATAAATTTATATGAAACAAGACCACTCACCTGGAAAAAAATTTGTGATGAAACCACCAGTTTAAAGAAGCTGCATGGGAACGTGAGGAAATAATGAAGCAAAATTAACCTTATTTTTTTATATCAGAGTGAAAAATATAAAGGGTGAAATTAATTTTCATGGGGGTAGAATGTAAAACACAGAATTTTTATGAATTATTTTTTAAAATAAATTAACTTTCTAAGATATCATTCATTATATGCATCACTAATTTTAGCTGATTCTACATGTAACACTTGGTTAGCTTGTGTAACACACAACACTATGTTTTAAAAAGATAGTGATATATAATTAAAATAATTATTCAAATGCGTGTGTCATAACCTAGATGTTAAATTTAGTGACATGAATAGAAATAATAAATTTTAAAATATTAATTATAAAAATTTTACATGAAGGAAACATACTAAAAAAAATACTTAATTTTTAGTAAAGTATTTATATGTTTTGAAAATATTATTTTCTCAAAAAATGATTTGTATTTATTTTTATAAACATTATTAAAATTAATTTTTTTAAATTTTATAAAATTAATATAATAATATAATATTTATTTTAAAAATTAACATGTCAAATTTATCTTAGGGTGAATTTCTGGTATTTTTGTCAAAATTTTCATTTTTTTGATGAATAATGAAAAATACTAAATTTTAATTGAAAACTTCATTTTTGTTTAATTTATTTATAAAGTTAAATTATTTTTAAAATTATTTTTAAAGTAAAATTTGTTAAATTATACATAGATTAATCTAATTTATGTCATTTTAACCAATTTCATATTGAATTTTGATATAAAAACTTTGTGTAATATCAAACATTTTCTCTTTAAAACCCTCTTTATCATTGCATCTATAAGAATAATTTTAAATTAAATTAAACCACATATATTAATGGAATTTAGAAAAATGGATTACATATTTGGAATAATTATAATTTATATTATCTTATATGTTCAACTTAATATTTTACCAAATTGAATAGTAAAAGTAGAAAAAGTTATTTTCCGCGGTTAATGTAAAAATGGTTTTACTAGGTGTTAAACTAAAAAATATCAGGGTTAAAAATAATAAAAAACTTTTCCAAAACCCATTTAATCACCAAATTTATAAATTATATCTTATAGGCTCAAGAATTTTCTATTATTGGAGCCTTGTGACATGAAAAAAAAAATTGATTTTTTTCTTCAAAAAATTACAAGTGTGCCACTCACCTAACTTTTAAAAGGTCATTCCCTCTATTATATTCTCTTCTTCCTGACTTAAAACACTTTTTATTCAAAATATAACTACCCAAATAACTTATATACATACTTCCACTCATCCTAGAATAATTATTCTAGACATAAATTCAACCTATGAAGGCTTTTGGTGCTAACCTAAGGAGGATACTCAAAGAAGAGGTAACATTCATCAACGAGAATATTTTGTTTTATTTATTCCTCCACCTCCTTCAATAAATTTTATAAAATTATTATATAATAAACTTATTATATTCCATATACATATAAATTTTAATTTTAATTTAATTACCTAAAACCATATCCATTTCCCTCAAATGGGTAACAAAATCATCGTTTGTCTGTACAACGGACTACCACCACACGAACCGACATAATATATTATTCTATTACCAAATATAAATGTTGGATATAATGATGTATTTAAATTTTATATATGATATTTATGATATTATTATAATTTATGTAATTATTATATCACGCATACCTTCATACTCTCTACATTGTGTTAATATGATGGCGTCGCTCATAGGTAAGAAGGACTATCATCTCGTGAAGTGATGTGATTCATTTACACTTTAAATGAAATGTATTAAGAATATATTTAATGAATATATATGATATATATGATATATAAATGATTATTTAATTATAAAATATCATTTAACTTTATTTCTTTCAATCCTACAAGAAAATGGAAACAGTGTTCATGCGTACGTATGACCCGCCATCTCCATGAACTGCGTATTTAATTTCCTATCACTAAATTTTATATATTACTATAAATACATATATACTGAATATATATGATATTTATATCATGGTTAATATTTTTTATACTATGAAATCATGATCAAAGTAAGAGGACCAAAAATTACAAATAAAAATATATATGAAAAATAATATTGTTATTACACAAAACATAACTTTAACATGGAATTGTAAATGGGTAATAAAATATCATAACAAATAATATTTGGTATGATATATAAAAATTTTGTTCTTTAATATAGGTATAATAAACTTATATTTATTATAAATTAGTTTTTAATATGTATGATGGAAATCAAAACTTAAGGTATTGGATTTTCATCTCAATTTTCCTTCTTTGAGACATACATTATGTTATGCACCTATATTATTTCACAATGTGTTTATAAATCCCATTTTACATGTGATATCATGAATTTATATATCCTAATAATATTTTAGTTTCTATTGTATGTTATTCCTCCATGGTTCTTACAATTCAATACTACCATAGTGGTAAGGATTTTATGTTAAAATCTCATCGTTTGTCAAAATTGTTTGTGATTATGTTTCCAATAATTAAATAATATGATCAATGTCTCAAGAAACTCATGAATTTTTTTATATTATTTTTATTCATTATATTTTCAAGTGATAGTACCATTTTTCACTCTTTGATACTTAAAATAATTCATAAAATGATTTTAATAAAAATTGACTTTATTTATCTCTTTGGTCAGAAATTCATTTTCTTCCAAAACCATGTTTGATAAAAATGTTCTAAAAATGTATTATTATCATCCTATTATTTTTAAAATAAATTTTACCCAAGTTTTAATTTATTTACAAAAAAATTTTGTAATTAATCTACATGTTTTTTTAAAAACAATTCCCACTTAACATTTACCAAAAATGTGAAAGGAATGTTTGTTTTAATTTATACATCATGAATGAGGTTTCCCATCTTCATGAACATTAATCTATTTTAAGATAATTTTATAATTTTATAAGGTTTGTTTAAAATAAAAATAATCAAAAGGTTTTATCATTTAAAAAATCTAAGTGGAAAGGATATTTTCCTCAAGAAATTTTTTAAATGATCTGTCAAAATCCTTTCCAATATAATATGGAATCTATTGATGTTACATATGCCTTACTGGGATATTATCCAAGTATATAATCACTATTATTTCTCTAAATGGTCTATATTCATTATGGAAATGTGTTTTTGAAACCTTTTTCTCTTCCATGGGTTATGCCATGATAAAATTATTATAAAACCATCTTCTTTCTTCATGGGTTATACTATAATAAAATGACGAAATGATTATGAAACCTTTCTCTTTTATATAGGTTATTATATGATTAAATGTTTAAGAAACCCATTCCATTTCATATTTTATGATATTATTATTGTTTGATGATCCTATGGCACATATAAATATAGTTTTCATTATGATATGGGTGGGACCTATATCTTCTTAAAATGTATAAGGTAAAGATTTATATCTCATTAGATAGATAATACAGGAAGGAAAAGTGAACCTGCTAGAGTGAGGGACTTAGTTTAATATGATGTTCTTGGGATTGAACCTTGACTACTATGATGGTTTTGGGACTGAACAAATTCTACCATGATAGCCTTGGAAATGAGCCTTGGATAATATGAAAATTTCTTTCTATACTTATGTGTATGAAATAAATCTATACATTCTCAGGGATAATTTTATTTAATTTCCTTATGATTCATGTTCTATGAGCTTCCAATATTTATTCCATGACTCAATATTATGATATTTTTTATAAAAGGTATGGTTTTTAAATGTTATTATCATGTTATCATACCCTTATATTCATGTTATACTTATGTATCTATAGTGTTTACCCTTACCGAGCATCTAATCTAACCCTTTCTTATGTTTCCTTACCCCGGATTATAAAAAAATGCATTACATATGATGTGTCTAAGAAGGGTGTTATTTATTAAGATTATAGTGGGAGATATTGCAGTTTACCTATGGACTAGTTATTTGTGTTTCCGAGTTTCCAAAGACACTAAACTATAATGGACCCCAGGTGTGTGTTTTTGTAATGTAATGAATATTCATAAAATGATTTAATATCTATGTATGATAATCCTAGGTTGATATATCGCTGGTAGTATATATATTCAAAAGATAAAATATATTTTTTTAGAAAAAAATGGCCAAAATACATGGTGTCAGAATGTATACAGATATCTTGAATAGGTGACTCCATACTACTTATATAGTTAATTTTCTCAAAAATTTATCAAAAAATTTATATCATTTTATATAATAGTTATTTAGTAAATATTCATATATATCATGAAGAAATGAATTCATCGGTAATTGATTTTTCTTCATCAATTTTGTGTTATATATATAGCGAAAAATGGTCAGAGAAAAATAATATCTAAATGAATTATTAAAAAAAGGATAATTCACTTAGGTACTATTTGTTCTCTTCATAGAGGTATTTTTTCTTTATTTCAACTATTTATTTTCATTAGTTTGTGTTTTCAATTTACAAATGAATCAAAGTGAATATTTTTTGTTTAAATTGATATTTAATTTAATAACATGTATTAATCACTAAAAACTAATCAAAAACACTCAAATTGTTTTGATAATTTAGAAAAATGATCTATAAGTCATTTTTGATGTGTATGAATCAGTCGTATTTCAATATAACACATGTTGTGATAGGAATGAGTCAAAGTTCATGTTTTTATTTAAAATTTATATTTAAGTTCCAAAAACACATCACATGATCAAAACAAATCTAATTTACTTATATTATATTGATACTTTATAAAAATTATCCATAATATATTTTTGATATATAGGAATCAATTTTATGTCAATCCTACACATGGTGTGGTTGGTGTGACCCAAAGTGCATATTTTTATATAAAATTTACATTTTAGTTCAAAATACATGTGGCATACTCAAAACTGAGTGAAAACTACCATATTGTTTTAGATAATTTAATAAAACAATCCAAAATTCATTTTTGATATGAAATAATTATCTACACCTCAATTTGATACACAGTGTGACCAGTATAACTCAAAATGTATGGTTTTGGTTTAAAAATGAAATTTTAGTTACAACGTGTTTCACTCATTAAAAACTAATAAAACACTTTAAGATTTTATAGATAATTTATGTAAATGATTCATAAGTCATTTTTGATGTGTATCAATCAGTCTCACACCAATTTGACACATTGTGTGAATAGTATGACTCAAAATGTGTGTGTTTTATTTAAAAATGACATTTTAGTTAAAATCATGTGTCACTCACTAAATATGGAGAAAACTCACACATATTTTCTTCATTATATTTAAAATTATACATGAGCCATTTGTGATGTGTTGGAATTAACTGCTTGTCAATATAACACATAGTGTGACAGGTATGACTCAAAGTGCATGTTTTTAGTTTAAAAATGACATTTTATTAAATACATGTCACTTAATTAAAACCAAGAAAATAAACTTAGATTTTATTTCTAATTTAGAAAAAAAATATTAATTAATTTTTCACATGTAAGAGTTAAAATCATGTTAATCTGACACATGATGTTCCCAGTATGACTCAAAGTGCATGTTTTTATATAAAATTTAAATATTCTTTTAAAAAATATTTCACATACTCAAAACCAAGAAAATTTTATCATATTGTATTAATAATTTAGAAAAATGATCCATAATTCATTTGTGACATATATTAATCAACCTCACATCAATCTGACAATCTATGTGACCAGTATGACTCAAAGTGTTCTTTTATTTAAAATTAAAATTTTAGTCCCAAAGACAAGTGACACTCAAAAATAATAAAATGAATTCAAATTATTTTGAATCATTATTAAAAATATCCATAATTCATTTTTACCTATAGGAATCAGTTTTACCTCAATCGATACAAAGTACAACCGATATGACTCAAAATGTGTGTTATTAGTTTAAAAATGACATTCTAGTTAGAAGTATGTTTCTCTCGCTAAAAAATGAGAAAACATTATCATATTTTCTTGATACTTTTAGAAAGTGATCCATAATTAATTTTTGACATATAATAATCAACCACACATAAATTTTACTCATAGTGTTTCTGGTATGGCTCAAAGTGCATGTTTTCAGTTTAAAAATAATATTTTAGTTAAAAACAACATTCACTCACATAAATCCAAGAAAATCCACTTATGTTGTCTTTATACTTTATAAAAATGATACTGAAGTCATTTTTTATATATAAGAATCATCTTCTTGTTAATTTCACACATTTTTTGGCCGATAGGATTCAAAGTGAATGTTTTTATTTAAAATTGACATTTTAGTTAAAAACATGCACCACATACTCAAAACAATCAAATGTTATTATATTGTATTGATAATTTAATATAATGAAATAGAAGTTATTTTTTGACATGTACAATTCAATCATTCATCAATCTGACACATAGTGTGATAAGTATGACTCAAAGTGTGTGTTTTTATTTAAAATTGTCATTTTATTTCAAAATATGTGTGACATACTCAAAAATGAAGAAAAATAATTCATATTATTTTTATACTTTAGTAAAATAATCCATAAGTTTTTTGGAAATATTAGAATCATGCATACCTCAATCTGATACACGGTGTGCTCAATATGACCGGAAATGTGTGTTTTCATTATAAAAATGACATTTTAGTTAAAAACATGTATCACTCCCTGAAAACTAAGAAAACTAACTTGAATTGTATTAATACTTTAATAAAATGATCCATAAGAAATTTTTCACATGTATGATTTGATTTCATGTAAATACGACACATTTTGTGATCGGTATGACACAAAGGTGTGTTTTCAGTTTAAAAATGATAATTTGTTAAAAATGCTTATCACACACTGAAAACAAAGAAAACACCCTCGAATTGTCTTGATGTTTTATGAAAATGATACATAAATCATTTTTTATGTGTAGTAATCAATCGTATGTCAATATAACACATGGTGTAGCCTATATGACTCAAAGTAAATGTTTTTGTTTAAAATTAACATTTTACACTACAAAAAAAATAGTACATTAGAAGGGGTTATTTTGAAGGGGTTCTGCACAACCCCCTCTAAATTCATTTTCTATAATATTAGAGGGGGTTCTGAACAACCCCCTCTAATCAAAAAAATTATAAGGGGTTATAAACCCCCTCTAAATTAATTTTCTATAAAAATTAGAGAGGGATTATGCACAACCCCCACTAAAATTTTTAGCATTGTTTTTCTAATATTTTGTTTGATTTTAGATCTAGTAATATCAAAACCACTAATAATTTAATTATTAGTGGCATTATATATTCTGTTCGATTTTAGAGGATAAATATATATAACATTCGTTTGGATATATATATATAATTTATTTTTTAAAGGAAATAGAGGGGGATCACAACCCACTCATTTTTAAGATATTAAAGAGGGTTCATGAAATGTCGTTAATCCCTTGAATTAGAGGGGGTTTTAAACCCCTTATAATTTAAGAAATTAGAGGGTATTTTGAACCCCCAATAATCAATGACATTAGAGGGGGATTTAAACCCCCTCTAATTCATGACATTAGAGGGGGTTTTGAACCCCTTATAATTTAAGAGATTAGATGGGGCTTTCAACCCCTTCTAATTAGAGAAATTAGAGGGGGTTTGGAACCCCTCTAATTGATGACATTAGAGGGTGTTTTGAACACCTTATAATTTAAGAAATTAGAGGGGTTTTTGAACCCCATCTAATTTTTGACATTAGAGGGGGTTGTTAACCCCCTCTAATTCAAGAAATTTGTTGGGGGTTACGAACTGCTGCAAATCCCTTTGATTATAGGGGGTTTAAAACTCCATCTAAATTGATATTTATTTTCTAAAATAAATCTCATATAAATTCATATTTTTTAATATAAATTTGGGTGTGTGCATGTGTGTCTGTATATATATTACATAAACATATAATAAAAATATTTTAAAAAAATACTTATACATATAAAAAAATGCATACATATATATAAATATTGATATACATAATATAAATGTAATTATAAATATATTTATTCAAATTTATAAAATTTATATATGGTTTTATAAATACTATACATTTATATTATGATTTATATTATACATATATTATATTAAATACATTTTAATTGTATATTTTTTTATAAATACATTTATATTATATTATGTATACAAATATATATAATATAGACAACAATAAATATAAATTTACATATACGTATATATATATTATATTATTATATTATATATATATTATAAATATTTAATTATATATAAATTTATATATATAATATAATTATTTTACATATATTGTATCATACCATTTTAATTATAGATTAATTTAGTATATATATATATATATATCATATAATAATTAAAAATATTATTTTTACGCACACACATACATAAATACATATGTATTGTATACTTATGTATAAATACATTTATATTATATTATGTATACTAATTTACATAATTTAGAAAAAAATAAATATAAATATAAATATGAGTATAAATATATTATTTATTTATATATTATATTATATTATAAATATTTTATTTTAAATAAACTTATATATATTATATAATTATTTTATGTATATTGTAGTATAACATATTAATTATAAATTAATTTAGTACACACACACACACACACACATATATATATATATATCATATAATAATTAAAAATATTATTGTTACACACACACATACATAAATACATTTTTATTGTATACATATGTATAAATACATTTATATTAGATTATGTATACTAATTTACATAATTTAGAAAAAAAAATAAAAATAAATATAAATATAAATATATTATTTATTTATATATTATATTATATTATAAATAAATTTTTATTTATTGTATAATTATTTTATGTATATTGTGGTATACAATATTAATTATAAATTAATTTAGTACATATATATATCACCTAATTATATTAATTATTTTCGATTATATGAATTCATTTAATTTCGTGTGTATATATATGTGTGTTGGTGATATAAGATAAATGTATATAATTACATACATTAATATATAATATAAATGTATTTAATATAATATATTTATGATATATATTATAATTATATTATATTTATAAATAAGAAAATATACACACACACATAAATATAAATATATTTATTAATATATGTATAAATATGTATTTATATAAATTAAATATACCAAAAATATGTGTGTGTGTGTGTGTGTATATATATAGTATACAAAAATATATTATTATTATACATAAATACATATTATATATAAATATTATACCCACATATATATTATATTATAGAAAATTATATTATATATATATTATATATTGTATTATTTATATTTTTAAACACAAATATATATATATATATATATATATAATATATATAATATATATAATACTTTAGGATATATTTAAATATAATGCAGTGTATATTATTCATCAAATCGCGTTCAGCACAGTGGCTCGGTTCCCTGTGTTGTATGTAGCTGGTCCTGGGTTCGAAACACGGGAGATACATTTTTACACCATGGGCAGGGGTGCACAGGCTCTGAGGCGCACAGATGTCAACAGGTGCACAGGTGCGCGGGGCTCGGGCGCGCGGGTGTCAACTGTTAGGTGGGGGCTCTAGCGGACAAGGGGGGCACACGGGGGTGTCAACTGGTGTCAAGTGTCAGGTGGGGGCTCTAGCGGTCAAGGGGGTGCACGGGAGTGTCAACCGGTGTCAAGTGTCAAAGGGAGTGCATGGGTGTGTGTCAGGGTTGTCAAAGGGGGGTGCGGGTGTGTGTTAGTGGTGTCAACGGGGGTGTGCGGGTGTGGGTCGAGGGTGTCAAGGGGGCGTGGGTGTGTGTCAGGGGTGTCAAGGGGTGCGCGGGTGGGTTTCAACCACTGTCAAAGGGTGTTTCAACCACAGTTAAGGGTCAAGGGGGTGTCAACAGGTATCACGGGGGGCGCGCGGGTGTGTGTTAGGGGTGTCAGGGGGGCACACGGGTGTGTGTCGGGGCTGTCAAGTGGGGAAACAGGTGTCTAGGGGGGGCACCCAGGGGTGTCAAGAGGTGTCTAGGGGGCGCACCTATGGGTGTCAACAGGTGTCTAAGGGGTGTCAACAGGTGTCTAGGGGGTGTGTCCGGGGGTGTCAACAGGTTTCAAGGAGTGGCCTAGAACTCCTTGTTGTGTCAAGGGGTTAGGGGCGGTTGTTCAAAAACCGCCCCTAATGTCCCTAATGCAATCACCAATAGGTCCAGTTTGGACCGCCCCTAAATCCGAAGATTAGAGGTGGTTTCTGTTATAACCGCTTCTAATGTGGTAAATTTAAGGCACCATTAGAAGGGGTTTAAGCCCCATCTAATGTAACCTCTGCTAAATTCACTATGAATGTACCAGTGGTTTCTCATAACCACCCCTACTAACAATAGGCGGTCACATCAGCGGTAGTTTCCCAAAACCAATGCTAATGCCTTTAGAAGGGGTTATAACCACTTATAATGTAAAAAATAACCCCTTCTAAGGTAGTCATTTTTTTGTAGTGTTAGTTTGAAACACACATCAAATACTTAAAACTAAGAAAATGTTCTTGAATTTTCTTTATACATTATGAAAATGATCTATAACTCATTTTTTATGTGTAGGAATCAACCACATATTAATCTGGAACACGGTGATCCTAGTATGACTCGAAGTGTATGTTTTTAGTTTATTTGTGACATTTTATTAATGTGTTGTCTCATATTTATATTTAATTTATTTCTTTATAGTATTGATAACAGAAGAACCTTTTTTATAAATTTTCACTCTTTTGCTCAATTTGGGGTGGTTTTCTCGGCAACTGGTAGCATAATCATTCTTTTTTTAGAGGTTTTCAGGGTCTAATCATAATGAAACATTAATTGTTTTTTATTTTTGTGATAAATTGTAACATACCAACAGTCGCTTATGGGTATTTTCAACAACTAATTTTGATCATATTTTTTTTGGTCATATTTTGGGGTTTTTAGGGCACTTTTTGAGTTTTTTAGATGTTTTTAGGATAGTTCGTGATTATAACATTGTTAGTGAAACCCATATAGATTTACATAATAAATCATGAAATACTCTCCAGAATCCCTGGAGGAGGTGCATGGTAGGCGCATGGTTTTTTGAACTATATAACTCTCTCTAAAATCCTAGGAGGAGGTACATGACTGGTGTACATTTTTCAAACTATATACCCAAACCATGAAATTATCTCTAGGATCCTAGAAAGAGGCACATGGTTTGAACATAGTTTTTTTAATGATGCATTCAAATAATGCATATCTCTCCAGTGGACCAGTAAGAGAAATATGGTTAGAAAAACTATATGGAAAAAATGTGTGATGGGAATTTAATTCAATGATTTTAATAATTCAATTCTCAATAACACCCCCACCCCTTAACTATAAACTTCTTATAATCAAACCTATTATGATCCTTTAGTCCTTTGAGGCTCTCTAGAGGTGACTTTGTCACTCTCAACCTTATTTATTCACAAATTGAAATATCGATTGGTGTTTTGGATATCTTTTGATAAGTGTAATATCCCCTTGATCATGGATCTTATTTTCCTTATTTCTATCCCACTTTGAGAGTGGTGACTCTTTATGAATTTAATGGATCTATATCACGACTTAATGAATTGTGATTCTATGGTTCTCCTTTGATATTTTTATCCATCGACTATCTATTGGTGGATCTCATATGGGTGTTGTTGATCTTTATTGAGGTAGGCCTTTTCATAAGGTAATATCTATCAATTGAGACCTATGAATCTTGTTTAATTTAAATTAGACTTCTAATTTATTTATAAATATTTAATTGAATCTATTGATGAATGATTTGAAATGGCATGGTGTGCATGATGAAACTCTTTCACAATGGCTTTTGAAATAAATTGTGATTTCTAGAAATATGATATTGATTTGTAAAGAATGATTTGAAGCATGATTTTGACAATAAAAAAAGGAATAAGAAATTTTATTATGTGAAATTAAATAATTTAAAACAAACTTCAGGACTTTTTGATAAAAACTTGTTGATGTTTGTTTTTGAAATGAAAGGCATGTTTTGAAACTTGAACAAGGGGCTATTTTAAATAATAATTTTAAATTATTGATTAAAATGAATATAGACCCTTGTATGTTTGATTTACATATAATTACATGGAATACTTGGTAATTAGGTAGTAATAACACATGAATTTTTTATATTAGTGCTAACTAAACTATATTGAGTCGAGGGAGTTTATTTTTTATGATTCTCTCATATTCTCCTTAGGCTTGGGATCTAGGGAGTGCATGAAAAAATAGATACATATTTCACTATGATGTGTGATAATCCCTATACTAATCTAACCCTAGGTATCAAAACGATAGTCATATGATTGAAATTTAATGTCGATATTGATGATTGATTGAAATTATTTAATCATGTTTGTTTTGATTGAAATACTTATTCATTCCTATTTTTATAAAGATACTTATATTTCCCTAATTTTATCAAGATGCATATATTTACCTAATTTAAAGGAAATATGCTTTTAAAACTATTTTATAGTATAAATTTAACAGTTTTGAAAATTATATTTGTTTATGAAATGTGAAAATATTTCCATTCCATGTTTTATTTAAAATTTTAAAAAGTTGGTTTATTTGGTATATATTGCTTATAAAATACTTGGTGAGAAACTATTGGGATTTTATTCCCAAACCCTTCCTATTCCTTTAGTAATTTTTTGATTTTCTTAATTCATGTCCATGAAAATGGAAATCATCACCCATAGGTGGTGGGTGTACATTATTAGTGGTACCTTTGGAGTTGGTGGTGACTAGTGGAACATGTGATTCCCTTGTTACATGGTGATTATAGGATGTTGTCTTTGATTTTTTTATCTTATGAATTTAGTTGAATTACTAATTTTGATAATTTTATTTTTAATTTTTGGTATTTTCTCTCTTGATGAGTGTTTGGTATACAGAATATTTTTTTTATTTGATTCTTTATATTTATGATTTGTTCTTGAACAAAAATCATTCCCTCTTGATTATTTTGATTCTAAAGTTATAATCACCACCTCATTTAGGTAGGTTATTTGGGTAGTTTCATGAAAAATTAGTATCAAAGGTGGTTTTTTCCCCTCTTTAGAATGGTATGTAATTTTGGATGTCTTGGTAGATATGAGACAAGATTTTTGGGACTTAAGAGGTAGGTTACAAAAAAGTTCATAGAGGGATATAATCACAATTAACCTTAAGTTCCTATGTGTTATTGGGAAAAATTATCTTTAATATTTGTTTGATCTGATTCTCGACTATTTCCAAAGATTATATTTTAGATTTGAGCTTCCTCGTTGAATTCTAATTGATAGAGTTGATGTTATAATTTTTCTTGATTGATGTTACCCATTTTATTTTATATGTTTTGTAGTACCATTCCCCCAAGAATATTTTTAAATAGACCTTAGGAGGGATATTCCAATGAACCAAATAAAGCAAACCCTTCAGTTGATTAGAACCTTGTTGAGGTTTTCATGCATGCGATCCAAGCATTGGGTGAGGTAGCTACACTTATTCCCATTAACAAATAGAGGTTATAATTTAGTGGGATTATGGTAGAGATAATTCCCAAAAGTTTCTTATTTTTAATACACCATATTTCTAGGGTACCAACAATCTTAAAGAGTTAGAGTACTTATTAAAGAAGGTTGATCATCTCTTTGATTTTTTAGAGATATCAGAATCAGTTAAGGTGAAATGCGTTTCCTTTAAAATTTAAGGACCTATAAGAAGGTAGTGGGAAAAAATAGTTCATACTAAGAATAATTTTGGATTTAGTTGGAAATATTTTAGGTATACATTCATGGATTAGTTCTATCAAGAATCTATGATGTTTTCTAAGTCAATGGAGTTCCTTAAACTTGAGAAAGTTGATCAAACTATGACTTGATATCCCAACTGATTTTTCAAGAATGTTCTCTTATAAACAGAGCTAGTATTTAATGAGAATATGAAATCTTATGGTTTAGAATTGGTTCATCAAGATGATATCTGATATCAGGTTTTTATTCTAAATCTCACCTCGTATGCTGATGTTTTAGATAGAGATTTTATAGAAGAACATGACTTGACTGGTAATTCAAGTTTGATGGGAGTTCCTCAAGCTCAAATTGGATGCTCGAGTGGTCCCTTTAAATACAATAAGAAGCATAATGGGCCTCATATTGGAAACTATAGTGATATATCTCTTTATAATACTTCTTCAAAATCTTCTGCAGCATTTGTTAAAGGGCCATTTACTTTTTTAGAGTGTGCAAATTTCAGTCACTCAAAGAAATCTTTCATAGAGGCACTAAAGATTCATATCTCCTATAGATTTTCAGGTCACTTGAATATATTTTAATATGTCTTTACCAATCCTCATAGTATTATAGGATTAATTTTAATAGGAAGATCAACAGAGAAATCATATGCTTCAAGAAAAAATGGGTTCCAACCATAGGAATTAGGAACAAAGCTTCTTCACACAGTGGATGAGTCTCAAAGAGAAGATGATGTGGGTATTATTATCATGAAAGGTACCATTATTATTGATTTATCTTTAGTGAATAATTTATTTGATATGGGTTCCACTCATTTCTTTTTTTATACCCACATTGTATAATTTTTCAATCTTTCTATAGAGCTAATACCTTATTTTATGGAGATTGGTATGACTCAATGGAGAAAACAAGAGTAGGGTTTTTGATTCCCCTCATGTGATTAAGATTTATCATAAGATAATATTGTTTGGGACATTTTAGTTATGTAAAATAAACCTATGGATGTTATTCCCATAATGTATTGGCTGATTTTTCATAAATTTTGCATCGACTGATATGTTCAGTGGGTCTAATTTACTAACCCTGATAGGGTGTCCCATGTATTTTAGGGAGAATATGACTTGAGGTTGAGTAATGTTAGATAACTAAATCCAAAGTATGGTTACATGATATCCATGTTTTCTTTTGAACTAGATAAAGAATCTTTATGTTGTGATATTCCTCTAGAAACCGTTGAGTTTCTTGATGTGTTCCCCTCAGACTTTTTAGTTTTCCACCAGTGAGGGGGTTCCGTTTTCTATTGACTTGTTAACAGGTACCCAACCTATTTCAATTCCATTATATTATATAGAACCAATTAAATTTAAGGATTCAAATACTTATTTGAATAACATTATGTCCAAAGGATTCATATGACACTTAGTCACCTTGGCCAATGATAGTGATTTTTTGTAAGAAGTCTAATGGAACCCATCACCTATGTGTTTATCACTAAAAGCTAAATCAGTTTATTGTTAGGAAAAATTATATGTTTCCTTGAATTGGTGAATTTTTACCATATAAAAGGGGTGAATTGATTCTTAAAGACTGTCTTCAGTCTGGTTATCATCATCTTAAGATCAAGGTTTCTGATATTTCTAAGACTACCTTCAGGATCATGTATATCCATTATGAGTACCTTGTTATGCCTTTGGTCGAACCAATGCTCCTATTACGTTCATCTCATTGATAAACAATATTTTCCATAAGTACCTCGATTCTTTTATAGTGGTATTTATGGATGACATCTTGGTTTACTCCAAGAATAAGGAGGAACATGTGCATCACATCAGAGAAGTTCTTGATATATTGAGAAATCATAGACTTTATGCCAAGATTTCTAAATGAAACTTCTAGATTTAGAAGGTAAATTTATTGTAATATGTGGTTTCCAAACATATTATTTTAGTTTATCCTAATAAGGTGGAATCTATTATGACCTGAGAGGAACCATAGAATGTCTTTAATATTTGGTGCTTCTTAAGATCATATAGATATTATAACCATTTTTTGAATTATATCTAAAATTTGGATTCTCTATTGACCACACTCACTTGGAAGGGAGTAAATTTTATTTTGTATTCTAAATTTCATACATCCTTTAATGAGTTGAAGCGTAATTTTACTTTAGCTCCAATGTGGAATCTTCTATAGGTTAGGTATGGATATATGGAATTTTTTGATACATTAGGTTTAAAGTTAGGTTATATCCCTATATAGGGTGATCATGTGGTGTATTATGGTTATCTTAAACTACGGACTCATGATAATAACTATAACATAGATGATATCAAACTCATAGTAGTTATGAATTATCTGAAGATTTAATGGCATTACCTTTTCAATGAAAGGTTTACCATCTACTCCAATCATAAAATATTGAGTTAAATATTTACAAAAAATATATTTTAATCATTATAAATGGTGATGGGTGGATACCTATAATCCTTTGATTTAGACATTTTTTACACCCATGGTAAGGGGGGTATCATTACTGACAGTTGAGTAGGAAAAATCCATCTCATGCCATGAAACAATCATCTGAGGAATGGAATCCTTTGGATCTATTTTCTTTTATTCATTTGGAAGTCTGGGAGGATGAGACTGAGGTTTTTTCACTTCCTAATATGATTCTATAGGAATAGAAACTTGATATTGAGTTTTAATGCATTAGGTATTCTTTATATGGTAGGGAGAGTATCAGTGAATGGTCTTTATATTTTGAGGGTATTATATACTTATGAAGCTATTATGTCATTTTTTTTACTATTAGGAAGTTTGTGATGGGTTATTTCTATAATTATAGGTGGAAAATACACCCAGGATCCAAAAATATGTTTTATGATAAGTGACACCATTTTTAGTTTCTAGGTATGAGATGATACATTGATAATTTTTTTTCTCATTGTTATACTATTTAGAAAATCAAGGTCAAGCATCCGAAGCCCTTTGGACTTCTTCAACCCCCTCTAGTTCCAACATGTAATTGGGATTATATATCTATGGAATTTTTTTTGGGTTTTCACATACACCTTGAAGAAATAATTTTATATGGGTTATAATTTATCAATTGACCAAATCAGATCACATTATTCCCATTCTTGATACCGCCAATGTTAAGAGATAATCATATTGCATAGAGTATAATTTGACATATTTTTTGATAAGGATCCTAGATTAAAATACTAATTTTGGGGATGCCTCTAGAAGGTGATGGGATACCAGGTATAGTTGAGCACAACATATCATCCTCAGACAGATAGATATATGGAACATACTATACATATTCTTGAGGAAATTCTTCAATCTTGTGTTCTTGAATTTTTAAGAGCTTGGGATATCCACTTGAGACTCGATGAATTTTCCTACAATAATAGTTACTATTATTCCATCAATATGACACAATTTGAGGAATTTTATGTTCATCCATGTAAATATCTAATTTGTTGGTTAAATATTGGTGAAGGTTCATTGTTTGGACCTTTTTTGTTCTATGAGATGATAGGAACGATTTAGTTGATTTTTTAGTGACTGGTAATAGAACAGAGTTGTTATAAACCATGTGTTGATCGTAAATGTTTCCCTTTGGATTTATCTATTTGTGACTTGGTTTTATAGAGAGTTTCACCTTAGTTGGGTCATCGGTGGATTGGAAAATAGGGTTAGTAAGCACTGAGATATATGGGATCGTTTGAAATTATTCATAATATTGGGAAGGTGGATTGCCATTTGGATTTTCTACCTTATATGAAATCTGTATATAATGTGTTTCATGTGTCACAGGATAGAAAGCATATCTATGACATAAATCATGTCTTGAGATGACAGGACCTATATATAGATCCTAATTTATCCATGACCAAACATCTAGTTCAAAATTTTGATTCTCTTATAAAGGTTCTTCATTTAAATTCCACAAACATAGTTTGGGAATTTTGGTATCATGGTTATTATTCTCATGAAACATGGAAGAATGGGGTTTTTTCGAGAGTAGTGGCCTCATCACTTTGTTATGAAGTATTTTTTATTGTATTTCTACGTCCAATGATCATTTATGGTCGGGATAGTTAGAAGATCCTAATACTCTCTTTTGGGTACTTTTGATCGTTTTTTATCATATTTTTTTGTTCATATCTCAGGTCATTTTGGGATACTTTTATATTTTTTTAGATTTTTATGCCACTTCATAATTGGTTCATGATTAGTGAAAATGTTTTAGCTTTACCCATGAAATTTTGAAACTCTATTCAGAATCCCAAGAGGAGGCACATAGTTTTTTAAATCCTGAAAATCTATCCAGAAGCCTAGGAGGAGGCACACAGTTAGCACACAGTTTGTCAAACTGTGTAGCCAAACTATGCATCTATCACCATAAACCCAATATAAGGTGAACATTTAGCATATATTTTTTCAAAATGTTCAACCAAACTATGTAGAGATCTTAAGAAGACTAATAAGATTCACACGGTTGTAGTATGGTCTAAAAAACCATGTGACCAAACCATTTGATGGGAATTTAATTCTCCGATTTTATTTATTTAATTCTTGAGATCTTACTTTTAACTCTAACCCCCCCCCCAAATCAAACCAATTATGATCCTTTGGTCCTTGGAAGATCTCTAAATAAAAATTTGGCTCTCCCAACCCCTTTTCTTCATGCATCAATATATTGGTTAGTGTGTTAGATCTCTTCTAATAAGTGTAATCTCTCCTTGATCATGGATATTTAATTAATTATTTATATCCCTCTTTAAGAGTGATGATTCCTTATTCAATTGACGTATCTAGTTCTTAACTTGATGAATTATGATTATTGGATTCTCTTTTGAGCATTCTATTCCTAAACTCTCCATTAGTGGATCTCATGTGGGTATTTTTTTTATCATGATTGAGGTAGGTGGTTTTATAAGGAAATATCTATAAATTGAAACCTTTTATTCTTGTTTAATTTAAATTGGACTTCCAATTTATTTATAAATATTTAATTGAGTCTCCTAAGGAATTATTTGAAAAGGCATAGTGTGTGTGACAAAACTGTTTGACAATGTCTTTTGAAATTACATGTGATTTTCATAAATATGACTTTGATTTGTAAATAATGATTCAAAGAATGTTTTTGATGATATGAAAAGTCATGAAATGTTTTAATATGTGAAATGAAATTATTTTAATTAAAGACATGATTTTTGAAAAAAAAAACTTTTGATGTTTATTTCTAAACTGAAATCCATGTTTTGAAAATTGAACATGGGTAATTTCCAAATGATTATTTTAAATGATTGATTGAAATAAAGATATCCCATTATATTTTTTATATTCCTTAAATAACATGGGAGAGAGGGTAGTTTTTTGGGAATAAAACAGGGATTGGTGAGGAAAATCCTAACTAAACTTTCCTGATGGAAGGGGGTTTATTATTTTGTATTCTCTCATATTCCCCCTAGGAATGGGATTTAGGGAGTGTGTGCGCACCTAGAGATATAATTAACTATGATATGTGAGAATCAATGTACTAATATTACCCCATGTCTCTTAACCATGGTTTTATGATTGAAATTGATTATCCATGTTGATGATTGATTGAAATGATTTAATCATGTCTATTTTTATTGAAATGATTATTCATTCCTATTTTGATAATGATGCTTATATTATCCTATTTTGATAAAGACACATGTATCTAACTGATTTTATAGAAATTCACTTTTAAATCTATTTTCTAGTAGCCATTGTAATTTTATGAAAATAATATTTTGATATGAACTCTAAAAATATTTTCATGCCAAGTTTTATTTAAAATTGAGACGAGTTGCTTTATTTTTTATAGATTTCTTATGAAATTATTGGTGAAATCAAACTAGGATTTTTTGCTCACATCCTAACTTTTACATTGGTAATTTTCATATTTTCTTATTCCAAGTCAAAGGAAATGGAAATAATCACTTAGAAGTGTTGGGTGTGCTAGATTAGTGAGACATTGGGAGTTGGCGGTGACTAGTGAAACGTTTCATCCACTTGTTATATAGAGATTACGTGATATTTTCTTGGATATTTTTATCTGATGAATATAATTGAATAACTATTTCTGAGACTTGTATGTATCTATATGTGGTATTTTCTCTCTTGAGGTTTTTTTGGAATACTGTTTATTTATTATTTTATATTCACTACTTTATCTTTAAGAGTTTTTCTTGTAAAAAAAGTGTTCTCTATTAATTGTTTTGATGCCTAGCCCCTAGTAACCATACCATGAGGATCAATAACACCCTTGGAGACATTTCATAATTGATTTGGTTCTATTTAGGTGGTTTATCTAGGTTGGTTAATGACATAAATTGTATATACCATTTAAATTGTAGATACTAATTTTTAAAATGTTTGTAATCATTATATAGGGTTTTTTATTTTATTTTGCTGTAAATTAAATTGAAATTAAATTTTATATTTTTTGTTAGGGTGTGAAATAATTTTAGCAAAACACTACTATAACGTGTATTTTATCATCACTAGAAATTTTGTCGATAAAATTTCCCTTTATCAGTGCTAAAAAAGGGTTGATGATGGTCCCCCATTATTCGAACTGTTTGAGGGTTTTCATTCCCCTGGAAGTTCCAAAATAAAACCTATATTTCCTAATGAGTTTTTATAACTCTAAAACATTTTCCTCTGACTTTAATATGTACATTGGTTATTTAAAAAATTATATAAATTTACCATTTTTTATTCCATAATCATCAAAAAAAATATAATCCCTCTTAGAACCACTCTAATTGTCATTCAAATTATTAGATGCTTTATGCATCTCCTTCTCCATGAACCGTTATTTTTATACTTTATATAAGGTGATCATTACACTATTTTGTCCATCCTAATCCCCATATCCTTTATATCTTATGATTTTGGAGGTGTAGAATCATTTGAGAATAGAGATAATTGTACTAAATAATCCCTCACAACACCTATGTCAATCATACTTGTGATTGATAAATAATTTTATATCAAATCCATATTTAAATTATAATTATTAAAACCATCCTTGTCGAAAATGATGTTTTTTAACATCTTTTCATAAATATGTACATTAAATTCCATTGAGTTTATATTTATCCCATATTCTGGTGAATAAATATTCACTACTTCAGTGTTACATTCTAATACAACTGATCTACACTACAACAGACACACACACACACGCATTTATATATAAACATTATATATAAACTTCTATAAGGTAAATAAAATGGATAATTTTTTATTTTAAATAAAATGGATAACTATTTTTAATTTACATATGTTTTATATATTTAAAAATATATTTTATATGTGAATATAATTATATATTTATTTATATAAGTAGATTTTTATATGTAAATATATAAAAAATGTATATATTTAATTATAAGTAAAACTAAAATATGAAAAATAATAAAATTTCAGAACCATAATATCCATATGAATGTAAAAATAGGGAATAAACTCTGTCTCCACCAAAAAATACAAGACGATCCATATAAATAAAGCTGGAATTCTATTGAATGTTCAAAAATTAGGATTTTCTAACTAAAAACTCAGTTTTGGGGGATTTTTGAGATTGTTACTCAAGAAAATAGGGACCAATGTAATAAAATAAAACTTATAGATGATATTTGTTTCAAAATAAATGTGTGTTTTATTCTATTATATAGTATTACGCACATACAACACATAAAAAATGAACACTTTATTTTATTAATAAAGAGAATTACAGTTGTCAACAACAAAACCCATGAAAATTCAAAATATTATAATTATAAAAATATAAAATAATAAAATAAGAATGGTAAATATTGGACAATTCTAATCTATTAGATTCATCAACCCCATGAACAATACTATAGAGAAGAAACAAAATATTAGTAAACCGATAGACATCTTAGAATAGAAAAATATAGAACCCTTGGAGAAATTTTACTGAATTATGAATTAAGGAATTAAGTGGTATTTATAGGAGGCAATATTACTACTGTAATAGTAATGAGACCATTTCAATAGTAATTTGACCATTAATAAATTTTATTTTAATATATTTTATAAAAAAATTGTATTAAAAATTAAAATTACCAATGTTAGAAAATTATTTTGATAAAATGAATATCATTTTTAGAATCATCACATCAAAATTTTATAAGGGTAATTTTTTAGTACTTTTCTAAAATAATTTAATTTTTAGGTGAATAGTAAAAATATAGTTTTTTCATAACTAGTGTTTTTTAAATTACATCATTCGGGATATAAAATTGACCAAATAAAATATTGAAATTTTTATCTACCAAAAATATATTAAATGAGATAAATGAGTCATTTAAATACAATAAACTTCTTTTCCAAACCTAAAAATTATTTTCCAAATTCTAGAGTCTAAAATATTCCATTAAAATAACAAATTTTCATTTTCTCACTATCTTTTTTTTAAATAAATAATTTTGGAAAACCTTAAAAGTCATAAAATCATTATATTTTATTAAATATGACTTTAAATATTATTCATATCACAATTACAGTGATTACTATGGAAATTATATTTTATTAAGTATTTTATCCATAAAATTCCCTTCTCCTCAAGTATAAATACCCCCACCCCTCCCTTAGAAAACTATTTACTTATACCTAAAATATCCAAATTTATACCTAAATACCCTCAACTGATACCATTATCAAACTTATGGGAATTATAGTGTCACTAAACTCTAATACTTTAAGGGGTTTGGTGTCATAGAAAAGAAGTAACACCAAGAAGATGGTAAGTTTACATTAACTCTTTCTCTCATTTTTCTCTTATCTTCCTCTTTTTCTTAATTCAATTAAAACCCAAATATTCTAAGAATAATTTATTGGTATGTTAACATTATAATAGTTATTTTAACATACTTTAATTATTATATTTAGTACATATTTATATTTTATATTCCTCTTTCCCCCTCTTTTGAAAATCCCTGTCAAATATCGATTAACCACCTACAAAGACATTTCCAGATCTCTACTTATCACCACCTTTATGGATGTATATAATGAATTATATTTAAAATATAAAAATTTAATTACCTATATTCCAATATTATTTAATTAATTTTACTTATTAATAAATAACCATGAATAAAAATAGAGAAATCAAAATAATATGGGATAATTTAATGAAAACATGACATCAAAATAATTTGTGTTTAATAAAGAGTGCTACAGAATAAAATATAATAATTAAAATGGATCAATAGTGACATAAATTAATATAATTCACTTCTATTTTAAAGTTTTATAAATCTAATTTTATTATATATGAGGTTTAAATGAGATGAAACATAACAGGATTTAAGGAAAGGAGATTCTCGAACCCAGCTCCTTCTTTTTAGGTTATCACCTCTTTCACATTATTTTAAGTATAGATGTTACTCAATTGAATTTAAAATTTCCTTTTATTATTATTTCCCTTTTTTCTATGGATACACATGTTTTTACCTTGTTTAAAATATTTCTAATCCAATTACAAAGATTTTTTAAAGAGGACATTATTTTTCTAAACATCTCTTTGACTCATATTGAGTTGTTTCTTCTTTCAAGAAAAATAATATTTTATGATATAATATAATTTCCCTTATTCAATTGGTAACCATAAAGGTTGTTACTTAAAGTATTACTTATAAAAACCTTATGAAACTCATTCCTTTCCATGGGTTTATTTCATGAGTATGAATGTTATATGTTCTCTTTCCATGTGACATGTGTGATTATGAGAATGTTATGATATGAAGAGTAGGCCTAGAATTATATATCTATCCAAATCATTGGTTAATGTGATATATCTCATGAGATTATTTTTTTATTAATTCAAATAATGATATCTTTTTTCACAATTATGATGTTATGATTTATGCATGTATGTTATGTGTAAACATAGTTCTAGATTTGTTCAAAACTATTTGTGGTTTTTAAACACTATACTATGATGATTAATTATTATTCATATGCCTCATTCCATGATTTTCAAATTATTCCATCATTCTCATGATGATGATCCCATTCTTATGATATGATGATAATTATGATCACACATACACTATTGGTTCATGTCTCTTATTCCTTCTATGTTATCCATCCCCTTACTTGGATTTTAGTTCACCCTCTTCTTTAATGTATATCCTAAAATAAATTCATGTACGAAGGATAAAATGATATATTTTATAAAGAAAATGACAAATAATTTAAATAATGTTTATGTTTTATGTATAATTGATGTAAAAACCTAATTTTACTAAGATATTAAACCTTTAGATCCTAGATTATATAATTACTATTTTTTATATTAATAATGATGTAATAGTCATGTATGAAAAATTTTGGTTGATATATTTGGTATCATAGGTACAATTTAGTTAATTTTGGAATTGGGACTAGAAACAATTAATGAAAAACCTAAGGATAAGTTTGAATTTTAATGGAGACATCCTGAGGTTTTGTTACAGTATAAGAGAATGTGGTTTATAAGAAATAAAATCCATGTTTGGATACTAAAAGTAAATGTCACTCTAGAATAGATGTACCTAGGGGTAATATCCCTAAATAGGGAATATTTGGTATTAAATCTATCTTTACCAGGTGTATGAAAAAGACTCCTTATTGCACACATGATTTGACACTCTCAGAAGACATGATTTGGTTAATCGCAAACTCTATAAAAACCATTATTAAGGATATATAACTTAAGTAATTATACCTCTTAAATTTTAGAAAATGATTAAAGTACATGATCCTAGAATCATAATATTAGGAAAATAATAAACATAGGGATCCCATGAGATATGTATTTAGAATTAATTTTCAAATGAGTATAAATTATTTATTTATGATTTATTGACTTATATTTTAAACAAAAAATTTATATTTTAGAAAATGGTGGGAGCCAGTAGAATCTAGACCAACAACATGTGTGATGGAAAATGAAATAATTTTTCAAATGAAAACCCAAATTAAATGGGATGTGGAGTTCAAAAATTCATAGTAATTCTTACCTAGTTGTCTCAGACTATTAACAGTAACCTGGTCCATGTGGAACATCCTCATTGACCAAATAAAGAGTAACTATAAGTTGGTTTTTTTATGTAGAAATGATCATTGACGTTTAATGGGTATTATGATCCACTAGTCACGGAGTAGTGGAAGAACTCATTGGAAAAAAAATTCTATGATTCGCTATTCTAAGACGGAGAAGGTTACTCTGGCCTTCTGTCATTTAGAGAGAGAGGATAATCAATGGTAGTTGTTGATAAAGAATACGATGTTGAAAAATAAAATGTAATAAATATAGTGGTAAGACTTTAAGAAGTTATTTCTTAACAAAAATTCCCCTAGGTATCTTAAAACAAAGATAGAGAGAGAATTACAAGAGCTTAAGAAAAATGATGGTGAATCTATCATGGATTACAAGGAAAATTTCACAAGTCTTCCAAGATATGCCTTAGATTTTCTTATAAACAATGATTACAAAATATAAATTTTATTTAGTGGTTTAAAACCACACCTTAGAAAGGATTTATCTATTTGATACATTGGGAGTTATGAAATAGTAGTTTTATATGCTCTCAAAGTAGACATGGGGTTTAGAGAAGGGTCTTATGTACATGGAAATAAGAATATAACAATATAATTCCAAGCTAGATGATCAAATTAAAAGGTTTGAAATATGTTCTAATTACCCACATGTAAAAAATGTGGGAAGTGACATCATGGGAATTTCCTTAAAGGGATAAGTAAATGCTTCAAAATTAGAAGATAAGGTCGCCATGATCATGAATTTTGAAGAGAAATGAAGAAGCAGGACAATATGATGCAGGAAAGGAAGGAACCTCCCAATGTACTGATCATGGTTTAATACTTCAAATATAGGGATAAATGGAACTATAAAAGTTAATGTACCAAACTATGGGTCATTAAGAGTAATAAACAATAGCAACCATCAAAGGAGTAAGGGAAAATTTATATCATCACTACCTCTAAAGTAGAAAATTAAAATAAAGTCATATAAGGTACACTTTTTATTCACCAAATAATGTAAAAAAATTATTTGATTCTGGTTCTATGCATTCTTTTATATCCTATAAGTTTCCTAGAATAGTTAAATCACAACCTTGATACCTTTAAGTAGATATATATATAAACATATTTTGGTAGGATCAATGTAGCCTAAGTATTGTACTCTTATCATGTTAGTGTCTATGGGAAGATTCTTCTAGAGAATCTCATAATCCTTACTTGATGGAATTTGATGTTATACTAGTCATGTATTAGCTCTCATTATACAAATCTCACACAAATTTTATAAAAAAGTAAATTTCCTTCTATACTTGAAACCATCTCATGCTCCAATACAAATGCAAGGAAGATCGTGAATGTCCAATATAAAATCCATAAATGGTATGGGTGTTGATATATAGTGAAGAATCATACCTTACCCAAATGGTTATGTTGAAGTGAATTATCAACCATGAAGAAATTATCATTCTAAAGTAATATACTTATGTATTTACCAAAGATTTACATGACCTTTTTCTATACTGTGAGGTGGAGTCCTCAATACAGATTATATTAGGAGTCACTCCTATCTCTTAATTCACCTATGAGATAACCCTAATGGAAATGGGGTAGTTAAAAAAGTAACTAAAAGATTAATTAGACAAAGGATTTATACACCCTAGTTAATTTATATGGGGTTCACTAGTGCACTTTCTCAAAAAAGGGATGGATTAATATGGATATGTAATTATTATCAGGAGCTTAAAAAGATCACCATAAAGAAAAGGTATCCTTTACCAAAGATTTGTGACTTGTTTGATCAAATTTAAGGATCTAGATACTTCAAAAATGTATATATTCATTTTGTATGTCATTATATAAAAGGTAAATAATTAATATATTCATAAGACATCCTTTTGTACAAGTTATGGACACTATGAGTTCATAGTGATATTATTTGGACTTACTAATTCCCCTATAATCTTCATGGATTTAATGAATAGAGACTTTATAGACTACTTATGTAAACACCCCAACTCTAGAAACCTAGATTCAGTGTCTACGTTTTTACATTAAGATACAAGGGATTGAATCCTGAAGTATATATTAGTTTAATAGTCTTGAATAACCAGATATATAAATTATTCCCATTTTACATAGAAAATAAAATATAAAACATAATATAACCTAATGTTCATCATCCTTAAAACTTATTCAAAGATTTATTCTTCATATCCTAGTTAAAGGAAAAAAATAAGGTTGATCTCAAATGATTAGTGAGGTTTATGTACAATTAATATTTTTATGATTAAATAAGGAATAATCAATAAGTCAAGGTAAATAACTACAAAAATATTTGGTTTAATCAATAAATTGATCATAAAATGTATCCATGGATAATATCACATTCAATAATATCATTGATAATAATAATAGAATTATTAATAAAGGAAATTAATAATATTGGATGTCATGATCTCATAAATCATGATATATTTACCACTAAGTCTTGAATCCGAGATAGTTAAACCATTGGAATACATACACCAAAAACCTATTTAATAAGGATATCCAACTGATTTGTCTCATGAGACCTGTCGATGGATTGAGGGGCTAGATAATTTCAGGCCACATCCATCACTCCATGTATAATTCCTTACTTGTATATTGAATTATCAATTTAATTCATGTATAATATGCATTTTTAATAAATATTTTTATTTAGTAAGGAATAAATAATATCAACATTTCCCTAGTCAATCAAATAACCTTCAAACTAAAACATGATATATAGAAATGGTATATGATTTAGGAAATAATCATATCCATAATAAAATGAAAATATATATTTGATAGAAATTCATTTTCCAATGTTTACAAGAAATTGAATGTTCTGAGATAAATTTAATGACCACAAAATGAATCAAGAGGTGAAAGATGACAATCAATTCATCAGAAAAGTAGATTCTATTGTAAAATCAAGTCTTTTAAATAATTGAAGATAACAAAAGTAAAGAATTTAAAATCATTTTTCATAAAATTGTTTTCTTTGAAGATAATTAAAATATTATAGAATAATATAAATAGTGTAAAATATCTATAGTGGTGGGAAAATTAATTAATGTCATATATGATAAAAAAATCCTTTTAACTTTTTGTGAAGAAATTCAAAAATGACCATTTTAGAAAAAATTAGAAATATTCTTTTAAAACCTTTTAAAAATTAAATTATAAAATAAAAATTGTCTTGATAAATAATTTTATTAAATAAAAATGACTTTTTTAAAACAATTTTGAAAAATAAGGATATGGACGAAAAAGATACCTGGCCAAAAAGAGAAATAAGATTGGTTTTTCTTTTAAAAGTTTATTTGTTTGATCTAACTACAAAAGATATGAAAATTTAGAATAAAATGTGAAAAATAATTAAATATATAGGCTATAATAAAATATATGGATTTTATAAAGAAAATATTATAATATTCCTTCAATGAGAATATAAGAAATCCCAAAAGAAAATGAGATTGTAAAATAAATTATTATCTCTTTGTTATGTTTTTAATTATAACCCCTTAAAAGAGTAATTTGAATTGAAACCTTAACAATTATAAATATATATATATATATATATTCATTTTAAATACATCAATGGGTGTTATACACACCATATAAAATTAAATAGGTTCATATTTTGAAATATGTCTCAATGGACTAGAAATTGGGTCGAAATCACTTACAAATATTATATAATTGAAATGAGAATTAGTAAATGAAGAGATTATGTGTAAAAATGTAACTCCAAAAAATAAAAGGTTAAATATTACATAAAATAATAAATTTTCATTTCACACATTATTTTGAGATAATGAAATCAATGAAGAAGTGATATAACCCAAAGAATGGAAATTTAGTTTAGAAACATCTTACCTCATATTTACCCTTAGTTGAACATATTCTATCATTAAAAGGAAATTACCATATGTGGCCTTTTAGAAACCTCTATACAAGGAAACCCCCCACCCCACGAAGGTTTCACTCAATGGAAGTAGAGACACAGCTGTGATAGAGTCATTTCCAGTCGAGATGGCAGTGCGTCCCGAAGGGTAACAGCCCGAGCGATGATGGTTCGCGAGAAATCTGTCATCACCTGTGGGTTGCACCTCATTTTTTCCACCCAGAATGAGACCGGGTGACCTGAAAATACTGGTGGACCCTAGTATAGAGTCTCTCCTTGAAATAAAACTCCCAATATTTGAACCTTAAACCTCCCAAAGAAAGACTGATTTAATCCCATCACCTTCATCACGACGTCGCCACCTAAGCGGCTCCCCTTAGTTGAACATGTTTTAACCTAATGTATAATGGTTTTAAAAATTTTATTAATTTATATCAAAATAATATTAATATTTATAATATCATATATGATCTTATTATAACATCTTATCACTTGTTCATTAATAATAACTCATTATTATCATGGTTTTGGGTGTTAACTACTTCATTTTTCATCTCTATTTTGATTTAGTAGTTTAGGTACCTGTAGCTTGATCATGGTTCCATCATCTCTAAAATTTTATTCATGATATAAATAGCATATATATATTCATTAAATATTTCCTTATTATTATTCAAGTAAATAAGAAACGAAAAATGGATCACATCGCTTCATAAAGGTGGTAGAACACACGTACACATGACCGACGTTGTCATTTTCTAATGGATTAGAAGGTAATAATATAGATATGATATTATAATTTAAAAAATTATTATTATTTAATAAATATCATATATATTAATTATTTATATATTTATAATAATCCAAGTAAAATGGTTATGAAAAATGAATTACACTGTGATGTGGAGACGGTTAGTCGAACATACACGCGAGCAATAATTTCACTTTATATAGGATGGGAAAGTGGTGGAAAATGGTTTCCACATAATCATAATAACATATAAGTATATTTATTATAATAGATTAATTATTCTATAATGGGTGTATATATTTTTAGGAAGCTGAAGAAGAAATAGATTTGAAAGTGTGGGTAAAGATGATTACCTCTTCTTCGGTAAACTTCCTTTAGATCTCATTTTTAGGGGCATTGGGTTAGTATTTTAAAAAGAAAATAAGATATATAAATTATATAAGTATTTTTATAAAAGAATTTTTTAGGGTTTTTTCGATCTATGTTGTTCAATTTTATGTAAATAAAAGAGAGAAGGGGTGTCCTTTTATGAGTGAGGGGAGGGGCATTCTTAGAATTTTATAAAGTATTAAATTAATATAAATTAATTATCAGGTAAAAATGGATAAAAATTAATATAATTATAATATTATATGATTCTAAGTCTAAATAATCTAATAAAATAAAATTTTACAAGTTTTGGTTATTTTTTCACCCTTATCTTTTTGTTTTAACTCCCATTAACCCTTTTGACAATTACCACGATATTAAAGTTTTGTACCCTTAAAGGGTAAATAATGTTTCCATAAAAGGAATAAAGACTCATATATGGACTATTTGTTTTTTTATCCATACCCATTATATTTTCCTAATATAGTATTTTTATTCATTTTTAAATCATTTAATAAAATATTGTTTATTATAAAATATCATTAATTTTATTTTTGGAAAAAACATGAAATATTATAATATAATATGTGTATAGCATTTGTAAAATGATTAAAAAATAAAATTTATTATAATATAATGAATATATGGTCTTAATATAACCATAAAATAAACTTTTTATAGGTATAAATATCATTTTAAACCTTATCATTTGATTTAACCTCTTCATTAACCAATTTTAACCTTAAGTATGGTAATGAATTTTTCAATATCAAAGGTTTATAATTTTACTTATAAGTTGATAATTGGATCAGAAAAGGACATGGGATGAAATTTTATACAATTTTTTGTCCTAATTTTCTTATTTAAATATTTTTATAATTTTTCAATAATTTAACAAAATATATTTAATATAAATATTGTAAATGTCATTTTAAGAACTATTCCTATAATTTGACTTTTAAAAAAACATGACAATAATAGAATTAGAATATAAAACTCTAAAATATCTATAATATTTCATGTTTATCTTAAAAATTCATGTCATAATTTAACTCACCCAAATGTTATTTCTTTTAGAGTTTTTAAAATCAATTACTTGATTTTTCCACTACTTGTACTAGAATTGTGTCAGTGTTGCGTAAGCATTTAAGGTAATTATTTCATCACTAAAAATTAAAAATAAATTAACATGATAAAAAATAATTTATATTTCATATAAAAATTTATAACCGAACATATACTTTTTATCCCATCCACAAATTTTTATAGATATTAAAATAAAGAGAGTGATGCTTTTGACTTTATATTTACTTAAAATAATATATGAGTAATTTTCAAAGAAAAATGGAAAAAAAATATTATAATATTTATTATTAGAATATTAGTATCGAAAAAACACATACCATATATTAAACTCAAGTTTTAGGGTTATTTTTAGTCTTTATCATATTGTTTTTAACCTTAATTACCTGATTTACCCTTATCGAGGTAAAAAATATTTACTAAAGTTACTATTCAAAATGACCAAAAATAAAAGGGTCTTATTTACCAAATTTTATCCTAAATATTTTCAATATGGTATAAATTTTTTAAGGTTTAATTTTTACAAGTGATACAAATCATTTTTAAAATAAATTCATAAAACAAAACAAAAAACAGTTTCAGAAAAATGTGTTTTTAATCCTAAAAATTAACTTATATCCAAATCATGAATATTTATTATTAAAATGTAATTAAATAGATTATTACAATTCAAATGGATAATATATAACTTTAAGATTAAATCATAAATATAATGGAACTTTTAAATTACTTTCTTCAATGAAAATAAATTAGAGTATTTTAGAAATCAACATTTTTCAATATTCGTAGAAAAAAAATCATTTTTGAAAAATATCAAAATTTAACCCTAAGTTAATTTTGATATGATTATTTTATAAATAATGTTAATTTTATAAAAATAGATAATAATATTTAAATAGTATATCATGGTTCTATTAAATATCATTATTGTGCGTTAAGCATGCTATCGATCATGGTATTCTAAATTTATGAGGAGTTACACTCTACCCTCCTTAAATAAATTAAACCCTGATAATTTTATCTTGGTTAAAAAATGTTAAATATTGGAAAATACCTTTATTAAAAACAAACATTAAAAAAATGGGTAATAAAACTTCCTTTAAAAATAGAAAGTATGAAACATAAAGGTTGACTGAAATAACACATAATTGAGTTCCCATATAAGTATTACATTGGTGGAAAGTTAAAACATAGACATGTTAGAGAAAAATAAAATTTAAGGACTAATGTAGTGTGATATAAAAAATGGTCATGAGAAAGCTAATATCCAAAAAACCATAAATCTATAATGGGTGAAAAGACCATTGATTCATCAAATTTAATGTAAAATAATAACATTTATATTTTGAGATATTTTTCCCTAAAGTTTAGGGACTATTTTACTATCAAAATAGAAAAAATGATAAAACATAATTAATTTTTTTTCATTTTATAAGTACAATTTCATACTTTGATTGTGCTTTGATGAATTTATACATTTTCTTCTATTCCAATAAATGATTATTCAACATGAATTTTTCATATATGAAGAACTAAAATTAACTTTTAATGGATCATAAGATCCATAAAATAATGTAAATGCATTCCTTATTTTAATAAAAATTTAACAACACCAAAATTTTTACCACAAGTTATCCAATATGGATAAGCATACTACATTAAACTCTAAAACCTCAATAATAACCCCCAAATTTCAACTTAATCCATTCCATAAATAGTTACCTTTAAAACTCCTCTAAAATAAGTGTTTCCAAATTCAAATCCAAAAAACCGAAATATTTGATCATATATTTTTTTAAGATTAACCTAACCATTATTCTCAAATAATATCAATTTATCATAATTTCATATACTAAAAAAGTATATAACTTCATTATATACTCGCCAAAATATGTTAATAATTTCAATAAATATCTTAAATCACCATAAATTCATAATAAAATTATATATGCTTCCATAAATTTACAGTATATTTATTCACGCAAATTATGTTCATCTTAATTGTAACACCTGAGACTTTTATGTTATATAAATCATAAAAGGAATATTTTTCTACACAACACTTGCTTGGCTTACTTTACACAAAATTGCGGCCTTCCTCGATAGTTTGCGTCGTACGCAATACCGAGTTTCACTAAACAACGATATGCTATTAAAATATTATTAAAACTAGCCGTTATGAATATTAATAACAACTTTTTGAAATTTTATAAATTTTATTTTTCAAAATGGACTTCTTTTTTGGATTTGGTATATCGAAATTAGCCTCCGGTGAAATTTTGGTATTTTTCTGAAAACTTTCAATTTTTGATGAATAGTGAAACCACTAAGTGGTAGTTAAAAAACTGAATTTTTCATAAAACTTAATTTTACCACTTCTGTGAGTGGAATTTCAAAAATCCGAGATACACAGTTAATATAAAGGACTAAAATGTGGTTCAATGAGATGAAAATAATTTTTGGTGAATAGTAACTTTTTACTTTTTTTTTACCACGGTTAAAAGTAAATAGGGTAATTAAGGGTAAAGATAATATTATTATTAGCCTAACACATGTCCTAATTCTATTGGATAAGTGTAATTCGACCAAAAAAAACTTAGGAATAAAATATGACCATTTAGGCCCACTTGGATTAGATTAGGACATTTATTATTAATTTATTTAAAGAAGGGTTAAAATAGTTAAAATCAATGTTTAATAAGTAAATAATTTTTAATGTAATGTTATACATAAGATAAATTCGACTATAAATATTAATTAGAAAGCTAAAAATATTTCCTACATAATTATATTTTATTTTCAATTTTTAGACATTAAATAATTTAATTTATTTATGACACAATGATGATGCAGTAATTATTTTATTAATGAAATATTGACATAATTGATGTTATAAACACCAAAATAAATGTAATTTGATACTTTTTATGAATTCCACTAATTTTATAGGTTAATATGACATGTTAGTATTGATTTAATTAACTTGGTTCGAACTAATAATTCTGTTATGATTTTCACAAAAATCAATTACTAAATAGTGTCAAAATTGACATAAAATAGTTTTTAAAATAAATATTATATTAGTAATTGTTATTTTATTCCTAAAAAATATAAGTTTCGGCCAAATTACTTAGATAAGGTTATATATATTAATAATAAACAACTTGGGGTTCGTTTGTATGCTTATAGTAAGTTTATTAACCTTATAGTATAAGAACACAAGAAGACACGGTAAAAGTAAACTTATTTAACTTAATGTTAAATCTAAATGATAAGGTTAAAATAGGAACCTAAACTTGTCTAAATTATATTGGATGAGATTATTTTGACCCATACCCACCTTATCTTCGAAATATATCAATTTGGAGCTATTTAAAACCGAACTTGACTTTATAATAAAATAATATTTTTAGTTTTCCCAAAGGTGCCCCTCTCCTCCCTTATAAAAGGGCACCTCCTCCCCCTCTTCCTCACACCACTTTGAGCCTTCACGCTCAGCCAAACCCTGCCAATTCCTCCTCTCCACCTCCCTAGAGACATCCTAGAGGTCCTGGTCTTCTTCAAAGACCAATTTTAGTGCCCTAGAAGAAGGTCTCAAAGAATCACTTCAAAGAAGAGGTAATGTCCGTTACCGATTCTTTCATCTTTATTTCTTCTTCCACTTCTTCTTCTTTAGTTGTTTCATTATGAAGTAATAAAATCAGTATCACTCATATACTTATATGTTATTATAAGTATTAAACAACCCTATTTCACCATCTATCCATCCTACGGAAAAATAAATCACCGCGCGTGCGTACGTACGGAATACCGTCTCCACGCCGTGGTGTAATCTATTTTCCACCACCACCTTACTTGGATGGGTATAATGGTGTAGATAATGACTATATATGACTATTATAAATTGATACTGATTCTGAAATAGTATACATACACTCCAATACAATTCCACTATCATAGTAACGATATCATCACTCGTGCGTACGTACGGAATACCGTCTCCATGATGTGATGCGACTCGTTCTACATGATCTTCATTTCATAATGATTATATAAATGAATTTAATGAATGAATATGATATATATTACACTAATACCATTCTAGAAATGAGGTATCTATAACCTAAAGATAAGGATAAGAATTTATTCGACAAAACACGCATAAGAACAAAAAGTTATAAACACCCGAATAACAAGTAGCAATGAAATATTACTACTAAGAAGCTAAGAATATGACCATATATGATATCATAAAAATAAGTATGATTCTGGAATAATTCAATAACATTATTTAAATCATTATACAGGAGGTTCGGACACTTATGAAGCAAAACAGACCTAAGGTAAGGGAAATATCACAATCTCATTTTTATCTGAGATTGTTTATACTTTAGTATTTACTGGGGTGTATTTTATCATCCACATCCTTGTTTCCTCAATATGTAATATTATTTCCATTCACCTACAATTTTTTAAATCCTATTTTACCCTTCGGTGAGTTTTTAGTAAAAGATATGAAAGGAATCTTTTGTCGTTTTTCATACGAGGTACTTTTTTGACTTTTCTGACAAAAGTACGAGAAGAATGTTTTTTTTAACTTATATGACATGAATGGATTTTTAAAACATTATTTCCAAGAATCATACTTTACAAGTTTTCAAGTTTATTTTTAATCAACTTATTTTAGTTTAAAGTTGTATGACCTGTTAAGAAAGGAAAAATGTTTTTGAAGAAGAAAGGATATTTTCCTCAAGAATGGAGTTCAAGTGTTTTATCAAAATTATTTTCCATCTAAGATAATAAAGGGTTCTGTTTTTATCCCTATTATTACATTGATTTTATTATGTTGTGATGGAATTATTTTTATGAATTCATTTATCTTATATGAATTGTTTTATGATGTCATGATGTTTAAGATTCCCATTTGTATTACATGGGTTATGCAATGATGTATGATTTATGATTTTGTGGCACACATAAGAATGGTATCATTATGAGATGGGTGGGACCTATATATCTCTCCAATGCATTGGGTAAAGATTTTATATCTCATGAGATAGACATGGATGGAACGGTAGGTTATACCAGTTTAGTGAAACAGGACTAAAAAGAGGAGTGAACTCGGTTCAGAAAGGGACTTTGTCCAATAAGATAGTCTTGGCCATGAGCCTTGACTAATAAGAAATGATTATCTATGATTATGTGTGTATGCCACAAAGTTTCATGTTTTAAGTTATGATTATTGTGATTACATTTCACTTCCATGATTTATCTCATGTTATGAAATTATGATCTCTTTTGCAGGTTAAGATTTCCAAAAGTTATGTGCTTATGTATATGATGTGATTGATATTTCTTTTGTTTACCCTTACTGAGAATTTGAGCTCACCCTTTTGTATGTTTTCTTTCCCCAGGTCAGCAAGAAGGTTATTAAGTAAGATATGCCAAAAGGGACTATAAATATGATGAAATAAATGGGAGACAGTGTAGACACTTTATGAACCAGTTGTTTATGTTTCCCAGTTTCTAAAGACACTATACCTATACGGTCCTTTCGTGGTTTTGTTATATGTTGTAATAATTATGCTTCAATTTTGAAGTATTAACAATGTATGTAAAGTATGGGTCATTATAGTTGGTATCAGAGGAAAGGTATAGTCAACCTTTGGAGGCTAGGATGTGAAAGCCTTAGTAAGAACCCTAAGGATAATTCTAAGCATAGAACACAATATTAGTGTTTTATAAATGGCCATGAATAAACTAGGATAAGACCTTAAGTGTGAAACTTTATTCTTGATTATGTGGTTTTCCTATTGTAATTAGTGTTGCTCACACTATTCTTCTTGGTTTTAGTCAATGGCTGGAACCTGAAGGAATCGTGTTAATGCAGACTGCGACGGGCAATGCAATGATTGTCCCCCTGAGCAACCAAACGTTATGGGAGCTAGAATGAAAAATCTTGTAGCCATGCTCACACAACTTTCTCAATCTATGAATCATGTAGGACTTCCAAACGAGCAAAGGAAGGAGCAACATTCTGTTGAATCCTTCATGAGGAAGCATCCACCTTCTTTCAGCGGGTCTACTGATCAATTATTTACTGAACAATGGATTAGTACTACTGAAAAGATATTTCCAGTTCTTCAATGTTCTGAACATGATAAAGTCATCCTAGCAGTGTATCGTTTGGAAGTAGATGCTGATCAATGGTGGAATCTTATTAATAATACGAGGCAAAGGGATGAAATTGAGTCCATGGAATGGGACGAGTTCAAGAAATTATTTTTCAATAAGTACTTCCCTCGTATTCTCTGAACAAAGATGGAGAAAGAGTTTCTTGAACTGAAGCAAAATGATGATGAATCTGTTGGTACCTATGAAGAAAATTTTACAAGACTTGCAAGGTACGCTTCTGGTATTATTATCCAACCTGAGAGTAGGATCGATCAATTCTTTAGTGGCTTAAAACTAAGTCTTCGAAGGTAGTTTGCCATAAGGGACTTCAATAGCTACGAGGAAATCCTTTGATGTGCTCTCAAAGTCGATATGGAGATTGGAGTAACCCATCAGTCATATGGGTTTGATAAGAAGAGGAAAATGGAATTCAAAGGAAAATCTAAAGAGCACACTAAAAAGAAGATAAGATTTCCCTTATGCTCAAAGTGTGGAAAGAAACATGGAGGGAGTTGTCTTAAAGGGACAAGTAAATATTTCAAATGTGGAAAGGAAGGTCATCGGGCATTTGAATGCTGCGATGATGGGAAGAAGATATCTAATGATTCAAACAAAGGAAGGGATACACAGAATGAACCTAATACACTTCAATGTTTCAAGTGCAAGGAGATGGGACATTATGCCAATAAATGCCCTAATCCAAGGGTTGATGATGATGGTTGATGTCAACAAACTCTTAAGGCTAAATAAAAAGGAAAGTCACATCCAATTTCTATTAGCGATGTGGAGTACGATAACGATGTGGTGAAAGGTACACTTACCATCCACTCTAAAGTAGCAAATGTTTTATTTGATTCTGGATCCACCCACTCTTTTATTTCTGAAGAATTTTCTAAGGGTATCACCGTATTACCTCAACAATTAGATGTTGAGTTAGCTGTGACAACACCTAATGGCACAATAGTCGCATCAAAAGTTTATAATTCTTCTCCGATCGAAGTTTTTGTGAAAGTGCTTCCTGAAAATCTTGTGATCCTTCCTATAGTGGAATTTGATGTCATTCTTGGCATGGATTGGCTTTCTTTATATGGATCTCATATCAATTGCCAAAGAAGGGAAGTCACATTTCATATTCCAGATCAATCTATGATCGTCTATCAATGCAAGGATGAACATAACCTTCCAGTGGAAATTTATTCCATTTTATGGGTATTGATTCCACTAAATGAAGGTTATTTATCTCAAATGGTTGGTGAGAAACTCACGATTAAGAATATTCCCATTGTAAGGGGGTTTGATGATGTCTCTCCGGAGGAATTACTGGGTCTTCCACCGAATCATGAAGTTGAGTTTTCAATAGAACTCGTACCGTGTTCTTTGCCTATTTCAAAGACACCTTATAGAATGGCCCCAATTGAGTTACAGGAATTGAAGAAGCAACTCCAAGAGAATCTTGATAAGGGATTCATACGCCCTAGTGCGTCACCTTGGGGAGCACTTGTTCTATTTGTCAAGAAGAAAGATGGATCAATGAGACTCTGCATTGATTATCGAGAACTTAACAAGATCACTATCAAGAACAAATATCCTCTCCCACACATTGATGACTTATTTGACCAACTACGCAGAGCTCAATACTTTTCCAAGATTGATCTTCATTCAGGGTATCATCAATTAAGGGTCAAAAGGGAGGATATACCAAAGACGGCTTTCCGTATAAGGTATGGACACTATGAATTTATAGTGATGTCATTTGGTCTTACTAATGCCCCTGCTATCTTCATGGATCTGATGAATAGAGTCTTTAGAGACTATCCTGATCAATTTGTGGTAGTCTTTATAGACGATATTCTTGTCTATTCAAAGAGAAAGGAAGAACATTAAGATCACTTGAGAATTATATTGAAGACCCTGAGAAAGGAGAAGCTTTATGCCAAATTTACCAAGTGTGAATTTTGGCTTCAAAAAGTTGCATTTTTGGGTCACATAATCTCAAAAGAGGGGATATCTGTGGATCCAGCAAAAACAGAGGTTATCGAAAGATGGTCGAGACCAACAACAGTAACTGAGATCCGAAGTTTTCTTGGTTTGGCTGGATATTATCGACGTTTTGTGAAAGATTTTTCACGATTATCTAATCCACTCACCAAGTTGACTCGGAAAGGAGTTAAGTTTTTCTGGACGGAGGAATGTGAAGAGAATTTCAAGGAGTTGAAAAGAAGGTTATCCAGTGCACCTGTGCTCACACTGCCTTGTAGTGGAGAAAGGTTTGTGATCTATAGTGATGAATCCAAGAAGGTATTGGGGTGTGTTCTTATGCAAAATGATATGGTGATAGCTTATGCCTCACGATAGTTGAAAATCCATGAGCAAAATTACCCAACACATGATTTGGAGTTAGCTGTGGTAATCTTTGCATTAAAGATTTGGAGGCATTACCTTTATGGTGAAAGGTGTGATATTTATACTGATCATAAAAGTTTAAAGTATATTTTCACACAAAAGGAGCTGAATATGCGTCAAAGAAGATGGTTGGATCTGATTAAGGATTACGACTACTCAATCCATTACCACCCTGGGAAAGCAAACAAGGTGGCAGATGCATTAAGTCGACAAGACCATGCTAGTTTATCCATGATGAGGATCACAAAAGATCCAATATTTATGGATTTACAAAGGATGGATCTTGGATTTATAATGGAAGGGGAAAATCTTATCTTTCTCAAATGAATGTTCAACCATCTATACATGTGAAGATTAAATAGGCACAGAAAGAAGATGTTGAGTTACAAAAGAAGGTGATAAACGTTCCTGAATTCAACCTTGATTGTGATGGGATAATAAAGTTCAGGAATCGGGTTTGTGTTCCTCCCATCCCCGAATTAAAGAAGGAGCTGCTGGATGAGGCTCATAGTTCTTCATTCTCTATTCATCCTGGAAGCACGAAGATGTATAGGGACCTGAAAGAGTACTTCTGGTGGGATGGCATGAAAAGAGATGTTGCTGAATTTGTCTCTCGATGCTTGGTTTGTCAACAAGTTAAAGCTGAGAGACAGAAGTCTAAGGGGATGTTACAACCATTACCCATACCCGAATGGAAATGGGAAAACATCACTATGGACTTTGTCACAGGACTTCCTAAAACATCCAAAGGCAATAATGTTATCTAGGTCATAGTTGATCATCTTACAAAGTCTGCACACTTCATTTCTATTAGAGAGGATTTCTCTCTGGATCAGCTTTCCAGGATATATGTAAAGGAAGTGGTAAGATTTCATGGAGTACCACTTTCTATTATATCCGATCGGGATCCGAGATTTACCTCGAAGTTCTGGTGAAGTCTTCTGCATACTCTGGATACAGAGTTGAGTTTCATCACTGCTTATCATCCTCAGACAGACGGTCAGTCTGAGAGAACAATTCAAACCCTAGAAGATATGTTGAGAGCTTGCTCTATGGATTTCAAAGGTGGTTGGGATCAACACCTACCTTTGGTGGAATTTTCTTATAATAATAGCTTTCACTCCAGTATTTAGATGGCTCCTTATGAAGCTCTCTATGGAAAGAAATGCAGGGCTCCAACTTGATGGGATGAAGTTGGGGAAAGAAAGCTATTAGGACCCGATCTCGTTGATGAAATGGCAGAAAAGGTCAGATCTATTCAACAACACATAAGAGCAGCTCAGAGTCGACAGAAAAGTTATGCCTTTGAAGTGGGTGATAAAGTGTTCTTACGAATATCTACCAGGAAGAGGGTTATGATATTTGGAAAGAAGGGGAAGTTGATCCCTATATATATCGGTCCTTTCGAAATACTGGATCATGTTGGGAAGGTAGCTTACCGATTGGCGCTTCCACCGAATCTCTCTCAATTTCACGATGTGTTCCATATATCTCTCCTGAGAAAGTACATACCTGATCCTTCACATGTACTCAGCTCAGAAGTTGTACCACTGGAGCAAGATCTTTCTTATGAAGAACAACCGATAGAGATTCTGGATCGTAGCGAAAAAGTCCTACAAAACAAGACCACTTGATTGGTGAAAGTTTTATGGAGGAACCACCAATTAGAAGAAGCTACATGGGAGCTTGAGGATATGATGAGGGAGAGGTATCCTCATCTGTTTGTTACAAAGTGACGAATTTCGAGGGCGAAATTCATTTTAAGGGGGGTAGAATGTAACACCCGAGACTTTTATGTTATATAAATCATCAAAGGAATCTTTTTCTACACAACACTTGCTTGGCTTGCTTTACACGAAATCGCGGCCTTCCTCGATAGCTTGCGTCGTACGCAATACCGAGTTTCACTAAACAACGATATGCTATTAAAATATTATTAAAACTAGCCATTATGAATAGTAATAACCACTTTTTGAAATTTTATTAATTTTATTTTTCAAAATGGACTTCATTTTTGGATTCAGAATATTGAAATTATCCTCGGGTGAAATTTTGGTATTTTTCTGAAAACTTTCAATTTTTGATGAATAGTGAAACCACTAAGTGGTAGTTAAAAAAATGAATTTTTCATAAAACTTAATTTTACCACTTCTGTGAGTGGAATTTCAAAAATCCGAGATACACAGTTAATATAAAGGACTAAAATGTGGTTCAATGAGATGAAAATAATTTTTGATGAATAGTAACTTTTTACTTTTTTTTACCACGGTTAAAAGTAAATAGGGTAATTAAGGGTAAAGATGATGTTATTATTACCCTAACACATGTCCTAATTCTATTGGATAAGTGTAATTCGACCAAAAACAAACTTAGGAATAAAATATGACCATTTAGGCCCACTTGGATTAGATTAGGACATTTATTATTAATTTATTTAAAGAAGGGTTAAAATAGTTAAAATCAAAGTTTAATAAGTAAATAATTTTTAATATAATGTTATACATAAGATAAATTCGACTATAAATATTCATTAGAAATCTAAAAAGATTTCATACATAATGATATTTTATTGGAAATTTTTAGACATTAAATAATTTAATTTATTTATGACACAATGATGATGCAGTAATTATTTTATTAATGAAATATTGACATAATTGATGTTATAAACACCAAAATAAATGTAATTTGAGACTTTTTATGAATTACACTAATTTTCTATGTTAATATGACATGTTAGTATTGATTTAATTAAATTTTTTTGAACTAATAATTCTGTTATGATTTTCACAAAAATAAATTACTAAATAGTGTCAAAATTGACATAAAATAGTTTTTAAAATAAATATTATATTAGTAATTGTTATTTTATTCCTAAAAAAAATAAGGTTCGGCCAAATGACTTATATAAGGTTATATAAATTAATAATAAACAACTTGGGGTTCGTTTGGCTGCTTATAGTTAGTTTATTAACCTTATAGTATAAGAACACAAGAAGACACGGTAAAAGTAAACTTATTTAACTTAATGTTAAATCTAAATGATAAGGTTAAAATAGGAACCTAAACTTGTCTAAATTATATTGGATGAGAGGATTTCGACCCATACCCACCTTATCTTCAAAATATATCAATTTGGAGCTATTTAAAACCGAAATTGACTTTATAATAAAATAATATTTTTAGTTTTCCCAAAGGTGCCCCTCTCCTCCCTTATAAAAGGACACCTCCTCCCCCTCTTCCTCACACCACATTGAGCCTTCAATCTTGGACAACCCCTGCCAATTACTCCTCTACACTTCCCTAAAGACATCCTAGAGGTCCTGGTCTTCTTCAAAGACCAATTTTAGTGCCCTAAAAGAAGGTCTCAAAGAAGCACTTCAAAGAAGAGGTAATGTCCGTTACCGATTCTTTCATCTTTATTTCTTCTTCCACTTCTTCTTCTTTAGTTGTTTCATTATGAAGTAATAACATCAGTATCACTCATATACTTATATGTTATTATAAGTATGAAACAACCTTATTTCACCATCTATCCATCCTAAGGAAAAAGAAATCACCGCGCGTGCGTACGTACGGAATACCGTCTCCACGCCGTGGTGTAATCTATTTTCCACCACCACCTTACTCGGATTGGTATAATGGTGTAGATAATGACTATATATGACTATTATAAAGTGATACTGATTATGAAATAGTATACATACACTCCAATACAATTCCACGATCATAGGAACGATATCATCACTCGTGCGTACGTATGGAATACCGTCTCCACGATGTGATGCGACTCGTTCTACATGATCTTCATTTCGTAATGATTATATAAATGAATTGAATGAATGAATATGATATATATTACACTAATACCATTATGGAAATGAGGTATCTATAACCTAAATATAAGGATAAGAATTTATTCGACAAAACACGCATAAGAACAAAAAGTTATAAACACCCGAATAACAAGTAGCAATGAAATATTACTACTAAGAAGCTAAGAATATGACCATATATGATATCATAAAAATAAGTATGATTCTGGAATAAGTCAATAACATTATTTAAATCATTATACAGGAGGTTCGGACACTTACGAAGCAAAATGGACCTAAGGTAAGGGAAATATCACAATCTCATTTTTATCCGAGATTGTTTAAACTTTAATATTTACTGGGGTGTATTTTATCATCCACATCCATGTTTCCTCAATATGTAATATTATTTCCATTCACCTACAATTTTTTAAATCCTATTTTACCCTTTGGTGAGTTTTTAGTAAAAGATATGAAAGGAATCTTTTGTCGTTTTTCATACGAGGTACTTTTTTAACTTTTCCGACAAAAGTACGAGAAGAATGTTTTTTTTAACTTATACGACATGAATGGATTTTTAAAACATTATTTCCAAGAAGAATCCTTTACAAGGTTTCAAGTTTATTTTTAATCAACTTCTTTTAGTTTAAAGTTGTATGACATGTTAAGAAAGGAAAAATGTTTTTGAAGAAGAAAGGATATTTTCCTTAAGAATGGAGTTCAAGTGTTTTATCAAAATTATTTTCCATCTAAGATAATAAAGGGTTCTATTTTTATACCTATTATTACATTGATTTGATTATGTTGTGATGGAATTATTTTTATGAATTCCTTTATCTTATATGAATTGTTTTATGATGTCATGATGTTTAAGATCCTCATTTGTATTACATGGGTTATGCAATGATGTATGATTTATGATTTTGTGGAACACATAAGAATGGTATCATTATGAGATGGGTGGGACCTATATCTCCCTCCAATGCATTGGGTAAAGATTTTATATCTCATGAGATAGACATGGCTGGAACGGTAGGTTATACCAGTTCAGTGAAACAGGACTGAAACGAGGAGTGAACTCGGTTCAGAAAGGGACTTTGTCCACTAAGATAGTCTTGGACATGAGCCTTGACTAATAAGAAATGATTCTCTATGATTATGTGTGTATGCCACAAAGTTTCATGTTTTAAGTTATGATTATTGTGATTACATTTCACTACCATGATTTATCCCATGTTATGAAATTATGATATCTTTTGCAGGTTAAGATTTCCAAAAGTTATGTGCTTATGTATATGATGTGATTGATATTTCTTTTGTTTACCCTTACTGAGCATTTGAGCTCGCCCTTTTGTATGTTTTATTTCCCCAGGTCAGGAATAAGGTTATTAAGTAAGATATTCCAAAAGGGACTATAGATATGATGAAATAAATGGGAGATAGTGTAGACGCTTTATGAACCAGTTGTTTATGTTTCCCAGTTTCTAAAGACACTATACCTATACGGTCCTTTCATGGTTTTGTTATATGTTGTAATAAGTATGATTCAATTTTGAAGTATTAACAATGTATGTAAAGTATGGGTCATTATAGATATTATGTGTAAAAAATGTAAATTGGAACAAGATAAGTGTAAATACAACATAAAATAATAAAATTTTATTTCACATGTAATCATGAAATAATAAAATCAATGAAGAAGTGATATAACCCAATGAATATAAATTGAGTTAAGAAACCCCATACCTCATGTTTCCCCTTAATTGAATGTGATTTAAAATCCTATATAGTGGTTTTAAATATGTTATTAATTTATACCAAAATTGTATTAATATATATAATATCATATATGATAATATTATAACATATTATCACCCTTTTGTTAACAATATTTTATTATTATCATTGTTTCAAGTGTTAACTACTTTTTTTTTCATGTATGTTTTGATTTTGTAGTTTCAATCATTGTGTATTTATCATGTTTCAATCATATACATAATCATATTCATGATTTAAATATCATATATATTAATTAAATATATCCTTATTATCATCCATGTAAATCATGAATAAAAATGGATCACATCAATTCATGGAGGTGGTAGTCCGCACGTATTCACGCGCGATATTATCATTTTCCAATGGATTGGAAGGTAATAATATAGATATTATATTATAATTTTAGAAGAATAATTATGTCAAAAATATAATATATATTCATTATGTTTATGACAACCCTGCTTTTTATTACAACTTAAACATGCTTTATTACATAAAACTTCACTTGATCCAACAAAGAAGATCGAGAGGTTTAGTGTCTTTGGGGCTTAGGATCATTACATAAAACTTTAAACTTGAAATACAACATCTTTATTGAAAACTTTCTTTACATGACCACTACATTCCTTCGTACTTATCATTGCATGGGATAACCTGAGGACATGCATAAGAAAAGGGTGAGCTATAAAGCCCAGTAAGGGAGTAAACAATGAATAACATGAGAAGTGAAATACATGTTAGGCAATAGGAACATCAATAGAGCATAAGAGAAACATGAACATAAAGGCATGATAAAGCATGATAATCATAACATGGAAATGTGGCAACAACACTTAACATTGAATTAGCATGAGCCAAGGCTCATTGCACATGGAGCATGAGTAAACCCTCATTGCACTTGAAGCACGAGTAAACCCTCGTTGCACTTGAATTAGCATGAGTAAACACTCATTGCACATGACGTATCATGATACTATAATTTACCCAATGCATTGGAGCGCTATCAGGGCGCACCCTTCTTAAACATTTCATTTCATGCATAAGTGTGCCACATGGATCATAAAACATGGATTCATAAAACATAATCATTTATTCCACGATAAAGGAATGTGGAATTCATACATGAAACTTTACAATCAATAAGTAAATGTGCATAAAGGTGAATACCCTTGATGGAGAAATGGGCGTGGTATTCACTACACAATGATATTGGCTTAGAAAATCGGTGTGATTTCGGCAGCGTAACGGCGTGACATAAGAATTCATAAAAAAGGATGATGAGAGAGAAGGGGGTTCCTCATCATATTTACATGTAATGTACAGTAAGAAGGTCATATAGATACATGTCCCAACAATTGAAAAGGAATTTAGATTCATGATACAAAAGTATTGCTTGAATATAAAAGAGGAGAAAAAGGTTCCTTTCGGAATTTCGGCATAGTAACGGGTGTACATGGGAGGCATTTAATGAGAGAGAAAGGGGTCTCCCATCATTCAAACAATAATAGGGCAGTATGGGAGAGGTGCGAAACCATACCCCAACATTCATAAATGAAATTAAAAGGGCAATACAACTTAAAGAAAATTGACAAAAATGAGAAAGGAAGAAAAACCCTTACTTGGAAGTGTGCTTCCAAAGGCTAGAGAGAGGCTTGTGAGAGGCTTCTTGGGAGCTTGGGGCACCTTGGGAGGATTCTAGAGAGAGTAGGGCAGAGGTTGGACGAACTTCAAGGGCTTTGAGTGAGGAGGAAGTGGGAGCTTGGGTGGGTTTATATAGGAAAGGTGAGAGAATTCTTTATTATTTAGGTTTGGGACCCCTTATATTAAAATAATCCAAACCACAAACCATCCCATGGTATTTGCCCATGGTTTCTGGAAAAGGAAAGAGGAAAACAATATTTTACAAGTCCAAGTTCCGAACTTATTAAAAAATTAGGGTTGCTTATGTGGAGGTGAGTCACACTCCCATGGAAATTAATTTAAAAAGGCAAAGTGTTGAATAAGTCTTGAGGGCTCCATTAATGCTTTGAAAAGTGAGTCAAACAAACCCAAAACCTCATTATTTTAATGATAAAACATATATTAGCCTAACATAAGGATTATGGTATTCTATTACATCACCATTGGGTCACATTATATATTTAAATGGTATTTAATTTTTACCCAAAAATTTGACTGTCTCAGAAAATTATGAAAAATTCACCGTTGGATAATTTCGACGTCCTGATTCCAAAAATAATATTTATTTTATCTAAATAATTTTCTAAATATGTGAATTTTCACTTTTAAAATAAAAACCGACATTTATAAAAAAAATTCACGGGTTTTGATAGAAATGGCTTTCAAACCTTAATAAAAATTTTAATTGCATTCATAAAATTATAAGATCATTTATATTTAATAAAAATTAATTTAATATTAATAATAATATTTTATTAAAATATTATTTAATTCAAAAATCCTTTAATTTAATAAAATATAATTCTTAATTAAATAATAACTAAAAACACCATTTGTACTTTAAAAACTAATTACAATGTATCAAAAATGACTAGAAAATATATTCATTATTATATACAAAAATAATGTACATGAACATGGTGCTACTTATTTGTTACATAACCCCTTAAAATAGCCGTATAAGACCTAAGGGTAAGGTGTGCGATGGTGACAGACTCTTGGGGCTGCTCGGATAACATCGCTCGAGTGGTAATCTCTATCAACTTCCATTTTTACCGTAGACGATCACGTTCGAGCTTGACTTGATGAAGCTCAGCTTGGGCTTGGTCAAGGGAAAAGCCCAAAGACGCCACCTCTTTTCCGAGCTCCGGCAAATGGGCTTCGTAAGGGGCAATTCTACTAGATGAGGCCATCGCTTCCTTTGTCTGAGTAGAAAATTGGTTCGTTAAAGCCTTATATTTAAACTACCCAGATGATCACTGTTCAACGGCTATAAAAGTAACGGTCACAAATCTTAAAGTAAAACTAAAAAGGTTGATATCTTATAAAAACATTTTTCATAAAGAAACATTTAACTGGATTAAGAGGTATTTTCCATTAATGAAACTTTGGGTCGTTACAACATTCCCCCCTTAAGAAATTTCGCCCTCGAAATTTTCCTTTTCCCACACTAAAACAAATGTGGGTAACTTAGCTTCATCATATCCTCCGACTCCCAAGTTGCTTCTTCAAACTTGTGGTTTCTCCACAACACCTTGACGAGGGGCATTGTCTTATTTCGTAGAACTTTTTCTCTACGATCCAAGATCTTCACTGGTTGTTCCTCATAAGAAAGATCGTCTTCTAATTGTACCACCTCAGAAGAGAGTACATGTGAAGGGTCTGGTATGTACTTCCTTAAGAGGGATACATGGAAGACATCATGCACCTTGGCCATAGTAGGTGGAAGTGCTAGTCGATAGGCCACAGCCCCAACACGATCAAGAATCTTGAAGGGGCCGATGTACCTTGGACTTAACTTCCCTTTCTTTCCAAACCTCATGACCTTCTTCCACGGAGATATGCGTAAAAACACCATGTCTCCGACTTTAAACTCAAGGTCTCGTCGACGATTATCTGCATAACTCTTCTGTCGACTTTGGGCTGCCTTGATATGCTGCTGAATGGTTTTCACCTTCTCCACCATTTCTTCGACCATTTCTGGTCCAAGCAGCTTACGTTCACCGACCTCATCCCAACATGTCGGTGTTCTGCACCTTTTCCCATATAGGGCTTCATATGGTGCCATTTGGATGCTCGAGTGGAAACTATTATTATAAGAGAACTCAACCAGAGGAATATGTTGATCCCATCCTCCTTTAAAGTCCATTGAGCACGCTCTCAACATATCCTCAAGTGTTTGGATAGTCCGCTCGGATTGGCCATCAGTTTGAGGATGATAGGCCGTACTGAAGTTTAGTTCAGTATTCAGAGCATGTTGAAGACTCTTCCAAAACTTAGAGGTAAATCTTGGATCTCGGTCAGACACAATAGATAGTGGTACTCCATGCAACCGTACCACTTCCTTGATATATATCTGTGCCAGTCGATCCAAAGAGAAATCCTCTCAAATAGAAATGAAGTGTGCAGTCTTTGTAAGACGATCCACAATAACCTAGATTGCATTGTTGCTTTTGGATGTCCTTGGAAGTCCAGTGACGAAGTCCATGGTGATGTTCTCCCATTTCCATTCTGGTATGGGCAATGGTTGCATCATCCCCTTAGACTTCTGCCTCTCTGCCTTCACTTGATGACACGCCAGGCACTTTGATGTATATTCAGCGATCTCCTTCTTCATATTATCCCACCAAAAGTTTTCTCGGAGATCTCGATACATCTTTGTGCTCCCTGGGTGAATAGAGAAATTTGAACTATGTGCATCATCCAAAAGTTCCTTCTTCAGCTCCGAACTTGATGGAACACATAGTCTTTTCCCAAACCGCACAATTCCTTCTTCATTAACATTAAACTCTGAGGATTTTCCCTTTTTGATAGCTTCCACTTTTTCTTGGATTCTCGCATCACCCTTTTGAGCATCCTTTAACCTTTCCAAAAGAGATGGTTGAGCAATCATTTGTGAAAGGATTGATGATGTTCCCTTCTTTATGATTCCCACGTCCATCTTCATCAAGTCTAAGAAGATTGGATCCTTCTCAATTCTCATCATTAATAGAATTGCTGGATCCTTTCTACTTAGGGCATCTGCCACCTTGTTCGCCTTCCCAGGGTGGTAATGTATTGAACAGTCATAATCCTTTATGAGCTCTATCCATCTTCTCTGGCGCATATTAAGCTCTTTCTGTGTGAATATATATTTAAGACTCTTGTGGTCAGTATATATATCACATTTCTCTCCATAGAGATAATGCCGACAGATTTTCAAGGCAAAGATCACCGCCGCCAACTCCAGATCATGCGTTGGATAGTTTCGCTCATGGATTTTCAACTGCCTTGAGGCATAGGATATCACTTTATCATTCTGCATCAGCACACATCCTAAGCCCTTATTCGAAGCATCACTGAATACCACAAAAAGCTCCCCACTTGTGGGTAAAGTGAGCACAGGTGCAGTGATAAGCCTCCTTTTCAACTCCTTGAAGCTTTCTTCACATTCATCACTCCAAGCAAACTTTACTCCCTTTCGAGTTAGCTTGGTAAGAGGGTTGGACAATCGTGAGAAGTTTCTCACAAATCGTCAATAATATCCAGCTAACCCCAAGAAGCTACGGATATCAGTTACCGATGTTGGCCTCGGCCATCCCTCAGTTGCATCTGTTTTGGAGGGGTCCACAGATATCCCATTGCTTGTGATGATATGGCCCAAGAATGAGACCTCCTTCAACCAGAACTCACACTTGCTATACTTGGCATAGAGCTTCTCCTTGCGCAAAGTCTCCAGTACAGTTCTTAAATGCTCCTCATGGTCCTCCTTGGTTTTGGAGTATATTAGAATATCATCTATAAAGACTACCACAAATTTATCTAGGTAATCTCTAAAGACTCTATTCATCAAGTCCATGAATATTGCTGGAGTATTGGTGAGTCCAAAAGGCATTACTATGAATTCATAGTGCCCGTACCTTGTACGAAAAGCAGTCTTGGGGATATCTTCCTTCTTCACCCTTACTTGATAATATCCTGATCGCAAGTCGACCTTGGAGAAGTATTGTGCTCCACGCAGCTGATCAAACAAGTCATCGATTCTTGGGAGAGGATACTTTTTCTTTATCGTGATTTTGTTAAGTTCACGATAATCGATGCAAAGCCGCATTGACTCATCCTTCTTCTTGACGAAGAGGACTGGTGCACCCCATGGTGATGCACTTGGGCGTATAAACCCTTTATCCAGATTCTCCTGTAGTTCTTTCTTCAGTTCTTCAAGCTCAACCACAGCCATTCTATATGGAGTCTTGGATATTGGTAGCGCCCCAGGTATAAGTTCAATTGAGAACTCAACATCTCTTCTTGGAGGAAGACCAGGAAGTTCCTCGGGAAATACTTCAGCGAATTCCCTTACAATAGGCATTTCTTCAAGGGTGGTTTCTTCCTTGGACTCAATCATCTGAGCCAGATATGCATGCTCATAAGGCAGTAATATCCATGCTTGAGATGATGGAGCTAAAGGAGATTCATCTTCCTCCTGACACTTGTAAAGAATCGGGGGTCGATTCTCCATATGGAGTGTGATTTCCCTCTCCCGACAATTTATGTTGGCTCTATATAAGGAAATCCAATCCATGCCAAGAATTGCATCAAATTCCACCAAAGGGAGTATGACGAGGTTCGCCGGGAAATTCAATCCACAGATTATAACAGGGGAGGACTTATACTCATGGGATGCAATGATTGCCCCATTTTCCGTACTCACCGACATCTTTACTTCCATGATTTGTGGTGGTGCAGAGATTGTTCTACTAAACTTTTGAGATATAAAAGAATGCGTAGAACCTGAATCAAAAAGTATGTTCGCTATTCTTGAATGAATAATTAGCGTACCTGTCACCACTTCGTTGTCGGGGTTCACTTCGGCAGAAGTGATGGCAAAAGCTCTTCCTTGCTGTCTTGGAGGTTGTTGATTGCCTCTGATAACCCTTGGATTAGGGCACTGATTCGCAAAATGACCCGGTTCTTTGCATTTGAAGCATTGAACAACGCTTTGAGGTTCGAACGGAGCGTTCCTCCCCTCCGTCACAACCGCGGTGTAACAGCCCAAGATTTTATAAAAAAATATTCTTTTTAATTTTATTAAAGTCTTGTGTTGTACGCTACACCAAAAGGAGCTTGCACAACACGCATCCTTGACTTGCCTTGCATTACACGCAATCGCGACCTTCCTCGATAGCATGTGTAATACGCAATACCGGGTTTCACTAAACAACGATATGCTATTAAAATATTATTAAAATTAGCCGTTATGAATAGTAATAACCACTTTTTAAAACTATGTAAATCTTATTTTTCAAAATGAACTTCATTTTTGGATTCGGAGTATCGAATTTAGCCTAAGGTGAAATTTTGGTACTTTTCGGATAACTTTCATATTCTGATGAATAGTGAAAATTACTAAATTATAATTAAAAACAACTTTTTTAATCGAAATAATTAATAGTGATAAATTATTAATTTGAGTGGTTTTAAAGTATATTTAGAATATATTTTTACAATTTAATACAATGTTGGTCATTGGATGTAATTTCACATTTAAACCAGACATAATCAAGTGTCAATCTTTTGATAGATATTGTTTCTTAAAAACACGCTATTTGTTTTAACAGCGGGATTTAATTATAAAAATTAATTAATTCAACTTTTATGTTATGAATTTGGTAAAATAGACTTCATTTTTGAATTCGGAATATGAAATATAGCTTAGGATGAAATTTTGGCATTGTTCTGAAAAACATCAATTTTTGATGAATAGTGAAACTACTAAGTGGTAGTTAAAAAACTGAATTTTTCATAAAACTTAATTTTACCGCTTCTGTGAATGGAATTTCAAAAATCCGAGAGACACGGTTGATGTCAGTAAGTAAAATGTGGTTCAATGAGATGAAAATAATTTTTGGTGAATAGTAACTTTTTACTTTTATTTACCACGGTTAAAAGTAAATAGGGTAATTAAGTGTAAGAATGATATTAATATTACCCTAACACATGTCCTAATTCTATTGGACAAGTGTATCTCGACCAAAAACAACCTTAAGTGTAAAATATTATCATTTAGGCCCACTTGGATTAGATTAGGACATTTATTATTATTTAATTCAAAGAAGAGTTAAAAGAGTTAAAATCAAAGTTTATTCACTAAAAAAATTTTAATATGGGGTTATACATAAGATAAATTCAATTGTAAATATTCATTAGAAATCCATAAAGATTTCCTACATAATGATATTTTATTTATAATTTTTAGACTTTAAATAAATTAATTTATTTATGACACAACGATGATGCAGTAATTACCCTTTTAAGGAAATATTAACATAATTGATGTTATAAATTCTCAAATGAATGTAATTTGAGACTTTTTATGAATTCCACTAATTTTCTAGGTTACTATGATATATTAATGTTGATTTAATCAACTTTTTTCGAACATATAATTCTGTTATGACTTTCACAAAAATCATATATCAAATAGTGTCAAAATTAACACAAAATAGTTTTAAAATCAAATATTATATTATTAATTGTTATTGTATTCCTAAAAATCTAAGGTTTGGCCAAATGACTTAGATAAGGATATATATAATAATAATAAACAATTTGGGGTTCGTTTGGCATGTTATAGTAAGTGTATTAACCATATAGTGGAAGAAAACAAAAAGACACGGTAAAAGTTAAATTAATTAACTTAGAGTTAAATCTAATTGATAAGTTTAAAATAATACCCTAAACTTGTCTAAATCCTATTGGTTGATAGGATTTCGACCCATCCCCACTTTAGCTTCGAAATAAGACCCTTTGGAACCATTATAAACCGATTTTGACTTTAATATAAAATAATATTTTGAGATATTCCTAAGGTGCCCCTCTCCTCCCTTATAAAAGGGCACCTCCTCCCCCTCCTCCTCACACCAATTTGAGCACTCAAGCTCGGCCAACCCCTGCCATTTTCTCCTCTCCACTTCCCTAGAATAATCCTAGAGGTCCTGGTCTTCTCCAAAGACCAATCTTAGTTCCTTAAGTGGAGGATTCAAAGAGGCGTTCCAAAGAAGAGGTAATATCCATTACCGATCTTTTCAATTTCTTTCTTCTTCAACTTCTTCTTATTTAGTTGTTTCATGATAAAGTAATAACATCAGTATTAATTACATACTGATATGTTATTATAAATATGAAACAACCCTAATTCACCTTCTATCCATCCTACGGAAAAATGAAATCACCGCGCGTGCGTACGTACGGAATACCGTCTCCACGCCGTGGTGTAATCTATTTTTCCACCATCACCTTACAAGGATGGGTATAATGGTGTAATGAGTAACTATATATGATTATTATGAAGTAATATTGATACTGAAATAATATATATATATATACTCCAATACAATTCCACGATCATAGGAACGATATCATCACTCGTGCGTACGTACGGAATACCGTCTCCACGATGTGATGCGACTCGTTCTACATGATCTTCATTTCATAATGATTATATAAATGAATTGAATGAATGAATATGGTATATACTACACTAATACCATTCTGTAAATGAATTATATATAACCTAAAGATAAGAATAAGAATTTATTCGACAAAACACGCATAAGAACAAAAAGTTATAAAGACCCGAGTAACAAGTAACAATGAAATATTACTAACAAGAAGCTAATAATATGACCATATATGATATCATATCAATATGTATGATTCTGGAATAATTCAATAACATTATTTAAACCATTATACAGGAGCTTCGGACACGAACAAAGCAAATCGGACCTAAGGTAAGGGAAATATCACAATCTCATTTTTATCCGAGATTGTTTATTCGTAAGTATTTACTGGGGTGTATTTTATCATCCACATCCATGTTTCATCAATATTTAATATTATTTCCATCCACCTACAATTGTTTAAATCCATTTTTACCCTTTGGTGAGTTTTTAGTAAAGAATATGAAAGGAATCTTTTGTCGCTTTTTCGTACGAGGTGATTTTTTGACTTTTCCGACAAAAGTACGAAGAATGTTTTTTTTTAATGTATACGGCATGAATGGATTTTTAAAACATTATTTCCAAGAATCTTACTTTAAAAGTTTTAAAGTTTATTTTTAATCAACTTCTTTTAATTTAAAGTTTTATGACATGTTAAGAAAGGAAAAATGTTTTTAAAGAAGAAAGGATATTTTCCTCAAGAATTCATTTCAAGTGTTTTTTTTTAAAACTATTTTTCCATCTAAGATGACGTTATTTGATATGTATGTTTCAAGTAAAATGTCTCTATGATTTAAATGGTTTCATTTTTCTTATGATGAAACGATATCAATTGTTTATGGATTATGATGGCATGATGTTTAAGAATCCCATTTTATTACATGGGTTATGAAATGATGTATGATTTATGATTTTGTGGCACACATAAGAATGGTATCATTATGAGATGGGTGGGACCGATATCTCCCTCCAATGCATTGGGTAATGATTTTATATCTCATGAGATAGACATGGCTGGAATGGTAGGTTATACCGGTTCAGTGAAACAGGACTGAAACGAGGGTTACTCGATTCAGAAAGGGACTTTGTCCACTAAGATAGTCTTGGCAATGAGTCTTGACTAACAAGAAATGATTCTCTATGATTATGTGTGAATGCCACAAAGTTTCATGTTTTATGTTATGATTATTGTGATTACATTTCACTGCCATGATTTACCCCATGTTATGAAATTATGATCTCTTTTGCAGGTTAAGATTTCCAAAAGTTATGTGCTTATGTATATGATTTGATTGATATTTCTTTTGTTTACCCTTACTGAGCATTTGAGCTAACCCTTTTATGTTTTCTTTTCCCCAGGATATAAAGAAAGGTTTTAGGTATAAAAAAAGAAGATCTTTATGGGAGATGTTGAAGATCTTTCACCACGATTAGAAGATTATATTCCGAGTTTCCAAAGACACTAAACTATTACGGTCCTTGTGTGTGTGTTTTTGTTATGTACTAAGTATTCCGCAAATGTAATGTAATGTCCATGTACGTCAAGATACGGGTCTCTACAGTTGGTATCAGAGGAAAGGTTTAGTCAACCTTTGGAAACTAGGATGCGAAAACGTTAGTGAGATCCCTATAGATATTTCTAAGGTATGTCTTGGGATGTCTCTAAGGTTAAGTATACGTATAGGTTATAGTCCTAGAATTTCTCTAACGATCTTAGAATTTAACCTAAGATGTTAGATATTGAGGGTACTACCCCTTTATTATATTGTTTTCCCTAGCATGATTTTTTCCTCTCATACTATTCTTTTGGGGTTTTAGACGATGGCTGGAACCCGAAGGAACCGTGTTAATGCGGAATGCGATGGGCAATGCAATGATTGTCCCCCTGAGCAACCAAACGATATGGGAGCTGGAATGCAAAATCTTGTAGCCATGCTCACACAACTTTCTCAATCTATGAATCATGCAGGACTTCCAAACGAGCAAAGGAAGGAGCAACATTCTGTTGAATCCTTCATGAGGCAGCGTCCACCTTCTTTCAGTGGGTCTACTGATCCATTAGTTGCTGAACAATGGATTAGTACTACTGAAAAGATATTTTCAGTTCTTCAATGTTCTGAACATGATAAACTCATCCTAGCGGTGTATCGTTTGGAAGGAGATGTTGATCAATGGTGGAATCTTATTAAGAATACGAGGCAAAGGGATGAAATTGAGTCTATGGAATGGGACGAGTTCAAGAACTTATTTTTCAATAAGTACTTCCCTCGTATTCTCCGAACAAAGATGGAGAAAGAGTTTCTTGAACTGAAGCAAAGGGATGATGAATCTGTTGGTACCTATGAAGTGAATTTTACAAGACTTGCAAGGTACGCTTATGGTATTATCATCCAACCTGAAAGTAAAGTTGATCGATTTTTCAGTGGCTTAAAACCAAGTCTTCGAAGGGCATTAGCTATAAGAGACTTCAGTAGCTATGAAGAAATTGTGCATTGTGCTATCAAGGTAGAAATGGAAGTTGGTGTTACATATCCATCTCATGGGTTTGACAAGAAACGAAAGATGGAGTTCAAGGAGAAAACTCAGAATAATGGTGAAAAGAAGATGAATGTTTCCTTATGCACAAAGTGTGGAAAGAAGCATGGTGGAGATTGTATTAAAGGGACTAGAAAATGTTTTAAGTGTGGAAAAGAAGGTCATCGAGCAGCTGAGTGTCGAAGTAATGGAAAAAGGGATTCTAATGAAGTGAATAAAGCAAACACTGCAGAGAACGCACAACCAACACTTCAATGCTTCAAGTGCAAGGAGATGGGACATTATGCCAATAAATGCCCTAATCCAAGGGTTAGTGATGATCGACATGAGCAACCGCTTAAGGAAAAGGACAAAGGGAAGTCACATGCGATCACTATTGGCAATGTTGAATATGACAACGATGTGGTGGAATGATTAAGTTTTTATTTAATGGGATTCCAAAATAATGTTGTATCATGGAATATTGGAATATTTATGTATTGGTCTAATGTGGTATTCAAAGTTATTGAGATATTATGCGTATAATGAAGGGAAAATGAGAAAATGAAATGTTTAACAGTATTCATGAGCTCATGATTGATATAAGGACTAAGTGATATCATGGTTTGAGTATATAGAATTTTGAGGATTTTGGTATGTGGAAAGTGTTAACTTTTAACTGCATTCAAGTTTTCACTAAGGTTCAATGGGTATTCAAGAGAGTACAAGATTAAGGCCTTTGAATGTTTGGAATGTGTCCAACAAAATATATCTTATGATATATGGGGATCAACGATGGTATTAAATCTCTGGTTATCGTTTTCACTATGTTATGAGAATGGACTGCAGTATTATGGATAGGACTAAAGATTGGAATGGATTATGTTGGACATAAGTTAGTATTGTTTAAGGATAGAAGTTTTTTCGATATTATTTATGGGATGTTATAGTAATATAGTTTTAGAAAAAGGACAACCTGCAGGACGGGCGACAGCCCATCGCTTCGGACAAGGCTGTGGGAATCGAACCCACAACCGAAGTACGACTGGCCTTTATTGCCTACCATTGGCCTACAGGAAGTCCCTGTTTAGTAGAAACTAGTTTTATTATATTAAGCAGTATGATATATGAAGTATAAGTCCATTTTAGGAACTATATATGATTAATCTCACTATAGATCGACTTATGTAACCTTTTGTTTGAGACAGATGGAATGACCCGTCATTCTATCACATGATCTGCTAACACTTCACGAATAACAAATTCAACTTCATTTATTTAAGAGATGAAGTGGAAATTGTTCTAGGCACGAACAATAGTGAGATTGTACCAAAATAAAGAAAGTATTTATTCCAATTCAAATTTTCAACTTTAGGGAAATGATCTTGAAAACCAAAAATGTTGTCCTAGTGATCTTATACCTGATGAATCGGATGGTACCTTAGATCGTCACAAATTTATGGATTTGTGATTATTGGATTTTCCATAGCCATGTTCTCTACCACTCTCCATCAGAACATGATGGTTATATTTCTCTTCCATATCCATATTTTCACCTATGTGGAAACCCAATGATTAGTTTATTTGGGTAACCGTTACGTTTCACACTTTTGTTTTTAAAGATTGGTTTTGATATTCTTTTTTACGATGTGGGTTTCTATTAAAGAAACTTTCGAATAGTAAACCATTTATAACCCCGAAGAATTTCGAGGGCGAAATTCATTTTAAGGGGGGTAGAATGTAACAGCCCAAGATTTTATAAAAAAATATTCTTTTTAATTTTATTAAAGTCTTGTGTTGTACGCTACACCAAAAGGAGCTTGCACAACACGCATCCTTGACTTGCCTTGCATTACACGCAATCGCGACCTTCCTCGATAGCGTGTGTAATACGCAATACCGAGTTTCACTAAACAACGATATGCTATTAAAATATTATTAAAACTAGCCGTTATGAATAGTAATAACCACTTTTTAAAACTCTGTAAATCTTATTTTTCAAAATGAACTTCATTTTTGGATTCGGAGTATCGAATTTAGCCTAAGGTGAAATTTTGGTACTTTTCGGATAACTTTCATATTCTGATGAATAGTGAAAATTACTAAATTATAATTAAAAACAACTTTTTTAATCGAAATAATTAATAGTGATAAATTATTAATTTGAGTGGTTTTAAAGTATATTTAGAATATATTTTTACAATTTAATACAATGTTGGTCATTGGATGTAATTTCACATTTAAACCAGACATAATCAAGTGTCAATCTTTTGATAGATATTGTTTCTTAAAAACACGCTATTTGTTTTAACAGCGGGATTTAATTATAAAAATTAATTAATGCAACTTTTATGTTATGAATTTGGTAAAATAGACTTCATTTTTGAATTCGGAATATGAAATATAGCTTAGGATGAAATTTTTGCATTGTTCTGAAAAACATCAATTTTTGATGAATAGTGAAACTACTAAGTGGTAGTTAAAAAACTGAATTTTTCATAAAACTTAATTTTACCGCTTCTATGAATGGAATTTCAAAAATTCGAGAGACACGGTTGATGTCAGTAAGTAAAATGTGGTTCAATGAGATGAAAATAATTTTTGGTGAATAGTAACTTTTTACTTTTATTTACCACGGTTAAAAGTAAATAGGGTAATTAAGGGTAAGAATGATATTAATATTACCCTAACACATGTCATAATTCTATTGTACAAGTGTATCTCGACCAAAAACAACCTTAAGTGTAAAATATTATCATTTAGGCCCACTTGGATTAGATTAGGACATTTATTATTATTTAATTCAAAGAAGAGTTAAAAGAGTTAAAATCAAAGTTTATTCACTAAAACATTTTTAATATGGGGTTATACATAAGATAAATTCAATTGTAAATATTCATTAGAAAGCCAAAAAGATTTCCTACATAATTATATTTTATTTATAATTTTTAGACTTTAAATAAATTAATTTATTTATGACACAACGATGATGCAGTAATTACCCTTTTAAGGAAATATTAACATAATTGATGTTATAAATGATCAAATGAATGTCATTTGAGACTTTTTATGAATTACACTAATTTTCTAGGTTACTATAATATATTAATGTTGATTTAATTAACTTGTTTCGAACATATAATTCTTTTATGACTTTCAAAAAAATCATATATCAAATAGTGTCAAAATTGACACAAAATAGTTTTTAAATCAAATATTATATTATTAATTGTTATTGTATTCCTAAAAAATCTAAGGTTCGGCCAAATGACTTAGATAAGGATATATATATAATAATAATAAACAATTTGGGGTTCGTTTGGCATGTTATAGTAAGTGTATTAACCATATAGTGAAAGAAAACAAAAAGACACGGTAAAAGTTAAATTAATTAACTTAGACTTAAATCTAATTGATAAGGTTAAAATAATACCCTAAACTTGTATAAATCCTATTGGTTGATAGGATTTCGACCCATCCCCACTTTAGCTTCGAAATAAGACCCTTTGGAACCATTATAAACCGATTTTGACTTTAATATAAAATAATATTTTGAGATATTCCTAAGGTGCCCCTCTCCTCCCTTATAAAAGGGCACCTCCTCCCCCTCCTCCTCACACCAATTTGAGCACTCAAGCTCGGAAAACCCCTGTCATTTTCTCCTCTACACTTCCCTAGAATAATCCTAGAGGTCCTGGTCTTCTCCAAAGACCAATCTTAGTTCCTTAAGTGGAGGATTCAAAGAGGCGTTCCAAAGAAGAGGTAATATCCATTACCGATCTTTTCAATTTCTTTCTTCTTCAACTTCTTCTTCTTTAGTTGTTTCATGATAAAGTAATAACATCAGTATTACTTACATACTGATATGTTATTATAAATATGAAACAACCCTAATTCACCTTCTATCCATCCTACGGAAAAATGAAATCACCGCGCGTGCGTACGTACGGAATACCGTCTCCACGCCGTGGTGTAATCTATTTTTCCACCATCACCTTACAAGGATGGGTATAATGGTGTAATGAGTAACTATATATGATTATTATGAAGTAATATTGATACTGAAATAATATATATATATACTCCAATACAATTCCACGATCATAGGAACGATATCATCACTCGTGCGTACGTACGGAATACCGTCTCCACGATGTGATGCGACTCGTTCTACATGATCTTCATTTCATAATGATTATATAAATGAATTGAATGAATGAATATGGTATATACTACACTAATACCATTTTGTAAATGAATTATCTATAACCTAAAGATAATAATAAGAATTTATTCGACAAAACACGCATAAGAACAAAAAGTTATAAAGACCCGAGTAACAAGTAACAATGAAATATTACTAACAAGAATCTAATAATATGACCATATATGATATCATATCAATATGTATGATTCTGGAATAATTCAATAACATTATTTAAACCATTATACAGGAGCTTCGGACACGAACAAAGCAAATCAGACCTAAGGTAAGGGAAATATCACAATCTCATTTTTTTTCCGAGATTGTTTATTCGTAAGTATTTACTGGGGTGTATTTTATCATCCACATCCATGTTTCATCAATATTTAATATTATTTCCATCCACCTACAATTTTTTAAATCCATTTTTACCCTTCGGTGAGTTTTTAGTAAAGAATATGAAAGGAATCTTTTGTCGCTTTTTCGTACGAGGTGATTTTTTGACTTTTCTGACAAAAGTACGAAGAATGTTTTTTTTAATGTATACGGCATGAATGGATTTTTAAAACATTATTTCCAAGAATCTTACTTTACAAGTTTTAAAGTTTATTTTTAATCAACTTCTTTTAATTTAAAGTTTTATGACATGTTAAGAAAGGAAAAATGTTTTTAAAGAAGAAAGGATATTTTCCTCAAGAATTCATTTCAAGTGTTTTTTTTTAAACTATTTTTCCATCTAAGATGACGTTATTTGATATGTATGTTTCAAGTAAAATGTCTCTATGATTTAAATGGTTTCAGTTTTCTTATGATGAAACGATATCAATTGTTTATGGATTATGATGGCATGATGTTTAAGAATCCCATTTTATTACATGGGTTATGAAATGATGTATGATTTATGATTTTGTGGCACACATAAGAATGGTATCATTATGAGATGGGTGAGACCTATATCTCCCTCCAATGCATTGGGTAATGATTTTATATCTCATGAGATAGACATGGCTGGAATGGTAGGTTATACCGGTTCAGTGAAACAGGACTGAAACGAGGGTTACTCGATTCAGAAAGGGACTTTGTCCACTAAGATAGTCTTGGCAATGAGTCTTGACTAACAAGAAATGATTCTCTATGATTATGTGTGAATGCCACAAAGTTTCATGTTTTATGTTATGATTATTGTGATTACATTTCACTGCCATGATTTACCCCATGTTATGAAATTATGATCTCTTTTGCAGGTTAAGATTTCCAAAAGTTATGTGCTTATGTATATGATGTGATTGATATTTCTTTTGTTTACCCTTACTGAGCATTTGAGATCACCCTTTTATGTTTTCTTTTCCCCAGGATATAAAGAAAGGTTTTAGGTATAAAAAAAAGAAGATCTTTATGGGAGATGTTGAAGATCTTTCACCACGATTAGAAGATTATATTCCGAGTTTCCAAAGACACTAAACTATTACGGTCCTTGTGTGTGTGTTTTTGTTATGTACTAAGTATTCCGAAAATGTAATGTAATGTCCATGTACGTCAAGATACGGGTCTCTATACGCGGGTCCTTATTTCTGACAGTTAACAGCTAGGTGCCCTTCTCTTCCACACTTGAAGCATTTTCTTGTCCCCCTAAGGAAATTTCCAGGGTGCTTCTTTCCACACTTTTGGCAAGTGGGGTGCTGGAATTTCTTAGCGCCGTTGGATTTATCCATCGGACCACCAGCATTGAAGTCCACCTTCCGCTTCTTGTCCCCATGATACCCCTGTGATTCTCCGATCTCCATTTCAACCTTGAGGGCACATCGGACAATTTCCTCATAGCTTTCGAAGTCACGGATCGCTAATGCTTTCCGCAAGCTAGGCTTCAGCCCACCAAATAAGCGGTCAACCTTGCATTCGGGGGTAACGATAAAGCCGGAAGCGTATCGTGCAAGCCTTGTTAAGTTTGCCTCGTACGCTCCCACAGATTCCTCATCTTTCTGCTTGAGGGAAAGGAAGTCCCTTTCCATCTTAAGACGGAGGGTGCGTAGAAAATATTTATCGAAAAACATCTTCCGGAATACCTTCCATTCCAAAGCCTCGATCTCCTCCTCAGGCTTCGTATTTTTGATCAATGTCCACCATTGATCAGCTTCACCCTCCATACGATAAGCCGCTAGGAGAACCTTCTCTTTTTCAGAGCATTGGAGGATGGAGAATATCTTTTCAATGGAGTTGATCCATTGTTCAGCAATCGTGGGATCGGATGATCCACTAAAAGTAGGAGGCCTTTGTCTCATGAAGCTTTCAATAGCGACTTGTTCTTTCTTAGGGGGGGTTGAACGTTCCTCTTGACCAGTGTTTCTATTCAAAACTTGAGTTAGCTGAGAGAGAAGCGGGACAAAGTTCGCAATTCCCGCTCCCATTGGATTGGGCATCTCATAAGTACAATCATCACACTGATCTTCACAACGGTTGTTAGCCCGAGTTCTCCTATTACCGGCCATTGGCTGGAATAAAAGGAAAGTTAGGGGTAACACATAAAAGGTAATCTAAAGACAAAAGTTGATGACTTATAAATAAACTTTAATCTCTTTAACTAAAGAGTCTATAGGATTCAATCCAGGCTTTTCATGATCTTCCTTCTAACATATATCCTTAGGGGCATTTTTCCCTTAATAAGGGTTCATACTAAGATTGTGAATTTATCAAAACATATCCCCCGGGAGTGTTGTAACCAAGAGTGCAGAAAGGCCCGTTGTCGTGCACCAGTTCCCGTTCGAGTCTAGCTCAAAGCGGTGTTTTCGGGTTTTACCCCTAGGATACATCTGTGCCAGAGCCGCCTCTACCTGCTCGTATCCAGACAGGGATGTATTTGTTTGATAAACCACTTACTTAGTATTTACCAAAACTTAGGGATGTTTTTATTATGCTTAGTCTTGTATCTAAGGCTCTACTAGGGTTTCTTAATCCCAAAAATAACTAAACCTATCCTTTGATACCAACTATGACAACCCTGCTTTTTATTACAACTTAAACATGCTTTATTACATAAAACTTCACTTGATCCAACAAAGAAGATCGATAGGTTTAGTGTCTTTGGGGATTAGGATCATTACATAAAACTTTAAACTTGAAATACAACATCTTTATTGAAAACTTCCTTTACATGACCACAACATTCCTTCGTACTTATCATTGCATGGGATAACCTGAGGACATGCATAAGAAAAGGGTGAGCTATAAAGCCCAGTAAGGGAGTAAACAATGAATAACATGAGAAGTGAAATACATGTTAGGCAATAGGAACATCAATAGAGCATAAGAGAAACATGAACATAAAGGCATGATAAAGCATGATAATCATAACATGGAAATGTGGCAACAACACTTAACATTGAATTAGCATGAGCCAAGGCTCATTGCACATGGAGCATGAGTAAACCCTCATTGCACTTGAAGCACGAGTAAACCCTCGTTGCACTTGAATTAGCATGAGTCAACACTCATTGCACATGACGTATCATGATACTATACTTTACCCAATGCATTGGAGCGCTATCAGGGCGCACCCTTCTTAAACATTTCATTTCATGCATAAGTGTGCCACATGGATCATAAAACATGGATTCATAAAACATAATCATTTATTCCACGATAAAGGAATGTGGAATTCATACATGAAACTTTACAATCAATAAGTAAATGTGCATAAAGGTGAATACCCTTGATGGAGAAATGGGCATGGTATTCACTACACAATGATATTGGCTTAGAAAATCGGTGTGATTTCGGCAGCGTAACGGCGTGACATAAGAATTCATAAAAAAGGCTGATGAGAGAGAAGGGGGTTCCTCATCATATTTACATGTAATGGACAGTAAGAAGGTCATATAGATACATGTCCCAACAATTGAAAAGGAATTTAGATTCATGATACAAAAGTATTGCTTGAATATAAAAGAGGAGAAAAAGGTTCATTTCGGAATTTCGGCATAGTAACGGGTGTACATGGGAGGCATTTAATGAGAGAGAAAGGGATCTCCCATCATTCAAACAATAATAGGGCAGTATGGGAGAGGTTCGAAACCATACCCCAACATTCATAAATGAAATTAAAAGGGCAATACAACTTAAAGAAAATTGACAAAAATGAGAAAGGAAGAAAAACCCTTACTTGGAAGTGTGCTTCCAAAGGCTAGAGAGAGGCTTGTGAGAGGATTCTTGGGAGCTTGGGGCACCTTGGGAGGATTCTAGAGAGAGTAGGGCAGAGGTTGGACGAACTTCAAGGGCTTTAAGTGAGGAGGAAGTGGGAGCTTGGGTGGGTTTATATAGGAAAGGTGAGAGAATTCTTTATTATTTAGTTTTGGGACCCCTTATATTAAAATAATCCAAACCACAAACCATACCATGGTATTTGCCCATGGTTTATGGAAAAGGAAAGAGGAAAACAATATTTTACAAGTCCAAGGTCCGAACTTATTAAAAAATTAGGGTTGCTTATGTGGAGGTGAGTCACACTCCCATGGAAATTAATTTAAAAAGGCAAAGTGTTGAATAAGTCTTGAGGGCTCCATTAATGCTTTGAAAAGTGAGTCAAACAAACCCAAAACCTCATTATTTTAATGATAAAACATATATTGGCCGAACATAAGGATTATGGTATTTTATTACATCACCATTGGGTCACATTATATATTTAAATGGTATTTAATTTTTACCCAAAAATTTGACTGTCTCAGAAAATTATGAAAAATTCACCGTTGGATAATTTCGACGTCCTGATTCCAAAAATAATATTTATTTTATCTAAATAATTTTCTAAATATGTGAATTTTCACTTTTAAAATAAAAACCGACATTTATAAAAAAAATTCACGGGTTTTGACAGAAATGGCTTTCAAACCTTAATAAAAATTTTAATTGCATTCATAAAATTATAAGATCATTTATATTTAATAAAAATTAATTTAATATTAATAATAATATTTTATTAAAATATTATTTAATTCAAAAATCTTTTAATTTAATAAAATATAATTCTTAATTAAATAATAACTAAAAACACCATTTGTACTTTAAAAACTAATTACAATGTATCAAAAATGACTAGAAATTATATTCATTATTATATACAAAAATAATGTACATGAACATGGTGCTACTTATTTGTTACATAACCCCTTAAAATAGCCGCATAAGACCTAAGGGTAAGGTGTGCGATGGTGACAGACTCTTGGGGCTGCTCGGATAACATCGCTCGAGTGGTAATCTCTATCAACTTCCATTTTTCCCGTAGACGATCACGTTCGAGCTTGACTTGATGAAGCTTAGCTTGGGCTTGGTCAAGGGCAAAGCCCAAAGACACCACCTCTTTTCCGAGCTCCGACAAATGGGCTTCGTAAGGGGCAATTCTACTAGATGAGGCCATCGCTTCCTTTGTCTGAGTAGAAAATTGGTTCGTTAAAGCCTTATATTTAAACTACCCAGATGATCACTGTTCAACGGCTATAAAAGTAACGGTCACAAATCTTAAAGTAAAACTAAAAAGGTTGATATCTTATAAAAACATTTTTCATAAAGAAACATTTAACTGGATTAAGAGGTATTTTCCATTAATGAAACTTTGGGTCGTTACAATGTTTATATTTATAACCATCCAAGTAAAATAGTGATTAAAATAAAATAAAATCGCTACATGGAGATGGTAGGTCATACGTACGCACGAGCGATATTTTCACTTTCAATAGGATGGAAAAAATATGGAAAATGGTTGTACCATAATCCTAATAACATATCATTAGATTTATTATATTGGATTCTTTATTTTATAATGGGTATAATATATTTATAGGAAGCTAAAGAAGAAATAAATTTTAAAGAATAGGTAAAGAAAATTTCCACTTCTTTAGAAGACTTCCTTTAGATCTCCTATTACCCCTGTTAACCCTTTTGACAATTACCGTAATATTAAAGTTTTCTACTATTTAAGGGTCAATAATATTACCATAAAAAAAGAAAAAATATCCAAAAATAGACAATGGTTTATGTTTTAAACCATATACCATTCTCTTGGATGGAGATAGGATTTATATGGATTTTAAATCATTTAATAAAATATTGTTTATTATTAAATATCATTAATGACATTTTTGGAAATACATAAAATATTATAATATAATATGTGTATAGCTCAAGTAAAATGGTTTAAATGACATGTATTCTAATATAATTATGATATAATCTTAGTATAATCATCCAATAAAATTTTTAAAGGTTTAGATATAATTTTAAACCTTATCTTTTGGTTTAACCTCTTGGTTAACCAATTTTAACCTCAACCATGGTAATGAATTTTTCAACATTAAAGGTTTAGAATTTTACTTATAAGTTGATAATTGGATCATAAATAGAAAAGATAAGAAATTTAAAATATTTTATAATCCTAATTATCATCTTTAAATATTTTTATAATTTTTAAATAATTTAATAAAATGTATTTAACATTAAATACTATTAATTTCATTTTAAAAACTATTCATATAAAATGACTTTGAAAACAACATGAAATCAAGGAAATTATAATATAAACCTTTGAAATATATATAATATTCTATATTTATCTTTAAAATTCATGGGACATTTTAACTCACCCAAACAATATTACTTTTAGATTTTTTACAATCATTTACTTCATTTTTCTACTACATGTATAAGCGTTATGACGGTGTTACATAAGTATTTAAGGAAATTATTTCATCACTAAAATTTAAAAATAAATTACCCTGATAAAAATAATAATTTATATCTAAAATAACCATTTATAACTTAACATAATTCATTTTTATCCCTTTCATAAAATTTTATAGATATTAAAAAAAGGAGAGTAACACTTTTGACTTTACATTTACTTAAAATAATATATGTCATTTTCAAAGAAAAAGGAAAAAAATGCTATAATTTCAAATCATCAATGATTATGGTCAAACCCCACTCATAAAATATATTAAATGAAAGTTTAATTGTTATTTTTATTCCTTATCATATTATTTTTAACCTTAATTACCTAATTTACCCTTATCAATGTGACAAATATTTACTACTATTACTATTCATAATGACCAAAAATAAAAGGGTTATATTTACCAAATTTGAACCAAATTATTCTAAATATGGTATAAATTTTTCAAGATTAAATTTCTATAACTGATAGAAATCAATTTTAATATAAATTTATAAAATTTAATAGAAAACAATTTTTTGAAAAAATGGGTTTTTAGTCATAAAAATTAACTTATATCTAAATATTGAATATTGATGATTAAAATGTAATTAAATATATTATTACAATTAAAATGGATCATGTTTCACATTAATATCAAATCAAAAATATAATGGGATTTTTAAATTACTTGATTTAATGAAAATAAGTGAGAGTATTTGAAAAAATGTTATTTTTTACAATTCACTAAAAAATCAATCATTTTAGAAAAATCCCAAAATTTTACCCTAATTTTATTTTGATATGTTTATTTAAAAAATTATTTTAAATTTATGACATATAATTTCTAAAATTTTCATAAATTTGTTATAATTTCCACATAAAATGCAATAAAATCATTTTTGAAGAAAATGAATTTTTAAAAAATTGGATACTTATTTATTATTAGTTAATAAATTTTATAAAAAAATTATGCATATTTATAATAATGTGTTTAACCCTATTCATTCATTTTAATCTAATATCTAGACAATAATTATTATATTACATAATAATATTTTAAGTATATCATTGTTTTCTTAAAGCTCGGCATTGCGTGTTAAGAAAACTATCAAGCATAGTATTATAAATTGTTAAGGTGTTAAAACCATAAAAAATATGTAGTCATATTTATTGAATATATTCTCATTTACTCCAAGATAAAGAATAAATGTGAAGATAATTTATGGATTGTGTTGGTGGTAATAAGAAAGAAGAAAATGTATGCTAAGTTCAGTAAATGTGACTTTTGGATGTATTAAGTCACATTATTAGGGAATGTGATCACAAGTGAGGGAATTTATATGAACCCCTAAAATACAAATGAAAATTGAGGAATGGCCTAGACCCTCAACTTTAATAGAAATTTGTAGTTTTCTTTGATTATTTGGGTATTACACATGATTTGTGATAAATTTCTCACGATTATCTCACCCTCTAACTAAGTTAACATTAAATGCATAAAGTATGTCTAGAGAGAATAATGTGAGTAAATATTTAAAGATACCAAGAAGAGGTTAATCACTATGCATGTACTCATGATACCATTAAGTGGAGAAGGTTTTATGATATATATGGATTCTTTAAATAAAGTATTAGGTTGTGTACTCATAAATAATGATAAAGTGATAGCCTAATCCTCATGATAGTTGAGGATCTGTGAGCATAACTACCTAATGTATGATCTGAATTTATAACTATGATATTTACTTTGAATATTTTGAGGCATAACCTCTATAGTGAGAAGTTTGACATATATACAGATAATAAGATTATAAAGTATATATTTACACAGAAGGATCTCAATATGAACCAATTAAGATAGTTAGAGTTGATCAAGGACTATGATTGCTTTATTCACTGCCATCTTGGAATAGATAATATGGTAGCTGATGATCTTTGAAGAAAATAACTTATTGATCTATCCATGATTCGGACTGAGAAAGACTCTATATTAATTGATATACAAAGTATGGATCTTGAAATAATAATGTTAGGGAATACATAATAACTTTTCCAAATGATTCCCCATACATCTATCCAAGAGAAAATCAAGGACATGAAAAGGGATAATCTAGAGCTTCAGAATAAGGTTGAATCATCATAGGAGTGGAAGATTTGTGAATTACATATCGATAAATATATTTTTATTTCATTTGGAACTAGAATTGGTGTGCCTTAATCACCTGAGATAAAGAGATGGGTATTGGAAAATGCTTATATCTCATGTTTCTTTATCCATTCTAGAAGTACCAAGACATACCATGATCTTCGAGATCACTTCTAGTAGGAAAACATGAAGAATGGGATTATGCATACATCTCAAAGTTCTTTATATGTTAGTAAGATAAATTAGAGTGACATAAGTCCAAGGGGGTGATGCAACCATTGCCCATAACCATATAGAAATGGGAGAACATCACCATAGACTTTTTTACTAGTCTCCTAAATACATCTAAAGTAAGTAATGTGATATGGTTTGTTGTATATCGAATTACAAAGACTTACCACTTTATCATTGTTCAGGAATATTTCTATCTTGATCAAATTTATAAGATACTTTTAAATAGAGTGGTGATCAGGCATGGGGAGCCACTTTTGATCATTTATGATTGTGATCCATGGTTCACTTTTAAATTCTGGAGAAGTCTTTAACATGATATGAATACTAAATTGAATTTCAATATAGCCTATCACCCTCAAAATGATGGTTAGTCTAAGAGGACCAATCAGACTCTCAAGGACATACTGAGATCTTTCTCAATGGATTTTAAAATTAGATGGGATCAATATCTCTTATTATTTGAGTTCTCATACAATAACAACTTCCACTAAAGTATTCAAATGGCTTCATATGAAGATTTATATGGGAATTAATGTAGATATTATAAATTTTGGGAAGAAGTTAGTGAATGAAAGATTATTAGACTTGATCTTGTACAAGAGATGATAGAGAAGGTTAAATCCATCCAACAACATATAAAATCTACTCAGAGTAGGAAAAAGAGCTATGTAGATAACCATCAAAGGGACTTATAGTTTGAAGTTTGAGACAAAGTTTTCCTTTTAATATCACCATGAAATAGATTTATCTGGTTTGTAAAGAAAGGAAATATTATCCCTATATATATTGTCCCCTTTGAGATCCTTGATCTCATAAGAGAAATAGAAGATTGGATATCACTTCCACCAAGCATATCTCAAGTTCATGATGTTTTCCATGTATTCCTCCTAATTAATTACATACCTAAACCCTCACATGAACTAAATCTAGAGGTGGTACAATTGGAGGATAGCCTCTCTTATAAGGAGAAACATATGAAGATTTTGGATTATAGAGACAAAGTTCTATGAAATAAGGAAACTTTCCTTATAAAGGTACTATAAAAGAACCATAAATATGAAGTGGTAATATGGGAACTATAGGAAATAATACAATAAAAGTACCCTCATCTATTTCTAACTGAGAATATGAGTTGAAATTTAGGGGATGAAATTTATAAAGGTGAGAGGAATTTAATGATCCATACATTATAAATGATATATGTTTCCTGAATAAATGTGTGTCATATTATATTAAATAGTATTATACACATACAACACATAAAAAATGGGAAAAACTTTATTTCATTATTAAAGATCGTTACATTAGTCAAAAACTAACACTATAAGAATTCCAAATATTACAATGGGACAAAAAATAAAAAACTATAATAGTGTAATGGAAAAATTTTGATCATTTAAATTTTCTATAGTCATCACCCCCATGAAAAAGTGTGGAAAAGAAATAAAACATTAGTAAACCAATGGGCGTCTTAGAAAATGAAAATATAGAACCTTGGGAGGAATTTTAGTGAATATTTAATGAATTAATGAAGTGTTATTTATATGGGGTAATATGACTATTGGAATAGTAATATGATCATTAGAATAGTAACATGACCGTTAGGAATAGTAACCTGGTCATTGAGAATAGTAACCTAGCCGTTGAGAATAGTAACCTAACCGTTAGAATAACAATTTGACCTCAAAATAATAAAATTTAATATAAATAAAATTTATCATGATTAATTTAATAAAATATAAATATTATAATTTTATAAAATAAATATCAAGATTAAAAACTCAAAGAAACTATAAACAAATTTTTAATACACAGTATTTTAATATATTTCGTAAAAATCATAATTTTTTATATTAAAATTTTAAATTAACTAAGTTTAAAAATTATATTGATAAAATGAATTTTATTTTTATAATAATCATGTTAAAATTTTCTAAGGGTGGTTTTTTAGTAATCTTCTCTAATACATCAATTTTTAGGTGAATAGAAAAAATACAGTTTTTTGTAACAAGTTTATTTTAAATTAAATCATTCTATTGGATTGTAATATAGATGTATATGTATATTAGATGTCACAATACAAGAGGGGGTGAATTGTAAGTTTAAAAACTTTTTATTTAAACACTTAATATAGAACTTAGTTTAAAGGTCTTAAACTAATATAATTCAAAATCAATACAATTTACCAAAATGGTCTTGGATCTAATAGATATGATATGATGTAATACTATAAGTAATATAAAACAATCATATTCTAATTGAATACAATGATCAGAGTAATACAAATGAAAAATATTCTATTATACAGCGTGTAGAATCTATCAATACAATATGAATCGTAATTGAAACAATTACAATTGAATTGAATATGAAAAGAAAGAGGAAACAATACAATTCCCCTTTTAATAGAAATAGAAGTGGAAATGTAAAAGTATTAAAATTATTTTAACCCAAAGATAATGGTATCCTTTCACCTAGGATAGAAGGTTTGTCTTAACACCACCTTGGTAAGCCCTCAATACGATGATCGGCACATCCGTCTGGCTATCCCCATAAGACCTCGATTTTATAGGTAATCAGCACCTCTATCTTTCAAATGCTTGAAATTCCTCAATATGATGATCGGTCGCACCTTCTGCCTATCCCCGACATCCTTTAATTGTTTTCACCTGATCAGTCGCACAAATAAAAACAAAGCACTTACTAAAATACAAAATCTAAGGACGAATCATTCACGTTATGTAATTCCAAGGATTTCACACGAAGCAAGAGAGAAGTCACAAAGTCTCTCACTATAACTTTATAGAAGAAAATTTTGATCAAAAGTAATTTTTCTATCGCAAATGACCTTATATTTATAGGCCTCAGGTTCCAACAGTCATATTTTCTTCAATAGTCATATTTCTCTAAAAAAACTTAGAGGGACTTGGACACCTAGAATTGTAACAGTCATAAACATGACATCATTTTGATTGGTTTATAACTAACTCCACGATATCATTTTGGTTAAAAATAAAAGATATATTAAAATGATAACAAGAGTATGATTGATATGGAATAAGTTTTTTAATAAAAATAATAAAATCATGCATGAGATAAAAATAAAACATGAGTACGATTAATATTACTTAGTGAAATGTATTTATATGATGAAAAGTGAGTATGATGCACAATGTGGGTATGATGAACACAGTCATTATGGTAGATAGTCAGTATAATAGGCAGAGTCAGTATGATAGACAGAGTTAGTACGATTGACAGAGTCAGTATGATTGGCAGGGTCAGTACGATAGACAGATTCAGTATGATTGACAGAGTCAGTACGATTGATAGAGTCAGTACGATAGAAAGAGTCAGTATTAATAACATATAAATCATATTCAAATTAAATCCTTTCTTTGAAAATTTGATTAAAAAGAGATTTGTGTTTTCCAAAAAAAATACATAAAAGTCAAAATAAGACTTTTGACTTAACAATCTCCCCCTTTTTGGAAAGCACAAAACACAAAGTAAAACTAGAAAAAAATACTTATCTCCCCCTGAGTTATGAAAACTATTCTGAAAAATAAATTGAATACAAATAACACCCCCTTAGGTATACATTTTCCTAAGGATTTTATTCGTATATTTTCCTTGATTCACAATAAACAATTCTCCCCCTTTGTGAAAATTTCTCTCCTTTTATAAAATATTATTCCCTCTTTTATAAAAAATTCTCCCCCTTTGTGATCTACAAAAATAATGGGGTAATATTGAGTTCTCCTAAAAGGGTTAGAGAGAAACAAAAAATGAAAAAAATGGAAATGAAAACATACAATGCATTACTGTCAAAAGTTTAGAGAAATTGAAATAAAAACTAAGAAACAAATATACAAAAAAATCATTTTTTCTATTTATTTTTCTTTCTTGATAAACTCATAAAGAACAGACTTCATCTTCTTTATCTCTTTATTTTCATTTGTGATAGAATCAGCCTAATATTTGAGAATATCTTGTTGGTCTGTAAAAAGTTGATCTTGGTTTTTGATAGTGTCTTCTTACACCCTGAACACTTCTTCAAGAGTATCAATTCTATTTTTCATGTCCTTGTTTTCTTCATCCAACAAAGTGTTTTGTTTCTTTAACAATACTATTTCATCTTTGAAAGATGAAACCTTTGATAATTCTGATTGTAAAGTACTGAAACTGTCTTTAAATTATTTCACTGAAAGAGCATCAGTACCAAGAGATTTTGGAATCAGGTTCAACCTATCAATGGTTTCCTTATCGAACTTATTGAAATCAATAGAAAGATAATTTGAGAGCCTCCTTAAGTATTCAATTAATTCATCATGTTCATTTAATGAGCTTTCTATTTTGTACGACCACTTAGTTATCTTGTTTCAAGCCTTCTTATGAGCAACATAACTATCACTCAAAACTTTTAAATTGGCCTTTAGTTTCATTACTCTCTTTATGAGCTCTCTAATGGAATCAAATTTCTTCCCTTGATTATTTGTAATTAAATCAATCTTTCCTTCTATTCTAGGAAAGTAAGGAATAGTATTTTCAATCCTTCTCAATACATGAACAATGTAATAACTTTTCTTCAAGGAAATTGTGTGCTCTGAATTAGTATCATCATCGTATGATTCTAGTTCATTTGATCTGCTAGAGTCTTTAGTAAACTATTTTCCTTTTCCTTTATCTTTTTAATTTTTCACCCTTTCTACTTCTTTTCCAACTCTTTCTTCTTAAACTTTATCACTGATGACAATTACTTTCTCAACATGAGAACTTTGTGCCTTTTACTTTACTAGAGATGGAATTCTTTCTGAATGAGTTTCTAAGGATTGAACTGGTGTTTGATCAGCATGAGGATATTGTTGAGTCCTTAAATTTGTTTTTAAAGAGAATATACTTCTATTATTTTCTTATAACTCTAAAGAAATTCCAAAATAAAGTCTTTTTCATCTTCTTCACCTTCCTGTTGTGAAGCCGATCGTAAAACTTCTTACACTATTTGTTTCCCTTTTTATTTCTCTGGAAAATTCTATATGATTGGTTCTTGTTGAACTTCTTATGTTAGTTGGGAACTTTATAAATCAACACTTTTAAGGATTTTAGAAACATTAAAATCTTGATCTTTTCTCTTCAAAATATTATTCTTCTTCTTCTCAGATTGTAGAGTATCTTCTACCCTTATTTTCTCAGCTAGAGATTCAGCTAGGTCAAGACCAAACTTAGGATCACCTTATTTTATTTGTTCTTTCTCATTTCTCCACTTGGATATAACCTATTCACTATATTTGGTTTTCTTCTTCGTCTTTTCACTGATTTGAGGATCTAACTTTTGAGAATAAACAACTGTTGGAGATGATTCTATTATCATTGGTGTTGATTGATTTGGTGTCGATTGATTTGGTGCTAAATCTGCTTCCATGTCTTTGACAAAGAGTTTTTATTCTTCATCAAAACAAACATACAATTTCTTTAGTGTATTCTTACTTATCCAAGATGGCTTCATATCTTTCAATTCCCCTTCAGAGGAATATTAAAAAACATCAAACTTTCAAGAATGGACATTGTGAGAATAGATGGATACATGATAAGATGAAACTTTATAGCTCTAGAATTAACATTCTTGATATTTTCGAAAATGTAACCCATGATATTTACCTTTCTCATGTTTAAAATACAATCTAGCATAAAAAATTTAGAAACCTTAAGAGTTTCCCTATCCTCTTTCCTTGGAATTAGAAACCCTTTCACCCCAAGGATAATAAACTGGTTTTCAGAAGAAAGATGAGTTACTTTTCTTTTCTTCTCATCGATAAGAAATAGTGACTTTTCATCTCTTTCCTTTTTAAACGTACCAAATTCCTCATGTATCTTATGAGATGGGCAAAAGGAATCACCTTCAGTAGGAACATTTAAGAAATGTGCTTCTTTTTTTACATAAATTGAAAATTTTATATCGAACACATCAAAGTTAATCATCATATTATTATCAAAAGATGACATATTATAGAATTTACTAACCTCTTCAATAAGAATCGGGTCTTGATATATGAGTTTCTCAACACAAATATGTTCCTGGCCTTGGAATAAAATAATCCTCTTGATTGTTGAGTCATAACTATTAAAAAAATCCTGAGAAACTAACTTTTCTCTGAATAAATCCTTATCTAAGAAAGTATATGAAGACATTTCAGCAGGAGTGTTGGCAGAAGACTAAGGCATAAATATGAGTGGCAAAAGAAAAGATTGTACTGAGTCTTAAGGAGGAGAGGCAGAGCTTCACTGAGAAATATGAAAAAATGGTGTGGATTTTAAGAGGGGGACCTCTATTTATAGGCAAATTTTGATGACCATTAGTCTTCTACGGTTGATATTGGAAGATAAATAATCCAACAGTGGATAATAAAATAGGTGTTGTTTTTTAAAAAAAAATAAAAAAAAAGATTAAAACTGAGAAACAATAACACAAAAGAAAGACAATACAAAAAGAAGAGAGAATGTACCTGTCGAATATTTCAAGTATGTTTTTGGTTTCATAGTATTTTTAAAGTAGATATAATAAAGTACAATAATGAAAATAAAATACAATAAAAATCAAACTGATGAAAAATAAAGTGAATACAATCAGTTATCAGACCGATGGAAAAAAAATCATTACCATTGGTTGTCAATCTGATGAAAAATAAATTCATTACCATAGGTTGTCAAGCTGATGGAAAACAAATTCATTACCATAGGTTTTCAAGTTGATGTAAAAAAAATTTATTACCATAGGTTGTCAAGCCAATGGAAAACAAAGTCATTACCATAGGTTGTCAAGATAATGGAAAACAAAGTCATTACTATAGGTTGTCAAGATTATAGAAAACAAAGTCATTACCATAGGTTGTCAAGATGGTGGAAAAAATCATTACCATATGATGTCAAGCTGATGAAAAAGATTGTCTGAACAATTAACAAAATTTCAAAACGATTAACAAAAAATAGAATGTCAAAACAAAAACCAAAAAACATAATGTCAAAATGAAAAACAAAAAACAGAATATCAAAACGAAAATGAAGCTGAATATCATAACTATAGAAACAAATAAAACAAATATAACTAATACTAAATAATTAAGATAAAATAAAATATAAAATATGAAACAAAATAATGTAAAATAGGTAAAACAAAGAGAAAAAGACAAATGTTCTCCTCTTGTAAAATGAGTGTTTTAATGTAAGAAGAAATGTAAAAATAGAAATTAGATGTGAATGATTATTTTAGTGTAATCATTCCTAGATTCTGTATAATAAATTCAAATATATCAAAAGGTAAAGGTTTTTTAAAAATGTCAGCAAGTTATTCTTGTGTTCCGATGAATTGTAAAATGATATCTCCTTTTTGTGTGTGATCCCTAAGAAAGTGATGCCTAATATCCATGTGTTTTGCACGTGAGTGATATGTTGGGTTTTTACTAAGATCTATAGCACTAGTATTATCACACATAGTATTTCAGTTTTGGAAAAACTCATTCCATAGTCAATGAGTGTGTGTTGTATCCACAACACTTGAGCACAACAACTTCCAGCAACTACATATTTAGCTTCAGCAGTGGAAAGTGCTACTGAATGTGGTTTCTTTCATGACCAAGAAACTAAATAATCTCCTAATAAATGACATGTTCCATATGTGCTCTTTCTATCCATTCTATAACCACCAAAGTCAGCATCTAAAAAACTTTTTAAAACAAAATCATTTCCAGAAGAATAAAAAAGGCATAAATCCAAATTTTCTTTTAAATTATAGAAAATCCTTTCCACAGCTTTTAAATGGGATTCTTTTGTATTTTATTGATATCTTGCACATAAGTATACCGAAAACATTAAGTCTGGATGATTAGATATCAAGTATAACAAACTTACTATCATACCTCTAAAAGTTGTTTGATCCCCTAGTTTATCAGTTTCATCAAGATCAAGTGTATTTGAGGTACCAATTAGAGTGCTAATACTTTTAGTGTTGTCATATCCATACTTTTTGAGTAAGTATTTGATATACTTATATTGATATATGTTGGTTTCTTCTAGTTTTTGAGAGATTTGAAAACCTAAAAAGAATGTTAACTCACCCATCATACTCATTTCAAACTCATATTTCATTAGATTCACGAAATAATTAGTTAGAGAATGCTAAGTTGATCCAAATATAATGTCATCAACATAAATTTTAACAATCAAAACATTTTTATTTTCATTTTTTATAAAAAGAGTTGGATCTTCCGTACCTTTTGAAAAATTGTTTTGTAAAATAAATCATGTAATTCTATCATACCATGATCTAGGGTATTTTTTAAGGCCATTCAAATATTTGGTAAGTTTAAAAACATGATCAGGATGTTTTGAATCTATAAAACTAGGAGGTTGTTCTACAAAAACTTCTTCTTGTACAAAACTATTAAGAAAATAACATTTTATTTCCATTTGAAATAGTTTGAAATTGAAGAATACTGCAAAGGATAATATAATATGAATAGATTCAAGTTTAGCTACTGAAGCATAGGTTTCTTCATAGTTTATTCCCTCTTGTTGATTATATACCTTAGTAACAAGTCTTTCTTTATTTCTTACAATGACTCCATTTTCATCACATTTGTTTCTAAAAACCTATTTTACACCAATTACATTTGTTTCTTTAGTTCTTTCAACCAAAGTCCAGACTTGATTCCTTTCAAATTCATTTAGTTCATCTTTCATTTCATTAATCCAATCTTCATCACCTAAGGACTCACTTTGAGTTTTAGGTTCAAATTGAGATAGAAAATTAAAATGTTATATTTCATTTATCAAGTAATTTATGTTCCTTACAGGTTGATTTACATCACCAATGATATTTTCACTAGGATGATTTCTAAGAAACAATTGACTTGGGTTTTATAAAACCTTTTCATCAACATAAGATGGAAATTTTTATGGCGTAAATGTTTCAAAAACATTTTCTTGAGTATTTTCCTTGTCAGAAGAGTTTTCAATTGTAAGTTGATAATCAGTTTTTGAAAATACATCAGTTAATGTAGGTGAGGATTTTTTTAAAAAAAAGGGGGTCAGTTTCATCAAATTTAACATGAACTTTTTCTTCAATAGTATAATAGTTTTTATTAAAAACTCTATAATACTTAGAAGTTATGGAATAACCTAGAAAGATTCCTTCTTTGGATTTGGGTGAGAATTTGTGTAAATTATCTTTTGTATTAAATATGAATACCTTGCATCCAAATACTCTGAAGTATGAAACTTTAGGTTTTCGACCAGTCCATAATTCATAAGGTGTTTTATTAAGAAAATTTCTAGTTAAAACATGATTTATAGTATAACATGCAGTACTAACAGCTTCAACCCAGAAATGCTTAGAAATTGAGTATTCACTCAACTTGGTTCTCATCGTTTCTTAAAGAATATGATTTCTTCTCTCAACAACACCATTTTGCTGAGGGGTTCTTGGGGCTGAAAAATTTTGAGTAATACCTTTCTTACTACAAAAGGTTTTAAAATCTGAATTTTGAAATTTACCATAATGATCACTATGTATAGTTATCAATGGTAGGTTTTTCTCATTTTTAATTTGGGCTCTAAAAGTTTTGAAATATAAAAAGTATTCAGATTTCTTTTCTAGAAAATAGACCCATGTAAATCTAGTATAGTCATCAATTAAAACAAATACATAGTATTTGAATCCAATGCTTCTAGTTTGTGTAGAACCAAAAATATCCATGTGAACTAACTATAAAGCATTAGAAGTTGAAACTTCATTGATTTATTTAAATCTAGATTTATGTTTCTTTCCATATTTACAGGGATCACAAGCTTTTAAGAATTATACCTAAGATCCAATAAATCCTTACCAAGACTTTTCTTAGAAAGTTTACAAAGGTTTCTAAGGTTTCAATGTCCTAAAATTTTATTCCATAACCAAGATTGGTCTTCCATTGAACTTAATCAAGATAATTCCTAGATCCTAAGGTCTTCTAAGTCAAGTGTGTATACATTCTCATGCCTATGGGAAGAAAGAATGAATTCATCCTTGGAATTTTGAACTAAACACTTATCATTCCTAAAATTCACAAGGTATCCTTCATCACATAATTGAATTATACTAATAAGTTTATTCTTAATACCTTTGACAAACAAAAAATTTGAAATTAAAACTTTACCGAGGAAAATAATATTACCTATACCAACAATCTTTCCTTGAGCATTATCTCTAAAGGAAACTTTTAGACCTTTTGTTTCAATAATCTTTTCAAATAAATCTTTGTTTCTGGTCATGTGTCGAGAACAACCCCTATCCATGTACCAAGTATTGTTGTTGGTACTTTCTTTATTTTCCTAAAAAACAATTAGTTTTTTAGAACCCAAACTTGTTTGGATCTAGAAATGTTAGATAAAATAATTTTAGGTATCTACATTTTTTTTTCAAAATGAGATTTATGAAATCGTAAATATTGAGTTATTTTAAGAGAACAATTTATTTCCCAATGTCCACCACATTGACATTTATTACAGAATGGTTCACTTTGAGGAACAAAATAGTTATTACTAAAAATGGTTTTTGAGTGAGTTTATCTGAATCCAAATGTATTCCTTAAAGGAAAAATTTGAGAATACATCTTATCAAAAAAAATACCACATGTAAAGTTTTATAAAAGTTTTTTAAGAGAAAAGATTTCAGATTTCGGTCTAATGACTAAATTTTCATTCTCACAAGAAATTGTTTTGGAATTATTTTTCGTTTCAAAAACACTTTTCTTTAAAACAATTTTTTCAAAGTCTTTAGAAAGTTTATCCTTCTCAGAACTTACTTCCTTAATATACTTTGAAGTATTTTCAAAGTCAAGAGTTTTATGATCAAGATCTTTTGACATATCTGATACCTCTTTTGTAAGAAAAGATATTCTAAAATTTTCCTTATCAAGATTTTTCTTGAGTTTTGAATTTTCATTCTCAAGTAATTTAGAAAATCTAGAAACTTCTTCAAAGGAAGGTAAATTTTCTTATACTGAGGAAGATTCATCATCCAATGAGTAAGAATGTTTCTCATAAGGGTAGTTAGTATTTAAAGATACATTTTTAAGGGATTCAGTATTGTGTACCTTAACCATGTAGCAATGATTTTCAATTGGTAGTCTAGCAATGAATCCTATATTTCTCTGACTAGAAGATTTGTAATCTGAGGATTCTTCTAATGAATCACCACCACTTTCACTCCAAGTATCATTTTCTTTCAAACCTTTCTTTGTCTTTGACTTGAAATACTTTTTATTGTTTCTTTCAAAAAATTTATTCTTTCTATATTTTCTTTTTAGTAAAGGATAATCTAGTGTAATATGACCTGCTCTTTTTCATTAATAACAAGTGACCTAAGAATCTTTCTTTTATTTTATATATTTCTTTTTGAATCTGTATTGAAAGTATTTCTTTAAAACAATCTTGTTCATCCTTCAAGCAAGATTGGCTAACTCATTATCTGAGTGATCACTATCACTTGATTCTGATATAAAAACTTTCTTAGCTTTGGATCTTGTCACCCTTTTTGGCATCTTAGCTTTGGATGTAGTAGTAAAGGTTACACTCCCATTACCATTCTTTTTCTTATTGAAATCAGCATCTCTTTTAATTCTAGTCGTGTGCTGAAGTAGAGTGCCAAATAACTCATCAAGAGTGATTTGAGTAAATTTCATGTTTTCATCAATAGCTGTCCTTTTTTATTCCCACTCATTAGGCATAATATCAATAATCTTTTCTACAAGTGATTCATCATCAAGACCCTTTTCACCCATAGATTTTAGACTATTGATGATTGTTATAAACCTTTGTTTCACCTTGCATACCAGTTCTCTATAAAGAAAAACTAAACCCATGATATTCTTCTCGAAGAATTGCACTTCTTGTTTCTATGAATTTGGATGTACCAAAATGTGTGACTTCTAATTTCTTCCAGATATAATTGGATGCTTCACAAGATGATATCTGACTATATATATTCTTGGTCATGTAACACAAAAAATTATTGTGTACCTTGTAATTTAGTTGATATTCTTGCTTCTCTTGATTGGTGAAAGTAATAACTTCTTTGTGTGTAATTCTGTAACCTCCAATAAGCATGATAAAGTTGTATACTCCAGTATTAATAACAAATGTCTTAATTTGATCTCTCCAGTACTCATAATCATTCCTATCAAATATAGGTATTCTAGTTGGATTTATATTATCAATTGATCCAATATTCATTCCTACAATCTTATAAAACAATACTTTTCCACTCCACACGTTAGTGTAATAATTTGTTATAAACAAAAGATTTGTAAAATAAATACAAATGTAGTGCCAACAGAAATATAGAAAGTAATACAATAGTAGAAACCTCCTTTTATATCAATTGTTGGATTGTAATATAGATATATATGTATATTAGATGGAACAATACAAGAGGGGGTGAATTGTAAGTTTAAAAACATTGTATTTAAAAACTTAAGATAGAACTTAGTTTAAGAGGTCTTAAACTAATACAATTCACAATCAATACAATTTACCACAATGTTATTGGATCTGATATATATGATATGATGTAATACTATAAGTAATGTAAAATAATTGTGTTCTAATTGAATACAATGATCAGATTAATACAAATGAAAAAGATTCTACCATATAGCATATATAATCTATTAATACAATATGAATTGTAATTGAAACAATTACAATTGAATTGAATATGAAAAGAAAGAGGAAACAATACAATTCCCTTTATAATACAAATAGCAGTGGAAATATAAAAGTATTACAATTCTTTTAACCCAAAGAGAAGGGTATCCTTTCACCTAGGATAGAAGGTTTGTCTTACCACCACCTTGTTAGGCCCTCGATACGATGATCGGCACGTCTATCTTGTTATCCTTGAAAACCCTCAATTTTATAGGTAATCAGCACCTCTGTATTTCATATGCTTGAAAGCCCTCAATATGATGATTAGTCGCACTATCTGCCTATCCCTGGTATCCCTCGATTGTTATCACCTAATCGGTTGCACAAAGAAAAACAAAGCACTTGCTGAAATAAAAAAGTTAAGAATGGGTCATTCACGTTTTATAATTCCAAGGCTTTCACACGAAGTAAGAGAGAAGTCATAGCGTCTCTCACAAGAACTTGATAGAAGAAAAGTTTGATCAAAAGTACTTTCTCTATTTAAAATGACCTTCTATTTATAGGCCTCAGGTTGCAACGGTCATATTTTCTCCAACAGTCATATTTCTTTGAAAAAATCGGAGGGACTTGGACACCAGGAATTGTAACGATCATAAACACGACATTTTTTTGATTAGTTTATAACTAACTCCATGACATCATTTTGGTTACAAACAAAAGATATATGAAAATGATAACAAGATTACAATTGATATGGAACAAATGTTTTGATAAAAATAATAAAATCATGCATGAGATAAAAATAAAACATGAGTACGGTTAATATTACTTAGTGAAATTTATTGATATGATGCAAAGTGAGTACGATTCACAATGTGGGTACGATGAACACAGTAAGTACGGTAGACAGTTAGTACAATAAATAGGGTCATTATGATCGACAGAGTTAGTATGATTGATAGAGTCAGTGTAAGGGTTGGTGTCCTGAGAACCAACTATTTTGTACTTTGATTACATAAAAGTTCACTTATTATATATTGTTCATTTTTCTACATGACTATAATATAATAATGTCATGGAATATTTTTTTCATTGATAAGGTCATGGAAGATCCCCGCTATGATGAGAACCTTGAAATGATATAACAATATTCTTAAATAAATTTCTACGGTTGGATGACATACTATGATAGGACACATAGTATACAGACCGTCATGTGCGAGTACTCGTAAGAAGATGAGACTCTCTCTTATGGAGTTCGCAATTGGTAATCTCCAAGATGGTAGATTATGAGAACATACCTACCAATACAAATTCTGCATGTCTTGGTGTCATCAGACATTTCTATCTATGAGCATGTGTAATGGTCCACATAATGGAATATTATCATTAACTCATGTCATGACTCGCGCACTTAGATTTACTGACGAAAACCATCATGCAAACAGTTGGCAGGAAGTAGGGTAAGTTGGGTGCGTCACGAGTGACATGTTGTTAATGGATAAGTCGATGAAGGACCTGTCCCCTCCATTTATGGAAGTTTGTAATGTCTCGACCCGACTTACCATTCAACCCGGTAGCCAGACCGATCGCCACATGGCCTCAAGCGCATCTCCCCAAACACCAGAGTTTGCTGACTAGCAGCGAGGGCCTAGGTGAGTCTGTGGGGAGACTATGCCCTCATTAACAAAGTATCACAGCAGAATACAAACATACAATAGCAGAAGAAGGTAACCAGTAGAAAACACATTGACAGCAGAAACAGATAACAATAGAAGGATCTGACATATATATAATGGTTAAATGGTACAAGAGTCTAGAAAATATCCAAAGATGGTACAGGTCAATACAGTACAATACAAGTGTACAAAACACCAAAAAGTATCCCCTGTCGCATCGCAAGCCTCAGTTTGCTCCCGTGCACTCCTACTCAGAGCAACAAGTCAAGTACCTGTACTAGGGAATTTCCCCTTCTCATTACTTGGAATCATATAATCTTCTTGGGTCCAAAAACATGACCCAAACAGGGTGTGAGACTAAATCCCAGTAGGCAACCACCAAAGATCCATGCTAATCTGTCAGTGAATATATAAACAGGCAGTGTAATATGGAAACAGTAAATAAGGGAAACTAGCAAGACCGACCCAAACTTGTGCTTTGTCTTGACGTCGCTTCAAGTATCCATTCCATTCATTAATCACTTCATTCATTTGTTCAAACCATTCCTTGAGCCCGTTCTTGGAATACTCAAATCGGAAACCAGACATCACTCAAGGAGAAAATCCACCAACACCCTACAAGCCCATTCCGGTGAACCTCTAGGAACCCGGCATTGCTCTACAAGCCCGTTCTGGTGAACCTCCTAGGTACCCAGCCTCTATCTAGGTGCGGTATAGTCCGTCATCTGAGCCCGTCCCCAGGATCCTATAAATAAGATCCGGGTATCACCCATGACATATCATTCCCTGTTGATTCCGTCCATGGAATCTCACTCTGGCTCTATGATTCAGTCTGAATTTCAGTAACAAGTCTTGTATGAGTCCGTCCATGGCAACTCACATTGGTTCCATATTTCACCCATGACTTTGTGTCACATTTTCAGCAGTTCAAAAGCATTTAACTCATGAGGGCTAGAAATTCAAGAATTAACATACAAGGTTCAAGGGGAAACACTCCATCCCATACCCGAAACCATTTCAATTACAATTTCATCTTATTGCAATTCCATTCATATTCAATTTCCATTTTTAACAACCCACAAGGGAAATGAAAGGCATGCCGCATGGCATCCTAAGTCAAAATCCTTAAAAGATCCATTCACGGCAATGCACCCAAGGGGTGGTTCCTATCCAAGGTATACAACCTAACTCAAGCACATACCATCCTATTCAGATTACCTACAACATACTAGGTAATAATAAGGTTAAATTTGAGGTTCAAGCGACATCCCAAAAGTGGTCGCGTGGCACTCCGGCATATATAAACAGCTTGACAATCAACGAAAAGCATGAGACCACCTACCTTAGGTTCGTACTAGATATCTCATCTAGTATCAGGCTCTAATTCATCCTGGTTTGGAGGAAATATGAATAACAGACGAAGAACAAGAATTTAGGGCATATGAGCCTTAATCCAATCTGCGTTCATTATAACCAGAAAAATCAAGAAGGATTAAAAAGGAATTGAGGACTTACCGTTGTGGATCTAACAAGACGAACAACGGTTGAAACGGAGATCGGACGGAGGAACAGGATCAAAATCCCTCTGAAGCCTCTTGAGAGCTCTCCCAGACGCCTCACCCTACTGTGTGGTTCAATAGAATAGGTTTATGTTTAGGTTTTATAAAAAATTAATCAATTTAATTAAAAATTAATTAAATTTCAAAACACAGTAGGTCGCACGGTTTACCCGCACGGCCTAACAAACCGTGCGGAGACCGTGCAGACCTTCCTAGAAGGAAAGGGGCAACCGCACGGCCACCCCACATGGTTTCCTCAAACCGTGTGCGAGCTGTGCTCCAGCCTCTACCAAGCCTGCACCAAGGCGCACGGTTTACCCATCCCATGAGCAGGCCATGTGAAAACCATGTGCCAGGCCATTTCCAGCCTAAAACTTTGTTTTGGGCTCCAAAGAAGCCCCGGACACCTCCATAAGTCCCTCGGTCAAGTTAGGTGTCCACACTAGGCCTCAAAAGAACAGTTAAACTGAAAAGAAAAGAATTTGTACCTAGTACGAAAACCCGAGTTCTTACAATATTCCCCCCTTATAGCAATTCGTCCCTGAATTGTTCTCTGAAGTGTTGTCAAGATTCGTCTACGAATAGCTCTGGCCCCTGAGCACGTACTTCGGCCTCCCGCTCCCAAGTCTCATCATGTAAACAGTCGTTCTTCCATAGCACCCGTACTAGAGGAACTGACTGGCCTCCGAGAACCTTTTTGCTCCTATCAATGATACAAATCGGATGCTCCTCAAAGGATGCATCTACCTAAAGCTCAACCTCCTCAGGCTGGAAGGTATGAGACGGGTCTGAATAGTATCTTCATAACTGAGAAACATGGAACACGTCATGCATGGCTCGGTACCTCTGAGGTAACTACAACTGATAGGCTACCAGCCTCACCCTCTCTAGAATCTCAAAAGGCCCAACATATATCGTCGATAGCTTACCCTGCCTTCTGATCCACCTATGTCCCAGCCTCGGTGAAACGAGCAAGAAAACTTGATCCCTGGCCTCAAACTCTAGGGGTCGTCTACGGCGATTAGCATATGACTTCTGAAAATACTGTGTGGTATCCATCCTCTTCTGTATCAACTGGACCTGCTCAGAAGTCCCCTAAACAAGACATGGTCCCAGTAAAGCTGCCTCACCTACCTCTAACCAGCATAGGGGTGATCAGCATGGCCTACCATATAAATCCTTGTATGGTGACATCTGTATAGTCGTCTGATAACTATTGTTATAGGAAAACTCAACTAGGGGAATATGCCTCTCCCATGAGCCCCCAAAATCCAGGACGCATGCTCGTAGCATGTCCTCAAGCACTTGTATCGTACGCTCTGACTGTCCATCAGTCTGAGGGTGGTATGTTGTGCTCAGAAGCACCTGTGTACCCAGCACCCTCTGAAAACTCTACCAGAAGAGTGACGTAAAATGAGCATACCTATCTGAAACAATGGTGTGAGGGACCTCGTGGAGTCGTACTATATCCCAGATATACAACCTTCCCAGCTCATCCACACTGAAGGTATCCTTGATCGGCAAGAAATGAGAAACCTTCGTGAGCCTATCAACCATAACCCACACAGCATTGTTACCTCAAGGTGACCTCGGTAACCCATTTATGAAGTCTATCGCAACATCATCCCATTTCCACTCTGGGATAGGTAACTACTGTAAAAGACCAACTGGCCACTGGTGTTCCACCTTCACCTACTGACAGGTGGAACATCTCGTGATAAAACTAGCCACTTCCCTCTTTATACCCGGCCACCAGTACTGTCGGCGCAAGTCACGATACATCTTAGTGACTCCGATATGAACTTACCAAAATCGAAACATGAAAATATCTCATCATATCCTCTCTAATATCCACTAGAACCCATACACATCCATGGATACGAAGAAATTCATACTCACCTATCGTCCAACCAGGAGGAGGGTCCTCACCTGACACACCTTCCTGTAGAACTAGGCCTTCTGAATCTGATAGTTGTCTCATCCTTACTCTGTCCAGGAGGGTATCATTCATAGCTAAAGATGATAGAAAATACTACCCTTGGATATTCTTCACGTCAAGATGTATCTTAGGGAACAAGGACATAAGATTCCATTCGTTGCTAGACTGATGCACTGCTTGTATTTGAGTCCTCCTGCTCAATGCATCGGCCACTACATTGCCCTTACCAGGCATATAAGCAAGCTCGAAATCAAAGTACTGTAGGTAGTCCACCCACCGTCGCTTCCTAAGATTCAGATCACGCTGAGTAACGATATATTTGAGGCTTTTTTGGTATGTGTACACCACAAAACGCTCTCCCAATAAATAGTGTCTTCAATGGCGCATCGCATGAACAACTACTGCTAGCTCAAGATCATGTGTCAGATAATTTCTCTCGTGTGGCCTCAGCTACCGAGATCCGTATGCCACGACTCTGTCACCCTGCATCAACACTGCACCCAACCCAATACCTAATGCATCACAGTATATCGTGTAACTCTTGCCCTGTTCTGGCAGTATCAGGACTGGTTCTGATATCAACCTTCCTTTTAGCTCCTGAAAGGCTGATTCTCAAGCATCTTTCCATACAAATTTCATGCCCTTCTTAGTCAGACTTGTCAACGGCACTGCTAAGCATGAGAAATCCTGTATGAAACGACGATAATAACCCGCAAGCCCCAAGAAACTTTGTATGTCAAAGACAGACTTCAGCTGTTCCCAAGAAACCATAGCTCTAACCATCTCGGGGTCTACAGACACTCCTATCTTAGAGATAACGTGGCCCAAGAAGTGAATATGATCCATCCAAAAGTGTCACTTAGTAATCTTTGCATATAGCTGATTCTCTCTTAGTGTACTCAGGACGATCTCAAGATGATTGGCATGGTCGTTTTGATTTCAAGAATACACCAAAATATCATCCACGAAAACCATGACGAACGAGTCCAAGTAAGGATGGAACACGCGATTCATAAAAGTCATGAAAACTGATGGCGCATTCGTGAGACCGAATGGCATAACCAGATACTCATATAAACCATACCTACTATGAAAAACTATATGTGGTATGTCAGCAGGTCGAACACGCACCTGGTGATACCCTGATCTCAAATAAATTTTTGAAAACACCCTAGCTCCTCGAATCTGATCAAACAGGTCATCTATCTGCGGCAAGGGATGTCGGTTTTTAACTGTTAGTTGGTTCAGCTTCCGATAGTCCACACACCGCCTTAGAGTCCCATCCACCTTTTTCTCAAAAAGGATTGGTGAACCCCACGGATAAGTACTGGGTCGAATAAAACCATTTTCCTCCAAATCTTTAAGTTGTTTCTTGAGCTCTATAAACTCTGTCGTAGCTATCTTGTAAGGAGGAATGGATACTGGTACAACTACTGGCACTAGCTCAATGGAGAATTACACTTATCTCTCAGGAGGTAAACCTGAAAAGTCTTCAGGAAAAACAACCCTGAAGTGCTCAACTACTGGAGGAAGGTCCGTTTGACTCACTCCCTGATCATCCAGAAACAAACTCGTGATCTGGGCTGTCATCTCACATGGCCCACGACGCTCTGGTCCATCTCGGCTTTCCTAGAGAACCCACTCGCCCTTAAGAGTAAACACTGCACCCTCTAGTGATGTGAAAATCACCCTCCGGCAGTAACAATCAATGTAGGCTCAGTAAGTTACTAGCCAGTCCATATCAAGAATGACATCAAAACCTGTCATTTCGAGAACATAAAGATCCCAAATGAAGTGACACCCTCCAACCTCAAGGGGGCACCCTCTTCACTGGCATACAACCTCTGCCCTAACTTCTAGTGGTGTTTCTAGAATCAAAACGCCATCATAAGATAACACAACAAGCCCAAGGATTTTCAATATAGGCGCAGATATAAAACTGTGTGATGCACCTGTATCAAAGAGGGTAGATGAAATAACAGATGCTACTAAGATCATACCTCTCACCGTAGACAGTCCCACTCCCTGATCCTCGGAAGTAGGCTGCACTAAATACATCTGGCATGAATCACGGCCCTGTGATACAACCTCACTACCCGGAGCTGGCCCACTCTGATGTCTCGGTGTACCCTGTGCCTGGCTACCTCTGCCATGACCACTACGTCAGCCTGATCGGTCAGTCGCACCCCAACTCCCTATCTGATAAGAAGCTTCCAACCCTGCTCCTGCATATGGAGTCGGTGCGGACCCTCTATCGTTGGCTGCTGGTGGAAAATTTCTGAAAAAACGTTGAAGATGACCCATCTTGCCACATGATCGGCACTCGACTGGGTCCCTCAGACACTACGGCTTCATGTGTCCCAGCCTACCGCACTGGTAGCACCTCAGATTGCTCACTGAAGATAGGCTCTGACTACTAGAATCACCGTGTGGAAGCTCCAGACGACGCTTCCTACTAACAGTCACTGCAGTACCTGATCTCGATGCTGAACCGCTCTGGCTCACACCTCCATCCTCTCTCAGGTTACGTTATGTGATTAGCGCCTGGTTCACAATTCCAGAAACGGTAGTCAACCTGAAGATATTTACCTGATATCGGATGTCATATCTCAGACCATCCTCAAAACGCCTGGCCCTCGACAGCTCATCACCCATCAGGATAGGTGCGAAGCGCTGAAGCTCAGTAAAATGGGTCAAGTATTCCATCACTGATAACGTGCCCTGTTCCAAACGCAAGAACTCCTAGGATCGATCGGCCCTCAAAGTCTCGGGATAAAAGAAATCATATAAGGCCGTATGAAACTCTAACCAAGCCATATTCCGATGACGATTCGACTGGGTGATCATGTCCCACCACCTCTTGGCGGAATCACGTAGCATGTACGTAGTAATCTTGATCCTCCTCTCTGGAGGCGTCTCCAAATGCTCAAAGATAGCTAGTATCGCCTCTAACTAGGACTCTATAGCCTGTGGCCCACCATCCTCTGAAAACGTAGGTGGATGCTGCTGCTGAAACTCACGCGTCAACTCTTCCATAGTCGGGGCAGGTCGCGGTGCTCCCTGAATGGTCTGCATAAAACGCAACAAGCTCTCATGGAACTGTGCCTCAGCACCTGTGTCTGGTATAACCACTGGTGCCGTAGCTGGAACAACCGGAGTTTCTTCTAGTAGCCCATGGCCTACCATCTCTGTAACATGGTCATCACCGCTCTCCCGACGTATGATTGGAGGTCGTCGTGGTGGCATGACTCTGCAATGCCAAACACACACCTCAGTTCAAGATTTTTAACGAGGTTCAAAACTCACGAGCACAAGAACCAGGACAGGACAGGTCAAGACCTTCCTAAAAACCATGTCAACCCACCACCTGCTTCTAAAGTTAGGACTGCATAAGGAACAGTCACCAAAAACCACTACAGTCACTACCTCTCGCCCGCTCAGAAGCCGGGTCTAGTTCAGGCTCTATTTTCAACATTCATTCTTTTAACATACCTTTGTTCAAAAGCTTTAACCAATGGTCCACCAAGTTCCGATCCTTGAGGGCCCATAACACCTCATGAATCAAAATTTGATGCCCATATAACCATGCAATTCAATTTCATTTAGCATTTATATCCCATTGGTGCATCATTTCCCAATACATAAGGGCCCATACACCTTATGAGTTGAAAGATGATGTCAGTATTCATTCATTTCACCCAATCTAACACAACAGTAGGCACACCTATCAATCACTATCAAAACACTATGCCATAGCTATCACAACACTTATCATAACAGCATTCCATATCTAATGCATCCTAGATATCATGGCATAATGCATGACATGTGATTCCTAACAAGGTGCCTATATAATCCATGAGATGGAAAACCCTCATCTCATAGGGTTTGAATGAAATAGAACCCACAATAATATAAATCGTATCAGCAAAAACCATGTGCATCACCCAACGGTGAAATCAGAACAACTGTAATAATCAAAACCAGAAACACAATTCCATACGAGGCAACTTGGATTTTCCCTGTACGCGGGTTTGCAACTCCCGGGCATAGTTTATTACCAAAGTCCCTTCCCTTCCTACTCATGTCTATAGTCGCCAAATAGTAAGTCAAATCAGAAAAGGAAAACCCCACTAATACCACTTTGTAACGTCCCGACTTGACTTACCATTCAATCTGGTAGCTGGACCGGTCGCCACATGGCCTCAAGCGCATCTCCCAAAATGACAGAGGCTTCCGACTAGCAGCGAGGGCCTAGGTGAGTCTGTGGGGAGACTATTCCCTCATTACCAAAGTATCACAGCAAAATACAAACATACAATAGCAGAAGAAGGTAACTAGTAGACAACACATAGACAGTAGAAACAGATAACAATAGAAGGATCTGACATATATATAATGGTGAAAATGGTACAAGATTCTAGAAAATAGCCAAAGATGGTACAAGTCAATACAGTACAGTACAAGTGTACAAAACACCAAAAAGTATCCCATGTCGCATCGCAAGCCTCAGCTTGCTCCCATGCATTTCTACTCAGAGCAGCAAGTCAAGTACCTGTACTAGGGCGTTTCCCCTTCTCATTACCTGAAATCATATAATATGATTGGGTCCAAAAACAAGACCCAAACAGGGTGTAAGACTAAATACCAGTAGGCAACCACCAAAGATCATTGTTAATCTGTCAGTGAATATATAAACAGGCAGTGTAATATGGAAATCAGTAAACAAGGGAAACTAGAAAGAACGAACCAAGCTTGTGATTTGGCTTGATGTCGCTTCAAGTATCCATTCCATTCATTAATCACTTCATTCATTTGTTCAAACCATTCCTTGAGCCCGTTCCTGGAATACTCAAATCGTAAACTAGGCATCACTCAAGGAGAAAATCCACCAACACCCTACAAGCCCATTCCGGCAAACCTCTAGGAACCCGGAATCTCTCTACAAGCCTATTCCAGCGAACCTCCTAGGTACCCAGGCTCGCTCTAGGTGTGGTATAGTCCATCATCTGAGCCCATCCCCAGGATCCTATAAATAAGATTCAGGTATCACCCATGAAATATCATGCCCTGTTGAGTCCGTCCATGGAATATCACACTGGATCCATGATTCACTCGGCATTTCAGTAACAAGTCTTGTATGAGTCTGTCCATGGCAACTCACATTGGTTTCATAGTTCACCCATGACTTTGTTTCACATTTTCAGAAATTCAAAATCATTTAACTCACGAGGGCTAGCAATTCAAGAATTAACATACAAGGGTCAAGGGGCAACACTCCATCCCATACCCGAAACCATTTCAATTACAATTTCATCTTATTACAATTCCATTCATATTAAATTTCCATTTTTAACAACCCACAAGAGAAAGGAAAGTCATGCCTCATGGAATCCTGAGTCAAAATCCTTAAAAGAACCATTCAAGACAATGCACCCACGGGGTGGTTCCTATCCAAGTTATATAACATAACTCAAGCACATACCATCCTATTCAGATTACCTACGACATGCTAGGTAATAATAGGGTTAAATTCCAGGTTCAAGCAATGTCCTAAAAGTGGGTGTGCGGCACTCCGACATATATAAACAGCTTTACAATTAGCAAAAAGCACGAGACCACCTACCTTAGGCTCGTACTAGATAGCTCGTCCAGTATCAGGCTCTAATTCATCATGGTTTGGAAGAAATCTAAATAACAGATGAAGAACGAGAATTTAGGGCATATGAGCCTTAATCCAATCTGTGTTCATTATAAGAAAAAGAATCAAGAAGGATTAAAAAGGAATTGAGTAATTACCATTGCGGATCTAACAAGACGAACGGCGGTTAAAATGGAGATCGGATGGAGGAGTAGGATCAAAATCCCTCTGAAGCCTCTTGAGAGCTCTCCCAGGCACCTCCCCCTACTGTGTGGTTCAATAGAATAGGTTTAGATTTAGGTTTTATAAAAATTTAATCAATTTAATTAAAAATTAATTAAATTTCAAAACACAGTAGGTCGCACGGTTTACCCACACAGCCTAACAAACTGTGCGGAGATCGTGCGGACCTTCCTGGAAGGCAAGGGGCAACCGCACGGCCACCCCGCATGGTTTCCTAAAACTGTGCGCAGGCCGTGCTCCAGCCTCTACCAAGTCTGCACCAAGGCGCACGGTTTACCCAGGCTATGCGCGAGCCATGCGCAAACCGTGTTCCAAGCCATTTCCAGCCTAAAACTTCATTCCGGGCTCCGAACAAGCCCCAGACACCTCCGTAACTCCCTCTGTCAAGTTAGGCATCCACACTGCCATGAAACCTTCTTGATGAGATATTGAGACAAAGGGATTAAATTACACAATAAGAATTTGTATGAGGTGATACGTCAATACGGCGTCAACTTCTTTCTCTTGGGTGCCTTGACCCATTTCTAGACAGTAATATTGGACTTTAGGAAAGCCCGCCTAATGCCAATGAGAAAGAGGCCTAGAGGGTCACACACTAAGTGTATTCAAGTATCTCAAGTAGAATAATGATTATTCTCGTGCATGGTTTAATAATTATTCAAGGAAGCCTAAATAGTTTTAATGTTGGAGGAAGAATAAAATAAAACAATTACACTTTTTGTATCAATGATTACACGCCGTGTAGTTTTATTTTGAAAACAAGTACACGTTGTGTATTATTAAATGTACACACCGTGTAGTTTTCATTTTGGAAAGGAAATGAATAAATGAAAACAAGATATACACGCCGTGTACATTGAATTTACATTCCGTGTAGTTTTCAATGAAAAATAAGTACACACCATGTATTTATTAATACATGTCGTGTAGTTTTTCCAGTCGATATTTTGAGGAAATATTGTTTTATTAAATGATATTTATTATAATAAGTGTGGGAACATGTCAAGTAATTAATCACTCTATGTGGGGTTTTCAAAAGGGATTTAATGAAATAAATAAAATGCATAACGCATTTATTTATTTTCATAACTCTACAACCTCAAACCTAATTATAAATATCCTCACAACCCCAACTCTTTTCTTTACATAAGAGAATCGTTGTGCACAAAAACTCTGGAGAATTCTTTCAAGGCTGAAATAACCTCTTCCTCCAAGAACTCTCTCAAGACCGAGAGAGATCGTCTTCCATCGGATCAAGACGATCTAAGGAGGACAACACAAGAAAAGGTTTCTCCACGCTAGCACCCTGAGACTCCTTTGGAGACGTCCCGAGATATGAGGTACACATGTGGATCACTGCTAGAGGAAGTCTACACTTGTCTTCTGCGACGCAATAATGAATCACATCAGAACGTGATCAAGAACATCAACGAAGAAAGAACACCCAAAAGGTATTTATTTTAAATTGATTAAATTAATTATAATAAACCTGTAATGATCCTACTTTTTGGTTCTAGTACTTTCCTTTTCTTTGTCTATTTCTGTGATTCGATCCATGGAGACTGGCGTTTATCATCGTATTGATCTTGGATTGATCATTGTTAATGACAAAAATCCAAGTGGGCACATCCACCCACGCGCTTCCACTGCGCCCAGAACCTTCAATTGGTATCAGAGTGAGGTTACAACGTTGATTATAGTTATTTAATTTTCATTGATAATTTACGTATTTATATTTGATTCAATTCGAAATAAATCGTTCTATAAATCTGAATAAACGAGATCTATTCTTCCTCCTTCGTTTCTCGATTCATATCACAGAAACGGCCTTTTAATTTTAATTTTGATTAAAATAAAAATGAGGATCTCATCTGGAGGAGCCACTCTTTCTGTCTGTACAAAACAGGAATACACGTCATGTAATAAAAACTACATGTTGTGTACTTAGGTTCAATGAACCGGTACTGGTCCTCCAAACCACGCCGTGTGAATTGATTACACCTAAGTATTTAACACCCCGTGTTGACCAGAATTAAATGGAATGTGGGAACTGGAATACATGGAATGTATGTTAGAGCAACACATTGTGTAGTCTGATCCAGCCCAAGTGAAACCATGTACAAAGGAGAAGTCGCGTACCACGTACACGGGATCGCCAGGCCGGTTACCACGTAACAAGGAAGTACACGCCGTGTATGATTTATCTACACATTGTGTACTCCAAAATTTCCAAAGTAAAAAATAACACACCAAATCCCCCAGTGTGTACTTTGGATAAAAGGTGAAAAGAAATACACGCCGTGTAAATATAAACTACAAGCCGTGTACTTTCCAAAAATTTCACCAGGTTTCCTCCAAAAGTACAAAGCCTTGTACAGGGGATATGGATGAGAATAATCTTGAGGAAATTCATAAAGGAATTTAAGATAAAGAATTTATTAATTATAATATCATAATTAATTGAATTCAAGCGTGACTTATCTTGAATAATAGAACGATTAAAAGAATTTGAATTCTAAATATGCGTAAATGTCATTGCATGCTATGGATGATCATGAGCTTGATCAAAGACCCTTTGTATGTGTGTATGGTTTCATTTAAATTTGTTTCATTTAAATTCATTGGCCTACGATCCTTATTCCAATAAAATTTAGGGCCTGTGTGCCCATGGTTTCTTTAATGTAAACCCCATGTAATGGAGGATCTCCCAAGCTAGAGGAGACGGTTTGAAATCCGAAGCTGAGGTGAAACCAACCCAAGAAGATACAAAGGTGGAAAGGTGGGAGCTGCAAAACACAAACCATCAGGTTCAAGGTGTTTTCCCTAGGTCAGGTTTAGATTATCAAAACTGCTAGATAAGCTAACCAATAGAATCTCATGATCATGCCATCTTATTTTAATTCTATCTAATTGCATGGTTTATTTATTATGTATGTGTTGTCGCGATCACATAATTAATAAAAAAGCATGCAAAGATGGAATAAAATAAAACCAGACTATGCGTAAACATTATCAGAACATGGTTAATCACTTAAGCTAGCATCACTTAATATTAACAATCATGTGATAATGAAAAACTACTCATAAAAGATTAAAATCCCTCAATACCATATTAAGTCACACCAATCCTTCTGTTACTTGATTAAGGGAAAGACTCAATAAAACTATGTGTTTGACCAACCCTTGTTGGGACACTTACTTTTATAAAGGAATCCCTTATGAAAGGTTTCAGGTTGACTTTACCATATTACATCAAGAGGAGTATCCCTTGCTAGACTTGATGTAATATTGGAGGCAAGAGTTGAGGAAATACAAGTTAGGATTTCAGGATTGTGGAGTCCACTCAACAGATCAAGGAACTGTAAGCTCACAGTTGGAAAAGACCTACCTACCTAAATACCTTCAAATATCTTGACCAACCCTTGTTGGGGTTGTGTGAAGGGGAATATGGATCCTTGCCACTAGAATGTCAAAGCAACTAGACATTTCGAATTCAATGGTGAGGTACATTGGGACTTGATAAAATATTGGGAGAATTAATAAATTTATTTATTATTTTTCATAAAATGTAATCAAAAGGTACTGATAAATCTTCTCTTTTAATTTGTAGAATCTAAATGAAAAACTCGTCAACCACATTTTCTCTATGATTAATTCTAGATAAAGACAATATCCTCACCAGAAGTAACTTTCGGGAATGGTTTAGGCGTCTTCGGGTTATCCTACACCATGAAATAATGTTTTACATGCTGGAGTCCTCACTTCCTGATTCTCCTGCCCTAGGGGTGAGTGATGAAGATTTCCTGGTCTATGATCAACATTTGATCGATGCACTCGATGTTCAATGTTTGATGTTGTCATATATGTCTAGTGAGTTCATGAATTCTCATGAATACATGGATGCCTACAGCATGCTCGAGCACCTCTATGGTCTATACCAGGAGAGAGAAAGATAGGAAAGGTTTGAGATCTCCAAGGCTCTATTTTAGAGCAAGCTTGGAGAGGGTGCCCCAGCCAAGCCTCATGTAGTCAAGCTCATTGGCTACATTGAGCGCTTGGAGGTTCTAGGGTTTAAACTCCCCGAAGAACTGGGTACTGATCTCATTCTTGCATCACTCCCACAGATCTTCTCAAACATTGTTTTGAACTTCAACATTAACAACATTGGGAAGTCTCTGTCTGATCTTCTTATCCTCATTCCCCAAGTGGACAATGACATGAAGCGTGAAAATCATTCTGTCCTCATGGTGAATAAAAGGAAAGTGAAGGCGAAGATCTTTAATCCCAAAGCATCTTCAAGGCCTTCCAAGAAAAGGAAGATCAAAGGGGAGTCAATAGAACAGGAGGTTGTTTGTTTCGCATGTGGAAAGAAGGGCCACTAGAAGAAAAACTGCACCCAGACAAGGAAGCAAGGGGAAGATTCAGGTGTGTTTGTTATCGAATGAAATCTATCTATTTCTACCAATTGGGTATTAGATACTGGTTTTGGTGCTCACATATGTATCCAAATATAGGAACCAAGTAGATTCAAAAAGATTGATCGAGGTGAGGTAGATCTACAAGCAGCCAATGGAGCCAGACTTGCTATCTTAGCTGTCGGGGACTACCACCTCACATTGCCAACTGAAATGATCTTGGTGTTAAAGGGTTTTTATTATGTGAATTATGTTACTAAAAACATTATTTCAGTATCCATATTAGATACTGATGTATTCATGTTCAAGTTTGGAAATGAGTGTTGCTACTTTTATAAAGATAGCATTTGTTTTGGTAGGGAACATTTATATAATGGCCTTTATGTGTTAGACTACACAAACCAAGTAATGGCAATCGATGAAAAAGTCAATTCACATGACTCATACCACACCCAACTTTGGCATCACCAACTAGGTCATGTCAATGAGAAACATTTGACAAAATTACATCAATATGGGTATTTAGATTCTTTTGAACTAAAACCACTTGGTGTATGTCATGCGTGTCTACAAGGCAAAATGACCAAAGCCCCATTTAGTGGGAAAGGTCAAAGGTCTAAAGAGCTTCTAGAATTAGTTCGCACATATGTGTGTGGACCATTTCCAGTTGAATAAAGGGGTGGGTTCTCGTACTTCATAACTTTTATTGATGATTTTAGTAGATATGGATATATTTACTTAATGAGGTATAAGTCAGATTCTTTTGATTGGTTCAAAGAATACAAGAATGAAGTTGAGAACCAGCTTGGTAAGAATATTAAGAAAATCTACTCAGATAGAGGAGGATAATATCTTAATCATGACTTCATTGATTTCTTATAGGAGTTTGGGATTCTATCTTAACTCACTCCTCCTTACACACCTCGGTGGAATGGTGTAAGTGAAAGGAGTAACCACACCCTATTGGACATGGTGAGATCAATGATGAGTCATAAGAGTATTTCATTATCCTTTTGGGGATATGCATTACAAACAGCAGCACACATACTAAACCAAGTACCAACTAAATCGATAAATGGTATTCCATATGAGTTATGGAGTGGACGCAAATCCATGTTATCAAATTTACATGTGTGGGGTAGCGAAGCATTTTTTAAGGCCTCTTTAGGTAACAAACTTTCACCCCAAGGCACAAAGTGTATCTTTATAGGATATCCTAAGGAAACAAGGGGATATTACCTATACAACACCTCATAAAAAAAGGTTATAGTGGCAAGACACGCCATATTCCTTGAGAGGGAGCACATCTCCAGAAGAGATAGTGGGAGCGAGATAGACTTCAATGAAGTCGAGGCTCAAGATACATAGGAGTTGGTACAAGAACAGATTCCAAAAAGCCCCGTGGAAGAACAATCTGTTCCAGAGACACAAGAACTACATAGGATCATGAGAGAGGTGAGAGAACCAGAATGATATGGTTTTCTTGTCACCGAGGATAGTGACTCATTATTGGTTGACAATAATGATCCACTTACCTACAAGGAAGTAGTTGAAGGCACAGATTTTGCCAAGTGGAAAGAATCCATGAATTCTGAAATGGATTCTATGTACCAAAACCAAGTCTAGATTTTGGTAGATTCTCTAGTTGATGTAAAGCCTATTGGTAAATTCAAGAAGAAAATGGACATGGAGGGGAAATTCAGTACCTATAAGGCATGAATGGTTGCAAAAGGTTTTAGACAGGGTCAAGGAAATGACTATGATGAAACCTTTTCACCGGTTGTGATGCTGAAATCCATCAGAATATTATTGGACATTGCCACTTACCATGACTTTGAAATTTGGAAAATGGATGTCAAAACAGCATTCCTTGATGGGAACCTCTAGGAAGATGTCTACATGACACAACCTGAAGGGTTTGTGACTCCAAAGGATGCCAACAAGGTATGCAAGTTGTAGAAATCCATTTATGGATTAAAACAAGAATCAAGGTCATGGAACATTTGTTTTAATGAAGCTGTAATGTAATTTGGATTTGTTAAGAACGAATGTGAGCCTTGTGTCTACAAGAGTTTTAGTGGAATTGAAGTCATTTTCCTAATAGTATATGTTGATGACATATTACTAATTGGAAACTAAGTACCTATCTTAAATTCAGTTAAGGAATGGCTGTATAAATGATTCTCCATGAAATATTTGGGAAAGGTAGTATATATTTTTGGGATCAAGATCCATCGTGATAGATCCAAGAGAATGCTGGGCCTGAGTCAAAGTACATAAATTGACAATATACTGAAGAGATTTAGTATGGAACAGATCAAGAGGGGATTGTTTCCAGTGTCACATGGCATTCATCTTTCTAAGAAAATGTTTCCTCAGACACATGAGGAAAGAAATAGAATGGAAAGGATCCCTTACACATCCACTATTGGGTCAGTCATGTATGTTATGCTATGTACGAGGCTAGATGTTTCTTACGCATTAAGTGAAGTAGGAAGATATAAGGTTGATCCAGGAGACCTCCATTGGATGGCAGTCAAGACTATCCTTAAGTATCTGAGGTGTGCTAAGGATATTTTTCTGGTTTATGGAGGAGATGAGGAACTAGTCATCAGAGGACATGTAGATGCTAGTTTCCAGACTGATCAAGATGACATGAAGTCACAGACTGGATACATCTTCAGTTTGAATGGAGGTGCAGTGAGCTGGAAGAGCTCAAAGCAAAGTGTGGTGGAAGATTCTACAGTGGAGTCTGAGTATATCGCAGCTTCTAAGGAAGCTAAATAAGTAGTATGGATGCTAAGCTTCATCCAAGAGCTAGATGTAGTACCGAGTAGTAAATATCCTATCACACTCTATTGTGATAATACTGAAACGGTGTCACTTGCAAAAGAGACAAGGTCACATCAGTGGACAAAGCACATACTTCAAAAGTATCATCTCTTGAGGGATTTTTCTCAGAGAGGTGAAGTTGCAGTGAGCAGTATTTCCACGGAAGACAATGTGGAAGACCACTTGACTAAAGCCTTGACTCAACAGAAATATGATCATCATGTGAGGTCTAGCAGACTAAAAGTCGTATGCAGTTGGCTCTAGTCCAAGTGAGAGTTTGTAAGGGTTGGTGTCCTAAGAACCAACTATTTTGTACTTTCATTACATGAATGTTCACTTATTATATATTGTTCATTGTTATTCATGACTATAATATAATAATGTCCTGGAATATTTGTTGCATTGATAAGGTCATGGAAGATCCCCGCTATGATGCGAACGTTGAAATTTTATAACAATATTCTTAAATAAAGTTCTATGGTTTGATGAAATACTATGATAGGACACATAGTATACAGAACATCATGTGCGAGTACTCGTAAGAATACAAGACTCTCTCTCATAGAGTTTGCACTTGGTAATCTCCAAGATGGGAGATTATGAGAACAGACCCACCAGTAGCAATTCTGCATGTCTTGGTGTCATCAAATATTGCTATCTACGAGCGTGTGTAATGGTCCTTAGACTGGAAGATTATCATTAACTCATGTCATGACTCGCGCACTTAGATTTACTGACGAAAACTGTCACGCAGACAATTGGCGGGAAGTAGGGTACGTTGGGTGCGTCATGAGTGACATGTTGTTAATGGATAAGTCAAGGAAGGATTTGTCCCTTCCATTTATGGAAGTTGATATCTCATCCCTTTGATTGAAATAGAACCATCGCATTAAATTCCATGGCCATAGAGTAAACGATGAGTTTATTTCAGGTAGTCAAAGAACGAAGGATCAAGCATATAGGTTTATGGCATTGCCATGAAACCTGCTTGATGAGATATCAAGACAAAGGGATTAAATTACACAGTAACCATTCGTATGAGGTGATACGTCAATGCGGCATCAAATTCTTTCTCTTGGGTGCCTTGACCCGTTGCTAGACAGTAATCTTGGACTTTAGGCAAGCCCACCTAATGCCAATGAGAAAGAGTCCTAGAGGGTCACACACTAAGTGTATTCAAGTATCTCAAGTAGAATAATGATTATTGCCATATGTGGTTTAATAATTATTCAAGGAATCCTAAATCTTTTTAATGTTGGAGGAAGAATAAAATAAAACAAGTACATGCCATGTATCAATGATTACACACCGTTTAGTTTTATTTTGAAAACAAGTACACGCCGTGTATTATTAAATGTACACGCCGTGTAGTTTTCATTTTAGAAAGGAAATTAAAAAATGAAAACAAGATATACACGCCATGTACATTGAATGTACATGCCGTGTAGTTTTCAATGAAAAAAAATTACACACCGTGTATTTATTAATACATGCCGTGTATTTATTAATACACTCCGTGTATTTATTAATACACGCCGTGTATTTATTAATACACTCTGTGTAGTTTTTCCAGTCGGTATTTTGAGGAAATATCGTTTTATTAAATGATATTTATTATAATCAGTGTGGGAGCATGTCAAGGAATTAATGACTCGACATGGGGTTTTCAAAAGGGAGTTAATGAAATAAATAAAACTCATAACGCGTTTATTTATTGTCATAACTCTACAACCTCAAACCCGATTATAAATATCCTCACAACCCCAACTCTTTTCCTTACACAAGAGAATCATTGTGCAAAATAACTCTGGAGAATTCTTTCAAGGACGAAAGAACATCTTCCTCCAAGAACGCTCTCAAGACCAAGAGAGATCATCTTCCATAGGATCAAGACGATCTAAGGTGGATAACGCAAGAAAAGGTTTCTCCACGCTAGCACCCGGAGACTCCTTTGGCGATGTCCTGAGATATGAGGTACATGTGTGGATCACCGCTAAAGGAAGACTACACTTGGATTCTACGACGCAATGACGAATCACATCGAAATGTGATCAAGAACATCAATGAAGAAAGAACACCCAAAAGGTAGTTATTTTAAATTGATTAAATTAATTATAATCAACCTATAACTGTAGCACCCCCATTTTGAGGTATGTGGCCTTTTTTATGAATTTTTATGTGTTTAAAGTGAATGGAATGAGTTGGAAAGAGTTTCGGATATTTTGGAATGGTTTTCTATGTGTTTGGAGGCTTTTAAAGGGGTGAACGGTTAGTGGACACCGTGCAGGTTCTCCTGGAAACCGTGCAGGGGAGACAGTAGGCTTCGTACGGCCTGCGCAGGATTTTCCAAACCATGCGAGGTAACCGTGCGGACCCTTTCTCCCAAGACAGTAGAGTGCGCACGGTTAGCACATGGTTTTCCAAACCGTGCGACCACTTAAAATTAGGGTTATAAAAACTGAGCTCACTCAGGACTGCCTCATTTCACTCCAATCCTCCTCCCACTCAAGCCTCACTCGGGATTTTTGGTTCTCATGGGTTAAGGGTGCTCTCCCACTCGTTTTGGAAGCGTTTCAAAGGGGTTTCAAGGTGGTTTGAAGGTGGTTTCTCCCAGGTAAGTCTCTCCTCTTGTTTCTCTTGTGGTTTCCTCTAGATCTACATCTCCCTCTCTCTAGGTTTTCTAGATCTACACTTGTTGTGTGTAGATCTAGGGTTGTGGTTGCCTTGGATGTTAATATTAAGTCTTGTGGATGTTAAGGAAAGGGATCTAGAGAGGTTTTGGTGGTGCGTTCGCCGGATTTGAGGCGCGGTTGTTCTTGGGTCAATTTCTTCGGAACCCTAAAGGTAGGTGGCTTCTCTCTTAACTCCACTTGGTTAGAACTAGTGGTTATTTGTTAAAATTAATTGTTGTGCTGAAAATTAATTATGATTTGTTATGTGAAATTGGTTGGAAATCCATTTGGGGATTTTGGGGAAAAGGGGGGTTTCATGGTGAAATGCTATTGTTATGGATTTTAAAATGAAGATTTTAAAATGGGATGATACGATTGATTTTTGAAAATGGTTGATGGAAAGGGTTTTCAATAAAAGGGTTGTTTTATTGAAATATTGTTTGGCATGGAAAATGGTTTTCAATAAATGGGTGATTTATTGAAGTGGATTGATTTTCAATGGAATTGGTTGATTGCATGTTGTTGTGACCTTGGTGGGTTTATGCTTGATTTGGTTTGATTGAAATGTTTTATGAAAGTGGGCGGGAAGTCTCACTATAAAAAGGGGATGGATAGTGGTTAGAAGAACCACCATATGGTAGTGGTCGGGAAGTACCGCAAGTTGTGAATGGGTGAACGGGTTGGGCGAAAGTCCCACCGTTTTGATTGTTTTGGTGCGAATGGGTGAACGGGTTGGGTGGAAGTTCCACCATTTTGGTTGATTGTTGTGCATTGCTTTGCAAGACGGAATTGTTGTGATAATGTGTAAATGTTGGGATGATTGTGGCTTGTTTGGTTGGATTTCCTTTGGTTTCTTGGTTTGGGTGTGATGGCTTGGTAAGAGCATGGTTGGCTTATGGTAATGGTTACACTTGTGATTATTTATATAAACTGTTTTATATAAATGTGATAACGGTTTTATCCTAGTGGTGTGTGTAGGGAAGTCATTTGGAGAAATCCTACTGAGTTTTAGTACTCACCCCCTACTTTGGAACTTTGGTGTCTTTGCATATGTTGTGTACCGTGATGTGGGAAAAGGTAAGGCATCTACCTCCTTTAGTGGAGCATTGTGATTCCTTAGAGGAGCTTGGAGCTTGGAGCTTGGTGTGGAGCTGTGGTGGAGTCATGGCTTATGGTGTTTGGTTTTTTAGTTTCCGCTTTGTACTCTGATGTGTTGTGGACATGTCTAGTTTTTTTTGGGTTTGGATTATATTGTGTAACAACTTGGTTGTTAATGGATGGGTCCGTTAGGTTTGTTGAAATGCATCATATAGTTTTTGGATTGTTGGTTTGTTTTTTCTTAAGGTAAAATCATTCCCCATTTTTTTCTCAGGGCCCTCGGCATTTATTGCTAGCCTTTGCCGCCTTGGGAACGTCGCTTAAGGCCAAGTAACCCTCACTGCCTCCTCAAGCCAATGGGGTAGGGGAGGGGTGTTACAAGTGGTATCAGTTTATTCAGTCCTTTGGAGTTGATTCTCGGATTTGGTGTTGACATTCGTTGTGGTACATTCCTTGAGTCGGGATGGTATCAAGGTGTAAGAATGTTGGAACTTGGAATGTATAGTATAAAAGGATGTAGCTAACCCTTTTATGATGAACTTCAAGTTACCAGGAAGTTGGGTACATAAGTGTTTTGGAGACACTTATAGGCATTGGATATCTCATTATCATGGGTGTAGCCAATGAGATGAGCATGGCATGCATGGTAGAAATGACTTCCTAATAGGATGCATATTTCATTGGGGTATAATGATCTATGGGATGAATTAAGAAATGGTTGTTGTGTGAAACTATAATGTGAATAAATTTGGTATTTTGAAAATGGTTTGGTTTTCAAAATGGTGAACCATGGGAAATGTGAACTGCTGGAAATCCTTGTGTGAAAGTGTTGTGTAATGTGATTTGAAATGGGATTTTGTGATGTCTACAGAAGTGAGACTCATGTTTTTTTGTTTTCTGTTTATAGAAATGGCACCAGGTAGGCATCGTAGAGACCAACCGTAGGAAGCTGCTGAGAATGTGGTAGCACCTGAGCCTCAGGTGAACCAGCAGCTAGTGCAAAGCATAGTGCAAGCTTTCCAAGCTGTGGAAAGTGTAAATAGAGTGGATGAACCAAGGCATGTGGATCATGTGGTTCAGTTTAAAAAGCAGAATCCACCCATCTTTAGGGGTGATTTAGAGCCAGAGAGTGCAGAATCATGGTTGAATAGAATGAATAATATCTTCGAGTTCTTGGGAACTCCAGTAGAGTCAAAAGTAAAGTTGTCCACGTATATGTTAGAAGATCTTTCCCTTCAGTGGTGGGAGTTGGTAGTCCAAGCTAGGAAGGACCAGGGTATGATGTGGGATGGCTTTGAGGAATTTTTTAATAAACAATTCTACCCACATACGTTCAGAATTAAGCGTATGACTGATTTCTTCAGTTTGAAGCAAGAACTTATGTCAGTGATGGAGTATGCAGCTAAGTTTATGAACTTAGTTCGGTTTTCACCCGAGGTGGCGGGTAGCACATCGTTGAAAGCAAGAATCTTTAAAGTAGTGTTAAGTCAAGAAATCCTTTCAAAGATAGCAGTACTGTGTATAGATGATTACAGAGAGATGGTGAATAGAGCCTTGGTGGCTGAGCAGGATCTGTTGGGAGCTCCGGGTGGAGAAAACATGGTGGTACCCATGGGGAATAGTGTGAACTCTAATGCTAGGTTCAAGACAAAGAGGGACACTTATTCCCAGGGCGGGAATATGGCATATAATCCGACGACAGGATCGGTAAATCTTCCTCTGAAGCCCCAGAGTAAGCAGGGATGTTTTCAGTGTGGTTCTACGAGCCACATCAATCGGGATTATACGGAACAGCCTCAAGCATGTCATAATTGTAAGAAGATGGGGCATCTGCAGTGTTATTGTCGGAATGCTCCAAGGTCGGGTGCGCGTGACACTCCTCAGGGATCACAGACGTCGTATGCTTCGACAGGACGGGGAAAACAGCATACCCCTCGTCAATAGAGTAAAGTGGGTCATAGTGATTCTCGAAATACCACGACGCCTCAACAGAGCAATAACGAGCAGAGTGTTGCAGCCAAACATGTGTTCGGAGCTGAGCAGGTTATGGTGGATGGTCAGCCGGGACCATCCACGGTGCGAGGTACTATTATTTTAAATTCTATCTTGATGCAAGTGCTATTTGATACGGGTGCTTCACACTCTTTTATTGATTCACGTGTGGTTGATTTTCTGGGTTTAAGGATAGAGATGATGCCCTCGGTTTTGAAACTTCAAAATCCTCTAGGTCGAAGAGAGTGTCGAGCCTTCTTGTGTAGAGAATGTTGTATCATTGTGGGCGAAGTTGAGATAGTGTTGAATTTCTCAGTGCTTGAGATGGATGGGTATGATGTAATCCTAGGAATGGATTGGCTGGTGGATTTTAAGGCCCACATCGATTGTGATGCACGAACAGTGTCTTTTACAACACACGATGGCGTTAGACATCTCTTTAGAGGAGAGAAACATGAAAGGCAGGGTGCAATGAGTTCGTTGGCACCAGTAGTGGGTACATTATCGTATCAGTTGTTAGTTTTGTCATTGGAATCGGTAGAGGGTGTTGAACACAGTGTTCCTCCGGCAGTGGTGAATCAGTTCATGGATGTTTTTCCTGAATAATTATCAGGGTTACCTCCTATAATAGAAGTGGAGTTTATGATTGATCTCCTTCCAGGGACCAGTCCTATCTCACTTTCGTCTTACCGGATGGAACCTGCTGAATTGTGGGAATTGAAAGTCCAGTTGGAAGATCTAGAAATCAAGGGGTTTATCTGGCCTAGCACGTCTCATTGGGCAGCGCCAGTGTTGTTTGTGAAAAAAGGTGTATGGAACACTAAGGCTCTGTATTAATTATCATAGACTTAACCAAGTTATGATAAAGAATAGATATCCATTTCCACGAATTGATGATTTGTTCGACCAGTTGAGGGGAGCCCAGTGGTTCTCCAAAATCGACCTGAGGTCAGGATATCATCAATTGCGGGTGAGGAAGGAGGATATTCCTAAAACATCTTTCAGAAGTAGATATGGCCATTATGAATATGTGGTTATGCCTTTCGGTCTAACGAATGCGCCAGCATTGTTTATGGCATTGATGAATCGGATATTTCAGAGATATTTGGATTCATTTGTGGTGGTGTTTGTAGACGATATTATGGTGTATTCAAAGACAAGGGTGGAGCATGAGCAGCACTTGGAGACAGTTTTGGGGATCTTGAGGGATCATTGGTTGTATGCCAAATTGTCAAAGTGTAACTTTTGGATACAGGAAGTTCATTTTCTTGGCCATGTGATTTCTGAAAGGGGTGTTTCAGTGGATCTAGAAAATATAGAGGTTGTTTTCTCATGGAAATATCCAAATAATGTGTTTGAGATATGGAGTTTTCTTGGTCTAATTGGGTATTCTCATCATTTTTTTCGTGATTTTTCACGTTTGGCTTCTCCGATGACAACTGTGACAAGAAAGAATGTTCCATTCCAGTGGAATAAACAGTGTCAGCAGTGTTTCGAAGAGCTAAAGGGTCGTCTTACATCAGCACCAATCTTGGTTTTTCCAGAACCAGGAAGAGGGTGCGTGGTGTATTGTGTTGCATCGGGATCAGGGTTGGGGTGTGTTCTTATGCAAGGGAATCATGTGGTTGCATATGGCTCACGGCAGTTGAGGGTGCATGAGAAGAACTACCCAACTCATTATTTGGAGTTGGCAGCAGTGGTCCATGCTTTGAAAGTGTGGCGTTATTATCTCTTTGGTGAGAAATCCACGATATATACAGATCATAAGAGCTTGAAGCACATTTTCTCACAAAGGGATTTGAACTTGAGGCAAAGGATATGGATGTAATATCTACAGATGTTTGATTTTGACTTTATGTACACACCGGGTAAGGGAAATTCGGTGGCGGATTCATTAAGTATAAAATCATATGCTCAGGTGGTGAAACAGGCATCGGACCAGTGGCAGTTGATGTCGAATATAGCTGATATGCGGTTGGAATGTGAGGACCAGGGAGATAGAGTGGTCTTCTTTCCGGTTTCATTGATTCCTGAATTGGTTGGCCTGGTTAGAGAGGCGCATATATCTGATTCAGAGTGTGTGACCATGGGGTCGAGACTCAATGGTGGGGAGACCATTGAGGGTTGGCAACTGAATGGAGATTCAGTTTTGTGTTTTCAGAATCAGATGGTTGTACCAATTGCTTTTCAGGAGGATATTCTCAGGGTTTATCATCATTCCAGGTGGGTTGTTCATCCTAGAATTCATAAAATGTATAAAGTGCTGAAAGCGCAGTTCTGGTGGGCTGTTATAAAAAGAAGAGTGGTTGAGTTTGTTTTGAGATTCATGACTTATCAGCAGGTCAAGGCAGAGCATTAGAGGCTAGCGGGAATGTTGCAGTCTTTACCAATCCCTGTTTGGAAGTGGGAGTAGATAGCGATGGATTTTGTCACAGGTGTCCCAAGAACAGTCAGAAAGCACAATGCCATCTGGGTGATAGTGGATTGGATAACGAAGTCGGCCCATTTCATTCTGATTCGTGAATCTCATACGGTGGAGGATCTATCCAAAATCTATATCTGGGAGGTGGTAAAGAGGCATGGTGTTCTAGTTTCAATAGTATTAGATAAAGATCTGAGGTTTACATCTCGTTTCTATAAATCCTTACATCAAGCCCTTGGAATGCAGTTGACGATGAGTACAGTGTATCATCCTCGAAAAGATAGTCAATCCGAGAGGCCGATACAAAATTTGGAGGATATGTTGCAGGCTTGTGTCATGGATTTTGGTGACTCGTGGGAGGAGCACTTTTCATTGGTTGAGTTCTCGTACAATAACATTTATCAGGAATCCAGACAGATGGCTCTATTTGAAGCATTGTATGGGCGGCCATGTTGTTCTCCACTATGTTGGGTAGAAATGGGTGAGTCCTCGATGGTTGGACCGAGCCTTATCCAGGAGACGACGGAGAAGATCAAGTTGATCAGGAAGATAATGGAGACGGCTTGGAGTCATCAGAAATCATATGCGGATCATTGTCGACGGTCGTTGTCATTCGAGGTGAGTGATCATGTGTTCTTGAGGATCTCTCCTAGGTTGGGACATCGTCGGTTTGGGAAGCAGGGAAAGCTATCTCCGAGGTATATTGGGCCTTTTGTGATTCTTGAGCGGGTTGGTGAGGTGGCTTATCATTTGGCTTTTCCACCTAGATTCAGTGCGGTGCACAATGTGTTTCATGTGTCACAGTTGAAAAAGTATCATCCAGATCGTGACCATGTGATTAGATGGGATCATGTTGAGCTAGAGTCGGATGCTTCCTTGGTGCATGTTCCAGTGCAGGTTGTGGATAGGCGAGAGAAAGTCTTGCATGGTAAAAGCATCGGTTTAGTTCGTGTTTTGTGGAAACATGGTCAGATTCAAGAGGAGACTTGGGAGCGGGAGAAAGAGATGGTCGAGCAGTGGCCCGAGCTCTTTCGGCAAAGGGCGGGTTCACTACTTTACGAGGACAGAAATTCCAATGGTGGGGAGAATGTAGCACCCCCGGTTTAAGGTATGTGGACTTTGTTTATGCATTTTTATGTGTTTAAAGTGCATGGAATGAGTTGGGAATAGGTTGGGAGAGTTTGGAATGGTTTTGGATGTGTTTGGAGGATTTTAAAGGGGTGCACGGTTTGAGCACGGTTAGTGGAAACCGTGCGGGTTCTCCAAGAAACCGTGCAGGGGAGACAGTAGGCTTCGCACGGCCTACGCACGGTTTTCCAAACCGTTCGAGGCAACCGTGCAGACCCTTGCTCCCAAGGTAGTAGAGTGCGCACGGTTTGCGCACGGTTTGCCAAACCGTGCGGTCTAACTGTGTGGCCACTTAAAATTAGGGTTATAAAACCCGGTCTCACTCGGGATTACCTCATTTCACTCCAATCCTCCTCCCACTCGAGCCTCACTCAGGATTTTCAGTTCTTAGGGGTTAAGGGTGATCTCCCACTCGTTTTGGAAGCATTTCAAAGGGGTTTTAAGGCGGTTTGAATGTGGTTTCTCCCGGGTAAGTCTCTCCTCTTGTTTCTCTTGTGGTTTCATCTAGATCTACATCTCCCACTCTCTCAGTTTTCTAGATCTACACTTGTTGTGTGTAGATATAGGGTTTTGGTTTCCTTGGATGTTAATATTAAGGCTTGTGGATGTTAGGGAAAGGGATCTAGAGTGGTTTTGGTGGTGTGTTCGCCGGATTTGAGGTGAGGTTGTTTGTGGGTCGATTTCTTGGGAACCCTAAAGTTATGTGGCTTCTCTCTTGACTCCACTTGGTTAGAACTAGTGGTTCTTTGTTACAATTAATTGTTGTGCTGAAAATTAATTGTGATTTGTTATGTGAAATTGGTTGGAAATCCATTTGGGGATTTTGGGGGAAAATGGGGTTTCATGGTGAAATGCTATTGTTATGGATTTTAAAATGAAGATTTTAAAATGGGATGATACGGTTGATTTGTGAAAATGGTTGATGGAAAGGGTTTTCAATAAAAGGGTTGTTTTATTGAAATATTGTTTGGCATGGAAAATGGTTTTCAATAAATGGGTGATTTATTGAAGTGGATTGATTTGCAATGGAATTGGTTGATTGCATGTTGTTGTGACCTTGGTGGGTTTATGCTTGATTTGGTTTGATTGAAATGTTGTATGAAAGTGGGCGGGAAGTATCACTATAAAAAGGGTATGGATAGCGGTCGGAAGAACCACCATATGGTAGTGGTCGGGAAGTACCGCTAGTTGTGAATGGGTGAACGGGTTGGGCAGAAGTCCCGCCGTTTTGATTGTTTTGGTGCGAATGGGTGAACGGGTTGGGCAGAAGTTCCACTGTTTTGGTTGCTTGTTGTGCATTGATTTGCAAGATGGAATTGTTGTGCTAATGTGTAAATGTTGGGATGATTGTGGCTTGTTTGGTTGTCTTTACTTTGGTTACTTGGTTTGGGTGTGATGGCTTGGTAAGAGCATGGTTGGATTATAGTAATGGTTTCACTTGTGATTATTTATATAAACTATTTTATATAAATGTTCTAACAGTTTTATCCTAGCGGCATGTGTAGGGAAGTCATTTGGGGAAATCCTACTGAGTTTTAGTACTCACCCCCTGCTTTGGAACTTTAGTGTCTTTGCAGATGTCGTGTACCATGATGTGGGAAAAGGTAAGGCATCTAACTACTTTAGTGGAGCATTGTGATTCCTTGGAGGAGCTTGGAGGTTAGATCTTGGTGTGGAGATGTGGTGGAGTCATGGCTTGTGGTGTTTGGTTGTTTAGTTTCCGCTTTGTACTCTGATGTTTTGTGGACATGTCTAGTTTTTTTGGGTCTGGATTGTATTGTGGAACAACTTGGTTGTTAATGGATGGGTTTGTTGGGTTTGTTGACATGCATCATATAATTTGTGGATTTTTGGTTTGTTTTGACTTAAGGTAAAATCGTTCCCCATTTTGTTCTCGAAGCCCTTGGCATTTTTTTCCATCCTTTGGCACCTTGGGAACGTCGCTTAAGGCCAAGTAACCCTCACCGCCTCCTCAACCCAATGGGGTAGGGGTGGGGAATTACAGTAACAATCCTACTTTGTGGTTCCGAGACTTTCTTTTTCTTTTTCCATTTCTGTGATTCGGTCCGTGGAGACTGGCATTTATCGTCGTATTGATCCTAGATTGATCATTCTTAATGACAAAAATACAAGTGGGAACATCCACCCACGCACTTCCTCTACGCCGGGTGTAGGAACCCGGTTTTTTCTGCGAAAGACTTTGGAGTATTCTTGATGATATTCCAGAGTAGCGCCTTCAGACGGCGTGCAATTCCGAGCCCCGGAGTGGCCGGAATTAAATTTTCAGTGCGTTCACACTGGGAACGCCAAATAAATGAGATAACTTCTAAACGGAGTTCCGGATCAGCCATCAGAGTGTACGGATGGGTCTGGAATGGGGTGTTTACTCTAGGAACGACATAAAACTTGTCGGCGCGGGATGTTTGGACCCCTCGCCCACTTCTGGAACGTTAAACGGATTAATTAATTAATTCATTCATTCATTTAATGGAGAAACGCTAGTATCTCTTAAATGGTGGCTCGGATCAGAAAACTGAGAGCACTGTTGAGTTCGGAGCATGCCGTTTACCCTAGGAGGGGTATAAGTTTCGTGGGCGCGAGCCGTTTGTGAAAAATGGCCCTAGGGGCATTTTCGTAATTTGGCGGCCTCGGGCGCTAAGTTTAATAACTTTTGAATGGGGTCTTGGAATAAAATTCTGAGACCGCCGTTGTGCTCAGAGCGTGGTTCTTAGCCTAGGGGAGGCTAAATCCCGACCCCGTCGGGAGTTCGGGTTCGGGGCTGTCGGGCGGGCGTTTAAGTGATTTGTACTTAAACACCCCCACCCCCACCCTTCTTCTTCCTCAAACCCTCCTCCCCTTCCTTCACCTCCGGCGAGGCAGCTCCGGTGAGGCGAGCTCCGGCGAGGCGAGCTCCGGCGAGGCGAGCTCCGGCGAGGCGACTCCGGCAAGGTACGGTGGTGCCGGCGGATCGACGCGAAGCTCCGGGCGAAGCCCAGCGAGGTAGGCGGTGTTCGTTTGCGTTTTAAATTTTGAACCCCTCTTTGAATCCTAAATTTTATGTCTAATTGCTGCCTGATCTTTGATCCAAGCCCATAGTTGTGTAGTATATGCTCTAAGGTTTCCGACTCTCTCCTGGGATCGAAAATCCGAGTCCCGGGGTGCCCGGGGCAATCCCGGGAAGTTCCGGCTGGAATTCTGGTTTCCGGCGGTTTTTGGCGGCAGACGGCGGTTCCGGGACGGCGGCGCGGCAGCGGGCTCGGCGGAAGGTCAGCCGGCCATCCGGCCGGCTGGGCGGCACCTCCACGGTGCGAGGCGGCTCGGCTCGCCGGCTGAGGGCGCCGGCCGTGGGAGCCGGCGAGAGGAGACGGCGGGGTCGCAGGCGCGCGACCCCGCGGCTGGACAGAGACCCGCGCGAAGCGGGTCTCCGCGTGGAAAGCCGACCGGCCGTGTCGGCCGGTCGGTGGAGGAGCCGCCCGCGCGGGTCGGGCGGGGTGACCCACGAGAGGCGGCTGGGCCGCAGTCCCAGCGGGCCGGCCGGAGCGGGCCGGCTCGAGCGGGGCGGACCGGCTGGACCGGGCCGGTCCGGTCCAAGAGGGTCCCCTCTTCTTTTAAAATCTTCTGACGCCCGTATTTCGGGCTACGAGTGTCCGTTTTGCATGCCGTCAGCGGCAGCGCGGACCTTGTGTCGTGGGGAATGTTTAGAGCTAGTTTCGGGAATTTTTAATTCCCGAAACGAGGGTCCGCGGAGGCACGACGTGTCCTTTAGTGGACGAGCATTTTTCCGAGAATCTTGTTTTGGACGGCGCGGATGCGTCCGACGTCCGTTTTGAGCGCCGTCAGTGGCGTTACGACCCTGGCACTGAGGCGGAGATTTCCAGGGCAGTTTCGGGTGTTGGGACTGGGTTTGAGGCGTGGGCCCCACGGCCCGTCTTTCGAGCTGCGTGCAGCATTTCACGCCTTTTTCCTCGAACATTCGTTCGGGGCATGCGAGCAATTGTTTCTGGATGTTTTTTCAAGGGGATTGTAGTGGTGCAATCCGCCCGCCCTAATTCGGCACGATGGTGCGGGGTCCACAAGGGCCGTTTGGGCGTCGATGGTGATTTTCCAGCTTTATCACCGAGCAACCGTTTTGGACAAGTGAATAGTCCATCTTGTGTGCTTTTTCGAGAGGATCGCAACGTTGTGATCCGTTCGTTGAGTTTTGGGATCGGGATGCGGGTCCCACGTGGCACCGCTCGTGTACGGTGCGTCGGGATGCATCTTTTTCTCCGGATATCCGTTGCACTCAACTGAGTAGTGCTTTTGACGTGTTTTCCCGAGGGGATCACAATGGTGTGATGCGCCCGACTGTTTTTGGGGCCGAGGCTCGGGATCACGGGACGTCGTTCGGGCGTGAGGCGATGTTGGTGACTTTTTCGTCGGGTATCCGTTGGAGGCGAGTAAGTAGTCGATCTTGCGTGTTTTTTCACGAGTATTACAACGGTGTGATCTGTTTTGCTGTGCGGAGCCTCTTATGAGATCTTGGGAAATGTGGAAGCATGGAAGGTGCTCCAGCGGTGGTTTGCCCTACTTTGGTTGTAGCGGACCCTTGGCGTGTGATCGCGCACTCTTGGAAGAGTGATATAAATGGTTCATGAGATGTGGTTGGTTGTGCCTCAGCCGATGAGGTGGCAGGTTGGAGTGGTTATGTCACGCCTTCGCGTTGACGTTGGGTGTCGTGTGCACGATAGCCTATGGGCTGGAACGAGGTATACTTTGGGAGTGTACGGGAGCGCTTGGAGGTACGTGTGGTTTGTACCTGAGTTGTTCGTGCGCTTGGTTGGGGTTGACTTGGGGCCACACGTCGTATGGGCCCCACATGCGTGTTGTGTTCTGCTTTGCGTACTTTGACCTCTCGCGGCGTAGAGGGTCCCTCCGTGGGTTTGTTTGGCCATCAGGGTGGAGTTTTCCCCTGGCTCGGTGCTGGTTTGTTGACCAGCAGGGTTGAGTGGTCTCCCACTGGTTTCGTTCTCGATGGATCGGCCAGTGGCGGTGCTAGTGGAACCCCGTGATGGAACAGGTGCTAAACCCCTTTGGGGTGAGTTGTTCTGAAGTTGGGTGGTTGAGCGATACCCACTCTGTGTTCGGTTGGCCAGTGGTGTACCTTTCGGTAGAGATGGCCAGAGCAGTTCTGAGTTTTACCCTCTAGCAGGGCTGGGCAGTGGGTTACTCATCAACTTCTTCGGGTTTACCCTCCAGCAGGGCTGGGCAGTGGGTTGCTCGCTGACTTTTAGGGTCTACCCTCCAGAAGAGGCTGGGCAGTGGGTCACCCGACGCTCTTAGGGTCTACCCTCCAGCGGGGCTGGGCAGTGGGTCACCCGACGCACTTAGGGCTTACCCTCCAGCAAGGCTGGGCAGTGGGTTGCTCACTGACTTCTAGGGTTTACCCTCCAGCGGAGACTGGGCAGTGGTTCACCCGACGACTTCTTAGGGTCTACCCTCCAGTGGGGCTGGGTAGTGGGTCGCCTGTCGTCTAATTCCAGGTCTACCCTCCAGCAAGGCTGGGCAGTGGGTCGCATGTCGACTTATTCCAGGTCTACCCTCCAGCGGGGCTGGGCAGTGGGTCGCCTGATGATGTACCCTCCAGCAGGGTTGGGCAGTGGGTCACCCGATATCATATTATGAATTATCCTCCAGTAGGGCTGGGCAGTGGGACACTCGTTGACATTCCAGGCTCAGTCCTTTCTTCTAGGCCAGTCTGTGGCTTTCCTCCGTGCTTACCGGAGCGGGACCCTTGGTTGTACGGGTCGGTGATGGAACAGCTTTGGCTTTGAGGAGACCTTTCGACTGCAGGGCAATGACGAGGTGTGGTTTGACTTTCCCTAGAACTCTCAAGTACGAGGGGCACTTTCCCCACCGAGACGCGTTCTTGTGACGCGACCTAAAACCGTGCAGGCGAGTCAGTGCCGCCCAAAGCGAATAGTTTCGAGGTGTGGTGATTGAGCCCCTTGGCTTGTGGTTTGGGGCAGACGTGCGGGATACTGGTCATCGATGATAGGGTTACTTCTGGGACCGTTGGCTACTCATTTTCTTGGGCTGAGCTACGGGACGGTGATCCCCTTACGACATTGTTCGGGCTTCTCGATTGAGCATAAGGATATGTATATACCTTGTTTCCGGCACCCACTTCTTGGGTTTGGCTACTCTCCTTCCAGGAGAGGCGAAGACGCGCGGGGTATGCCACGTGCTTTCCGTGTATAGCTTCTCATGGTTGGATGAGTCTACTCTCCTACTATAGGTAGCAAAGACTCGACGAGAAGTTCATCTTCTCACCATTTCCAGCTCCTTGTGTCTTGTTGAGTCTACCTTCTTTCCTCTTGTTGGGTTGAGCTGGACTCTTTAGTACACTCTCTGTTGTACTCCTTTACTTTTCTGTTCACTCTACTACTCACCCTTCGATACCTCCTTTTGTTGCTCCCTTGAGCCTTCGGGGTATCCTACTGAGTATTTTTATACTCACCCCTGCTTGGGCTTTGCCCGCACTTGGTGTGCCCTTACAGACGACGGACAGGTGGAGCGTGACTTCAGTGGAGTGTAGGAGCTTGGGAGCTTGGACCGCGTGCGGTGGTCGTGGTCGGGTTCCAGGTGGGAGTCCCATCAGCAGTTTCTTTTGTTTACCTGTTGCCGGGTTGTGTCACTTTTTGGTTGGGCACGTGTTTTTCCCCCCTTTTCTTTTCAGTTTGTACTTTGTACTTGTAGAGGTCGATGCACTTTGTGGTATTTATATAGCAGTTTCTCTTTATTTTTCTTTGCTTGTCTTTACTTTTACTCTACACTGTTGCATTGAGTTTGCTGCGTGTGTGTGTGCAGGTGCTAGGCAAAGGCCTCCCCGAGTTATTGTGCCTTCGGCGCTAGTCGCCAGCCCCTGGCCTATGGAGGCGGGCTTGGGGTAGTTACAGCTCGAGCCCGGGTAGGGTCGGGTCGTGACAATGTGGTATCAGAGGTGGTTCGTTCCTTGGGACGTTGTGCGGACGTCCCTAAAAGAGGAATTGGTTGGGATATAGGGCAATAGTGTTAATGTGTCTCGAGAGCAGCTCTCAGGCCAGGGAGTCCAGTGATGGTGCGGCGGCCGACGTATCCATTCACCAGGACCTTGATAACCCGCTTGTCAACTCGGCATGCTGAGACACTTGTTGCAGGGAAATTGGTTTGTGCATCACATAGGACCGAGTCTTTGACTGTCCTTCTTGAGTCAACTCCCCATCGTTGTTGTTGTTGTATATACATATATTCTCATTTGACCACGGCGCTCCTTGATAATATTCAGGATGTATCCGCGAAGAAAGACAGCCCAGATACCAGCTTTGGTTCGTGATGACGACCCTATGAGCTACGAGGCCACAGTCCAGGACCCATCATGTGAGCCCTTTCTCCGGGTGGTCTGGTAGCAGCACCCCCACCTGTTGAGCAGCAGACAGTTTCAGTAGAGCATGCTGAGATTGAGCGCAGGTTGAGCGTGCTCCGTGAGTTCCAGCGGTAGAGACCGCTGAGGTTCAGTGGTGAGCCAGACCCTCAGACAGCAGAGGTTTGGCTCGAGGCAGTGGTTTGCCTTTTCAAGCCTGTGCAAACGCTGACGGATCAGAGAGTGGCTTTGGCAACCACCCTTTTTCGTGAATTAGCTTGGCGATGGTAGAGTCTGGTGACTCAGTTTCTTGGAGAGTCGTCGCTTTCGTGGGGTGACTTCCAGTTGTTGCTTCGTGAGGAGTTTTTCCCCTCCTGCTTGCGCTCCGTTCGGATTCAGGAGCTCCTTCAGTTTCGGCAGGGAGGGATGACGGTGGCCGAGTACGCTGCTAGCTTTGCAGACCGTGCACGCTTTTACCCGGACTTGGTCCGTGACGACAACCTCTGAGCGCGAAAGTTTGAGCAGGGTCTCTGCCGAGAGATTCATTCTATCGTTGTACCCTTGGGCATTTCCACATATGCTGGGGTGCTAGAGCAGGCGCTAGTGACAGAGGGCTTCCTGTCATGTTTTGCGGTTGGTAGTGGTAGTGGGCGCGACGGAGCCGGGATGTCTGCCATAGCTAGTAGGTGCCGGAGGACAGTGCCTCAATGCAGGTGGCCTTCCCACTGCCGGTTTCGGAGACGTGGTCGTATACCACTATGGCGAAAAGGCACAGGGCCTCAGCCGAGGATGCCCTTCCGTGAGTGGATCCCGGGTCATGGTTGTATACCACAGTGGCGCCGGAGGGCACCAGGGTAGCCCAGAGAGCATCGGTGCTATGCTTGTGACGGGCGAGGTCACTTGGCACGAGACTGCCCGACCTGAGTTGTTGAGAGCTTCGGGCAGGCAGCAGGCGCACCACCACGGCAGAGGCAGTGCCGTGATCGGGTAGTACCCAAATAGGAGGTTCTAGAAGAGGATAGGGAGGAGCTGGTAGAGGGGGACGATGTTGCAAGATCTCCCCATCACCACTAGACAGTCCACGCCAGGCTCCGGGAGCTAACGGTTGGGACCGCGGGTAGCCGCAAACTTTGGATGTCTATGATCCTACAGAGCATGGGATGGTGAGAGGTACCCCTTGCGACTCTTCTACCTTTTGCAGTAGAATTGTTGGGCTCTGCATGTGAAAGTATTTTCCTCCCTGCTCCTCGTTTGAGGCATTACCAGGGTGACGCAGGGCGTCGGGTGCAACCCTGTGTAGGCAAGGAAAAAGGCGGGGGACCTTTTCCTTTAGTCGATGGTGTCGACTCCATCTCTCATCGAGCGTGTAAGAGAGCCTCGGTTGTGGAGTCTTGTATGACCAGATATCCTTGGGTGTTTCACCATATGGATATTCTGAAGGAGGGAATCATCGGGCCTTGTTTCAGGTGCGGGCGGTGATTCCAGTCGCGGCGTGCGACGTAGAGGTTTGACCGGGGAGGTGAGCTACCCCCAAGGGCCTTCGGGCCGTTTGAGCCCGTGCAAAGGGATGGTGAGGTTCTCTACCGCCTTTCCCTAACCCCAAAGTCTAGAGTGGGTGCACGACATCGGCAAGGGCCAACCCCGCATTAACAGATCAATCCTTTGGTCTGTTTGCGGTGGCACAGAGCTGTGTGTGGGTTCTTCTGGGTATTGGAAAGCCAGGTGTGGGCTTAGTACCCTGTGTTGCTCCCTAGTTTTTCTTTTCAAGGACGAAAATCTTGAAGTATGGAATGATTTAGGAACCCGTTTTTTGCTACGAAAGACTTTGGAGTATTATTGATGATATTCCAGAGCAACGCCTTCAGACGGCGTGCGATTCCGAGCCCCGGAGTGGCCGGAATTAAATTTTCAGTGCGTTCACACTGGGAACGCCAAATAAATGAGATAACTCCTAAACGGAGTTCCGGATCAGGCATCTGAGTGTACGGATGGGTCCAGAATGAGGTTTTTACTCTAGGAACGACATAAAACTTCTCAGCGCGGGATGTTTGGACCCCTCGCCCGCTTCTGGAACGTTAAACAGATTAATTAATTAATTAATTAATTCGTTTAATGGTGAAATGCTAGTATATCTTAAACGGTGGCTCGGATCGGAAAACCGAGAGCACCGTTGAGTTCGGAGCGTGTCGTTTACCCTAGGAGGGGTATAAGTTTCACGGGCGCGGGCCGTTTGTGAAAAATGGCCCCAGGGGCGTTTTCGTAATTTGGCGGCCTCAGGCTCTAAGTTTAATAACTTTTGAACGGGGTCTTGGAATAAAATTCTGAGACCTTCGTTGCGCTTAGAGCGTGGTTCTTAGCCTAGGGGAGGCTAAATCCCGACCCCGTCGGGAGTTCGGGTTCGGGGTTGTCGGGCAGGCGTTTAAGTGATTTGTACTTAAACACCCCCACCCCCCCCCCTTCTTCTTCCTCAAACCCTCCTCCCCCTCCTTCACCTCCGGCGAGGCAGATCCAGGGAGGCGATCCCCGATGAGGCGAGCTCCGAAAAGGTGCGGTGGTGTCGGCGGATTGACGCGAAGCTCCGGGCGAAGCCCAGCGAGGTAGGCGGTGTTCGTTTGCGTTTTAAATTTCGAACCCCTCTTTGAATCCTAAATTTTGTGTCTAATTGCTGCCCGATCTTCGATCCAAGCCCATAGTTGTGTATTATATGCTCTAAGGTTTCCGACGCTCTCCTCGAATCAAAAATCCGAGTCCCGGAGTTCCCGGGGCAGTCCCGGGAAGTTCCGGCCGGAATTCTGGTTTCCGGCGGTTTTTGGGGGCGGACGGCGGTTCCGGGACGGCGGCGCGGCAGCGGACTCAGCGGAAGGCCGGACGGCCATCCGACCAGCTGGGCGGCACCTCCATGGTGCGAGGCGGCTCGGATCGCCGGCTGAGGGCGCCGGCCGCCGGAGCCGGCGAGAGGAGACGGCGGGGTCGCAGGCGCGCGACCCCGCGGCTGGACAGAGACCCGCGCAACGCGGGTCTCCGCGTGGAAAGCCGACCGGCCGTGTCGGCCGGTCGGTATAAGAGCCGCCTGCGCGGCACGGGCGGGGTGACCCGCGGGAGGCGGCTGGGCCGCAGTCCCAGCGGGCCGGCCAGAGCGGGCCGGCTCGAGCGGGGCGGACCGGCCGGACCGGGCCGGTCCGGTCAAAGAGGGTCCCCTCTTCTTTTAAAATCTTCGGACACCCGTATTTCGGGCTAGGGGCGTCCGTTTTGTGCGCCGTCAGCGGCAGCGCGGACCTTGCGTCATGGGGAATGTTTAGAGCTAGTTTCAGGAATTTTTAATTCCCGAAACGAGGGGCCACGGAGGCGCGACGTGTCCTTTAGTGGACGATCGTTTTTCCAGGAATCTTGTTTTGGACGGCGCGGATGCGTCCGACATCCGTTTTGAGCGCCGTCAGCGGCGTTGCGACCCTGGCACTGAGGTGGAGATTTCCAGGGCGGTTTCGGGTGTTGGGACTGGGTTTGAGGCATGGGCCCCACGGCCCGTCTTTCGAGCTGCGTGCAGCGTTTCACGCATTTTTCCTCGGACGTCCGTTCGGGGCGTGCGAGCAGTCGTTTCTGGATGTTTTTCTGAGGGGATTGTAGTGGTGCAATCCGCCCGCCCTAATTCGGCATGATGGTGTGGGGGCCACGAGGTCCCTTTGGGCGTCGACGGTGATTTTCCAGCTTTATCACCGGGCAACCGTTTTGGACAAGTGAATAGTCCATCTTGTGTGCTTTTTCGAGAGGATCGCAACGGTGTGATCCGTTCGTTGAGTTTCGGGACCGGGATGCGGGTCCCACGTGGCACCGCTCGTGTACGGTGCGCTGGGATGCATCTTTTTCTCCGGATATCCGTTGCACTCAAGTGAGTAGTGCTTTTTACGTGTTTTCCTGAGGGGATCGCAATGGTACGATGCGCCCGACTGTTTTCGGGGCCGAGGCTCGGGATCATGGGATGACGTTCGGGCGTGAGGCGGTGTTGGTGACTTTTCTGTCGGGTATCTGTTGGAGGCGAGTAAGTAGTTGTTCTTGCGTATTTTTTCGCGAGGATTACAACGGTGTGATCCGTTTTGCTGTGTGGAGCCTCTTACACGATCTTGGGAAATGTGGAAGCATGGAAGGTTCTCCAGCAGTGGTTCGCCCTACTTTGGTTGTAGCGGACCCTTGGAGTGTGATCGCGCACTCTTGGGAGAGTGATATAAATGGTTCATGAGATGTGGTTGGTTGTGCCTCAGCTGATGAGGTGGCAGGTTGGAGTGGTTATGTCACGCCTTCGCGTTGATGTTGGGTGCCGTGTGCACGATAGCCTATGGGCTGGAACGAGGTATACTCTGGGAGTGTACAGAAGCGCTTGGTGGTACGTGTGGTTTGTACCTGAGTTGTTCGTGCGCTTGGTTGGGGTTGACTTGGGGCCACACGTTGTGTGGGCCCCACGTGCGTGTCGTGTTCTACTTTGCGTACTTTGAACTCTCACGACGTAGAGGGTCCCTCCGTGGGTTTGTTTGGCCATCAGGGTGGAGTTTTCCCCTGGCTCGGTGCTGGTTTTTTGACCAGTAGGGTTGAGTGGTCTCCCCCTGGTTTCGTTCTCGATGGATCGGCCAGTGGCGGTGCTAGTGGCACCCCATGATGGAATAGGCCCTAAACCCCTTTGGGGTGAGTTGTTCTGGAGTTGGGTGGTTGCGCGATACCCACTCTGTGTTCGGTTGGCCAGTGGTGTACCCTTCGGTAGAGATGGCCAGAGCAGTTCTGAGTTTTACCCTCCAGTAGGGCTGGGCAGTGGGTTACTCATCGACTTCTTCGGGTTTACCCTCCAGCAGGGCTGGGCAGTGGGTTGCTCGCTGACTTTTAGGGTCTACCCTCCAGCAGAGACTGGGCAGTGGGTCACCCGATGCTCTTAGGGTCTACCCTCCAGCGGGGCTGGGCAGTGGGTCACCTGACGCACTTAGGGCTTACCCTCCAGCAAGGCTGGGCAGTGGGTTGCTCACTTACTTCTAGGGTTTACCCTCCAGCGGAGACTGGGCAGTGGGTCACCCGATGACTTCTTAGGGTCTACCCTCCAGTAGGGCTGGGCAGTGGGTCGCCCGTCGTCTAGTTCCAGGTCTACCCTCCAGCAAGGCTGGGCAGTGGGACGCCTGTCGACTTATTCCAGGTCTACCCTCCAGCGGGGCTGGGCAGTGGGTTGCCTGATGATGTACCCTCCAGCAGGGTTGGGCAGTGGGTCACCCGATATCATATTATGAATTACCCTCCAGCAGGGCTGGGCAGTGGGACACTCATTGACATTCCAGGCTCATTCCTTTCTACTAGGCCAGTCTATGGCTTTCCTCTGTGGTTACCGAAGCGGGACCCTTGTTTGTACGAGTCGGTGATGGAACGGCTTTATCTTTGAGGAGACCTCTCGACTGCAGGGCAGTGACGAGGTATGGTTTGACTTGCCCTAGAACTCTCAAGTAAGAGGGGCACTTTCCCCACCGAGACGCGTTCTTGTGATGCGACCTAAAACCGTGTGGGCGAGTCAGTGTCACCCAAAGCGGATAGTGTCGAGGTGTAGTGATTGAGCCCCTTAGCTTGCGGTTTGGGTCAGATGTGCGGGATGTTGGGCATCGATGATGGGGTTACTTCTGGGACCGTTGGCTACTCGTTTTCTTAGGATGAGCTACGGGATGGTGATCCCCTTATGACGTTGTTCGGGCTTCTCGATTGAGCATAAGGATATGTATATACCTTGTTTCCGTAACTCACTTCTTGGGTTTGGCTACACTTCTTCCAGGAGAGGTGAAGACGCGCGGGGTATGCCACGTGCTTTCCGTGTCTAGCTTCTCATGGTTGGACGAGTCTACTCTCCTACTATAGGTAGCGAAGACTCGACGAGATGTTCATCTTCTCACCGTTTCCAGCTCCTTGTGTCTGGTTGAGTCTACCTTCTTTACTCTTTTTGGGTTGAGCTGGACTCTTTACTACACTCTCTGTTGTACTCCTTTACTTTTCTGTTCGCTCTACTGCTCACCCTTCGATACCTCCTTTTGTTGCTCCCTCGAGCCTTCGGGGTATCCTACTGATTATTTTTATACTCACCCCTGCTTGGGCTTTGCCCGCACTTGGTGTGCCCTTGCAGACGACAGACAGGTGGAGCGTGACTTCAGTGGAGCGTAGGATCTTGGGAGCTTGGACCGCGTGTGGTGGTTGTGGTCGGGTTCCAGGTGGGAGACCCATCAGCAGTTTCTTTTGTTTACCTGTTGCCGGGTTGTGGCACTTTTTGGTTGGGCCTGTGTTTTTCCCCCTTTTCTTTTCAGTTTGTACTTTGTACTTGTAGAGGTCGATGCACTTTGTGGTAATTATATAGCAGTTGCCCTTTCCTTTTCTTTGCTTGTCTTTACTTTTACTCTGCACTGTTGCATTGAGTTTTCTGCGTGTGTGTGTACAGGTTCTAGGCAAAGGCCTCCCCGAGTTATTATGCCTTCGGCGCTGGTCGCCAGCCCCTGGCCTATGGAGGCGGGCTTGGGGTAGTTGTGGCTCGAGCCCGGGTAGGGTCGGGTCGTGACACCTGGAACCTTCAGTTGGTACGATTGATAGTGTTTGTATGATAGACAGAGTCAATACGATTGACAGAGTCGGTACGATTGACAGAGTCGGTACGATTGACAGAGTCGGTACGATTGACAGAGTCGGTACGATTGACAGAGTCCGTACGATTGACAGAGTCAGTACGATTGACAGAGTCCGTACGATTGACATATTCAGTACGATTGACAGAGTCAGTACGATTGACAGAGTCAGTACGATTGACAGAGTCAGTACGATTGATAGATTCAGTATGATTGACAGACTCAGTACGATTGACAGAGTCAGTACGATTGACAGAGTCAGTACGATTGACAGAGTCAGTACGATTGACAGAGTCAGTATGATTGACAGAGTCAATACGATAGATAGAGTCTAAACTAATGACATAGAAATCCTATTCAAAGTAAATCCTTTATTTGATAAATGAGTAAAAATAGATTTTTGATTTGCAAAACAAAATACATAAAAGTCCAAATAAGACTTTTGACTTAACACGTTCATGATGTAATAGTGAACTAATAAAATATAGAAATTCTGGATCAACCAAAAACATATTTAGTGAGATAAATTATTCATTTAAATAAAATAAAGTTTTTTTCCAAAACTAAAAAATATTTTCCAAAGTCTAAAGTCTAAAATATTCCATTAAAATAACAAATTTTCATTTTTCCACTTTCCTTTGTAATAAAATAATGAATTCAATTTTGGAAAGAATTAAAAGTCCAAAAATCATTTTATTTTTTTAAAATATAAATAAAATTTTTATGAATGTAACTATTATAATGTTTTCAATGGAAATTATATTTTATTCATTATTTTATCCATAAAATGCCCATCGCCTTAAGTATAAATAACTCATCACCCCTCTCTCGGAAAACCACTTACCTTCCACTTACCAAAGTAAAATATCTACCCAAATACCATATATTATGTAACATCCCAAGTAAGTAATGAATAATAGATATTTTTATCTTTGTCTATTAATGAATTAGATAGTGTTTTATAGGCTTAAAAGAAAAATGAATCCAATCTTAAGCATGGAATACACTAATATTTTTAAAAGATTGTTTTACTGCCTTTTGATGGAAAACCATTTTTAAATCTATCTTTTGACAATTTTATAAGCTATTTTTGTCAAAATAAACTTATTCTTTACGATTGGGACATCAAAATTTACTTTGTGTGAATTTTTGGTATTTTTTCAATAAAGTTCATTTTTTTAATGAATAGTGAAAAATGTTCAAAACCTCTTTTTAATCTAATTTATTTATATGATTAGATTATCTTTTGGATTGGTTTTGAAGTGAAATTAGAATATATTTTTACCATTTAATCCAATGGTGGTCATTGGAATCAATTTCACTTTGAAATTGGACTTAAACTAGTGTCAATCTTTTGATACTTATTGTTTCATAAAAACACGCTATTTGTCATGACAGCGGGAATTAATTATTAAATTAATTAATGTGACTTATATGATTTGAATTTTGTAAAATATACACCATTTTTGAATTCTGAATATCAAATATAGCTTAGGGTGACGTTTTGGTATTTTTCTGAAAAACTTCAATTTTTGATGAATAGTGAAACCACTAAGTGGTAGTTAAAGAAACTGAATTTTTCGTTTAAATGAAAATTTGTCACTTATATGATTTTATTTTTAAAAATCTGACATACATGGTTGTCATTAAGAAGTAAAATATGGTTCAATGAGATTAAAATAATTTTTTGGTGAATAGTAACTTTTAAGTTCTTAATCGCGATTAGAGGTAATTAGTGTAGTTTAAGGTAAAAATAATGTTTTAATAATATGAGATGAGCTTGACACATGTCCTACCCTTATTTTATGTGTCATGGCCGACCAATAAAAGCCATGGGTCAACTTGGGGACCCCATGGAGCCACTTTGGTTGGGAAATGACATAAATAACTTTTTATTTAATGTTAAAGTAAAAATGACACAAACATGAGATGTTTTACTAAAAAAAATTTAAATGGGGTTATACAAGTCAGATTTTTGACTATAAATAATCATTATAAATCTAAAAATATTTCATAAATCATGATATTTTTTTTATAATTTTTAGACATTAAATAAATTAAATTATTTATGACATCATGATGATGCAGTGATTACCTCATTAATAAAGGATTTAAATAAAACGAAAAGATAATGTAAAATTTATGACCTACACATGTCCAAAACCTATTGGATGGATGGATTTAGAATCCTTATCACCTTACCCTATAATTATATCAATTTGGGACCTTTTGAATCCGAAACTCATTTTAAAATAAAGTAACATTTCTTTACTTTCCAAGAGTGCCCCTCCTCTCCTCTTATAAAAGGCCCCCACCTCTACCTCCTTACCCACACTTCCAAAGCCTTTGGCTCGGACAAACCCTGCCCATTTTGTCTCTCCACTTCCCTATCTTACTCCTTGAAGCCTCACTTTGGGCAGAAGTCTTCCCAAGGAAGCCTTTGATCTCAAACCAAAGGGAGTTACCCGATTTTAAGGTAATGTCTTCACTTGAGTCCTTTTGTTTTATTTTACTTCTCCAACCCCCTAAACTCTTTTTATTCATTTCTTTTGTAACAACTCCAGTATCTTAAATATACTAGGATGTTTTTATAATAAGGATTCGAGCTACACCTACACACACCTACATCTAATGGTTAAAGAACATACTGTTTCCGTGGATGACGAATATCTGTCTCCCGAAACGATGATTGTTCAACATTCTTTTAACACCTTAAAAGGTGGATATTAAGATGACACTATATTTATATATTATATATAATATGTTTATGTTTTCCTTAAGCTTTTGTATTTTTCATTTTGGGCATACCTTTATGGTTTCCATTATGGGTAAACACGATATCTTCATTTAAGGAAGTGCGGACTACCGCCCCCTCAAAGTGATTTGATTCGTTAATACCATATGTGGGACGTATAAAGGATGGATTTATGATATTATATATGATATTACACTGGAATTATAATATACCTTTATATCATTATGATTCCATTCTATAAAATACGAAATAGAAATGAAAGTAGCGTTCATGCGTACGTACGGCTTACCGTCTCCATGAACGGTGCATTTCATTTATTACCTCTAAATGATTATGTAATATTATAAATGCATGTATATACTGTATATATATGATATATATGATATATACATCATGATTATAATTCTGGATATAATGGATACATGGAAAACTTGTAATTATAAAGGGTTTATTTTTTACTCAAGTACCAATGATTGTTAAAACGACCGTTATTAACTTAAATAATTACATAGTGTTCATGACATGGCAATAAGTGATATAAAAGGAATAATGAACATTAAAAAGGTTCTTAAACAAGTAGAAATTAACTCAAGTTTATTATTCAGGAGATTAAAGAACGACCGAGTCAAGTCGGACCCGAGGTATGGGACTTCGTCTCAATCTCCTTTCATTGAGGCATATTTTGTTTTATACACAACCTTATTTTATATGGTGTATAAACCCCTTTGACTTTTACGTTTATCCAAAAGTAATCTTTTTTATACGAAGCGTTTACTAAACGACAAAAGGGAATATTTTTTTCATACGTATGCGGCGACAACGACTTCTCCGCCGCCGTGACCATTATTTGAGTTTCGGCTTCCTCTACAAGCCATACCTTTTTTTTAAAAGAAAAATAAATACCATGTTTTACTTTTCTTTTATTTTGGTATTGAAAATGGTTTTCATAATGTTTTTATATCAATGTGTTGTATTGATATCTTGTGATTGAAAGGTGGAAATGTTATGTTTCCTTTATGCATGTTTTATGTGATACGATTATGTTATGGTTCTTGGGCATTATTATGAAGACGGGTGGTTCTGTGATAAACTAAGGGCGGGTGAGCCCGATATAGATCTCCAATGCATTGGGTAACGCGAAGGAGTGAAACGTTAAGGTTTCTCTGAAGAGATTTAGGGAATATACTGTGATGGGTATTCCAAATGTAACCAAGAGGGTTACTCCCTATGTAAGAATGTTATGAATGCCTTAAGTTACCTTTATGTCTTATGATTTCTATGATTTATTCATGATTTTAGGAGGTATGTTAAAGTGCTTATGTTTTATGGATAAAGTATGATTTCATTCTTATGTATATATGTACCCATGTTTCCTTTCCATATTTTTATATCCCTTACTGAGCTTTTTATGCTCATCCCAAGTTTTTGAAATGTTTTTCACAGGTCAAGGGAAAGGTACATGATATGATGATAGTGTCAAGGAAGTGTAAAGAAAGAATCCATGTTTTATTTTAAATATGTTTCCATTGATGGGAAAAAATGAATACTATCTTTTATATAACCACTTTGTTTAAATGTGGAATGTAATTCAAGTTTTATGTTCTAATTCTCTAAAACTCTAAACCTGAAAAGATCCTCAAGGTGTAATCTTGTAATAACTCAAGATTAAGTAAGGTTTAAGGCTGGGGCCTTATATATTAAGCCTATTATAATCCTTATGGACATTTTTTTGTCACTAAACTCCAATAATTCAAGGAGTTTCTTGTCATAGAAAAGAAGAAACAATAAGAAGAGGGTAAGTTTTAATTAACTCTTTCTCTCATTTTCCTCTTCTCTTCTTCTTTTTATATATCCTTCCAAAACCAAATCTTCTAAGAATAATTTATTATTATTTTAAAAATATATTAATTATTTTAACCTATTATAATTATTATATTCAATACATATTTATATTCCATACTTCTCTTTCCCCCTCTTTTGATAATGTCCCATCAATAGTTGGTTAATCGCTTACGAGGACATTTCCAAATCTCGTTTTATCACCACTTTCATGGATGGATAGCATGAATTATATAAAATATAAAAATATTTAATTACATGTATTCTAATATTATTAAATTAATTTTACTTATGTATAAATTAACTTGAATAAAAATAGTGAATTCAAAACAAGACAGAATAATTTAATGAAAATATGACATCAAAATAATTCAAGTTTAATAAAGAGTGTTATAAAATAAAATCAATTAATTATAATGGATCAATAGTGATATAAATGAATACAATTCACTTCCAGTTTCATGTGTTAATGAACTTAAGTTTATTATATATGATTTTTAAGCGAGATAAAACATAACGGGATTTAAGGTAAGGGGATCTCAAACCCAACTACTTTTTTTGGGTTATCTACTCTTACACATTATTATAAATATATATGTTCTTATATTGTCTTTTAAATGTACTTTCATAATTATTTACCTTTTATTTTTGTGGATACACATGTTTTTACCTTTTTTAAAGGATTAATAAGAAAATTAAAAAAATAATAAAAAAGGACATTATTTTTTCAAAAAAATATTTGTAACTTGTTGAGTTGTTTTTCATTCAAAGAAAAATGATTTTTTATGCCAAAATATATTTTATCTTACTCATTTTGGGATGAAATTTTTTTTCCTTAAAGTGTTACTTATGACACCCTTATGAAACTCATTCGTTTCTATGGATTTATTTCATGACTATGAATGTTATATATTCTCTTTCCATGTGGTATGCATGATTATGAGAATTTTTTGATATGATGGGTGATCCCAAAATTATATTTCCCTCTAATTAATTTTTTAATGCGATATATATCATGAGATTATGTGTATTATTCAGGAAAATGATGCTATATTTGTTCATAATTAGGATGATATGATTTATGCACATATGTTATGTGTGAGCATGATGCTATCTTTGTTCACAAATATATAAGATATTTGACCACTATGCTATGATGTTTCATTATTATGCATATGTCACATTCCATGATTTTTAAATGATTCCCCCATTCTTATGATGATGATCCCATGCTTATGATATGACAATGATGATTATGCTCACCCATGTACTATTGATTCATGTCTCTTATTCCTTTTATGTTATCTCTCCCCTTATAGGGATTTTAGCTCACCCCTTTCTTTGATGTATATCCTCATATGAATATATATATTAATGAGAACATGAAATATTTTAGAAGAACTATGATGAAGAATTGAAATAATGTTTATGTTTTATATATAAGTGATGTATGAACCTAATTTTTTCAAGATAATAAACTTTTCAATCCTTGAATGTATTACTATTATGTTATTTATGTTAAAAATGATGTAATGGTCATGTAATAAAAATATGATACACTACAATCAAGGCACTCTCAAGTACAAATGTCATAGATCTCTTCATAAGCTTTGATTTGACATCTTGTGGATCCCAAATGGATACTCTGATCAAAAGTTGTGGTCATTTAAAGTTTAACCCCTTGTTTCAAATTTTCATAAGATCTTAATTAATTTATTAATTTTTTTAATCATGGAATTTTTGTAAAATTTCTATTACTCTATACTAATTATCAAATTATTAATTAATATTAATTTTTAATTATTTTATAAACCATTTTTTACTAAATCTATTATATATTAAGTGTAAATACATATTTAGTATTATATAAATCATATTTAATAAAATATTATATATATATATATATTAGATATTGGGGTTACAATTACAACCAAACACACATGCACTAAAAATTATAACCTAGTTCATAGACCCATCCCCTGCCTAAGGGATAGGATGATTTTATCACCCTATTATTTATTTATTTATTATATATAATATGGTTGTTCATAGGCTGCCCTAATAACATAGGCCATAGGCCCACAATTTTGGCCCAAAGCCCCCCCCCCCCCAAGATGGGTTGTCGACCCACATGAAACTCGGTGGTTCGTCGACCCTATTATTTCCAGTCAGTAGGGCCCTTGTTTGGCACATCGCATACCCACACCCCCACTATCTTCTCGCCACACCTGTAACCCTACCCTATACCATGGTCAGTCTACGATCATCACCTCACCTATACCCATTGTCTTCACAACCCCCCACCATCAAGCATGGGACTTCGTTTCCATCCCCACCATTGGGTGGGGCTCCTCCTACCTATTACTGCTTGTGTCCACCATTTTCATAAGAAAATCAATGATAAAGGCATCCCATTATCAGCACTAAAAAACACTAATAACATGAGGTCTTTATCACTACTAAAAAACACTGATAAAGTGCATCATTTATCAATGCTAAAAAACATTGATAAATATCATCTTTTATTAGCACTAAAAAAATATATATTAATGGTGATCTTTATCGTCGCTAAAAAAATTATATTTTTTCATTTAAAAATTAAATTTATATTTTTTAAATTTATAATAATACTTTAAATTCATTCATTGAATATATAAATCTAAAATCATACATATATACATATACATATATATATATATATTAAATAATTTTTCATTAGAAATTTTAATTTAGTATGATTTTATATATTAATATAAATTATATATATTTTATTTTTATGTTAAATTTTATAAAATGCGATAAATAAATTATATATCCCTTAAATGCATTGGTTTATGTGATGTATCTTATGATATTATGTGTATTATGCATAAAAATGATGCTAGATTTGCTCACAGTTATGATGTTACGATTTATGCACATATGTTATGCATGAACATAATGTTATCTTTGTTTACAACTGTGTGTGGTATTTGGCTATTATGCTATGATGTTTTATTATAATTCATATATCACATTCCATGTTTTTCAAATTATTTTACCATGTTTATGATGATGATATCATACTTGTGATATATTGATGATTATGCTCACTCATGTACTATTTATTCATGTCTCTTATTCCTTTTATGTTATCCCTCCCATTAGTGGGCTTTTAGCCCACCCCTTTTTTGATGTATATCCTTCGGTGAATTCATGAACTAAATAGGGAATGAGAGATTTTAGGACTATGATAAAGAATTGAAATAATGTTTTTATTTTATGTATAAGTGATTTATGATTCAGATTTTCTCAAGATACTAAATATTTTGATCCTTGAATGTATTATAATTATTTTGTTATTTATCTAAAAAATGATGTAATAGTCACATAAGAAAAAGTTGGATTGATATAATCAAGAATCACTTAGGTAATTTCATAGATCTATTTGTAATATTCAATTTGACATCTTGTGAATCCCAAATAGAAACTCATATCAAACGTTATATTCATTTGAAGTTTAATACCTTTTACAATTTTTTATAATATCTTAATTAAATTACTACATTTTCTTATCATGAAATTGTTGATAAATGTCTATTACTTGATACTAATTATCAAATTATTAATTAATATTAATTTTTAATTATTTTATGAACCATTTTTTCACTAAATATATTATATATTATGTGTAAATACAAATCTAGTATATATAAATCATATTTAATATAATATTATATATATATATATATATTGGGGTTATAGTTACAACCAAACACACACACACACCCAAGGGTATAACTCAGTCCATAGCCCCCCCCCCCCCCTCATGCGGTATGGACATGATTTTAAACCATGTGTACTCTATCCAAATAACATATCATGCACCATAAAGTCACTGATTGTCAATATTAATGCAACCTTCAGTGTAAAATTCTAATCTACAACTATATGAAATTTAGTTAAACCATTGTTACATAATGAAATTAACTCATCAATTAGTCACTTCAAATAAACATTGATATTCTTTTTCGGATGTCCTGGAATTAATAGCTCCAAATATATTTATATATATATGGTTCCTTTATCAACATCCATGGAGGTAAGTTGTATGGAGTAATGGAAACAGACCAACAAGAATATTGATTGTCATAAGCACCAAATAGACAAAAACAATCAATAGAAAGACCCAACTGTATGTTATGAGGTTCTGAAACAAAATAATAATACATATGATCAAAGTGTTTCCATGAATCACTATCACCTGTATGATTTAAAATTTTACTGATGGAAATATTTTATTTATTCTATATCATCAATGCAGCTGTATTGCAAGACATAATAGTAAATCTGTACTTTCCTTTTTGTTCCTCTTTATACCTCGATTCTCCACATGTTGGACAATAAACTAATGATTCATAATCACCGTAATATAAGATGCAGTAATTTGAACATGCATGGATTTTTTGATAACTAAGACCCAAATTATGGACCAACCTCTTACTTTTATAGTGTCACGACCCATCCTCAGGGCCCGTGCCGTGACTACCCCAAGCCCGCCTCCCATAGGTCAGGGGCTGGCGACTAGCACCAAAGGCGTAAATCCCGACAAAAGGGAAGGCATTGCCTTTATAAAGTAAAAAACATCACATAGTAAGCCAGCAGAAGTAAACACTAAGTAAAACTGGGTACAAAAGTAAGTGCGGAAAGTAAATGGGCCAAAATACAAACCCAAACTGAAAGTAAAGTACAATTGGAAAGAAAGTACAGCAACTGAAAGTAAAGCAGCAACGTCGAGCCGTCCACTGGAAGTCCCACCTGAAGGGTGGGTACAGATAGCCACCTCATCTCCACGGGTCCAGCCATCTGCTCCGTGTACATCCTGCCCAATGGTCCACCTCTAGGTATCGACTGCTCTATAAGCCTCAACCATGATCAGCGTTGTCCGTCGTCTGCATCCAACACAACATAGTGCGGGCATAGCCCGTGCAAGGGTGAGTACACACTATATAAGGACCCGGCCTTAAACCTTACTTAATCTTGAGTTATTACAAGATTACACCTTGAGGATATTTTTAGGTTTAGAGTTTTAGAGAATTAGAACATAAAACTCGCATTACATTCCACATATAAACAAAGTGATTACATAAAGATAGTATTCATTTTTCCCATCAGTGGAAACATATTTAAAATAAAACATGGATTCATTCTTGACAATTCCTTGACACTATCATCATATCATGTACCTTTCTCTTGACCAGTGAAAAACATTTCAAAAAAACTTGGGATGAGCATAAAAAGCTCAGTAAGGGTTATAAAAATATGGAAAGGAAACATGAGTTCATATATACATAAGAATGAAATCATACTTTACCCATAAAACATAGGCACTTTAACATACCTCATAAAATCATGAATAAATCATAGAAATCATAATACATAAAGGTAACTTGAGGCATTCATAACATTCTTACGTAGGGAGTAACCCTCTTGGTTACGTTTGGAATACCCATCACAGTATATTCCCTAAATCTATTCAGAGAAACCTTAACGTTTCACTCCTTCACGTTACCCAATGCATTGGAGATCTATATCGGGCTCACCCACCCTTAGTTTATCACGGAACCACCAGTCTTCATAATAATTCTCAAGAACCATAACATAATCGTATCACATAAAACATACATAAAGGAAACATAAAATTTCCACATTTCAATCACAAGATATCAATAAAACACATTGACATAATAAAAACATTATGAAAACCATTTTCAATACCAAAATAAAAGAAAAGTAAAACATGGTATTTATTTTTCTTTTAAAAAAAGGTATGGCTTGTAGAGGAAGCCGAAACTCAAATAATGGTCACGGCGGCGGAGAAGTCGTTGTCGCTGCATACGTATGACAAAAACATTCCCTTTTGTTGTTTAGTAAACGCTTTGTATAAAAAATATTCCTTTTGGATAAAAGTAAAAGTCAAAGGGGTTTATACACCATATAAAAGAAGGTTGTGTATAAAACAAAATATGCCTCAATGAAAGGAGATTGAGACGAAGTCCCATACCTCGTATCCGACTTGACTTGATCATTCTTTAATCTCCTAAATAATAAACTTGAGTTAATTTATACTTGTTTAAGAACCTTTTTCAAGTTCATTATTCCTTTCATATCACTTATTGACATGTTATAAACATTATGTAATCATTTAAGTTAATAATGTTCGTTTTGTCCATATTTGGTTCTTAAGTCGAAAGTGGACTTCTTACAATTACATGTTGTTCGTGTGGTCAAAGGTTCTTTATATCCAGAATAACATTCCTGATTTGGATATCATATATATCATATATATCTATCATATAAATTTATTTATAATATCACATAATCATTTAGAGGTAATAAATGAAATACACCGTTCATGGAGACGGTAAGTCGTACGTACGCATGAACGCTACTTTCATTTCTATGTCATATTAATGGAATTAAAACTAAATGAGAGGTATGTGTATTTTAATTCCAGAATTATATTAATCATTTAGATGTAACATACATCATATATATCCATTATATATATGTACTTATAATAGTACATTATATTTGGGGATAAGAAATGAAATGCACCGTTCATGGAGATGGTAAGCCGTACGTACGCATGAACGCTACTTTCATTTCTATATCATACTTTAATGGAAAGAAATAATAATGATATAAAGGTATATTATAATTCCATTATAAAATAATATATAATATCATAACTCCATCCTTTATACGTCCCACATATGGTATTAACGAATCAAATCACTTTGAGGGGGCGGTAGTCTGCACTTCCTTAAATGAAGATATCGCGTTTACCCATAATGGAAACCATAAAGGTATTCCCAAAATGAAAAATACATAAGAATAAGTAAAACATAAACATATTATATATCATATATAAATATATTGACATCTTAATGGCCACCTTTGAAGGTGTTATATGAGTTTTGAACAATCATCGTTTCGGGAGACAGAAATTCGTCATCCACCGAAACAGTATGTTCTTTAACCATTAGATGTAGGTGTGTGTAAGTGTATCTCAAATACTTCTTATAAAAACATACTAGTATATTGAATATACTTTATTTGTTACAAAAGAAAAGAATAAAAAGAGTTTAGGGGGTTGGAGAAGCAAAATAAAACAAAAGGACTCAAATGAAGACATTACCTTAAAATTGGGTAACTCCCTTTGGTTTGAGCTCAAAGGCTTCCTTGGGAAGACTTCTACCCAAAGTGAGGCTTCAAGGAGTAAGATAGGGAAGTTGAGATAAAAAATGGGCAGGTGTTGTCCGAGCCAAAGGCTTTGGAAGTGTGGGTAATGAGGTAGAGGTGGGGGCCTTTTATAAGAGGAGAGGAGGGGCACTCTTGGAAAGTAAAGAAAAGTTACTTTATTTTAAAATGAGTTTCGGATTCAAAAGGTACCACATTGATATAATTCGAGGGTAAGGTGATAAGGGTTCTAAATCCACCCATCCAATAGGTTTTGGACATGTGTAGGTCAAATATTTTACATTATCTTTTCATTTTATTTAAATCCTTTATTAATGAGGTAATCGTTGCATCATCATGATGTCATAAATAATTTAATTTATTTAATGTCTAAAAATTATAAAAAAAATATCATGATTTAGGAAATCTTTTTAGCTTTCTAATTATTATTTATAGTCAAAAATATGACTTGTATAACCCCATGTAAAAATTATTGTAGTAAAACATCTCATGTTTGTGTCATTTTTACTTTAACATTAAATAAAAAGTTATTTATGTCATTTCCCAACCAAAGTGGCTCCATAGAGTCCCCAAGTTGACCCATGGATTTTCTTGGTCAGCCATGACACATCCAAAAAGGTTAGGACATGTGTCTAGGTATTTTCATTTTATTATAATATCATTTTTGCCTTAAATTGCACTAATTACCTCTAATCGCGATTAAAAACATAAAAGTTACTATTCACCAAAAAATTATTTTAATCTCATTGAACCACATTTTACTTCTTAATGACAACCATGTATGTCGGATTTTTGAAATTCAAAACACAGAGGTGGTAAAATTTCATTTAAACGAAAAATCAGTTTTTTAAGTACCACTTAGTGGTTTCACTATTCATCAAAAATTGAAGTTTTTCAGAAAAATACCAAAACTTCACCCTAAGCTATATTTGATATTCTGAATTCAAAAATGATGTCTACTTTGAAAAATTCAAATCATATAAGTTAAATTAATTAATTTAATAATTAATTCCCGTTGTCATGACAAATAGCGTGTTTTTATGAAACAATAAGTATCAAAAGATTGACACCAGTTTAAGTCCAATTTCAAAGTGAAATTGATTCCAATGACCACCATGGGATTAAATGGTAAAAATATATTCTAATTTCACTTCAAAACCAATTCAAAAGATAATATAACCATATAATTTATATGAAAAAACAGTTTTGATGTAAAATATATTATTTTTTCACTATTCATAAAAAAAATGAACATTGTCAGAAAAATACCAAAAAATTATCCAATGTAAATTTCAATGTCCCAATAATAAATAATAAGTTTCTTTTGACAAACATATCTTATAAAATTTTCAAAATATAGATTTAAAAATGGTTTTCCATCAAAAGGCAGTAAAATAAGCTTTTAAAAATATTAGTGTATTTCATGCTTAAGATTGGATTTATTCTCATTTTAAGCCTCTAAAACACTATCTAATTCACTAATAGACATAGATAAAAATATCTATTATTCATTACTTACTTGGGATGTTACATCCTTCCAACCTTTATAAAATTGCGTCCCTGCAATTTATTTACTTATCGAATAAGTGGGGGTATTTATCCCTCATTGCATTTTCAGATTCCCATGTTGCCTCTTCAATCATGTGGTTTTTTCACAAAACCTTTACCTGATTAATCACCTTATTCCGTAAAACTTGCTCCATGTGGTCAATAATCTGGACTGGTTGTTCCTTAGAAGATAGGTTCTCTTCCAGCTGAACTACCTCTGGACTCAAAACATGAGATGGATCTGGCATTTACTTTCTCAGCATCGAAACATGAAAAACATTGTGTACCTGAGATAAACTCAGAGGTAATGCCACTCTGTATGCAATTGATCCAACTCTCTCCAGAATTTCATATGGTCCAATGAACCCTGTACTCAGCTTTCCTTTCTTACCAAATCGTATCACACTTTTCCATGGTGAGACTTTGAGAAAAACATGATCACCTACCTCAAAAGATAGATCCTTCCTCCTGTTGTCCGCATAACTCTTCTGCCTGCTCTGAGCTGTTCTCATGTGTTTCTGTATCAGTTGAACTTTTTATGCCAACTATTCTACCAATTCTAGTCTCATCAGCTTTCTTTCACCCACTTCATCCCAAAAAGCAAGAGTTCGACACCGTTTCCCATATAACGCCTCAAATGGTGCCATCTGTATACTGGAATGAAAACTGTTATTATATGAAAATTCAACCAAAGAAATATGTTGGTCCCAACTTCCCTGATAATCCATAGATCAAGAACGTAGCATATCCTCCAATGTATGAATTGTTCGTTCTAACTGTCCATCTGATTGAGGATGAAAAGCTGTACTAAAATTTAATTCAGTACCCAACGACTTATGAAGGCCTTTCCAAAAGTTAGAAGTGAACCTGGGATCACGGTCAGATACAATGGAGAGGGGAACTCCATGTAACCTGACTATCTCTTTAAGATACAAACGGTAAAGTTGATCTAGAGAGAAAGTATCTCGAATAGGAAGGAAATGAGCAGATTTAGTCAAGCGATCAACAATAACCCAGATTGCATTATTACCTCGAGATGTATTCGGTAATCCCACAACAAAGTCCATGGATATATTCTCCAATTTCCACTCTGGCACTGGTAGAGGCTGAAGCATCCCTTTCGGTAACTTCCACTCTGCTTTAACCTACTGACAAGTCAAACACTTCACAGTAAAATCAGCAATATCTCTTTTCATTCCATCCCACCAATAATACTCCCGCAAATCTCTATACATCTTAGTACTGCCAGGATGAACTGAAAACGGAGAACAATGAGCTTCACATAACAACTCTCTCTTCAACTGTGAATCACAAGGCACACACAATCTCTTCCCAAATATCAAAACACAATCACTATCAATGTTGAATTCATGAAACTTACCTTTCTGAACTAGCTCTACCTTTTTCTGCAACTCACTGTCTTGCTTCTGTGCTTGCTTGATTCTGTCTGATAGAGAAGATTTCACTGATAACTGAAACAAAACAGAAGAACATCCTACACCAACAACTTCTATGACAAAGTTCATCAAATCCTTAACCAAAGGATCACGTTCTAAATGCAACTTTTCTAATGAAGCATTACTTTTTCGACTCAAAGCATCAGCCACTTTATTTGCTTTTCTCGGATGGTAATGAATTGTACAATCATAATCCTTGATTAATTCTAGCCATATCCTCTGTATCATGTTCAATTCTTTCTGGGTGAATATATACTTTAAACTTTTGTGATCGGTATATATTTCACAATTTACTCCATACAAATGATGCCTCTAAATTTTTAAAGCGAAAACAACAGCAGCTAATTCCAAATCATGTGTAGGGTAATTTACCTCATTAGTTTTCAACTGTCGTGAAGCATAAGCAATTACCTGATCATTCTGCATTAGGACACAACCAATTCCTTTCAATGAAGCATCACTATAGATAACAAACTCACCATTCCTAGAAGGTAGTGCTAAAACTGGAGCATTCACCAATCTTCTTTTCAATTTCTGAAAACAATCATCACATTCTTTTGTCCAGATAAACTTAACACCCTTCCGAGTTAGCTTAGTCATTGGACTAGATAACCGTGAAAAATTTCTAACAAACCTTCAGTAATGGCCTGCCAAACCAAGGAAGCTACGAATCTCAGTTACATTTGTGGGTCTTGGCCATTCTTCAACAACCTTTGTTTTTGCAGGATCAACAGTTATCCCATCTTTAGAAACAATGTGACCAAGGAAAGAAATTTGTTGGAACCAAAACTCACACTTGCTGAATTTCCCATACAATTTATTTTCTTTTAAGGTTTGAAAAATAACCCTTAAATGTCTTTCATGATCCTATTTACTTTTAGAAAACACCAAAATATCATCAATGAAAACCACCACAAACTTATCCAAGAACTCATGGAAAATTCTATTCATTAAGTCCATGAATACAGCAGGTGCATTGGTTAGCCCAAAAGGAATTACTAAAAATTCATAATGGCCATATCTTGTATGAAACGCAGTCTTCGGAACATCTTCTTCCTTTACCTTCAGCTGATGGTACCCTGATCTCAGGTCAATCTTTGAAAAAAACTGAGCTCCCTGGAGCTGATCCAACAAATCATCGATATGAGGCAAAGGATATTTGTTCTTAATAGTGATGTTATTCAAGTCTCTATAATCAATGCAAAGTCTCATAGAACCATCTTTCTTTTTAACAAATAAAACAGGAGCACCCCATGGTGATGTGCTAGGTCGAATGAAACCTTTCTCTAATAAATCTTGAAATTGCTCCTTCAACTCTAAAAGTTCAATTTGAGCCATTCGATAAGGGGGTTTTGAAATTGGCTTAGCATCAGGAACTAAGTCGACAGTAAATTCAACTTCCCGATCTGGTATTATTCCAGGCAACTCATCAGGGAAAACATCAGGATACTCATTTACCACTGGCACATCATTAATCAGAACAGTTCCTTTATTTTCAACGATGTGTGCAAGGTAACATTCATTTCTATCTTTTACAAGTTTTTCAGCCTCTTGATATGTTATCAACAGTAAGGGTTCATTCTTGTACACAAACTGAAAGTCTTTCTGAAAAGAAACTTATTTAGCTCTACAGTCAATCTTAGCATGGTAAATAGAGATCCAATCCATACCCAGGATAACATCAAACTCTACTAGAGGTAGAACAATAAGGTTTGCAAGTAGGTTCTTTCCACAGATAAGGATAGGAAGATTCTTATAAATTCTTTTTGCCTCAACATTTCCCCCAGGTGTTTTTACCACAAGTTCAGGAGTCATTTATTGAGATGGTATTCTCATTTTACTAGAAAAAGTTTCAGAGATGAAAGAATGTGTAGACCCCGAATCAAACAACACACTGGCATAATCTGAAAAAACAAACAAAGTACCTTACACAACTTCATTTGATGGCCCGACATCTGCTGAAGTAGTTGCAAAAAAATTCACCACCCCTTTCTGCTTGTAGTCTAACTGCTTCCCATCACTCGAGCTCTTTGTCGGACACTCATTTGCATAGTGACCCATCTCATTGCACTTAAAACATTTCACTAACTGTAAATCAAATTTGGTCTTACCATCACCCTGATCTTTTTCAGTGCAATCACGAGCCTTATGTCCCATCGTATCGCATTGGTAGCACTTTCCAGAATTCAGAAGACATTCCCAGCATACCTTTTACCACATTTATCACAAACTGGAAACTTAGTTTTCTTACCATCAGACTTTTTTGAAGAATTCTTCCCTTTCTCCTGCCATCTCGGTCTCTTCTTCTGTTGGTTGTTATAAAACACTTGATCATCAGCAAACTCCATTTCCACCTTCTCAGCACATCGAACAAGATTTTCATAACTTTTGAACTCACGATAATCCAATGCCCTTCGATATTTTGGCTTTAACCCTGAGTAAAAATGATTGATTTTACTAACAAGGTCTCGGATAAAATTTGGAGCATACCTTGCCAATCGAGTGAACCTTTCTTCATAGGTAGCCACTGAGTCTTCCTCTTGCCTCAATTCCAAGAATTTTTTTTCTATCCTAAGTCGAACAGCCTTAGGAAAATACTTCTCAAGAAACATACCTTTGAATTCATCCCAGTCAAGAGCATCAATCTCATCAGCGTCCCTGATATTTTTAACCATCGACCACCACTGATCTGCTTCACCCTCCAAATAGTAAACAGCAAGACTAACCTTTTGATTGTATGAACACCCCATGACATCAAAAATCTTCTCCAGTGCTTTAATCCACCCTTCAGCTAGCACAGGTTCATATGATCCTCTGAATGATGGGGGATGTTGCCTCATTAAATGTTCCACCACTGACATGTTCCTCTGCGGTTAATCTGGCTGATCTCGTGCATGGATACCACCACCATTTATCTCTTGAGTCAACTATGTCATTACTGCAACAAACTGTTTAGTTTCAATTCCGACCATCTCAGGATGCTGATTCGGAAGGTTATTTCCTTCTGTATTCCTTCCTAGCACTGCTTCCCTATTTCCTCTATGGAAAACCATTCTGAACAAACATGTCTTAGATGAAGCAACATGGTAATCTTCAAATGCTATATCATTTCAAAAAATATATTTTTGGATAATCATTTAATAGGATTCTAACTCCTAAAGTTATCTAAACTGACCTTTGATACCAACTATAAGGCCCCGGCCTTAAACCTTACTTAATCTTGAGTTATTATAAGATTACACCTTGAGGATCTTTTCAGGTTTAGAGTTCTAGAGAATTAGAACATAAAACTTGCATTACATTCCACATATAAACAAAGTGGTTACATAAATATAGTATTCATTTTTTCCATCAACGGAAACGTATTTAAAATAAAACATGGATTCATTCTTGACCCTTCCTTGACACTATCATCATATCATGTACCTTTCCCTTGACCTGTGAAAAACATTTCAAAAAAACTTGGGATGAGCATAAAAAGCTCAGTAAGGGTTATAAAAATATGGAAAGGAAACATGAGTTCATATATACATAAGAATGAAATCATACTTTATCCATAAAACATAGGCACTTTAACATACCTCATCAAATCATGAATAAATCATAGAAATCATAAGACATAAAGGTAACTTGAGGCATTCATAACATTCTTACGTAGGGAGTAACCCTCTTGGTTACGTTTGGAATACCCATCATAGTATATTCCCTAAATCTCTTCGGAGAAACCTTAACGTTTCACTCCTTCGCGTTACCCAATGCATTGGAGAGAAATATCGGGTTCACCCGCCCTTAGTTTATCACGGAACCACCCGTCTTCATAATAATGCCCAAGAACCATAACATAATCGTATCACATAAAACATACATAAAGGAAACATAACATTTCCACATTTCAATCACAAGATATCAATAAAACACATTGATATAATAAAAAAATTATGAAAACCATTTTCAATACCAAAATAAAAGAAAAGTAAAACATGGTATTTATTTTTCTTTTAATAAAAAGGTATGTCTTGTAGAGGAAGCCCAAACTCAAATAATGGTCACGGCGGCGGAGAAGTCATTGTCACCGCATACGTATGACAAAAACATTCCCTTTTTTCATTTAGTAAACGCTTCGTATAAAAAAGATTCCTTTTAGATAAACGTAAAATTCAAAGGGGTTTATACACTGTATAAAAGAAGTTTGTGTATAAAACAAAATATTCCTCAATCAAAGGAGATTGAGACGAAGTCTCATACCTCGTTTCCGACTTGACTTGATCGTTCTTTAATCTCCTGAATAATAAACTTGAGTTAATTTATACTTGTTTGAGAACCTTTTTCAAGTTAATTATTCCTTTTATATCACTTATTGACATGTTATAAACATTATGTAATCATTTAAGTTAATAATGTTCATTTTTTCGATATTTGGTTCTTAAGTCGAAAGTGGACTTCTTACAATTACATGTTGTTCGTGTGGTCAAAGGTTATTTATATCCAGAATAACATTCCTGATTTGGATATCATATATATCATATATATCTAGCATATACATGTATTTATAATATCACATAATCATTTAGAGGTAAGAAATTAAATGCACCGTTCATGGAGACGGTAAGCCTTACGTACGCATGAACGCTACTTTCATTTCTATGTCATATTAATGGAATTAAAACTAAATGAGAGGTATGTGTATTTTAATTCCAGAATTATATTAATCATTTAGATGTAACATAAATCATATATATCCATTATATATATGAACTTATAATAGTACATTATGTTTGGGGATAAGAAATGAAATGCACCGTTCATGGAGACGGTAAGCCGTATGTACGCATGAATGCTACTTTTATTTATATCTCATAATTTAATGGAAAGAAATAATAATGATATAAAGGTATATTATAATTCCATTATAACATCATATATAATATCATAACTCCATCCTTTATACGTCCCACATATGGTATTAACGAATCAAATCACTTTGAGGGGGCGGTAGTCCGCACTTCCATAAATGAAGATATCGCGTTTACCCATAATGGAAACCATAAAGGTATGCCCAAAATGAAAAATACAGAAGCTTAAGGAAACCATAAACATATTATATATCATATATAAATATAGTGACATCTTAATGGCCACCTTTGAAGGTGTTATATGAGTTTTGAACAATCATCGTTTCGGGAGGCAGAAATTCACCATCCACAGAAACAGTATGTTCTTTAACTATTAGATATAGGTGTGTGTAAGTGTAGATAGAATCCTTCTTATAACAACATACTAGTATATTAAAGATACTGGATTTGTTACAAAAGAAAATAATAAAAAGAGTTTAGGGGGTTGGAGAAGCAAAATAAAACAAAAGGACTCAAGTGAAGACATTACCTTAAAATCGGGTAACTCCCTTTGGTTTGAGCTCAAAGGCTTCCTTGGGAAGACTTCTGCCCAAAGTGAGGCTTCAAGGAGTAATAGAGGGAAGTTTAGAGACAAAATGGGTAGGTTTTGGCCGAGCCAAAGGCTTTGGAAGTGTGGGTAAGGAGGTAGAGGTGGGGGCCTTTTATAAGAGGAGAGGAGGGGCACTCTTGGAAAGTAAAGAAAAGTTACTTTATTTCAAAATGAGTTTCAGATTCAAAAGGTCCCACATTGATATAATTCGAGGTTAAGGTGATAAGGGTTCGAAATCCACCCATCCAATAGGTTTTTGACATGTGTAGGTCATAGATTTTACATTATCTTTTCATTTTATTTAAATCCTTTATTAATGAGGTAATCGTTGCATCATCATGATGTCATAAATAATTTAATTTATTTAATGTATAAAAATTATAAAAAAAATATCATGATTTAGGAAATATTTTTATCTTTCTAATGATTATTTATAGTCAAAAATATGACTTGTATAACCCCATGTAAAAATTGTTTTAATAAAACATCTCATGTTTGTGTCATTTTTACTTTAACATTAAATAAAAAGTTATTTATATCATTTTCCAACCAAAGTGGCTCCATGGGGTCCCCAAGTTGACCCATGGATTTTCTGTGTCGTCCATGACACATCAAATAAGTTTAGAACATGTGTCTAGGTATTTTCATTTTATTATAATATCATTTTTGCCTTAAATTGCACTAATTACCTCTAATCGCGATTAAAAACATAAAAGTTACTATTCACAAAAAAAATTATTTTAATCTCATTGAACCACATTTTACTTCTTAATGAAAACCATGTATGTCGTATTTTTGAAATTCAAACACAGAGGTGGTAAATTTTCATTTAAACGAAAAATCAGTTTTTTAAGTACCACTTAGTGGTTTCACTATTCATCAAAAATTGAAGTTTTTCAGAAAAATACCAAAACTTCACCCTAAGCTATATTTGATATTATGAATTCAAAAATGATGTCTATTTTGAAAAATTCAAATCATATAAGTTTCATTAATTAATTTAATAATTAATTCCCGTTGTCATGACAAATAGCGTGTTTTTATGAAACAATAAGTATCAAAAGATTGACACCAGTTTAAGTCCAATTTCAAAGTGAAATTGATTCCAATGACCACCATTGGATTAAATGGTAAAAATATATTCTAATTTCACTTCAAAACAAATTCAAAAGATAATCTAACCATATAATTTATATGAAAAAGCAGTTTTGATGTAAAATGCAGTATTTTTTCACTATTCATAAAAAAATGAACATTATCAGAAAAATACCAAAAAATTATCCAATGTAAATTTCAATGTCCCAATCATAAATAATAAGTTTCTTTTGACAAACATAGCTTATAAAATTGTCAAAAGATAGATTTAAAAATGGTTTTCCATCAAAAGGCAGTAAAACAATCTTTTAAAAATAGTGTATTCCATGCTTAAGATTGGATTTATTCTCATTTTAAGCCTCTAAAACACTATCTAATTCACTAATAGACATAGATAAAAATATCTATTATTCATTACTTACTTGGGATGTTACACTCTACTCATTAGGGACCCCGAGACCCCTGAAGGTCTCCCAGAATCCAAAAAGGAAAATCTACAAAGGAAAGATACAATCATGAAGTAACATCCACCACTACTTAGGTATATGCCCATACATATACCTAAGTCATCAATTCCAGTTCGGCTCCAACATCCGAGCCAAAGTTCGATCACGTCCACACAGGATAGTACAACCCAATCCACACAAGAAAACACAACACAATCCACATAGGAAAGCAAGTCAATCATATCAAAGATAATGATTGAAAGTCAAGACTCAGCTCACACGGGTATACTCCTTCGTAAGGTGATAGAGATGATCAGATGTAGCCACTGATTCATCTAAGCTGGGACCCACGTAGGATACTAAACCAGCTAAGCTGTCGGACCCACATAGGATACAGACCAGCTACTCTGCCAGACCCACGTAGGATAGCAAGAACAGAGTCATCGCCGTCGAACCCACGGAGGATTTCAGTACGGTCTTCATTGCTGCTGAACCCATGGATGATTTCAGTTCAGTCTTCATCGCCGTCGAACCCACGGAGGATTTCAGTACGGTCTTCATCACTGCCGAACCCATGGAGGATTTCAGTGCAGTCTTCATCGCTGTCAAACCCACGGAGGATTTCAGTACGGTCTTCATCCCTGCCGAACCCACGAAGGATTTCAGTGCAGTCTTCATCGCCGTTGAACCCACAGAGGATTTCAGTACGGTCTTCATCACTGCCGAACCCATGGAGGATTTCAGTGCAGTCTTCATCACCGTCGAACCCACGGAGGATTTCAGTACGGTCTTCGCAGTCGCAGCCAACTCTAGGGTTCCCGCACATAGCATGCTCGTTTCCGGGAGGGTCTGCTCCAAGAGCCAAGGGGGGGTCGATACATCAATTGACACATAGTCCGGAGTTGATGTATCCCAAAGTTCGATCTCAACAAAAGGAACTCAATGCGACAGGCGGGGCGTCAATCGGACGCCCGGTCTGAGAGTTATTGGCTTTTTCGTTCCAGGGGCCCGGTTAGTTTTTAAGTCAAACCAACCCGACCGCACTCCAACTATATCCAAACCTCGAGCGGAGTAAGCCAAAAGTTCCTTCTCACTAAGAAGAATCCAACAAAGTCGACAGCACGTCAATCGAACACCCGAAGCTCAAGTTATAAGCGTTTCCGCTCCGAGGGCCCGGTTGGTTTCGTGTTCGAACCAACCTGGACGTACCCAAAGTTATCCGAAACCTTGAGTGTAATATACCGAAATTACCGTCTCGATCCAAGGATCACATCGCAACTGACGGTTCATTGATCGGAGGTCTGTAGCCCAAGATATGGGCAAAAGACCGGAAGTAGTCCGAAACTGGGGGGTCTGGGCCCGGCCTGACCCGGCCCAACCCCCCCCCCCCCCCCCCCCGGGTCCGGGTCCGACCCGGCTGTGCGCGGCCCGGCCCGGCCCGACCGGGTGGCACGCTGGCTCGGCCAGCGAGCCGAGCTGGGGACGCGGTCCCCCGCGGTTGCGGCGAGCGCCACATCCTGATCCCCCGGATCCCGCGCAGTTGCGGGATCCGGCCGCCTGCAGTCGCGGTTTCAGCCGCGGCGGTTCCTTCTGGCGGTGCGTCGGGGCGCCGCCGCCTCCGGCTGCCGGTGATGTCCGCGGGCCACCGGAGTTGCTCCAGTGGTCCGTTTTCAATTCCGTCTTCGCCGGTGTTCATCTCGGGCCCCGTACTTTACTGTGGAATCATCAAACCGCCTCTACGGCCCATCTGTCATCGCCCGTCGATCCGCCCGTCAAATAAACAATCTGCGGAGTCTTCGAATCGCCTCTGCGGCCCCAACTCTGGCCGCGGTTTCGTTCGGCCTTAACGGCGCCGCGCGACGGCGCCGCGCTTCTTCGCCCGTTCTTCTTTGTTTTCGCGCGGTGTCGTTGCACCGCGCTACCTTTGTTCGTGCCGTGACAAACACATCATCAAAAGGGGGAGGAGGGTCAGCTGTGTTCGTGCGGTCCGGCCCCCTCCCGTTAATCCGATATCAAGCGGCTAAGAAAAAGACATTTGGACGGTCAAAAAAAATTCATGAACCAAAAATCAAACCCCTACCTCAAAGTGTTGATGAACGAAGGTTTGATGTGAAAGAAGGACGTCGCGGAAGAAGGCTCTGTAAGCGTCGTCAACATCGCGGAGAAGAGGATCGTCGGCGTCGCGGTACACGGCGTCGTGTCATCGATCTCCGGGGAACTAGCGTTCTTCGTCGTCTTCCGTCGGAGGCCGGCGTTCTTCGTCGTTCTTCGCATTCTCCAACGAAGAAGATGAAGATTCGAAGGCTTTGAGCAAATCCTCTCCCAATCCTTCTCGCACAACCAAACTCACCCTTAATAAAAGAAGTCCTGTCTTATTTTATTAATACACACGCAAGCCATTAATTTGAAAATCAAACAGGTCTCATTCAATTAATTGAATTAATTGAGGAGCGTTTAATATTCAAATTAATTTTCAGGGTTGACTTTCCATTAATTTGGGGTGCGGGTGAGTTACATATTAAAAGCACGAGATGGAGGTTAAAAAGGGATTGAAGGGGTGGGGATTGTGTGGGCCCCACTTCACTAATATCCTACCTAGTGGAGTTAGGATATTAGTGGGTTCCACTCCAACCACCAAGCGTGGGTTTAAACTACCCAGAATAGAAATAAAATTGTAGCACAAAATTTTATTTCATTCTTTAGTTAACCCATTATTTAATAACCTCACCCGAGCAACGCAACTCCGGAAAAGGTGTTCCTAATCAATTAACGGCGCTGCGGTTTCATCGGTGTCCTCGGATTTCGATTCCGAGCACCGGTTCAAAAATTAGGAAAACCCGCTCGTTCGTTCACTGAACGTACCCGAGCTAAACTTCGGAAATTGATTCCGGGCGCACCGGGCCTCAGAATCAGGTGCCGTCAGAAACTGCGTTCTTGTAAAATCCCAAATAAAATTAAGAAAAAAATTTCCCTTGATTTTTACGGGTCTTTACACATAGAAACTTGTAGGTAATGTATTTTTTTCAGGAAACAATGATTTAACCAAAGATAATATTTGATTGAAGCAACTATTTTACATTCCAAAAATCTAATTTAATAGCCATAAATTTTGTAACAGCTTTAAGTTCTCTCATCTGGAATCCAGGATATAAGGTTTTCTCAGTAGATTTCAACAAATATTAAAATTGAGAAGGTTCGAATTCAGTATTTGGAATATCATTCAAAGTTTTTGTTTTCTAAATATATGAGTCAGTAGCCTCATGTGCTAAATTCTAAAATGATGGATCTGGAACCAAAAAAATTGTATTGTCTACTGAATTTTGTTCACCATTTTTATACTAAAAAATATAATCTTTCCAAAAACCAAAATGTAGTAGATGAAGTCTAATATTGTCAAACATTTTGAATCTCCTAATATTACATTTCTCACATTGAAATTTAATTGTTCCTTCATAAAAAAATATGAATTTGATGATGCAAATGATATAAATGTTTCAACACCCTCAATGTAGATAGGATTTATACCATATCTGTTAGAATTTTTACGATGATTTATCCCATCATGATCGTGTAATAGAAACCGGTGTCTACTTCCTGAGTCCATAGTTATCTAAAAATACAACATAAATAAGATTAATTATTAATCATTATGACTAATAACAAATTATTATTATATTCTGACACCTTGGGATATTCTATGGAATATTTTTAAAGTGAGGCACTAAGTTAGCATGGGATTTCGAGGCTTGTAGAGGTTTAGTGAAGATAGAAAAAATATCAAATATATTATATTACACGAGCACTATTTTTCAAAAAATAATGAAATATATCCTGGATGGTGTCTCATATGATAATTATGAGACCTCCATTAGTTCTATGATGTGGGGTTTACGATAGGCACGACATAACATTTTTGTTTGTCGGGTGTTTGGAAACAACGCACGCGAGAGTAATTCATTTAATATTTTTATTATAATTTTTTATAAAAAAAAAATCAATATCTTCCTAATGGTATATCATATGAGAAATCTGAAACCACTGTTAGGTATGAGATGTTGGTTTTATCCTAGGAATAATATAACTTTTGTGTGTGTCACGTGTTTGGTAACAACGCACGTGAGGGTAATTTATTTAATATTTTTATAATATTTTTTTATAAAAAAATAAAATATCTCTCAAATGGTGTATCATATGTAAAATATGAGACCACATTTGGGTATAAAATATGAGTTTTACCCTAAATGTGACATAACTTTTGTCCACATCAGGTGTTTGGTAACATCGCATGTGAGAGAAATTCATTTAATATTTTTATTATAATTTTTTACAAAAAAAATAAATAGTGTATTGTATAAGAAATATAAGGCCACCTTTAGGTCCAAGTTGTGTGGTTTACCCTAGGCACGACATAACATTTGTACGCATCGAGTGCTTGGTAACAACACGCGCGAGTGTAATTCATTTAATAATTTTATTATAATTTTTTACAAAAAAAATTAAATATCTCCCAAATAATGAATTGTTTGAGAAATCTGAGACCGCCGTTAGGTTTGGGGTGTGGTATTTACCATAGTCACAACATAACTTTTGTGCATGTTGGGTATTTTTTAACATTGTACATAGGGGTTGTCTTTTTAATATTTTATTAATATTATATATATATATATATATTACAAGTTGTTGTAATTTACTAATATTTACTAATAATTACTAACATTGACTAATTATATATGAATTAATAAAAAAATAATTATCTATTTGTTGGTCAGAGTGAGTAACTCAAGAGGGGGTGAATTGAGTTCCTAATAAACATTTCTGTGAATAAATAGACTCAAATAAATACCCATTTGTAAAATAAACTGTCCAATTAATCAAAACAGCAAATCAATATAAGATCTATCCTTTTAAAATATTTCTTAAAGAGTTATTAGGTCTCAGTTAAAATATAGTTTAGAAATATCTTAACTTTTGGAATCAATTTACTTAGACATAAACATATATAAACACTAGTTGAGATTAATTATCAAAGAAATTATTATTTTTATAAATAAAAAATTATCTTTAATATGATAGTAAAAAACAAATAACATAGTGACATAGCAGAATAAACAAGAGGTTCAGTCTCAAGGTGAGACTTAATCCCCTCCACTTGGAAATCACCCACTACCAAGCAGATTATAAATATAATCAAATAAATACACAACCTGGATTAGGTATAAATTCAATAGCAACAATCTATCTAGGATAAAAATCCTCTTCCACAGTTATTTGTGGGATGTAATAATAGAACAGGTCACAAAGGGACCTCTTCCAGAGATACAGTGAGAAACAGATTGAGGAAGAAGAGAATAATAGGTATTCTCCAGGAATGTTCAGGTGACAGTGTATTTTAGATAACAAGAAAACAACACACTACTCAAAAGGAAAATAGATAGAACAAATATGAATATAAAAAAGCTTAGTCTGATGTGTTATGTATGTTCGTAGTCTTCAAATCGGTATTGGTGAGTAATTTGTTCTTTGTTCTGGAAAATTGAAGTAGAATAGAGGATCGTATAAATCTGTAGGTATGTTTTAGTTGATCTCTATTTTATTTCTTAATCAATCTTAGTAATGGGTTATGTGCTTTTTTTTTATCTTCATAGAATTTGAATCAGTAAGTTTGTGAGAATTCACAATTTTGATCACACAATCCATTGTCTATGGTATTTGTAGTTTTTTATCCATGAGAGAGTGTGAGTGAGTGATCCTTTGCGAATATATAGTAGCATCTATTGGAGGAGATCCACAATCCTCAGATTGTCTTTTACTAGGTCTTGAATACTTGGTCAAACTATCCAAGAATAGATCTAGTCATTGATTTATTCACGCCAAAGTCCTCAGACAGTAACGGTAACAAGAAACTGATGGTGACTCAGCATTTGGAGGTGACTTGCCTCTAGTGGTGACTTCTTTAGAGGTAACAGTGACTCGCCTCTAGTAGTAGCTCATCCTGGAGGTATCTCATCCTAGCGGTAGCTTCTATTGGTGGTGATGGTGACTCAGTTTGGCAGTAGTAGTGTCTCCCAGCCAACGGTGACTTTCCATAATACTTACCATAAATATCGTAAAAGAATTCATATTATATAAAATGTTTTCATACAACATGTGAAACATTAGTACTAAAAGAATAATGGTTTGTGATCATTAAAATAATAGAGTTTCAAACACACTCCATACAAGGAGGTTCTAACATTCTCCCCTTTTTTATGATCACAAAACATGGAATTTTATAAATAATGTACTAAATGAATAATCATAAATAATCATAGATGTATTTGAGTTTAAAAACAATATTCTTACCAATATAAAACTAAATTCCCAATTTATCTCCCCCTTTGAGGTTATCAAAAAGTAAAAACAATTGTTAAACTTAGAGAGAAAATAGAAGAACGCAGGGATTTTGCATTATCTAGGTGCCAAAAATATATGAGTACAAAAATATAAGCATGAAAGGGAAGATACAAACGATCCCTGTCAAAAAATAACATCTAAACATATTCATTGTGTGGAAGACGGGGGTTGATCAACTTTATCCTTCTCTTTATATTTTTCTTTATCTTTGTCATTGTCCTATGATGAGACTGTAGAAGTGTATGTCAGGGAAAAGGTTGTAATGGATGGTAGTGTGGTAGTAGGAGGAAGTAGATATCAAAATATAACTAGTTTAAGTTGTCTGATTTCTTCAACTAGTGGCAAACTCAAAGGCTAATATGGTGGAGTTATAATACTGTCTGGCTAAGTGATTAGAGTGGGCCTGTACTGAACTGATTCTATGGATGTGGTTGAAATAATTGTTGAAATAGGGATTACTTCTTTAGAAATTGTAGTGTTTTGATGGAAATGAAGGTAGGGTTTCATGAGATTTATGAATTCCGTGATTATTGAACCTCCCTTATCTATCTCATTAAATAAGTCTTCCTTATCATCCATAAATCATTGAAGAGATGTTGTGAGAATATTTAGTTGACTCGCCCGTTCTTTGAAGGCTCTTTTCACTGGTGATATCTTCAAGTTCTCAGTAATAAATTTGAAATTATCAAAAATTTCATTCTTGGTATAGATCCTTGATAAGTAGTACTAGATAGCTTTATTTATGAATTCTTTATCTTTTCTAAGATATCCATCATAGCCTCTTATAAAATCAATAATATGTTCTCCATGTAGATGTATCTTTTGAATTTTCTCTTCATGAGTGCTCACATCACCCATAGCATTTCTGATTTCTTCTCTGATTATCTATTGCTTCATATCTCTATCAAGTTTTACTAGTGCAGGAGGAGGTGCAGATGAATAAGAGGCAGTAGCTACTAAACTATCCAACTTTTGAGAAATGGAGTTCATGGATTTTGATATAGAGGATGGAAGACTCTCTAATGAAAATTTTAAATTTGCTACTTTAGATGAAAATATTCTATTCTCTACTTCCATTGATGGAATATGAAATCTTATTCAAGTTTTGATATACAAGGTAACTATATCAACCAAATATATGGTACTCTCTTCACTGAATTTGGCTATTAGATATGGTTGACATCTCAAGATATTTGTAAAATATGAAATCAAGTTCATTCTCAATGAGTCTAAATCTAAATTCACATTTATTTGTAAATAAATCAAAGCAGCTTGTGTCACTACATCAGGAGGTAAAACAGGTTGAATAGTTGTTCTATTGTTTTCCATGGGGATAAAAGGTTGTAACTCTCCAGATTGATTGATCTGATCCACTAGGGATCCTTCTCTTCTAACAAAATTTTCTGGCTCATCATCTGAGTCAGTATAAGTTATTTCAAGTCTAACAAAACATGGATACTTCTCTCATTATTTCAAATAATTGGATGATGGTCTAACATAAGGTATTATGGGTGAGTTTTTGGGCACTTGAGAACTTTGAACAATTTCAGGTGTTGAGGGAAATAGGTGTTGTCTATTGTAGTTTCAAGTTGGCTATCTGTAGAGACTGATCCACTGGAACTAATTGATTAACTAGAATGGTAGTCAACTCCCCCTCACTTATAGCTGGTAGAATTTCTATTTGAATGATTTCCATGTTGTATACTTGTTTTTATTAATCCATTTGATCCTTAGGATTTAGATTTTTATCCCCCTTATTTGTAGCTTTCATACCTTCTGTAGGAACTGTTGGATCATCAGGCATCATGGTATCCTTTGGTTGATTTTCATCTCTATTAGAACTAGATACCATAGGTGAAGAGGATTGATGTTGAACTGTCTCTTGTTCACGATCAGGATCATTTCCATTCTCATCACTTCCCTCATGATCATTACTACTTTTTTATTATATTTGTGATCAGGGACACCGTTTTTGTTTCCTTCATCAGAATCCTCATTAACATGAGCTTCATCATTCTAATCCTCATCATCCTGTCTGGAAGATTCATCAGACTATTCAAGATCTACAATATCTTTATCTTCTTCTTTATAAACAATATCATTACCTCTATTACCATTCTCATCATTTGAAGTTTTAGAGGTATAAAATTTAAATTGAACTTCTCCAAAAACTTCAGTATCTTCTTCATTATCATTTTTAGGTAAGAGAGTGGTAGGCAAAGAACCTAATGAATTGACATGTCCACTTGATACTCTAGGTGGAGATTTGATTATCCCTGAATCACTCCCTTCTTTAATGAAAATAGCTTCTTCTTCTTCTTCCACTATTGGATTATCTCTTTCAGCAATAGTATCAGCATCAGAGTACTCAGCTATCTTATTAGATTCAAGACCTGGATCCACCATTTCCTTAGGTATAGTTGGGTGATCAATAGGGTTAAAATCGTCATACATTTTCTCATTTTCTCTGACCCAACATACATTCTAGATATTCTAGCTCAGTTTAACTCTTTTGAAAATTGTTTTTTATAGGAAAAAACCACCAAATTTTTCTTCAGCTTCTTCTACAGCTTTGACATAACCCTTTGCATCTAAGATGGTAGAAATAATTTTGGGATAAATGAGGGAGTTCGATCTAGAGCTCTTATTTCATATCTCATGCATATGGATTATCAAAAATCTACACAGATTTATTCTCTTCCCTTTCTTCATCATATACAGAAAGTAGACATCTTGATACATCATTATATTGAAGTTCCCTTCCCTTATACATAAAACATGTTGTATAAATTTGAAAATCAACTTACATCCACCATCAAGATTGGCATTAGTAGGTATTCTTAGTGTTCCATCTCTAATTAACTATAGAAGAGCCCTTTCATAATTTAAATTTTCACTATCACTCGGTATACTTCCTTAATAATCCTCATATACTCCTTTATGAGGAACCTTTAAACATTTTTTCTCATTCTCTTGAAGAGAAAGAAATCTCTTCTCCATCTATGCTGCTTTGAATTCTATCGGATTTATTCCCAAAAATAAATCTCACATTCTGATAAAATTCAAAGACTACCCTCGGATAATACATTCAATGATTCAAGGTAAACCAGTTCATCAAATTCTACTTTTCTATTACCTTTAACACTAGCGTATTTTTAGTTGGAAGCCACTATGCATCATTTTGTTTTTTTGCTTTGACTACATTATTTCTCATATGCAGGTTTAGTGAAACAGTTTCCAAACTACTTGTGGATAATTTTCATTTCTTGGAATGTCTCATCTCTTCTGTATTTGATTCTATAACTCACTTCACACAGTCCATTCAGATTGGTTGAAGGCTTCAGGTGGAACAAGGAAGAAGGAAGATCAATTCGAGAGGAAGAAAAAGGTTCGGGAGATCAAGGGTTAGAGGTAGTGAATTGATTTAGAGTTATCCCAGTAGTTTTATCATTTAGGTATTCTGAATAAGTAATAATTAAATTAAAATAATAAAAATTTAATTGGTAAAGGAAAATAGCAACGGTAATAAAACAACGGTAACATAAAAAGGAATGGTGACTCATTCAATGGTAACTTCATCAAATGTGACTCATCAATGGTTACTCATAAATGGTGACTCATCAATGGTGACTCATCAATAGTGACTCATCAATGGTGACTCATCAATGGTGACCCGTAGGCCCTATTTTTTCCAGCTTGATGCGTGCTCGCACCATCCTCGCAGTCACGGTGCACTAGAAGCCCTACCCCTATTGTGATCGGCCTTCGGTCGCTGTCTCACCTGCGGCCATCGTTTGCAAAACCCCCCACCGTTGAGCGGGGGTCTCCATTGCCAGCTCCGCCATCAGGAAGACTCCTCATATTTGTCGTCGTATTTGTATAAGAAAGATGCTAATAAATGTCGTCCATTATCAGTACTAAAAAACACTGATACTGTGGTTTTTATGAATGCTAAAAAAACGTTGATAAAGTGCGGCATTTATCAACACTAAAAAAACCCGATAAATGTTGTATTTTATTAGCACTAAAAAAACGGTATAAAGGATAGTATTTCTTATCACTAAAAATATTATATTTTTTTCATTTAAAAATTAAAGTTATATTTTTAAAATTTATAATAATATTTTAAATTCATCCATTGAAGATACAAATCTACAATCATACATACATACATACATACACATATAAATACATACATACATACATATATAAAATAATTTTTTAATTGAAATTTGAATTTAATATGATTTTATATATTAATATAAATTGCGTATATTATATGTTTATGTTAAATTTTCTAAAATGAGATTAATAAATTATATATTATTATTATTTATATTAAAATATATACAACTATAACTATATTTATAATATATTGAAATTTAACTATGCATTCGTATGTATTTAAATAATTTTAATGTAGATAATGTATTATAAATTTTATTTTCTAAAATATATATTCCCAGGTTTGGGATATGAAATAATTTATATTTAAAAATTAAATTTATATTTTTTGAATAGAAGAACATTTTATACTTGATCACCCACACATTATACGTTTTTTTAAAATTTGATTTAATTAAAAAAGTACTTTTTATCATCTCTAATATGAGTGTTCATGGAGACTCATTTCACTTTTACCTAATTTATTGGCTGTTTGTCCCATGAGAAAAGAGAAAGGGACGGTCAACCCAACCCCAACCTAAAACGCTTAAATTTTATTTGACTTTTTAAAAAAAATTGAATATCAATTCAATAAATAAATAAATACTATTTTTTAAGGGAAAAAGTTTTTATTTTTTTTAATGAGCCAAAAATATTTTTTCCCCTAAAAAATAGAAATAGAAATGATGGAATTTTGGAAGATAAAAAGACTCATGTTTTTAATAAAATAATAACTGTTAAATATGTACATCGGTTGTGTTATATAATTTTTTCAAAACATTTTAAAAGTTACCATAATATATTTTTTATAAAAAATTATCTCTCAACAAAATTCTCAATAATTTGAAAGAATAAAGTGCACGCTATTGTCATTTGCCCTACGCCAACGTTGCCACCAAACCATGGCCCATTGATTTCACCTTTTCTCATTTTGTTTTCAATGAAATAATATTATAATTAAAATAGATATGGGGATGATTGCACTCATGATTTATTTCATTAAAATTCAGTAAACAAATACAAATTAATATCGTAAAAAAAAACCTCGAGGGGTGAATTTCAGACATCAAAAATGTTTTTCTAAAAAAATAAAAAATAAAAAGACTTATTATTCGACGACCCGTTCTAGTGACGGATCAAGAAATCTCCGCCGTCCGACACGCAGAAGACGGTGTTCCGGCAGACGAGCTGCTCTCCGGGTCGGAGCAGCCCGATCTCCACGCCCTTCCGCTTCCGGAGCTCCATCACCTTCCGGTGCGAGTTCGAATGCTGCAACGGCGCGTACGTCGGACTCGCGGCGGGCCGGTACTCGGGCACCAGCCGGCCCGACTTGTACCGGACCCCGCACGCGTTGCACAGCGTCTTCGGCCCCGCCGGCCCCGTCCGCCACTGCGGCGTCGTCTCGGACGCGCAGTGCAGGCACCGTCGCCCGCCACCGCGTTCCGCGGCGCCCTTCGACGCGCGCTTCCCGGAGGCTGCCGGCGCCGGCGGTTGGGGGACGACGCGGGACGACAAATCGCGGGGGGCGGTGCGCGGCCGCTTGCTCCGGGCCTTCCCTGGGACGGGCACGCCCGGACGGAGCATGGGCGCCTGGCTGCGGGCGGCGGGCGGCGGGGTCTCGGAGGAGGAGGACGAGTGAGTCGGTGGTTTGACGCCGGAGAGAAGGCGGAGCTTCTGAAGGTCTTCGGTGGAGAACGATTCCTCCACCAAGTTCGACAGCCATTGAAGCTCCAAATCTTCGCACTGCAATTGGGGGAAATCAATCAATTCGAACGAGGGGAAACTAAAAATGGCTCACGCAGGGAAGGGGGCAATGTTACCGGAACGGAGAACTCATCGCCGGGAAACAGAACGTCGGGGAGCGATCGGAAGTCGGAATTCCCGGTGAATGGAGGGGGTTCGGTGCCGGAGGCGGCGGAGTGGGAGCTGAGGGCAGAAGGGCCCGGGGAGGCTCCGGCGGCTGATGGTTCAAAGAGGTCGTCGGCCGGCGAGGCGTCGTCGTTGGGGAAGTCGAGCAAATCCTCCACAGAGAACTGCTCCTCCATGAATGCTCCGGGAACGAAGGAATTCGGGCTCGGGCGACCCAAGGACTCGCAACTAACTTGCAGAGGTAAATGGAAGATGAGAGAAAAAGAAAGCGCGATTGTAGAGGACGGGGGCGGATGGGAGGTCACGCGAAGATGACAAGGGGACTGAGGAGCTGAGAGAGTGGAGCATTTTGAGGAGTAAAACCGGGGCTCCGGTTAGAATTGTTGAAACTTTAAGGGGGTATTTTTTTATCAAAATAAATTAATTTATTAGCTGATTATTTTAAATGTTTTTATCGTTTTAAAAGAAATTATAACAAATATATAATCCATCATTTTAAAATATATATTTTACTAATGCCATGCCCGTTTTGGTAATTTGGCTCACTTTGGTAGATGTTCGGTGCATTTGGTATATAAGTTTGTCGATGGAGGGCAGCGCACTATATATAATTAAAAATATTTTCTTTTGTAGTTAATGTTATATAGAAATAAAATTGTTTGTGAATGTGAGTAAAAGAATAAATAATATGAAATTTAATAGCGGATTTTTTCAAATTATATCCAGGCTTTAATGAAATTTATTTTTATAAACATTGTTTTACTAAAACAATCGGTTACCAAGGAATTTGCGTAATTTTTTTGGTTTAGTGTGTGTTTATATATACATTTATCAGCTAATGCTAACGGTGATAAAATTGCAATTTTAAAGAGTGTAAATAATTCATGCTTTTGATTTCACATATTGTACTTTGTACGTGCATACATATATGTACACATAATCACACACATCCAGTCCAGATAATAATATATATGTATATTATATATAGAGAGAGTTAGAATACATATAGTTATATATATATATATATATATATATATATATATATATATATTTATACTATAATGAGAATAGTATCTTCAATTCAATTAAATGAATTGAAATGTTGAACTTTAAATATAACAAACTAATCATATATTATCAATTGTAGATATATTTAGGTATAATTATTAAAATTCTTACTTTTAATTTTATAGGTGTATGATTAATAATATATTGTAAAAAAATATTTTTCATGTAGTTGATAAAAAATATTATATATTTTTTCTTTAAACAATAACAATTAAGTATTATTCTAAATACACTTGATAGAAAATTTAAAATTAATTCATAATACATTGAAAAATAATTCTATGTAAATTGAAACATAGTTTTTAATATTTTTAAATATATAAATATACATTTTTATAATGTTAAATATTTATTCGTTTATATAATTAATAAAAGTTTGCAAATATTATTAAAAATGTTAAAATACAATTATTATTGTTGTAGTAGTGAAACTATTATTATTGTAGTAGTGAAACTATTCATTTGAAATGGGATTTCAGGCCACGTATTTGGACCTACGGGCCATTGGGGGCGGCATGATGTCAGACTGATGACATGACATGTTGCAAACTGTCCACTCAGGGCCTTTGGGTCATCTAGAGCCCTTCAGGCCACCGAGATTTCGAGCCATGTATTGTAATAAAATAGATTCAATGAATGCTTGTCATTCCATGTGAGTAGAGATGAGGCTTGACCCATTGGGATGCTAACTGTGTGTGTTATTTGGTTGCTTGTAATCCCCTCTGTTTATAATAATTAAATATCTCTTAAATAAAATTAGTCATATTGAGATATAATTATTAAATATTAATGTTTTTTATGATGTATGTGGGTAATTCTTTTTGTGGAAAACCCACGTTGAACTATTTAATAGTGTTTTATAAATTGTGCGGATTATTTGTTAGGATGTGCAAAGGGTGCGAATGGTGTTTTGGTGTAGCGTCCATATGCGTTTTGTCATAAATGAACATTTGAATGAGTTTGTGGCGTTTAAAGTTGTGTGGCATATTTCGAAATTGTTTGGAAAAATTTTCTAGCAGTTCGTTTAATTATATTAATGGTCTTTTTAACCGTGCGGGTGGTTTCTTTAATTGCGTGCGTGATGCAGATTGTGTTACTGAGGTGATGATGTGTACGTATGGTCATGTAAGCGGGTTTGGGTCGGTCTAGTGTGTGAAACAATGTTTTGTCTTTAAAATTTATTTTGTGAAAATTTGAATTGTTTTATTAAATAATTATTAAGGGTGAAGAATTATTTTGGTTAAATTGTGTAAAGGTTTTTGATGATTAAAGTCATGCGACGTGTGGAAATTGTTTAATAAATTCTTTTAATGGTGTGTGCGGCGATAAAAGTGATTTCTTTATTGGTGCAGTCATTTTAATTGGTTGTGTAAGTGATGCAGATTTAGTTTTGGGATATTTTTAGTGTGCATATTATTATTATAAAATGGTTTTTGTGTGTGCGAGTGTAGTGTTGGGTAGAGATAACACCTAATTTGTTTTGTTTGTTTATGTTTGACATGTGACATGAACTCTAAACTACTCGAGCACAAATGGGAAGCCTGAGTACTAGGTGGGCGGACTAGGACTAGTGCGCTAGTGATACGGAAGTGGCATTGGCCCGGTTTCACTTAGCTGGATTGACGACTACAACACTAACTAAACTTTTGGATGATGTTGGGAGACCACTAGGTTATGGATGTGTTACCCTACTAGTGACTCGTGCACGAGAACGTATATTGTTGTGTTTCTATACCATTGTTCACCGAGACGCGATGTTCTAGGGTCCCACTTTTGGCTAAAATCTTTAAGGTCTTTCCCATGTATTGTGCTCCTCCTTTACTTTTCGCTCACCGTTGGCACACGATGTGACATTGGGGTTACCATGAAAGCAAGTGTGTGTGTGTGCTAATTTAAGTTGTTTCCATTAAAACTATTTTTATAAAAAAAATCGTTTTCACTAACACTGTTCAAGCATTTTTTTTTCTTTTGTTTAACTTGTAACTGTATTTGTCATTTAATAATTATGCGTGAAACCTTTTCTCGGTGGAATCCTATTGGACTTTTGGCACACACCCTACATACACCCTTGGGTGTATGTAGATCCTGTTTCTTTTGCTTTCTAGGTTGAGGCATCGAGCATAGCAGGGGTGGTTCGAGTTGTCAGTGACACCCTCGTGTCGGTTTGGTGAACGTGGCTTGAGGTTGTTGCACCTCATGCTGCTTGGAGGTTTGAGTTAGCATTTTTAGTTCTTCCTTTATTGTCGTTCCCTTTGGATTTTTGGTTCAAGTTGTAAACTTTAATTTTGACCTTAGTTTAAGGGGCTGTTTGGTTGTATGATTCTAGTTTTAATTTATTTAGCTTGCCGTTTGTTTTATGTTTATTTATTCGGATAAATTGTTCCCAAGTTTTATTTCTGATACTCGAGCACTTGTGCCAGCCCGTGGGGATCGGGAACGCCCTTCGGGCCTTGCCATAGACTAGGTCAGGCGTCGGTTTGATGGCGACCCGACTTGGTTCATGACAAAATGGTATCAGAGGAGGTTTTTGTTCTTGTTATTTGGGATGTCAGGTAGATCAGAGATAGGACTGTCGGTACTCGAGGGGTAGGTGTGAGAAGAGCGTCGCGGACTCTTACTCGTTCCGATCCTCGAGTAACCAGGGGTAGTCCAAGATTTAAGTTTTGGATTTAGTCTTTGTGGATGGGGGATGACAATAGGAGTAAATCGATACTGCGCGTGGTTTTACATGGAGTAGCGACCCATGTGATGCCCGAGAGTACGGTTTGACACTCCTAGTGGTTGGCACTTGCCTAGGGCATGGTCTGCTAAACCATGTAGCCGGGTTAGACACAACCACTAGTTCTTCGACCTGGTGCTTTAGTGTTCATGATGTCTCGCTTCGGTTTTGGGTTTACACGAAAGTGTTTTAAAGCAAAGTGAACCTTGGGGTTGCTCTTATTTTTCTCCTTGGAGTGAGTTTGACATGATTTTTGGGGTGTGTTTCTTTTGAACCTTGTTTCTGGAATTTTGTGTTCTATTTGTCGAAAATGAATTTCTAAAAGAACGTCTTAGGTTATTTGAAATTGAAGTAAGTTATTTTGGAAATGGGAAGCATTTTGAAAATTTGTCCTGAATTTTTGAAATGGTTTTGGAAAAAGGTATTTTCGGAATATTGGGAATGTTTTGTTTGAAAGTGGAAGAGCCTTATTTCGTCCAGTGGTATTCCTATGGGTGCTCGCATGTGCATGTGGTAATGATTAATGGACAGTTGGTGGATCATGTGGATGGGTGCCTGAGTGACACAAAAATGCATATTTGCGAGGCATCATGGAATATAAGTGGTGAGTGGTTGATTTTTTAGGCTGCTTATTGTTTCATGAAAAGTGGGGTTTCCTTTAAAATGGTTTTTTTGTGCTTAAATGGTTTCAGAAATTGGGAAATGGTTTTGAGTTCGGAGTGAAAGCAATGAGTTCAAAAGAGTTGTTGGGTTTTATTGTACTGTGTTTGGTTTTTCAAGCAGGTGTTTTTCTTTAAGAATGAATTGATGTTTTAAATTGAAATTACTGGAATTGTGTTTGAGGTGTGGATGTTTGTTTTGTGATGTGTTTGGATTTGTGGAAGGTTGTTTTGTGTTTCTTGTTGGGGATATGCCCCCTAGAAAGGTCCCATGGGTTTCCAGCAGGTCTCTCAGTTCTTGGTTCAGCCCAGACTCCCAGTGGAGAGGCAAAGTTGGGTTCTGCTCGGTTGTGTTGACGGTTTGTAGACGTCGAGGTTAGTTTGATATCGTTGAATGCTTTGGGAAAGTTGGAAGTGTCTCCGGTTTTGGGAAGAACTCCAAAATTTGTGCGGGTGTAAGATGTCTCGAGTACGTCTGGTGGAGTGGGACTAGACCGGAAAATGGGGATTGTTCCGTTTTTGTTGCAAATGGGGATGTCTTGAGCGATCCTCAAGACTAGCCTCATCCCTTGGTCATACCTAAGGAAGTGAAGGTGAGGGAAAGTGGTGGATCTTTTAGGTGCTCGACCAGTCAACAGGTGGAGAAGGAGGTGCGTTGACCTTTCTAATGAGCTAGTTTCATGTATCCCTAGGGGTTGTGTGGAGAAATCAGTTTAAAACTTATAATGGTCATTGGCCTTGTTCATATTGTGGTAAGTGAAGGTTCTTTTTTTTTCTTTTAAAAATGGAATTTCCATGTGTGGCCTTTTCGAACCCTCCACACATGGTAACCCCCTGTAGGATCGAAATAGTGATGTAGATGCTCAATATATAAGAGGGGGGGTGAATTGTATACTTTAAAATTCCTTTGGAACTTTTAAAGTTAGTTATGAATAACTATGTTTTTCTTAAGAGAAGGAAAGGGCTAAGTTTAACAAAGTTAAACTAACCAAATTCACAACACCTCTAACACCAAATGCAATCTTGGAAAAAGATTCCAAAAGTAGGTTCTGGAAATATGGTTCCGGAAAATGAAACTTAACAAAAGATTATAATATGAGATTCTACCTTAAAACGTATAGAATCTAAATGAAACAGAGTACAAATAAGGAAGTATAAGAAAGTTATACTTTCCTTATAATACAAAATGCAGCGGAATATAAACAAGTAGTTAAACTACAAGTAACAAGATATAAGTCTTTTAACCCAAAGAGAAGAGTATCCAACAACCTTGGATAAAGGTCCCTTGATTTATACTTTCAAGAAAGTCTGTCTTACCCACACCAGGGTAAGCTCTCTATACGAAGATCGGAGTCTCTGTCTTGCTATCCCCGCAAGCCCTCAACTTCAAGGTAGTTGGCAACCTCTGTCTTCCTCAGCAAAGAAGCCCTCGAACTTCAAGGTAGTCGGCACCTCTGTCTTCCTATCCCCGGAAGCCCTCGAATGTAATCACCAACATTCGGAGTCGCACGAAGCTTTGAGAGTTAATAAGATCCTCTCTCTCTAGAAATCACTTCAACAACATGTAGGCACAAAACCAAGTTGTTCATCTGTCATCACTATCGAGCTCTTTCAAATGAGCTCCTATTTATAGGTAAGGTCGGCTCCTTCTCCAACGGTCATATTTTCCTTAAAGATCGGAGGGACCTGTACACGTGTCACTTAGACAACGATTAGTTTATAACAAAATAGACGACATCGTTTTATAACAAAACAAGTGTAACAAAATGTACGACATCGTTTTAATTCTAACTCAAATGTTCGGAATGAAAACTTCAGAATGAAGATTCAGAGTGTAATGAAAATAATAAAGAGTAAACAAATTATAGAAGTGTAAGCAGAATAAAAGTTCGAAGTTTAACTAAAATATTTTTCGGAGTCTGAATTAATTCAGAGTGTATAAAACAAAGATAATCAGATTCTGTTTAATAGGTGAATTCGGAATGAGAATTCGGAATGCGAATTCGTCATCAAAATTCGTAATGGGAATTCTCATTGGAATTCGTAATGAAAATTCTTCTTCAGAATTCATAATGAGAATTAATCATTAGAATTCGTATTGAGAATTCGTTATCGATCTTCATAAGAATTCGTATCCGGAATCTGGAATAGAACTTAGTCAGAGTTCATATTCAGAATTCAGAATGAAACTTCCTTATAGTTCTTATCCAGAATCCAAATCCTAAAATAGAATGCTTCATATCAACGTTTCAACGATTCCGAGAAAATAGAAATGAATCAGAATCTCATACTTAAGAAAAATATGGAAGAAAATATGATAAGGATAGTTTTTCTTATAAAAGCGATTTTGCTTATAAAAGAAATTTTCCTTAAGAAAGCAATTTTCCTTATAAAAGCAATTTTCCTTATAAAAGCAATTTTCCTTAAGAAAGCAATTTTCCTAAAGGTAAGGTGTTTGTGATTTTCAAAATAAGAAGGAATGGAAAAGTCATAAGGAAAACCTTATTGACTCAACAATCTCCCCCTTTTTGGAAAGCACAAACATCCTTACGAAAAAGAAATTCTAAGAAGAAAGAAAAACATTAAGGCTTATCTCCCTTAGCTTTAAGGAAATTGATGAATACGACTAACTCCCCCTTAGGCTTTGAAACACTAAGGATCGTATTCTAGATTTCCGGAGTGACATTTCATTACGAAAAATAAAGTCTTCTTTGATGAAAAACTCCCCCTTAGATAAACTTTCTTCTTTTTCTTAAGGATCTTTTCCTTCTCCCCCTTTGTGATTTTCAAAAAGAATTGGAGGGAGTGAAAAAAAAACAAAGTACCTGAAAAGTTAGTAATGACAACAATAGAAACGACAAGTACGAATTTCATTAAGTTTGAAATCTCGGCAACAAAAAAATACAACAAAAATATCGGATTTGGTTATTTCGGATCTTTTTCCTTCGATATGAGCCCTTTAAGAATAGTCTTGATCTTCTTCAGGTCTTTATGATCTTCTTCAGCTTGCTTCTCTAAGACAACTATTCTTGCAGATTGAGCTTCAATTTTTTTCTCCTGGGCTTTCAGCTTTTCTTCCTGAGCTCTGATCTTTTCTTCCTGAGCCTTCATCCTTTCTTCAAAATCAATCTGATGATCCCTTTCAAACTTCCAGTTCTGAGAAACGGAATTCAGCTTCCCATTCAGATCTCTTACTTCTTGAATCCGGAAGTTCTTTTCTTCTGTCAACTTCTCTTCAAAAGATGAAGTTAACTCATTTATCTTCTTGTCCTCGGTATCAAAAGTATCTTTAACATTGTCTTGAAACTCATCGAATAACCTCATCTCTTCAACAGTCTTCTTCGACCAATTTGTCATCCTCTTGCAAGATTTTCTATGAGCTTCGTAACCAACAAAGAAGGTTTTGAACTGAGCCTCAATCTCAACACACTTGTCCATAACCATAGATACAGAGTCAGTTTTCTGATTCAAAGCATGTTGGAGCATCTTACATCTTGAATCAATACTAGAGAATGTCGGAATGGATCCCACCAACTTCTTTAATGACTGGACAACAAAATCATGCCCCAACGAGGATGACTCCGAATCTGAAACTTTGCTTGGAGAGTTTTCTTCCTCAATAAGCTCCAACTTTCTTTTAGATGAATCTCTAAATTCTCTTTTCTTACTAGCCACTGATTTCGGAGTCTCAACAAGAAGTTGCTTTCCCTTGTCTTTTTTCGGAATTGATTGTTGATCAGGGGTTTTCTGCTCACCAGTAGACACTTGAACAATATCATCAACTTCTTTTTGAACAACATCTTCCTCATTCTTATCCTTCTATGGAGTTACTAACTTAGAGGATTCAGCCTCTGAAGTTCGGAGTGACAGGTGTTCCGAAGGCGACCCCTTATACTCATCTACTTCTTTCAATAAGTCTCTTATTTCACCACTTGCTTCAGCAACTTGTTCTTCCTCTTGCACTTGTTGAACCTGCTCGAGTTGCTCAACATGTTCGGTTGTAACCTCTTCTGGAAAATCAAGGTTTCTTCCTGGAGTCTCAGGTAGAGATTTCAGGGAGAAAGATCTCGAAACTGGGATGCTTCCGAATACCATCTCATTAAACTTTAACAACGCTTGGACTGCCTCGACTTCTGTCATCTTTTTCTTGAGCTTCTTCTCCTTTGCTTGTTTTTCAAGCTCATCAGCAGTTCTCTACTTTAATGCTTTAGCTTCCGCAGGGTCCAATCCGAACTGTGGATCCCCTTCTTTCCTTTTCTCTTTATCTGCTCTCCACTTCGCAACTACCTCATCAGGAAAGGCCTTCTTCTTCTTTGGTTTGGGAGGAGCGGATTGAGCTTCCTTAGATTTTGGATCCTGTACCTCAGCTGCAACTTCCTTCAACTTTCTTTTCTTTACTGGCTTAGACGATTCCGATTCAGCAGTTTTCGGAGCCGCTTCTTCTTGATTAGGCAGATCAAAGAACTCACCAGTTTCCTTGTTGAAGGCCACATCCATCCTCTTAAGGGTATCATCACTGAGAAACAAAATTTTGCAAACCCTTGGCTTAGATCTGCAGGCTTCCTTGAACGATTCAAGACACCAAACTATCAATCTTGATAAAATTGATGGGTACATTACGATCTGTGCTATGAGATTTCCTTTCTTAAGATTCTCAATGGTTATAAGAATGTGACTCATGAAGTTAAACTTCCTTAGATTTATCAGGAAATCTAAGATGTAGATCTCACTCTTCTTCAAGCTGTCTTTATCACCTTTCCTCGGTACAATAAGACCTTGCACCCACAACTCTAGAATCCAGAAATTTGTGGATAAACTTGCAATCTTCGGAGCCTTGTCATCAGCCAGTCCGAGAGTTTCTAAAGCTTTTTCCTTGTCGAAGCTACCTTTAGAATCCGGCAACACATGAGAAACACACTCGGCTTCTCCTTCATAGGACAGCCCTACCAAGCTTGCTGCCTTGGTATAAGAAAGTTTGTAAGTCTTACCATAAGACTTAAAAGAAAATTTTTCTCTATTATCTTCCTGAAAGAAGGAAACTGATTCATAGAACTCAACAAGTAACTCCGAAAAGACATCATCCTGATTCCCCAGTTTGGATACAACAATATCTTCCCAGCCATTCAACTTAATGTTCTTCGAAATGAGAGAATCGTAGTTGCTGAAAAAATATAGATGGACTAACCTTTCTCTGTAAACTAACCATTGTGAAATAGGCTTAGTGGATGACATTTCTTGAGACGCTAACTCCGCAGACATTCGGATCTGAAGTCCTCTGGGAAGTTCGGAACGGGAAAAACTGAAGTTCGGAACGACCTTAAAACAGAGAGGCAGAGATTCGGGACGTGAGAGCTTGAGATCGATGTGGGATGAGTATTTGGGTCCCCTTTATATAGGAAACGAGATGACGGTTCACCTTCCACAGTTGATCTAACGGTTGGGAGAAACTGAGATCAGATCTGACGGTTGAAAACTTGAATCCGATCTTTTTGAGGTTTTTATTAAAACAAGGAATTAAGAAAACTATAATCCGAAATCATAATACAAGAAAATGCCAGCAAGTAAAATATGACTACGAAAAACTTGAGTAAGGTAATCATACCTTTCAGATTAGCTTAGGAGGATTATTCGTAATGGGTAATATAAAGATGACTACGGAAAAAGATCTTTATTACGAGAAGACATATTTCGCAAAAACTTTACTACGGAAATTAAGCTTGGTACGAAAAACTCATTACGGAACACTTATTACGGAAAACTCAGTACGAAAAACAAACTTAGTATAGAAAAACTTAGTACGAAAAAAAAATTACAAAATTTTGAAAACGAAAAAAAACTTATTATGGAAGATTCAGTACGAAAATATCGTTATGAAAATACCAGTACAAAAATTTTCATTCCGGAAATTTTCAACATGAATACTTCCATTCCAGAAGTGTTCTGTACGAAAATGTCCAATCTGGAAAATTGTAGTTTCGGAAATTCCATTTCGGAAATCTTCTTTCCGAAAAGTTTGAAAACAAACTATGAAAAAACTTTGTTAAACTAACAAACAAATGTACCCCCCCTATGAAAAGGAGTTTATTGCTGTAAGGAGAGTTTTTCAACAGAAAGTTACTTAAGGAGGATTACCTTACGGTTATCATCCCTAACTTCTATTTAATATATTGAAATCTACCAGAAGGAAAATATTTTGTGAAAATATCAGCAAGTTGATCTTGCGTTCTGATAAACTGAAGAATAATATCTCCTTTTAGTGTGTGATCCCTAAGAAAGTGATGCCTAATATCTATGTGTTTTGCACGGGAGTGATGTGAAGGGTTCTTACTAAGGGCAATGAAACTTGTGTTATCACACAAAATTTGAGTTTTGGTAAAACTCAAGCCATAGTCTGTGAGTGTGTGTTGCATCCACAACACTTGAGCACAACAACTTCCAGCTGCTACATATTCATCTTCAGCAGTGGAGAGTGCTACAGAATGTTGCTTCTTGCAGGACCAAGAAACTAGTGAATCTCCTAAGAAATGATAAGTTCCGGATGTACTTTTTCTATCCATTCTACATCCTCCAAAGTCAGCATCAGAAAATCTTTTTAAAACAAAATCATTTCCAGAAGTATAAAATAATCCTAGATCCATGGTTCCCTTAAGGTAGCGAAAAATTCTTTTTACTGCCTTTAAGTGAGATTCCTTAGGATTGGATTGATATCTTGCACATAAGCATACTGAAAACATTAAGTCTGGTCGACTAGCTGTTAAGTAGAGTAAACTTCCTATCATACCTCTAAAAGATGTTTGATCTACTGGTTTCCCAGCTTCATCAAGATCTAAAGAGTTTTAGGTACCAATGGGAGTACTTATACTCTTAGTGTTGTCATAACCATACTTTTTCAGAAGATCTTTAATATACTTATGTTGAGATATGTACGTTCCTTCTGGTTTTTGAGAAATTTGAAAACCAAGGAAAAATGTTAACTCACCCATCATACTCATTTCAAACTCAGATTTCATTAGACTTGCAAAAGAGTCAGTCAAAGATTGCCGAGTTGAACCAAATATGATGTCATCAACATAAATTTGTACAATCAAAACATTTTTCTTATCTTTCTTTATAAAAAGGGTTGGATCTGCATTTCCCTTAACATAGTTATTTTGAAGTAAAAATCCAGTGAGTCTATCATACCATGCTCGTGGGGCTTGTTTAAGGCCATACAAAGCTTTGGTAAGTCTAAAAACATGATCAGGATGTTTTGTATCTTCAAAGCCAGGAGGTTGTTCAACAAATACTTTCTCTTGAACATAACCATTAAGAAAAGCACATTTCACATCCATTTGGAAAATTTTGAAATTAAAGAATGCTGCAAAGACAAGTAGAATACGGATAGATTCAAGTCTAGCTACTGGAGCATAGGTTTCTTCATAGTCTATTCCTTCTTGCTGATTATAGCCTTTAACAACAAGTCTAGCTTTATTTCTTACTATGATTCCATTTTCATCACATTTATTTCTGAAAACCCATTTTACTCCAATAACATAAGTTTCCTTAGGTCTTTCAACCAAGGTCCAGACTTTATTCCTTTCGAATTCATTTAGTTCATCTTGCATGACTTTAATCCAATCATCATCACCTAAAGCTTCATCAGTGCTTTTAGGTTCTAATTGGGAAAGAAATGCTAGATGTTCTACTTCATTTCTTAAGGAACTTCTAGTCCTTACAGGTTGATTTACATCACCAATGATAGTATCACTGGGATGATTCTTAAGAAACACCTGATTTGGGTTTTGTAAAACCTGTTCATCAACATAGGGTGGAAAGTCTTCTGGTGTAAATGTTTCAGGAATAACCTCTAGAACATTATCCTTATCAGAAGGTTCTTCTATCAAAGGTTGACAATCAGTTTTTGAAAACACATCTGAGGATGTAGGAAGAGATGGTTTAAAAACAAAAGGATCTGACTCATCAAATTTTACATGTACTGTTTCTTCAACCGTACAAGTGTTTTTATTAAAAACTCTATAAGCCTTAGATGTTGTGGAATAACCTAAGAAAATTCCTTCATCATATTTTAGTGCGAATTTATGTAAGTTATCTTTATTATTCAAAATAAATACTTTGCAACCAAAAACCTTGAAGTAGGAAAGTCTTGGTTTTCTACCATTCCATAACTCATAAGGAGTTTTATTAAGAAAAGGTCTAATCAAAACTCGATTTATAGTATAACAAGCAGTACTTACAGCTTCAGCCCAGAAATGTCTAGCAATAGAATATTCACTCAACATGGTTCTAGTTATCTCTTGAAGAATTCTATTTCTTCTTTCAACTACACCATTCTGTTGAGGAGTTCTAGGTGCTGAAAAATTGTGAGTAATACCTTTCTTACTACAAAAAGTTTCAAAATCAGAATTTTGAAATTCTCCTCCATGATCACTATGAATAGTTTTCAATGGAAGGTTTTTCTCATTTTTAACTTGAGCTCTAAAAATTTTGAAATAGGAAAAAGCTTCAGATTTCTTTGCTAGAAAATAGACCCAAGTAAATCTAGTGTAATCATCAACTAGAACAAACACATAGTATTTGCCTCCAATACTTCTAGTTTGTGTTGGACCAAAAAGATCCATGTGCACTAACTGTAATGCATCAGTTGTTGAAACTTCACCGATTGACTTAAAACTAGATTTATGTTGCTTTCCATATTGGCAAGGATCACAAACTTTAGAAGAATCAAATCTAAGATCCGGTAGATCCTTAACTAGTTTCTTCTTAGAGAGTTTACATAGGTTCCTAAGATTACAGTGACCTAGTCTTCTATGCCATAACCAAGAATGATCTTCCATTTCACTTAGGCAAGGTAAATCTTGGCTTCTAAGATCTTCTAAGTTCAAAGTGTAGACATTCTCTTGCCTATTGGCTGAGAGAATAAATTCTTCCTTGGAATTGTGAACTAAACACTTATCATTCCTAAAATTCACAAGGTAACCTTCATCACATAACTGACTTATGCTAATGAGATTGTGCTTAAGACCTTTAACAAAAAGAACATTTGAAATCATGGTTTTACCAAGAAGAACAATATTACCAATACCAAAAATCTCTCCCTTAGCATTATCTCCGAAAGTTACCTTTCCTCCTTTCGTTTTGATAATCTTTTCGAAAAAGATTTTGTTACCAGTCATGTGCCGGGAACATCCACTATCCATGTACCATGTATTGTTGCTGGTACTCTCTTTATTTTCCTGAAATCAAGAAGAAAATTAGACTTTCGGAATCCAAACTTGTTTGGATCCGAGATTTCCAGACAATAAAATTTTAGGAACCCACATCTTCTTAGAAAAGTAATCTTTGTGAAATCCTAGAGATTGGGTTTTGTTTAAGGAACAATTCTTTGCCCAGTGACCACCACATTGACACTTGGTACAAAATGGGGCACTTTGAGGAACAAAATAATTGTTACTGAAAATAGGTTTTGCATGGGTATAACCAAATCCGGATTTATTTCTTAAAGGTCGTATTTGGGAATACATCTTATCAAAATTTTCATTACCATGGGTAAAGTTTGATAAACACTTCTTTAAGGAAAAAATTTCGGACTTGAGTTTTACAACCAAGTTTTTATCCTCAAAATCATTAGTTTTTGAACTAGAGTTAGGCTCGAAAACATTTTTATTTGAAATTACTTTTTCTAATTCTTTAGAAAGTTTGTTCTTCTCAGAACTTACTTCCTCAAGATTTTTTGAAATACTTTCAAAATCAACATTTTTCGTATTAAGATCTTTAGAAAGATCTGATATATCTTTTGTAAGAATAGAATTCCTAGAGTTTACCTTATCAAGTTTCTTATTGAGTTTGGAATTCTCAATCTCAAGAAGTTCAGCAAACCTAGAGACTTCTTCATAAGTAGGTAAAGTATTTTCCTCATCAGAAGATGATTCTTCATCAGAAGAGTTATAATACTTACTATCATTATAATTTAAAGAAACATTTGTCAGTGATTCAACATTTCGTACCTTAGCCATAAAACAATGATTATCAATAGGTAATCTGGCTATAAGACCAAGATTCTTCTGTCCTGAAGATTCATAATCAGAAGATTCATCTGAAGAGTCACCACCACTGGAACTCCAGGTGTCATTAGATTTCAGAACTTTCTTAGCTTTAGCTTTATAAAACCTTTTTCTTTTCCTGTCTGAATGCATTTCTTTTCTTTCTTTCTTTTTGAGCATAGGGAAATCTGGTCTAATATGTCCAGCTCTTTTGCATTCATAACAAGTAACTTCTCCATCTTTTTTATCTTTCCTTTCCTTTTTCTTATACTTAGATTGAAAATTCCTTTGACCAACTATCTTGTTCATCCTTCGAGCAAGATTGGATAATTCATTTTCTAAGACTTCACTCTCACTAGATTCGGATTGTAAAATAACTTTCTTAGACTTGGTTCTAGTTACTCTCTCAGGAGTCTTAGCTTTCATCTGATTTGAAGTTGTAGTAAAAGCAACAGTACCATTTCCATTCTTTTTCTTGATGTTGTCAGCATCTCTCTTCATTCTTGTTTCATGTTGTATAAGAGTTCCAAATAATTCATCAAGAGTAATTTGAGTGACCTTCCTGTTCTCATCTATAGCTGTTCTCTTGGATTCCCACTCATTGGGCATAATATCAATTATTTTGTCCACAAGAGCTTCATCATCTAAACCTTTCTCCCCCATAGATTGTAGACTGTTGACTATAGTCATAAATATTTGTTGAACTTTACAGATAGGTTCACCATAAGGAAAATTGAAGCCATGATATTCAGCTCTAAGCATAGCTCTTCTAGTCTCAATCACTTTAGAAGTTCCAAAGTGTGTAACTTCTAACTTCTTCCATATACAGTTAGCTTCTTCACAAGAAGAAATTTGGCTATATATATTTTTGGTCATTGAACATAGTAAAGTATTGCGTACCTTATAGTTGAGTTGATATTCTTTCTTTTCCTGGTTAGTGAAAGTTCTGACTTCCTTGTCAGGAATTTTATAATCACCAGTAAGCATAACAAAGTTGTCCACTCCAGTGTTGATAACAAAAGTCTTCATTCGATCTCTCCAGTACTCATAGTCATTACCATCAAATATAGGTGGTCTTGTAGGATTCAGATTATCAATTGATCCAACATTGACTCCTGCCATACTAGAAATAACCTTTGGCACACAAACTTGTTAGTAGCAAAAGATTCGTAATAACAAAGTTCGGAATGGACAAGTTCGGAATGGGAAAATTTGTAATGAGATAGTTCAGAATGATAAAATGAGCAAGAAAAACTTGTATGTGAGTACAAGTATTTCAGATACCTCCTCTGATACCAATTGTAGGATCGAAATAGTGATGTAGATGCTCAATATACAAGAGGGGGGGTGAATTGTATACTTTAAAATTCCTTTGGAACTTTTAAAGTTAGTTATGAATAACTATGTTTTCCTTAAGAGAAGGAAAGGGCTAAGTTTAACAAAGTTAAACTAAGAAAATTCACAACACCTCTAACACCAAATGCAATATTGGAAAAAGATTCCGAAAGTAGGTTCTGGAAATATGGTTCTGGAAAATGAAACTTAACAAAATATTATAATATGATATTCTACCTTAAAGCGTATAGAATCTAAATGAAACAGAGTACAAATAAGGAAGTATAAGAAAGTTATACTTTCCTTATAATACAAAATGCAGCGGAATATAAACAAGTAGTTAAACTACAAGTAACAAGATATAAGTCTTTTAACCCAAAGAGAAGGGTATCCAACAACCTTGGATAAAGGTCCCTTGATTTATAATTTCAAGCAAGTCTGTCTTACCCACACCAGGGTAAGCCCTCGATACGAAGATCGGAGTCTCTGTCTTGCTATCCCCGCAAGCCCTCAACTTCAAGGTAGTTGGCAACCTCTGTCTTCCTCAGCAAGGAAGCCCTCGAACTTCAAGGTAGTCAGCACCTCTGTCTTCCTATCCCCAGGAGCCCTCAAATGTAATCACCAACATTCGGAGTCGCACGAAGCTTTGAGAGTTAATAAGAGCCTCTCTCTCTAGAAATCACTTCAACAACATGTAGGCACAAAACCAAGTTGTTCATCTGTCATCAGTATCGAGCTCTTTCAAATGAGCTCCTATTTATAGGTAAGGTCGGCTCCTTCTCCAACAGTCATATTTTCCTTAAAGATCGGAGGTACCTGTACACGTGTCACTTAGACAACAGTTAGTTTATAACAAAATAGACGACATCGTTTTATAACAAAACAAGTGTAACAAAATGTACGACATCGTTTTAATTCTAACTCAAAATTTCGGAATGAAAACTTCGGAATGAAGATTCATAGTGTAATGAAAATAATAAAGAGTAAACAAATTATAGAAGTGTAAGCAGAATAAAAGTTCGGAGTTTAACTAAAATATTTTTCGGAGTCTGAATTAATTCAGAGTGTATAAAACAAAGATAATCAGATTCTGTTTAATAGGTGAATTCGGAATGAGAATTCGGAATGCGAATTCGTCATCAGAATTCGTAATGGGAATTCTTCATTGGAATTCGTAATGAAAATTCTTCTTCAGAATTCGTAATGAAAATTAATCATTAGAATTCGTATTGAGAATTCGTTATCGATCTTCATAAGAATTCGTATCCTGAATCTGGAATAGAACTTAGTCAGAGTTCATATTCGGAATTCGGAATGAAACTTCCTTATAGTTCTTATCCAGAATCCGAATCCTAAAACAGAATGCTTCATATCAACGTTTCAACGATTCCGAGAAAATAGAAATGAATCCGAATCTCATACTTAAGAAAAATATGGAAGAAAATATGACAAGGATAGTTTTTCTTATAAAAGCGATTTTGCTTATAAAAGCAATTTTCCTTAAGAAAACAATTTTCCTTATAAAAGCAATTTTCCTTATAAAAGCAATTTTCCTTAAGAAAGCAATTTTCCTAAAGGTAAGGTGTTTGTGATTTTCAAAATAAGAAGGAATGGAAAAGTCATAAGGAAAACCTTATTGACTCAACACCCCCCTCCCCCACGAAGAGGTCACTGCCCTGAGGTAGAGCCCTAGCCGGGGAAGGAGCCGTTGCCAGCCGAGATGGCAGAGCGTCCCAGAGGGTGACAACCCGATCGAAGATGGTAAGTGAAGGTTCCTCATCTGATGAGGAGTGTGAACCAAAGGGACCTGTTCTTGGAGTGCCCCTTCCGTCAGTTTGCGTTGTGTGTTTGACAGACCGCTCAATCTCCTATCTCTAGTGTGGTCAGTCGGGCACGCTAAGTCGTTTGCTGCAACTCCCAGTTGGTATGTTGACGGAGTGACCACTTGGGACACAAGGAAAAGTATGTAGGTTGCTTTCCTAGCAGAGGAAGTTCCGGTCAAAGTTAGTCAGCTTATGACTGCAAGGCGGTATATGCTTCATACATCACGACCCCAACCATAGGTCTCGGGGAGAAGCTTGCGCGCAGTCAAAACTCATCGGACGTGGTACGAGCTTGGTCCAACTTAATTTCATAGTGACGGGATGAGGACAACTTAAATTTTCTTATTGCGACACCGTCTCTGAAGGAGTCTTTCTTGTTATGAGGGACATGGAGCCCTTGTCTCCTTGTCGTGGTCTTAATTTATGGGAGTATCTATTGGACCTTAAAGAGGATCGGAGAATCCGTAGTCTTGTAAAGCCAGCAGGTGTTCACTTTGAACATTCTTGTGGTTGGTTATGGATCAAAATTGCACTTGTTCCAGAGATGCTTTTGTCTCGTGGGATTAACACACACCTGTCCAGTTTGCCGCTAGGTTAGGGGTCTTTGGTATCAAAACCATCTCATGTGGTGGAGTGTTGTCCACTATAGGAATTATCTGTGCAGGTTGGCCCGTGTTGGTGGGTTCGTGATGAAGAGTTCAGTCCGTATTGTTGGGACCAGGTTGAATGAAGATGAAAGTTTGAAGAGTTAGCTTTTGCAGAGTGTTGTATTTTGTTGTCAAAGGCAATAAATCAATTCACTGTGTAGAAGGATCATAAATCAGACGATGCTTTGCTGGTATGTATTTCACACAAATCATGAGTTAGGAGAACTTGTGATGCAAGCCTTATGAAGGAAAGGGGGAGAAATGATGATGCCAGTCAGATAATGTTTTGATTGGAAGGGATGATGCTGCTGGTAGATAGGAAAGATTCAGTTCCCATTGCAACTCTGACGATGCTTAAGCTGATCTATCAAAGGATAAATATCACGATAGTGGGATTCGTGATAAGAGCAGAAGAATGGTTATGGGAAGCAGTAAAGAGATAAAATGGCAAAGCAATAGACAATCTGGGGATGGCAGAAAAGAACAGTTTAAGGTGGCGCCGTTTTCCAGTGTTTGCCAAATTTTAGGGCCTGAAAATCGGGAGATGAAGAAATCTGCTTGGCAATGGATGTTGCGCTGAAGATGGTTTATACGTGCAAAAGAGTTATTCAAGGTCAGAACTATGAAAAATGACAAAGGCATGAAGTGCGCGGAAATTTAGGCACGCTTCGCGCAAAAATAAAGTGGTGCGCGCAATATCTGCGGGATGCGCGAAATAGTAGCGGGTTGCGCGAAAAATCTGCGGGATGCGCGGAATATTGGAATGGTGCGCGAAATTGAGGAATGAAGTTTTCGCGCAAATGATGGTTCGAGATCAGAAGATCAAAAATTGGCAAAGGCATAAAATGCGCGAAATATTGGAGCAATGCGCGAAATCTGATGTTGCAGGAAAGATTGGGTTTGCGCGCAATATGGAACGCGGTGCGGAATTTTGCGCGCAATTGGTGCTTCATGCTTAGAAGGATAAAAAATGACAAATTCATGAGGTGCGCGAAATATTGAAGCATGGCGCGAAATATGAAGTTTCATAAAAGAGTTTTTACGCGCATGGAGGAGGTTTTACGCGCGGATTAGTGTTTTTCGCGCGGGTTCAAAAATGCCTATAAATATGAGGCTAACCCTTGTTAGTTGGTAATGCTCGACACTTAGAAGAAATCCCGAGCTCTGGTGCGCGTAAATTATACGCTAAGTGAGTTGCGCGAAAAGAGGAAAAGTTGCGCGTAAAAGGAAAGTTGCGCGAAAACGTTTTTCGCGCCAAAAGGTGATTTTACGCGCAAGCCATTTGAATTGCGCGCAAGGCACCCTAAAGGCTGCGCGAAATATTTGGGGTCTTCGCACGTATTCAGTTGTGCACGAGAGAGTTCTTACCGGCTTCTGGGTAAGAAAATGAAGATTTGTACTTCGGAGAATACATCTGTTTAATTGTAAAGAAGCACTGAAACATTGTGTTATCCTATTTGTGCTAAGAGGGAGCACACGCACTATTGGATTGTTTTCAAAGTGCTGCACGAGTGTAAGGGTATATCCTACTCGTTGTATTCCACATCAAAGGATTGTTTTCTAGTGGATTGTGTGGTACTGGATTATTTCCGTACCATACCAAGGACGTAGCTACTCTTGTTGAGTAGTGAACCTTGTAAATCTTGTGTTCCTGTGGATGTGTGTGTTCAGCAGGGAAGAAACTCTTTAACAGGAGGCGAAGGTTGTTTCAAAAAGGGGAAACTTAAAAAGAAAAAGATATCACTGATTCACCCCCTCCCCCTCTCAGTGATACTTGGATCCTGATTGGGAACTTCAATTGGTATCAGAGGGAGGTTGCCTTCGTTTACTCTTTGCTGAATTGTTTGAAGAGAAGTTGTGATGGAAAATCTAAATTGCGTGAACAGTAAGGGGATTCCAATCTTCGATGGAAAGAACTATCACATCTGGAAGGACAGAATGATGCCGTATCTTATGTCTCTCGGATATGAAGTTCTTGAAACTACAACAGATGGATTTCCTGATATTGATGACAAGGTCCCTCTTACTCCTGTCGATAAGAAGAATCTTGAGAATGATGGAAGAGCTAAAAATGCATTACTCTCATCACTTTCTGAGAGTGAGTTTTTAAGAGTGAAAGGTGTCACTACTGCTAAAGGCATCTGGGATAAGCTAATGAATATCTATGAAGGAAATACAAAAGTGAAGAAGGCAAAACTACAAATCTGGAGGCTGAAGTATGAAGACTTGAAAATGGGAGAATCTGAATCTGTTGGGGAATTCTTTACCAGAGTTAATGACATTGTCAGTACAATCAGATGTCTTGGTGAAAAGTTAGAAGATGATACAGTTGTTGAAAAGATCCTGAGAATTCTGCCTGAAAAATTTGATGCTAAAGTTTCTTCACTTGAAGACAGAGATCCGGAAACATTATCTCTTGATGATTTGCACAGTACTCTCATCACTTATGAGATGAGAAGAGAGAAGACCATGAAGAGCAAAGCAAAAACTGATAGAGAAATGTCTTTCAGGGCAGAAAAGAAAGAGAAGTCGAAGAAAATTCTTATTAATGAAGAAGCTGGTGAATCCAACTCTGAAAATGAGGTATGTAAAAATTTTGATGAAATTCTATCCTTGTTTTCTAAAAATGTTAAAAGAGGCACAGGGAAATACAAAGGGAAACTCCCTTTGAAATGTTTTGAATGTGGAGCAGTTGGCCACTTTGCGGCTAATTGCCCTCAAAAGGGGAAAGATGCCGACAGTGATGAAGAAGACAGAGGACCAAGAAGGTCATGGAAGAAACAGGATCGAAAAGATAAATATTCTGGTAGAAGTCAGAATAAAAAGTTCTTTAAATCAAAAAGAAGAAGATTTTTGTCAAATGATAAGGAAGATGATGATAGCGAGACTGAATCAGAAAAATCTGCTACTGAAAAAACTAGAGAGAGTACCTTTTTTGCAACAGTGAATAATGATGATTATGAGAGTAGTAGTACTGAAGAAGAAGAGACTCAACTTGAACAGTATCTGAAAGAAGAGCTGAAGGAATGTTTGAGGAAGATCAGAAAACTGGAGAAAGAAAACAACAAGTTAGTAAAAGAAAATTCCACAGTAAACAATCAAGAAGGTTTTACAGATGATAAAATCATGATGAAAAAAGAGATTGATGATCTGAAAAATTCTCTTAAGAATACAAAGAATCGTAATGATCATCTTGAAGTGAAGTTGAAGGCAAAAGAAGAAGAGTTGGAACTTGTCCAACAAAAACTGCATAAAGCTAAAGAAATGAATATCAGTTCCAAAAATTCTATCTCAAAAGTAGGGGAATGTTCCAGTAAGAATGAACTAAAAAGGGATCTACAAAACTTACCTTCAAAGGTTGAAATGAAAGACAAAATTGGTTCTGATAAGAACAAGGCTGGAAAGACAAAGTATGTGGTCAAAATCAGCAATGCAGAAAAATCAGAAGTGCATAAAAATCTTGAGTCAAGAAAAGCTTCTAATACTTCTGGTACTGCTGAATCTGAGCTGAAGAAGAGAGTTACAAATGAAAATATGATGGTTTTTGAGAAGCGTGTTCACAACTCCATTCAGTCTAAAAGTTTCAGAGGTAAATATTCTTTCTATGGATACTGTTGGTATTGTGGTGGATTCGGGCACATGGAAAGTATGTGTTGGTTTAACCAACAACATTACAACTATTCCAAAAGTTTTGAAGGACAAGGATTGAGGGGGAGCCAACGCTTTCAAAATAGAAGATCTCCAAATAAGTTTCAGAAGAAATCTGAGAAGACTGGTGTGAAAGTTGGGAACAGATTCCAACCACTGGAAACATATTGTGAAAGATGTGATCAACCTGGACATCTTGCTAAGGGCTGCCTTAGTGTGTTACCAGAGCAACAAAAGTTTGTTAATAATCCTCAGAAGACAGAGTTTTTAAAATACAAAAGGGAAAAATTTGATAAGTCTGAAAAGAAGGAATGCATGGTTCTCTGGCCAGAACACATTGATTTGGCTAGGAAATTGGAAGAATCAAAACAGAAAGTGGAGGAAAAGGAAGAACAAAAAGCACTTGTTGTTGAAACAGCTTTGAAGGCTACCAAAGGAGAACGTCCATGGATTCTTGATAGTGGATGTTCGTCTCATATGACAGGAGACTTAAAGCTGCTGAAGAATGTGAAAGACTTTAAAGAAGGAACTGTGACATTTGGAAATGATGAATCTCTAAGGATCAAAGGTGTTGGATCAGCCATCATTGGAAAAGAAAAGATGAAATCCAGAAAAACACTATATGTTGATGGACTGAAACACAACCTGCTCAGTGTGTCACAACTCTGTGATGAGGGCAACAAAGTGATCTTCAGAAAAGATGGATTTGTTGTAAAAAGTGAAAATGATGGAAACATAGTTACAAGGGGCCAGCGTACAAGAGGGAATTTGTTCCAAGTTGGGGATGGACAGAACTCTTGTTACATGAGTGTGGTGGATGAAAATAAATTATGGCATAAAAGGCTGGGTCATATGTGTCAGAGAAATATGTGCAAGTTGTCAAAGCGAGAAAGTGTTCGGGATATGCCTGATTTATCAAGAGAAAGAGATTGGTGCTGCACTATTTGTGAGAAAGGGAAGATTGCTAATTCTATGCACAAGAGAGTTGAAATTCGCTCAAAAAGACCCTTAGAACTCATACACTCAGATATATGTGGGCCAATGAGCAAGCAATCTTCAAATGGAGATAAGTACTTCATTACTTTCATTGATGACTTTACTCGCATTACTTGTGTTATGTACATGAGACATAAGTCAGATGCTCTAACAATGTTTAAGAGTTTCAGAAGGAAAGCAGAGAAAGAATGTGAGTATTCAGTGAAGAAGTTGAGAACTGATAATGGTGGTGAGTATAAGAATGAAGAGTTTGAAAGTTATCTTGAGAAACATGGAATTCGGCATGAGTTTAGTTCACCATACACACCTCAACAAAATGGGGTGGCTGAAAGAAAGAATCGAAGTCTGGTGGAAATGGGGAGAACTATGTTACTTGAACATAGTCTCTCTCATTATTATTGGAGGCAAGCCATGAGCACTGCTGTGTATATTCAGAACCGGTGTTTCTATAGACCAAACTCAGATATGACTCCATATGAGATGTTCTATGGAAAAACTCCAAGTCTGAAACACTTGAGAGTCTTTGGGAGTCCATGTATTATAAAGAAGAAAGGTGGAAATCTGGGAAAGTTCGAGCAAAGAGGAGATGACGGAATTTTTCTTGGCTATGCTCCAGAAGGAAGAGGATATAGATGCCTCAACAAAGAAACAGGAAGAATTATTGATTCTTCAGATGTAAAAGTTGTTGAAATTGCTGAGAAAGAAAAGAAGTCATATGTTGATGTGGAAGTCGAGCGGGATAGAGAAGATTTTGTTAACAATTCTGATAATGCTTCAGAATTTGTTCATCCTACTCAAGAAGAGGAATCTGACTCAGAAATATCAAGTGATGAGGATGAAGTTCAAACAACTCATCCTAGGTTGAGGAAACAAGTGGAGGCTCAGAACATTATTGGAGATAAAAATCAGAGGGTTCAAACAAGAAGAACAACAAATGCTATATCACATACTTCTCTTTATTCGAAAGTTGAACCGAATAATGTAAATGAAGCATTTGAGCATCCAGAATGGGTTCATGCTATGAATGAAGAGCTTGATCAGATAGAGAAGAACAATACTTGGGAACTTGTGCCCAAGCCGGACAACAAGAACATTATTGGTACAAAGTGGGTTTTTCGAAACAAGGTGAATGAAGAAGGTAATGTAATAAGAAACAAGGCAAGATTGGTCTGCAAAGGGTATTCACAAATTGAAGGCATTGACTTTGATGAAACCTTTGCTCCAGTAGCTCGATTAGAAACAATCAGAATATTTCTTGCCATTGCTGCACAACGAGGTTACAAAATCTTTCAAATGGATGTAAAATCTGCATTCTTGAATGGTGATCTTGACGAGGAAGTTTACATTGATCAACCTTGTGGATTTGTTATTGGAAAAGATGAAAGCTATGTGTGCAGGTTGAAGAAGGCTCTGTATGGGCTAAAACAGGCTCCGAGAGCGTGGTATTCTAAATTAGATACTTGCTTGAAGAAGATGAACTTTAAGAAAGGGAGAGTTGACAGCAATCTCTACATCAAGAAATGTCAGGAGTTTTCACTGATCGTTATTGTTTATGTCGATGATATTATATTTGCTGGAAATAATGAAAGATCATGTGAAAAATTTGCTGAGGAGATGAAGAAGTTATTTGAGATGTCCATGCTAGGTGAAATGAAGTACTTTCTTGGGTTACAAATTTCACAGAAGAAGAATCATGTTTTTCTATCTCAAGAAAAGTATGCTAAGGAACTTCTGAAGAAGTTTGGCATGGAAAATTCGAAACCAGTTTCCACACCGATTTCAGTGGGAACCAAGTTGTCTAAAGATGGAGAAGGAAAGGAAGTTGATCAGAAAGAGTTTCGAAAACTGATTGGAAGTCTGCTATATTTGACGGCCTCAAGACCCGACATCGTCTATGCTGTTACTTTATGTGCGAGATTTCAGAGTGCTCCTAAAGAATCACATTTGATTGCTGGAAAAAGAATTCTCAGATATATCAAAGGCACAACAAACTTTGGAATCCGGTATGAAGGCTCTGAAAATATTGATCTATTTGGGTATTCTGATGCTGATTGGGCAGGAAATGTTGATGATCGAAGATCCACATCTGGTGGAGTATTCTTTCTAGGAAAAAGCTGTGTTAGTTGGCATACCAAGAAACAGAATTCAGTAACTCTTAGCACAGCTGAGGCTGAGTATGTTGCTGCTACTCAAGCTGCAACTCAACTAATGTGGATGAAGACTCAGCTGGAAGATCTACTTGTTGAAGTAAAGCTACCATTGCTCTTGGGTTGTGATAATCAGAGTGCAATCAATCTTACAAGAAATCCAGTACAACATTCTCGTTCAAAACACATTGATATAAAGTACCACTTCATCAAAGAGCAGGTTGAAAAGAATGAACTGAGGCTGGAGTATGTTCCTACATCTGAACAAATTGCTGATATATTTACAAAACCGTTACCGAAGGAACCATTTGCAAAGTTGAGGTTGAACATGGGTGTACAACCTCCTTCTCATCAAGGTTAAGGTACATGTTTCTGTCCCCTCTCTCGTCTTATCTTTGGATAGTGTTGTCAAGGGGGAGAATTGTTTCATAAATCTATCCATAAGGAAGAATGTATTAAGGGAGAGTTGTGGGTAAGCTGTGAATTCAGCATGTATGTGAGTGAACTATTCTAACTATTTGTTGGAGTGGTTGTAGGAAACAAAGTTGTTTTACAGGAAAGTTGAAGAAGTGAAGAATGCTATTTCAAGATGTTCTGAAGAAGGATGAGGAGGTATGTTCATGAGATTTCACAGTCACTGCTTTTGGACAACATGGTTTTGGCTGTCAATAAATCTTGTTTCCTACAATGAGTTAGCTCACGTAGGCTTAGAATTGTTGATAAGTAATCCATTGCAAAAGGTATCAAAATTCAGTGATTTATGAATCTTTGTTGACAACAAAATCCAAAGGGGGAGATTGTTGGGACCAGGTTGAATGAAGATGAAAGTTTGAAGAGTTAGCTTTTGCAGAGTGTTGTATTTTGTTGTCAAAGGCAATAAATCAATTCACTGTGTAGAAGGATCATAAATCAGACGATGCTTTGCTGGTATGTATTTCACACAAATCATGAGTTAGGAGAACTTGTGATGCAAGCCTTATGAAGGAAAGGGGGAGAAATGATGATGCCAGTCAGATAATGTTTTGATTGGAAGGGATGATGCTGCTGGTAGATAGGAAAGATTCAGTTCCCATTGCAACTCTGACGATGCTTAAGCTGATCTATCAAAGGATAAATATCACGATAGTGGGATTCGTGATAAGAGCAGAAGAATGGTTATGGGAAGCAGTAAAGAGATAAAATGGCAAAGCAATAGACAATCTGGGGATGGCAGAAAAGAACAGTTTAAGGTGGCGCCGTTTTCCAGTGTTTGCCAAATTTTAGGGCCTGAAAATCGGGAGATGAAGAAATCTGCTTGGCAATGGATGTTGCGCTGAAGATGGTTTATACGTGCAAAAGAGTTATTCAAGGTCAGAACTATGAAAAATGACAAAGGCATGGAGTGCGCGGAAATTTAGGCACGCTTCGCGCAAAAATAAAGTGGTGCGCGCAATATCTGCGGGATGCGCGAAATAGTAGCGGGTTGCGCGAAAAATCTGCGGGATGCGCGGAATATTGGAATGGTGCGCGAAATTGAGGAATGAAGTTTTCGCGCAAATGATGGTTCGAGATCAGAAGATCAAAAATTGGCAAAGGCATAAAATGCGCGAAATATTGGAGCAATGCGCGAAATCTGATGTTGCAGGAAAGATTGGGTTTGCGCGCAATATGGAACGCGGTGCGGAATTTTGCGCGCAATTGGTGCTTCATGCTTAGAAGGATAAAAAATGACAAAGGCATGAGGTGCGCGAAATATTGAAGCATGGCGCGAAATATGAAGTTTCATAAAAGAGTTTTTACGCGCATGGAGGAGGTTTTACGCGCGGATTAGTGTTTTTCGCGCGGGTTCAAAAATGCCTATAAATATGAGGCTAACCCTTGTTAGTTGGTAATGCTCGACACTTAGAAGAAATCCCGAGCTCTGGTGCGCGTAAATTATACGCTAAGTGAGTTGCGCGAAAAGAGGAAAAGTTGCGCGTAAAAGGAAAGTTGCGCGAAAACGTTTTTCGCGCCAAAAGGTGATTTTACGCGCAAGCCATTTGAATTGCGCGCAAGGCACCCTAAAGGCTGCGCGAAATATTTGGGGTCTTCGCACGTATTCAGTTGTGCACGAGAGAGTTCTTACCGGCTTCTGGGTAAGAAAATGAAGATTTGTACTTCGGAGAATACATCTGTTTAATTGTAAAGAAGCACTGAAACATTGTGTTATCCTATTTGTGCTAAGAGGGAGCACACGCACTATTGGATTGTTTTCAAAGTGCTGCACGAGTGTAAGGGTATATCCTACTCGTTGTATTCCACATCAAAGGATTGTTTTCTAGTGGATTGTGTGGTACTGGATTATTTCCGTACCATACCAAGGACGTAGCTACTCTTGTTGAGTAGTGAACCTTGTAAATCTTGTGTTCCTGTGGATGTGTGTGTTCAGCAGGGAAGAAACTCTTTAACAGGAGGCGAAGGTTGTTTCAAAAAGGGGAAACTTAAAAAGAAAAAGATATCACTGATTCACCCCCTCCCCCTCTCAGTGATACTTGGATCCTGATTGGGAACTTCACGTATCGCTCAAAATAAACTGGGAATGTCGCGCGGGATCCATGGTGTTAGGAAATTTTAAAATGGGGGGAGACCCAGTGCAGGTCTTGCCGACATCTCCTCTTGTGATGGTTTGGTTAAACTTAGGGAACTTAGAGGGTCAAGCCAGTGTTGGAGGTTGTATGAGTTTGTGAGTTGTTTTGGTTTGGAGAACCAATATTTGACAAGAATCCTAATATGGTGGGGAGACCACCATAGGATGGACTTAGGGGAAACTCTGTTTTAAAAGTGCGCTTGGCGGGGCAACCCCTTACTTCTACTCCGCCCGACCTTGACTGTGGTAATTGGTTAACTCGGCTGGTGGGTCACTTGACAAGTGTTTTTGGAGATCTTGAGCGACCCTGGTGATCCCTAAGTTGGGGGTCGAGGTGTTCCATGTTGTAGTTCTGCTTGAGGTGAATTCCTTGTTGGCTATTCTGCTTGGTGATTCTGGTTTTGGGATCTTTGAAGTTTCAGGTCATGGGTGTTTTTAATGCTTGACCTTTGGGTGATTGAGTTTTTATTTTAGGTATCTTCGCGGTCTTGCTTGGAATCTTGGGCTGGCTAAGTCTTTTGAGACTTTCTGGGGGCAGAAAGTGTCATGGTGGGGAGAATTGTCACACCCGGACATCTGTAATAATTTTTATTTTATAATTTTTATTGTATTTAAATTTGCTTTGTTGAGGTGTGGGCCAGACCCGATGAGAGTTTTTACGTTTTGCTGATAAACGAGCATTTTGGCGTCATAATGTTCGCGCACGCGCACGACACGAATGAAGCCATGTGGCTTCACCTGATCAACGTGCGACCTGCCTAACGCATGAGTCATTAATTAATTAAAGAGTTGAATAATAATTTAAACACAAAAATGAAATAAGAAAAATGTTTAAATAATTCAAGAGTTCTTTAATAATAGTAATAATAATAATATTGGGATTATTTATCTTATTTTTATTATTTCAGTTAATATTTTAATTAGTTAGATAATATTAAATTATTATAATGGTTATAAAATTATCAGCATGTTAATTTTAATGTTATTACTATTATTATTAATTTTGTTAAGATTTTAATTAGGTTAAAATTATTTTTAAGTTATTGTTATAAGATTTTTTTAACATCATATTTTGGCACTAATATTACTACTACTATTATTAACAATATTATTATTATTTTAAGTTGATTTAGAGTTTTTTAGGTTTTAATTTATCTTTGTTTTTATTTCCTTTTTATTTTTTTTCTTTCCCCTTTATTCTTCTTCCTCTCTCCCCATCGCGCCAGATCCCCCCTTCCCCCTGGTTTTTGCGCAGTGGCCCCCTCCCTGCAACCCTAGCAGCTGCACCCCCCTTTCCCCTTGCTCCATCCGGCCGGCTCCCTACCTTCCTATCAGTCGACCGCGCACTACCCCCTTCCCTCCACATCTTCATCGGACTGCCTCCGCCCTCCTGCTCCCTTGCGCCGTCTTCCTCTCGGTCGGACCACCCGACAAACCCTCCCGATGAGCCGCACAGTGTCGTGTGCTGCCCCGCCTTGCGCCACACCTCCCCTCCCTTATTCTGGTTTGCCTCGCACCCCCCGGACCAGCGTACTCCGCATCCCTCTGTTGCGGCAGCCCCTCTTACAGCTCCCCTTGCACCCCATCCGACCTCCTCCGGCGCACCAAATCGTACCCGCAACTCCCTTTTTGCCACACCTCCTTCCATCAAATTTCCAACCGGTGAAACTCAGCTCCGGCAACCCCTCGTCTCACTCGACCAGCCTCCCGCATCATCGACACAGGTGCGTTCCAGCTCGATTAGTTGTTTCTTCCATTGGAGAGGATTTTGGGTTAAGTTTTGATGTGGCAATTGGTTCGATTATGGTATAATTGATCTGATTGTTTGATTTTAAGGATTAATTGTGTTGTTTGCGGTGCGATTGAAGCGCAATGACCTTTGCACAACAATTGTGAAATTGATCTACACTTAGGTAGGTGGTTTCACGTATATTTATTGTTTGAAAAATTAATTTGTGAGTTTGATTAATTTAGCATGTTTATTTATTAGTTTTCATGTTGCAAATTTGGTTTGTTGAGATCTAATGCGCATTTGATTTGGTAGTAGCATGTGTAAAGACCCGTAAATTTCAAGGAATTTTTTTTCTTAATTTTCTTTGGGATTTTTACGAGTACGCAGTTTCTGACGACACCTGATTCCGAGGCCCGGTGTGCCCGGAATCAATTTCTGAAGTTTAGCTCGGGTACGTTCAGTGAACGAACGAGTGGGTTTTTCTAACTTTTGAACCGGTGCTCGGAATCGAAATCCGAGGGCACCGATGGAATCGCAGTGCCGATAATTGCTTAGGAACACCTTTTCTGGAGTTGCGTTTGCTCCGGTGAGGTTATTAAAAAAATGGGTTAACTAAGGAATGAAATAAAATTTGTGTAACAATTTTTATTTTCTATTCTAAGTAGTTTTAACCTATGCATGGTGGTTGGAGTGAGACCCACTACATCCTAACTCCCCTAGGTAGGATATTAGTGAAGTGGGGCCCAAACGAGCCCCACCCCTTCAAATCCCTTAAACCTCCCATGTGCATTTAATTTTGTAACTCACCCACACCCCAATTTATTGGCAAGTCAACCCTCAAAATTAATTTGAATATTAAACACTCTTCAATTAAGTAAATTAATTGAATGAGATCTTTTTGAATTTCAAATTAATGACTTGCGTGAGTTAATAAAATATGGCAGACTTATTTTATTGGGGGGTTGATTCGTTGTGCGGAAAGAAGGAGAGAACTCTTGCGCTCTGAAGAACATCTCCTTCCTCGTCGAAGAACACGAAGAACACCGAAGCTTCAACGAAGAATTCCGTCTCATCTTTGCATCTTCTTTCCGCGTCGAAGGAAGAGAAACGCCGCATCCTTCATTGGGCGAACACCGACGACGCTTACGGAGCCTCGTCCCGCAACGCCGTCTTCCGCGACGTCTTTTTTTTCCACGACGAACCTCGATCGACGACTTCTTTGAGGTAGGGTTTTTAATTATGTATGAATTAATTCCCTTGTTTCTTTCGTTCTAAAGAAAAACAAAGAACGCAGATCAACTTATTATCATGTTGATCTGCAAATGTTTTATTTGCGGGTTGGGAATTTTGGTATGCTTTGATTTTATTAAATAGATCGTGGAATGATTTGATTCAATTTTATTTAAATAAAATTGATTGTTTGCTCTTTATAAACCCTGTGTAATCTTGGTTTATTGATAATGCCTAACGCGGAGGGCACGAGCCGAACAAACACGACCCAACCACCCTCCGCGGATTGTTGTCGATGTGTGAATTGACAGCGACAAGGAAACGGGGCCGCAGAGGCGATTTGAAGACTCCACAGATTGTTTAATTGATGTGCGGATCGACGGGCGATGACGGAACGGGCCGCAGAGGCGATTTGAAACCTCCGCAGTGAAGATCGAGTCCCGAGAAGACCTTAGACGCAAACGACAGCCGAAACGGACCACCGGTGCGAGTCCGGTGGTCCGCGGAGAGCGGCGGCGGTGGCGCGCCGCCGGAGGAGACCGCTGCGGCGGACTGGAACGGATTTGCTGTTCCGGGTTTTGGAGGAGGGTGAGGCATTACGCCGCGCCATTTCAATCAAGGGGGGAGCCAGTGCCTCCCCCCCGTTTCCCGCTCGGCCGAAACGGTCGAGCTGACGGGCCGCGCCCGCTCAGGCCTGACCGCCCGCGGCAGCCGGGCCGGGCCGCGCCCTGATGGGCCGGACCCGGACCCGGGTCGGGCTGACCCAGGGGGGTCTTGGGCTGGGTCGGTCCGGGCCCAAAACCCCCTAAAACCGGTCAGGTTCGTTTAAATGCCCGTAACTCGGGCTACGAACTTCCGATCGACATACCGTCAGTTGTGATGCGATCCTTGGATCGAGACGGTCGTTTTGGTATATTATACTCAAGGTTTCAGAGAACTTTGGGTACGTCCGGGTTGGTTCGAACACGAAACCAACCGGGCCCTCGGAGCGGAAACACTTATAACTTGAGCTCCGGACGCCCGATTAACGTGCCGTCGAATTTGTTGGATTCCTCTTAGTGAGAAAGAACTTTTGGATTACTCCTCTCAAGGTTTGGACACATTTGGAGTGCGGTCAGGTTGGTTTTGACTTAAAAACCAACCGGGCCCCCGGAACGAAAAAGCTAATAACTCTCAGACCGGGCGTCCGATTAACGCGCCGTCTGTCACGTCGTGTTCCTTTTGTCGAGACGGATCTTTGGGATACATCAACTCCGGACTACGTGTCAGTTGATGTATTGACCACCCCTTGGCTCGTGGAGCGGACCCTCCCGAAATCGAGCATGCTGTGTGCGGGAACCCTAGAGCTGGCTGCGACTGCGACGACGATGATGACTGCACTGAAATCCTCCGTGGGTTCGGTAGCGACGACGACCGCACTGAAATCCTCCATGGGTTCGGCAACGATGAGGACCGTACTGAAATCCTCCGTGGGTTCGACGGTGAAGACTTTCGTACTGGAATCCTCCGTGGGTTCGACAACGATGACAACCGTACTGGAATCATCCGTGGATTCGACGATGATGACAACCGTACTGGAATCCTCCGTGGGTTCGACGATGATGACAACCGTTCTGGAATCCTCCGTGGGTTCGACGGTGAAGACCTCCGTACTGGAATCTTCCGTGGGTTCGGCAGTGACGACTACTGTATTTGTATCCTACGTGGGTCCGACAATAATGACCTCTGTTGTAGTATCCTACGTGGTTCCGACAGCTTAGCTGGTTTAGTATCCTACGTGGGTCCCAGCTAGATGAATCAGTAACTAAATATGATCATCCCCTTTTGCTTTACAAATGATGTATACCTGTGTGAGCCGAGTCTTGACTTCCAATCATTATCTTCGATATGATTGACTTGTTTCCTACGTGGATTGGTTGTGCTTTCCTTTGTGGATTGGGTTGTGCTTTTCTATGTGGATTGAGTTGTGCTTTCCTATGTGGATTGAGTTGTGCTTTCCTTTGTGGATTGGGCTGTACTATCTTGTGTGTACTGGATTGTACTTGGATCGTGAGTTGGAGCTGAACTGGATTTGATGACTTAGGTATATGTATGGGAATATACCTAAGTAATGTTGGTTGTTACTTCGTGATTGTATATTTTACTTTGTGGTGTATCCTTTTTGAATTTAGGGAGACCTTCAGGGGTCTCGGGGTCCCTACTGAGTATCGTATACTCACCTCTGCACGGGGTTCGCCCGCACTACGTTGTGTTGGATGCAGACGGCGGACATCACTGATCGTGGTTGAGTCTTGTAGAGATAGACGGTACCCGGAGGTGGACGTGACGACGAGACGGTACCCGAAGGTGGACTTCACGACGAGACGGTACCCAGAGGTGGACGTGACGACGAGAGGGTACCCGGTGGTGGACTCCACGACGAGACGGTACCCGGAGCTGACAGACGAATGTAGAGAGCTGAGGTGGCCATCTGTACCTACCCTTCAGGTAGGGATTCCGGAGGACGATCCAGGAGCAGCTTGACACCTTCCTGCTGTTTTGTCTTTTTCTTGTACTTTACTGTTGGGCTTGTATTTCCGGCCCCCTTTGTACTTTCAGCACACTTGTTATATTGCTTTACTTAGTGTTTGCTTCCACTTGTACTCTGGTTGTGTGTGTGTTTACGTTTCATAAAGTCAATGCCTTCCCAGTTATAGGGATTTACGCCTTTGGTGCTAGTCGCCAGCCCCTGGCCTATGAGAGGCGGGTTTGGGGTAGTCATGGCACGGGTCCCGAGAACGGGTCATGGAAACATGTTTATGTTGTATGTGGGTAATTATTTTTGTGGAAAACCCATGTTGAACTATTTAATAGTGTTTTATAAATTGTGCGGATTATTTGTTAGGATCTGCAAAGGGTGAGAATGGTGTTTTGGCGTAGCGTCTATATGTGTTTTGTCATAAATAAACATTTGAATGAGTTTGTGGCGTTTAAAGTCGTGCGGCGTATTTCAAAATTGTTTGGAAAATTTTTATGGAATTTCTTTTAATTATAGTAATGGTCTTTTTAACTGTGCAGGTGGTTTCTTTAATTGCATGCGTGATGCAGATTGTGTTTCTGAGGTGGCGATGTGTGCATATGGTCATGTAAGGGGGTTTGGGCCAGTCTAGTGTATGAAGTAGTGTTTTGTCTTTAAAATATATTTGTGGAAATTTGAATTGTTTTATTAAATAATTATTAAGGGTGAAGAATTGTTTTGGTTAAATTGTGTAAAGGTTTTTGATGCTTAAAGTCATGCGACATGTGTGGAAATTGTTCAATAAATTCTTTTAATGGTGTGTCTGGCGATGAAAGTGATTTCTTTGTTTGTGTAGTCGTTTTAATTGGTTGTGTAAGTGATGCAGATTTAGTTTTGGGATATTTTTAGTGTGTATATTATTATTTTTAAATGGTTTTTGTGTGTGTGAGTGTAGTGTTGGGTAGAGATAACACCTCATTTGTTTTGTTTGTTTATGTTTGGCATGTGACATGAACTCTAAACTACTCGAGCACAATGGGAATCCTGGGTACTAGGTGGGCGGACTAGGACTAGTGCGCTAGTGATACAGAAGTTGCATTGGCCCGATTTCACTTAGCTGGATTGACGACTACACACTAACTAAACTTTTGGATGATGTTGGGAGACCACTAGGTTATGGATGTGTTACCCTACTAGTGGCTCATGCACGAGAACATATATTGTTCTGTTTCTATACCATTTTTCACCAAGACACAATGTTCTAGGGCCCCACTTTTTGCTAGTATCATTAGGGCCTCTCCCATGTATTGTGCTCCTCCTTTACTTTTCGCTAGTATATTTAGGGCCTCTTCCATGTATTGTGCTCCTCCTTTACTTTTTACTCACCGTCGACACACGATGTGACATTGGGGTTACCATGAAAGCAAGTGTGTGTGTGTGTGTTTTAATTTAAGTTGTTTCCTTTAAAGTTGTTTCCATTAAAACTTTTTTTATAAAAAATATCATTTTCACTAAAAATGTTCAAGAATTTATTTCTTTTCTTTTGTTAAACTTGTAACTGTATTTGTTATTTAATAATTATGCATGGAACCTTTTCTCTGTGGAATCCTATTGGGCTTTTGGATCATACCCCTACATACACCCTTGGGTGTATGTAGATCCTGTTTCTTTTGCTTTCCAGGTTGAGGCATCGAGCATAGCATGGGCAGTTCGGGTTGTCAGTGGCATCCTCGTGTCAGTTTGGTGAATGTGGCTTGATATTTTTACACCTCATGTTTCTTGGAGGTTTGAGTTAGTGTTTTTAGTTCTCCCTTTATTGTCATTCCCTTTGGATTTTTGGTTTAAGTTGCAAAATTTAATTTTGACCTTAGTTTAAGGGTATGTTTGGTTGTCTGATTCTAATTTTTATTTATTTATCTTTCTGTTTGTTTTATGTTTATTTATTCAAGTAAATCGTTCCCAAGTTTTATTTATGATACCTGGACACTTGTGCCAGTCCGTGGGGATCGAAAACGCCCTTCGGGCCTTGCCGCGGACCGGGTCGGGCGTCGGTTTGATGGTGACCCAACTTGTTCGTGACAACCCATGTTTCCCAAATTTAAAGAGAAAATAACTTTACACTTTATATATTTACAATATAAACAAAATACATTTATTTTGGGTTGTAAAATGAGTTTTAAATAAAACATTTTAAATAAATAAACTACCTCAAGGTTAAAGATTCACTAAGAAGAACACTATTTTTTGTATTTATTTAAAAATAATACCATACTCAACTATTTACAAAAATAAACACCATTAGTATTTATAATGTTTTAAGTTTAGTTTAGGAAAGTAACCCCATTAATGAAACCAAATAGCTTTAAAAACCAAATCATTCATTTTCACTTGGTCAAACCTAGCCATTATTTCATGTAACATTCCCGGTTTCAGGTACTTTACCCTTTTATTATGTATTTTGAAGTTATATAATACTTGGGTTGAGTTTTGAGAGTTTATGGATGGTTTTGGTGTGTTTTGGAAGTGTTTATAAGGGTGCATAGTTTGAGCACAATTAAGGGAAACCGTGCGGTTTTCTTTAGGAAACCATGCAATAGGCTTAGAAGGGTGAAAACGATTTATCCAAACTATGCAGATACCCAGTAGAAACCGTGCAAGTGGAGATAGAGGGAAAACACAGTTGGCGCATAATTTTTCAAATTGTGCGAACCAATCATGTGAGGGTGTGGTTTGGAGGCAGTAGCATAGTTAGTACATTGTTTTCCAAACTGTGTGGATTAACCGTACTATGTGCATTTAATGCTCTAAAAATTAGAGTTTAACTCGATTTTAACCTCTAATCCCTCATTTTCCACCTCTCCTATGAGGATCTCAAACTCCACTCCTCTCATAAGCGTTCTTGGTGACTCTCCTTGATTTGGAAGCTGGTATTAATGGATCTAAGTGCGTTGGATCTTTGGAATTAATAGTAAGTCTCTGGTTTCTCTCTTTCTCTTTAGATCTCCTTATATCCTTTCACACATAACATTAGATCTAATTATCCATGGATATATCTATGATCTAGTATCTATGATGTGTTTTGATGAGATCTTGATTGGATATATTTAAGGAAAGGAGTTTTGAGCCCAGATCTAGAGGTTTCGTGGTGTCGTTCTTCATTTTTATCACCCATTTAGAGGTAGGTAGCTACTCTCTCTTCTCCACTTATTCTAGAACTTAAAGGCTTAGTTTTATTAAATGTTTTCTTGGATTTTTAAAAGAAATGTTGGATGATTTCTTAAAGGAAAACTCTTTTGGTTTATGATTTGGGAATATGAGAATTTGAATGGATTTTGGAAAAAGCCTTTTGTTTATGGTTTTAAATTATGGTTTTGTTTTAATACAATCAAGATGTTTTATGAAACGTTTTTAAAGTGAATAATGAATTGGTGTGAGAACTTTTTATACATGGGTGGTGAGTGTTCATCTTTGCATTGGACGTGACCCTTTGGGGGAGTGGTGCCAGACTGAAGGCACTTGGAGAATGGTCACCTAGTGACGACTTAGTGGATTGATGAGTAACCAAGCATGAGTATGGGACTGTCACCTAACATGCATGTGTGTGTGAGTTGATGTATGTCGTTTTGGTATGCTAAGTGGTATTGATGGATAAATTGCTATGTTTTAATTTAAATTGTTTTAAATTGGAAAACTGTTTTGATGCTCCTCTCTTTGTTAAAAATTATATTTTAATCCGTGAGATAAAGTGTACTTGTCCTAGTGGCATTAGTTGGGAAGTATCATGGGGAAATCCCACTGGGTATGATTACTCACCCCCTACATATGCACTTTGGTGCATATGAAGATGTTGTTCTTCATGACAGAGGTAAAGGAAAGGTATCTTATTTCTTTAGTGGTGCATCATGATGCTACTTCCTCTGGTTGGTTTTAAGCTTAGAGTTTCTCTCATGAAGTGGTTGGAGTGATGCCACACCGTTGCTGCTGCGTCGGGACATCCTTTGGTTTTCTTGATTTTCCTTATTATGATTTATCATTGCTACTCTGATATTGTTGTTTTACTGGTTTTTCATTTGAGTTGTATTATTTATACTCATACATCATATAGTCGGTTTGATTGTATATATATTTTGTATTGACAAGTTGTATTGTTTTAAAAGGGAAAATCATCCCCTAATGTATAGGTAATCCTTGGACATTTATTTCCAGCCTTTTATGTCTTGGGGATGTCACCTAAAGGTTAGTGACACCTCAGTTCTTTACAAGTCAATGGTTAGGGTCAGGATGTTACAAATGGTATTAGTCTTGGCCCATATATTATCTTAGGATGATGACAAGGATATATGAAATATCATAACTTTAAATTTATAGCATAAAAAAGGAATAGTTAACCTATTTATGTTGACCTTCAATTTACCAGTGCGGTTCAGGTAAAAAAATGTTCTAAACACTTCTAGGTGTGTTTTCATTTCATCGTCATGGGTTTAGCTGATGAGTGTGGAATATCATGAATTAGTAATGTGACTTCCCACTAGGACTACATTGCTCATATTATATTTTATGATTCTTATAAATTAGTTATAATGATTGTTTCTTATTATAAAGACCCCAACCCTAGTAGTCCATAGTCAGTGGTTACTTTATTACATTGGCACTAGATACAAGTAATCACATCCAAAAGTACCAAATAGTTTAGTATTCTTGAAAAATAAATACATAGTTGAATATTACATTACATTTGAAAGAATAACACAACATGGTATTTTCTTTGAGTACACCATTATTCCCTTTAGAATATCCCTTCATATCAATCATAATATACTTCCTGAAATCCTGAGAAAAAATAAGCATAAAAAAGGGGTGAGATTTGATGCTTAGTAAGGATATATGTACAAAGGAATCTAAAATTAATAAATAAGGCATAAACAATATGATAAGGTAAATATCTGACAATATATTCCATTTAATAAATAACATAAGCATGAAGAATAATATGGAAGGAATAAATAATGATAAAATAATTCCATATAAATAATCACATGATCATGAAACTTATCCATGGATATCATAACTAATCAAATAATCATATGGACATCAAATAACTAATATCATAATGAGTAAATTCATAATATTGGATGTCATAAACATACCGTCGATGCCCCGTGCCAAGACATTTTACATAAATGAGTAAGGTCTCAACCAATATCTAAACTAGTTTGTCTCATGAGACTTACCGATGCATCAAGGGGCTATAGCAGGCCCTGATCGTTACTTACTAAGTTCAATTCATTCCTCATACTAAATAGGTGAAACATAATCAACATAAAAATCCATATTGAAACTAGGATACAAAATGTTAATAATTACCCCAATCAATAAACATAATCATAAACCATCCAAAGTAATACAATGAATGGTATCAGAATAGTACATTTACATGTACGTTGTTGAATAGGTGCAAATTTAATTATTTATAGATCATACTTACTACTGTATAGCAGTGTGTAGGGTGTCGAACCCACAAGGAAGGGAAATTGTGATCATGCAACCAAAACTTGAAAACAAAACCACCAAAAGTAGTGGATGAAATATTTTTCTTAATTTTATATTTATGAAATACAATTAATGAATAAATAATGATTTTTGAAAAAATACACAAGATAAAGTGGGAAGGATTATCGGGCAGTGAGAATGAAAAGTGAGAAAGATAATAAAGATAGTAACAAGGGGAATTAAAACTGTCTGGTTTAAATGAATTTCTTTATTCCTAGAAATTTTATTGAAATCATGTCCTCAAAATTTGGTTCAATTAATCTCATTCTCTAGGAGATAAACATTGAATAAGGATAATTCTTAAATATTTCCACTTTAAGAATCATCTTACAACAATGAATTTTGAAGAAAATGTCATCAAAATCAATCTTGCCAATTGATTATGAAGTTTTGAAAATAAGATGTGATATGCACAAAACAATTTTTATAATTAGAACTGATCTCTCGAAATGATTCTGATTTATGAAGAAATGATGCAAAGAGGAGGGAAATATTAAACCAGTATATTAAATCCCCCAAGCTCAAGAATTAGCCACAAATTATATTAAATAATTCAGTTTCAATTAAAAATTAAATGAAGAAAATAACAAGAGAGAAGAGATCTCACCTATGAAGTTATTTGTCATAAGTGTTTCTCTATTCCTTGATCTCCTCCAAGATCTATAGTTCAGTCAAAAGTTATCTATTCAGAATGTCCTAATTCAAAAAGCCACTGATTCTCCCTCATGCCTCAGAATTTATTTTCTGTTGTTTATAAGTTTATCACCAACATCCTCTACCGAATTCACTTGGTAACCACTTTTTCACCGCATATGTGTTTCTAGTCATGAATTTTTTAACCAACACATGATTCAAGAAAAACCTTTAAAACAGAATTAAATACACATGTGCATTCTGTTTCAAACGAATTTAGTTGTGTATCTGGATCAGTTCATTATCCTTGTTGACCTTCAAGTTGTCATCTTTGACTCAATTCGGTACCCCCAATGTGTGATAAACCCAAATTCATCACAAAAATTTAGTGAACTCTATCAACCAATCTAGTCTCATCATGCACTGGTTAAGATACACTCCACTATCCACAAGAAACTGGGACATAGAGAATGCTCAATACACCTTTTTTATAAATTGGTCCTTGTAAAAAAAATCGCAAAGCTAATGAAAAATCTTCAAACTTAGGAAACACTTCTTCTTCTTAATACTGAAACCCCATTCCCATAATGAACTGAATTCTTCAATTTCAATCAACACAAGTCATCTCCCTCAATGTGAATAAAACCATTTCATCCCTACACTACCTTCAAACATCAAAGGTTCAAAATTTACAGATCGGAAAATTTCCAATCTCGTGAACCCATATTATTCATCTAAACCTTTAACAGAAACCAAATCCCAGGAACAAAAATCACTTCAATGTGTTGATTCAAGATTCTGAACTCCCCCATTCGATCAATCCTAGCTGGCCCTCGAAGAACTTCACCCTCATTGATACTCATTGCAACACCAAACCATCTGAGATCGGTCCATCTTCCACCTATGGAATCGATGATGTCTTTATCAGATTCATGGGTAGGCGATGACATAAGCTCATAGCATCAAGTGATGGCTTCGATGGAAGATACACTACTAAAAAATGCACAATATACATCGTTAAAAAAATATCTGATAAAGGGTACCGTTTATCAGCACTAAAAAAATATTGATAAAAGATTCTTTTTTATCAGTGTTGATAAAGGGTCACCTTTATCAATGCTTCTTTTTAGCATTGATAAAGGGTTCCTTTATCAGTACATTTTCTAGCACTGATAAAGGTCTGAATTGATGTGTGAGTCTCACATAGAAATTAAAGATGTTCAACCTCTTATTTATATACGATTTCCCCTCATCCCAACATCAGAAGCCTGCTGTGGGGATGAGCTCCCACATACACTCTCGACACACACTCATATAGGCCCACACAGGCCTTGTCCTACCCTCTGCTTATCGCGGGTTTATCCCACTCACATGCACATGGCCAGGTCCTATACGACCCGACCCACTTGCCTATGCACACAACTCGACCCACCTATCCATGACCCTTATTTTTTACATTTAGGAATAAAAAGATAAAATTATTAAAAATATTAAAAAAATTGAAATAATTAAACAAATAAAAATTAAAAATGAATAAATTAAAAAAAATAAAAAAATATTATTAATTAGATAATTATTAATAACTTTAATATATATATATATATATATATAAATTATAAATATTAATAATGTAAGATCCCCCAATCCAGCATCTCTCACGTGGATGAAATGGGTTGGTTACGAGACTTCAAGCGCGTCTCCCTGTATGTCAGAGGATGCCGACTAATAGTGGGGGTGTGATATGAATAGTGGGGAGACTATACCCCCTGGTTACAAAGTTACAACACAAAAAATTATCATATAAAAATAATAAATAAATATCAGAGTGCGGAAAATAATGGAAACGATACAATACAACAAAAAACCAAACAATAAAATCCAACCAAATAATCCAATAAAATAATAAGGGAATAATGTAATGTCATGCTGGAATATAACTAAATGTCATGTTATAAGTAATACAAATAAAATACTAGAAGAATCAAAAGACCCCGATCCCGAACCCCATGTCCGTTCTATCTCCAAACTCCAACTCATCCAACAAGCAACAATAAAAAATAAGGTCCTTTTCCCCTATCCAATATTGCATCTATGTAATCTGCTCAGGTAGAAAACGGTAGCCCGATTAGGGTGTGAATATAACTCAGTAGGTCAACACCACCGTGTCTAAACATAACCAGTCTATTAACAAGTGCATGAAATAATGAAATATACATGTGTATTAATTAATTAAAAAAAATTAAATTTACACTACATCAACCTGCTTTAGCACGATGCCAAAATGTCTCTAAGCATGTCTCACAACCATGCCAACCAAAACCATATAACCATGGTAAAACATAAACTGCCTCTGTGCCATGCCAGAATGTCTCTGAGCATGTCTCACAACCATGCCAACCATAACCATATATCTATGGTATGAATCACACAAATCTGGGTCAAAACCCACTATATAAGCATTTCAACAATCAATTAAGGCCGAACCCAATATATAATGAATATGATTTTTAAGCAATTTATATTAAATTAAATATTTATTTTAATTAGTAAAATGTATTGAGAATCTTCTATATGTAAATATGATACATTTATAATTTTTATAAATATAACCATATATTTTTACTTGGTGTAAAATATTTATTCATTTATATATTTAATAATATTTTTTAAAACACAACTAATAATATTTAAATACAATTTATAATTATTAATGTTTTTATGCATAATAGTGATATTATATACATTTATATAATTAGTAATTATTAATATTTACATAAAAATATTTATTAATGTATGAATATATATATATATATTAGTAATTAATTTAGTTTATTTTATATAGAAACTGTAATAAAATTAATATTATAAGCATTATTTATAGATGGATCACCTAACAAACTCTCTCTCTCTCTCTCACAAACATATTTACATATGAATAATTTTCATGTATAACACTAATAATATTATATACATTTATATAATTAGTAATTATTAATATTTATATAGCAATATTTATTAATATAATAATTTTTATATATAGGTAATAAATTTTAGTTTATTTTATATAGAAATTACAATAAAATTAATATTAAATGTATTATATATAGTTGAATAGACACATGCACACATGCGCACACACATACTTAGGTTCTTTAGACATGTGCAGACACACACACACACATTTATATGTGAATACATATGGTTATATATAAATATATATAAATCAATAATTTAACTTATATTTGGTATTATAGTAATATTGTAATCAATTATATATATATATATATATATTATAGTACTTTAATTATTAATTTATATTTCATATTTAAGTAATTTTTAATGTATATTTTTAATCTCTTTCTATGTATACATATAATTATTTACAAATATAATCATACATTTATATAATTGATTATATATTTTAAAAACTATTCATTTATATAGATGATAATATTTTAATTTATATCTAATAATTAATTACATTCATTTGAAAATAAATATAATATATACATCTATAAATAATAATAATAATGTATCTATATATTATCAATTGTAAATATATTTAAATATAATTATTAAAATTCTTACTTTTAATTTTATAGGTATATAATTAATAATATATTGTAAAAAACATTTATAAATTTATATTTTTCATGTAGTTGATAAAAAATATTATATTATTAATTTATATATATATATATTATTTAAACAATAACAATTTAGTATTATTCTAAATACACTGGATAATAAATTTAAAATTAATTCATAATATATTGAAAATAATTCTCTGTAAATTGAAACATAGTTTTAAATGTTTTTAAATATATAAATATACATTTTTATAATATTAAATACTTATTCATTTATATAATTAAAAAAAGTTTGAAAATATTATTAAAAATATAAAAATACAATTATTATTGTTGTAACAGTGAAACTATTCATCAAAAATGGGCTTTCCGGCCACATATTTGGACCTACAGGCCATTGGGGGGAGAAATTATGTTAGAATAAAGACATGACATGTTGAAAAATACCCACTCAGGGCCTTTGGGCCATCTAGAGCCTTTCAGAACACATATCTTTCGATCCATGTATTGTAATAAAATAAGTTCAATAAATGCTTGTCATTCCTTGTGGGTAGAGATAAGGCTTGACCCATTGGGATGCCTAAGTGTATGTGTTATTTGGTTGCTTGTAATCCCCTATGACTATAATAAATAAATATCTCTTAACTAAAATTAGTCATATTGAGATATAATTATTAACTATTAATATTTTTTTAATAATATATACATATTTTAATTATTCTTGCATTGTTTTTTTATCTTTGAAAATTATCTTTTTGTATGTAAACATATAAATATTTATCAATATAATTATATAATTAATGATATATTTTAAAAAATAATTATTCATTTATATAAATAATAATATTTTTAATCATAAGTTGTTAGCGCTAATAAATCTACCTATATCGGTGCTAACGTTAGCATTGATAAAAGTGGTGAATCTTGTATATCAGGTGGAAACCCACACGATTCCACTCACATCATTTTGTGAACGATTACAATTCTATAATCGAAGGTATGCAATATTATCCGATCGTGATGTATTTTTGGATGATTTTTTGGTTTTTTCTTCATGCAAAATGATTCAAAACTCTAACGCAACACCCTCATGAAAGTCATTTATAAATTTTAAGTTTTTGATGATTTTTGTTTCAAATTATTCATGCAATGAGTCAAAGAGTGTTGTAGATATGGATTTATAATTGAAATTTCATGTTAGTTGGTGTTTGGGTAGAGTCATTTCAAATAAAAATGTCTAAAAAAGTTTTATGAAACAAAAATTCATGGTTTATTTGAGAAGGTTTGAAAATGGAAATTGGTTTCAATATCATTGCATGTAAGAATTTGAAGGCGAATGATTTTTAAAGTATAAGTCCATGTTTAGTCTTGATGTATTTAAAAAAAACCATTTTTTTAGAATGCATAGATTTTTACTAGAATTTTTATTGAAGTTTAATTAGTTTTGATGAGAGGAAGTGTATTTTGGGAGTTTAAGGCTTCATTTGATTTTCATTTTAATTTAAAAGTTAGTTAATTTCATAATGAATTTATTGAGTTGTGTAATAATTGGATTGGGATGAATTTTAATTTAATTTAATTGATTTAGAGTTATTTTGGATATTAATGATGTGTTTTCTTGGTATGGTTTTCATGGAAGTGTTTATTTTAATCTAATTTTATAATTTTTTATGGTTATATGTTGGTTTGATTTGGACATATATTTTAAACATGTAATTCAAGTTTGAACCATGTGCAATATGCCCAAACATGCACATTGAAACTTAATTTAGAAAAGAAAAAAATGTTTACTAAAGAAAATTTTTCTTATCAATCCAACTTCTACACATGTTTCACAAATTTAAAGAGAAAATAACTTTACACTTTACATCTTTACAATATAAATGAAATCCATTTATTTCAGGTCAAAAAATGAGTTTTAAATAAAACATTTTAAATAAATAAACTACCCAAGGTTAAGGCTTCAATAAGAAGAAAAATATTTTTTTTGTCTTTATTTAAAAGTAATACCATACTCAACTATTTAAGAAAATAAACACCATTAGTATTTATAACGTTTTAAGTTCAGTTTAGAAAAGAAACCTCATTAATGAAACCAAATAGCTTTAAAAACAAAATCATTCATTTTCACTTGGTCAAACCCAACCCTTATTTCATGTAACATCCCCAGTTTTAGGTACTTTACCCTTTTATTATGTATTTTTAAGTGATATAATACTTAGGTTGAGTTTCATGAGTTTATGGATTGTTTTGGTGTGTTTTGGAAGTGTTTCTAAGGTGCATGTTTTGAGCACAGTTAAGGGTAACCGTGCAGTTTTTTCTAGGAAACCGTTCAACATTCTTAGGAGGGTGAAAAAAATTTATCCAAACTATACAGATATCCAGGAGAAACTGTGCAAGTCTATATAGAGGGAAAAAATAGTTCACGCACAATTTTTCAAATTGTGCGAACCAATCACATGAGGGTATGGTTTGAAGGAAGTATTATGCACCCAGTTAACACACAGTTTTCCAAACCGTGCGGACTAACCATGCCATGTGAATTTAATGCTATAAAAATTAGAGTTTAACCCGGTTCTAACCCCCAAACCCTAATTTTTCACCTCTCTTATGAGGTTCTCAAACTCCACTCCTCTTCTAAGCATTCTTGGCGGTTCTCTTTGATTTGGAGGCTGGTTTTAATGGATATAAGTGCGTTGGATCCCTCAAATCAATGGTAAGTATCTGGTTTCTCTCTTTCTCTATATATATATATCCTTATATCCTTTCAAAAATAAAATTATATCCAATTCTATATGGATAAATCTATGATCTATGATGTGTTTTGATGAGATCTTGATTGGATCTATTGAAGGAAAGGATTTTTGAGCCCGGATCTAGAGGTTTCTGGTGTTGTTCTTTGTTTTTGTCACCCATTCATAGGTAGGTGGATTCTCTCTCTTCTCCACTTATTCTATAACTTTAAGGCTTAGTTTTATTAATTTTTTTTCTTGGATTTATAAAATAAAAATTGGATGATTTCTTAAAGGAAAACTCTTTTGTTTTATGATTTGGGAACATGATAATTTGAATGGATTTTGGAAAAATCCTTTGGTTTATGGTTTTAAACTATGGTTTTGTTTTAATAAAATAAATATGTTTGATGAAATGTTTTTAAAGTGAAGAATGAATTGGTGTGAGAAATTGTTATACATGGGTGGTGAGTGTTCATCTTTTCATTGGATGTGACCCTTTAGGGGCATGGTGCTAGATTGAAGGCACCTGGAGAATGGTCACCTAGTGACGACTTAGTGGATTGACAAGTAACCACTCATGAGTATGGGAATGTCACTTGACATGCATGTGTGTGTGAGTGGATATAGTTCATTTTGATATGAAAAGTGGAATTTATGGATAAATTTCAATGTTTTAATTTAAATTGTTTTAAATTGTAATTTTTTTGATGCTCCTCTCTTTGTTAAAAATTATATTTTGATCTGTAAGCTAAAGTGTTCTTGTCCTAGTGGTGTGAGTTGGGAAGTCTCTTGGGAAAATATTACTGGGTGTGATTACTTACCCCCTGCATATGCACTTTGGTTCATATAGAGATGTTGTTCTTCATGACATAAGTAAAGGAAAGGCCTCTTATTTCTCTAATGGTGCATCATGATGCTACTTCCTCAGGTTGGTGTCAAGCTTGGATTTTCTCTCACAAAGTGGTTGGAGTGATGCCACATCAGTGTTACTGTATTGGGACATACTTTAGTTTTCTTGAGTCACCTTATTATGATTTATCATTGCTACTCTTATATTATTGTTTTACTAGTTTTTCATTTGAGTTGTATTATTTATACTCACACATCATATAGTTGGTTTGGTTATTTATATTTTTTCTGGAAAAGTTGTATTGTTTTAAAAGGTAAAATCATCCCCTAATGTCTAGGTAATCCCTTGAAATTTATTTCCAGCCTTAGATGTCTTGGGTATGTCACCTAAGGTCAGTGACACCTTAGTTCTTTCCAAGTCAATGGTTAGGGTCAAGATGTTACAAATAGTATCAGTCTTGCCTGGTCTATTATCTTAGGATGATGACAAGGATATAGGAAATATCAAAAATTGAAATGTATAACATAAAAGGTATAGTTAACCTCTTTATGTTTAACTTCAAGTTACCGGTGTGACCTAGGTACAAAAAATATTCTAAAACACTTCTAGGTGTGTTTTCATCTCATCATCGTGGGTTTAGCCAAAGAGTGTGGCATATCATGCAATAGCAATGGGAATTACCACTAGGACTACATTTCTCATATTATATTTTATTATTCTTAGAAATTAGTTATAATGATTGTTTCTTATTTTAAATACCCTGACCCTAATAGTCCAGAGTAGGTGGTTACTTTATTACATTAGCACTAGATACAAGCAATCACATCCCAAAGTACCAAATAGTTTAGTAGTCTTGGAAACTAGATACATAGTTGAATATAAAATTACATTTTAAAACATAACACAACATAGTATTTTCTTTGATTATACCATTATTCCCTTTAGAATATCCATTCATATCAATATTAATATACTTCTTAGCATCTTGAGGAAAAATAAACATAAGAAAGGGGTTATATTTGATGCTTAGTAAGGATATACATACAAAGAAAGCTAAAATGAATAAATAAGGAATAAACAATATGACAAGGTAAATATCTGACAACACATTCCACTTAATCGATAACATAAGCATGGAGAATAATATGAAAAGAATAAATGATGATAAAATAATTCCATATAAATAATCACATGATCATGAAACTTATCCATGGATATAATAACTAATCAAATATTCATATAGACATCAAATAACTAATCTCATAATGAGTAAATACATAATACCGGACATCATAAACATACTATTGAGGCGTCGTGCCATGACATCTTACATAAATGAGTAAGGTATTAAACAATACAAAAAATAGTTTGTCTCATGATACCTACTGATGAATCAAGGGGATATAGCAGGATGCACTCGTTACTTACTATGTTCAATGCATTCCTCATATGAAAGAGGTGAAACATAATTAACATAAACATCCATATTAAAACTAGCATAAAAAATTCTAATAATTACCCCAATCAATAAACATAATCATAAACCATCCAAAGTAATATTGTGAATGGTATCATAATAGTACATTTACATGTACATTGTTGAATACGTAAAAATTTAATTATTTATAGATCATACTTACTATTGTATAGTAGTGCGTAGGGTGTTGAACCCACAGGGAAGGGAAATTGTGATCGTGCAACCAAAACTTGAAAAAAACCCCACCAAAATTAGTGGATGAAATATTTTTCTTAATTTTATATTTATGAAATAAAATTAATGAAGAAATATTGATTTAAAAAAAACATAAGATGAATCATGAAATATTATCAATCAGTGAGATTGAAAAGTGAAAAATACAATATAGATAGTAATAAAGGGAATTAAAATTGTCTGGTTTAAATAGATTTCTTCATTATTAGAAATTTTATTGAAATCATGTCCTAGAAATTTGGTTCAATTAATCTCCTTCTCTAGGAGATAAATATTGAAGAAGAATAATTCTTAAAGATTTACACTTTAAGAATCATCTTACAACAATGAATTTTGAAGAAGATGTCATCAGAATTAATCTTTCCAATTGATTATGATGTTTTGAAAATAAGATGTGAGAGGTGAAAAACAATTTTTATAATTAGAATTGATCTTTCCAAACAATTCTTAATTATGAATAAATGATGAGAAGAAGAGGGAAATATTAAACCAGAATATTAAATTACCTGAGATCAATAATTAGTCACAAATCATATTAAATAATTAAGTTTCAATTACCAATGAAATGAAGTAAATAACATGATAGAATAGATCTCAACTATGAAGTTGTTTGTCACAAGTGTTGCTCTATTCCTTACTCTCCTTGAAAATCTATGGTTCACTCAAAAGTTATTTGTTCAGAATTCCCCAATTCAAAAGTCAATGATTCTCCCTCATGCCTCAGAATTTATTTTCTGTTATTTATAGGTTCATCACCTACATCCTATACCGACTTCACTTGGTAACCACTTTTTCACCGCACATGTGTTGCTAGTCATGATTTTTTTAACCAACACATGATTCGAGAAGAACCTTTGAAAAAGAATTAAACGAACACACATGCATTCTATTTCAAACGAATTTGGTCATGTATTTGGCTCGGTTCATTATCCAGGTTGACCTTCAAGTTTTCATATTCAACTCAATTTAGTACCCCCAATGTGTGATAAACCCAACTTCATCATACAAATTTAGTGAACTCTATTAGATAATCTAGTCTCGTCATGCAATGATTAAGATACACTCCACTATCTGCAAGAAACTGGAACATAGAGAATGCTTGAGATACCTTTTCATAAATTGGCCCTTTTAAATAGAAATCTCAAAGCCAATAAAAATTATTCAAACTTAGGTAACACTTATTCTTCTTAATACCAAAACCGCATTCCCATGATGAACTGAATTCTTCAGTTTTATTCAACACAAGTCATCTCCCTTAATGTGAATAAAACCACTTCAACCCTACAAAACCTTAGAACATCAAAGGTTCAAAATTTATGGATTGGAAAATTTCCAATATTTTGAACCTATCTTATTCATCTGAACCTTTAACAAAAACCAAATCCCAGTAACAAAAATCACTTTAACTTGTTGATTCTAGATTCCAAACTCCCTCGTTTGATCAATCCCAGTTGGCCCTCAAATAATTTTATCCTCGATGATACTCATTGCAAAACCAAACAATATGAGATCAGTTCATTTTCCACCTATGGAATCACCGATGTCTTTATCAGATTTGTGGGTAGGCGATGACACATACTCGTAGCATCGAGCGATGGATTCGATGACGAATCCACTACTACAAAACACACAATATACAATGTTAAAAAAACAACTAATAAAGGGTACCCTTTATCAGCGCTAAAAAAAGAATTGATAAAAGGTACCCTTTATCAGTGCTAATAAAGGGTTACCTTTACCATCACTTATTTTTAGAACTGATAAAGGATGACCTGTATTAGCACATTTTCTATCACTGATAAAGGTCCCAATCAATGTGCGAGTCTCTCATAGAATTTTTGGATGTTCAACCTCTTCTTTATATATGATTTCGCTTCATCCCAACATCATAAGCCTACTATGGGGATGGGATCCTGCATACACTCTCGACACACAATCATATGGGCCCATGGGCCCACACAGTCCTTGGCCTACCCTCTGCTTCCTGCGAGTTTAGCCTACTCACATGCACATGGCTGGGTCCTACACGACCCGACCCACCTGCCTATCCACATAGCCCGACCCACCTATCCATGGCCCTTATTTTTTACATTTACCAATAAAAAAATACAGGTATTGATTTTTTTTAAATTGAAATAATTAAACAAATAAAAATTAAAAATGTATAAATTAAAAAAAATATTTAAAATATTATTAATTATATAATTATTAATAACTTTAATATATATATATATATATATATATATTATAAATATTAATAATGTAACATCCATCGATCTTACACTCTCTCACATGGCCAAAATGGGTTGGTTACAAGACCTCAAGCGTGCCTCCCCATACGCCAGAGGCTGATGAATAGCAACGAGAGTGTGATATGAATAATAGGGACACTATACCCCTGGTTATAGAGTTACAACAAAAATAAATTATCACATAAAAATAATAAATAAATATCAGAGTATGGAAAATAATGGAAATGACACAATATAATAAAAAACCATACAATAAATCCAACCAAATAATCTAATAAATAATAAGGTAATAATGTAATGTCATGCTAGAATGTAACTAAATATCATGTCAGAAGTAATAAAAATAAAAGACTAGCAGACCCAAAATACCCCGGTCCCGAACCCCATGTTGGTTCTGTCTCCAAATACCATCTCATCTAGTAAGCAACAATCAACATGAAGGTTTCTTTCCCTTGTCCAGTCTTGAATCCATGTAATCTGATTGGGTAGAAAATGATATCCTGAGTAGGGTGTGAGTAAAACTTAGTAGGTCGACACCACCATTTCTAAACATAACCAGTCTACGAACAAGTGCATGTAATAATAAAATATATAAGTGTATTAATTAATTAAACAATTAAATTTATATCACATCAACCTACTTCAGCACCATGTGAGAATTTATCTAAACATGTATCACAACCATGCCAACCAAAACCATATAACCATAGTAAAACATAACCTGCCTCGGTGCCATGACAGAATGTCTCTGAGCATGTATCACAACCATGCCAACCATAACCATATATCCATGGTATGAATCACAAAAATCTGGGTCAACACTCGCTATATAATCATTTCAGTAATCAATCAAGGTTGATCCTAATATATAATCATTTATACATGTCTTAGGGACAATCTTGATATATAAGAAATTCATCATGTGTCAGGGCCAAGCCCGATATATAAGCATTTTAGCACGTTTCATTGGACATATCCTGTTATATAAGCATTTAAATATGTAAACTGGGCCACCGCCCTATATAAACATTTCAACAATCAAACTAGGCCAATGACCTATATAATAATTACAACATAGAAAACACAACACATGTCATAACAATAAGGATATCAAAATATCACACCATAAGGCTTAATGGTTAATTATACAAATTACCATTTATCTTTCAATTACAAATTTCATTTATCATTTGGTCTTAAACCAATAACATTCCATTCATATTAATAACAATCCAAGACAAGGTGAATTTATATCAAGTAATCACCCAAATCCCATGTCATGCTAAACCCACTTTAATCCATTAATCAATTTTTTTTATAATCAAGGGTTCACTCACCCGAATGGTATCCATAATCCAATTCAATAACCAATTGGATCCAAAGATATTTTAATCAATAATCCAATTCAATATTTAATTAATTCAGGCGCACACCATGTTGGTGCAGTTTTAATATTTCACATACTTCCAATTAAATAGACTATAGGGTTAATATTTAGACCCATTACCTTTAACTAACAATCAACCAATGCTTCCAGTAGGATTCACCAACAAGAACGAAGGCACAGATGGTCACAAGATGAATCTAGGGATCAAATGAATGATCAGGATGTTTGAAATCAAAAGAGGCACTCCAAAATTTCCTAGAAGCTACCCTAGGGTATAAAGAAGGAAGTTTCATACGAGGTGAAAAGAAAATTAGTTGTGTGACACTTTTTAAAACTGTAGATCGGGAAATTACACGGTGTGTATTTATTTTTAGAGGGATATAATAAAAAACCTGTCACCTTGGGTTAATATTTATCTCAATCTATTAATATATAGCGTGAAGAGTTTATATTATGTGTAACCGTTTCACGCCCGATACTAGTTTCACGACATGTTTTTGGAAGAAATTACACATCGTGTAACACTTTTACATAGCATGTAAATCCCCTGCAGACAACTTTCAATCCGAATTCTTGTATAAGGATCCGAAACACCCTCAAAGACATCCAAAGCATGGAAAACACTCATAAACCCCATTTAACACATTTATATTCAGACTCCATTAATTCAAAAAAATATACATCCCCAGATTTTAATTCATTTTTCCCTACAAAGGATCTTCATCTCTGAACAATACTCGATCACCAAAACTCAAACAAAAAACTCAAAGAGGGACGTATTTGAAAAAAGATGGGATCTTACAACCTCCCCAACATATAAAACTCATCCCCAATATGCTCTAAGAATCACTGTGGGGTCTCGTCGAACAAGTCTATCTACTGTACTCGCATATCAGACTCTCTCTCCTAGGTCTCCTTCTAAATGAACCCATGCTGCCACTGCACTCGAACCAAAGGAATCACCCTACCCCAAAGATACTTCTAACTATGATCCACAATCTATATCAGATTCTAATTAAAGGCTGTATTGATACTAAGCTCGATGCTTTCTACATTTATCACATGATAAGGGTTTTAATAATATCTATGAAGCTATGACATGTGAAACACGCTATGCATGACACTATAGCGCTATAGAAGGGAAAATCGGTACGCCACTGGACTCCTATCCACTATCTCAAATGACCTGACAGATCCAATCTATAGCTTACCCTATCTCCTAATATGATGTTAACCCAACCTATGTGACACCTGAAAAAAAACACGATTACCAAAATCAAACTCCAGAGATAATATATAAAGGTCAATATGTTATTTTTTCCTACTATGCACGGTCACCAACCATTTTCGAATCAAATAAATCTGCTTTGAAATATCCTACATGAGACTAGGCCCAAAAAGCACTAACTCACCAACCTATAACTAACAGAGAGGCAAACAACATGAACTGCCATACAAGGCCTCGAAAGGTGCTATCTGGATGGATTCCTATAAGCTATTATTATATGAAAATTCTATGAGTTCCATATGATGCTTCCATGAACCATTGAAATCCAAAACATAAGCTGATAAAATATCCTCCAGAACTTGAATAGTCTGCTTAGATTGACCATTAGTCTGATGATGATAATCCATACTCAAAAGAACCTATGATCCCTAAGCCTTCTAAAGACCATACTGGAATCATGATGTAAAATAAGGATCTTTGTCTAAAATGATACTCCCCGGAACACCATGAAACCGAACTGCCTCATGCATGTAAATACCACTCAGATCATCAACTATGAAGGTCTCCCTAATAGAAAAAAGTTGGTTACCTCCATTAATTTATCCATAATCACCCATAAAACATCATTTTTATAGGTTTTAATGAGTAATCCTATCAAAAAATCCATAGTGACATCATCCCATTTCCATTTAAGAATGGTAAAAGGATTCAAAATCCCAACTATCCAATGATACTATTCTTTCACCTAATGACAAGTGGAACATCTCACCATAAATCCTCCAACCTCATTATTAATTCCTAACCACTAGTACTGTCTATAGAGATCATGATACATCTTTGTTAAACCATGATGTAGTTCCCATTTAGAAGCATGAAACTATCCTATCATCTCCTTAAAACAACCCGTAGGAACCCATACTCAGCCACATAAAATAAGAGAATTTCCACTTCCAAGAGACGTTCCTAATGGTGTCTCCCCACCATATAATCCATATCTCAAAACTAATCCATCCAAACCAGACAACGAATCTGTCTTGATCCATTCCAAAATAATGGGGTATAACAAACATAAAGTTAGATAAACTCATCTCTAAGACTCCTACGCATCTTGATACTTATTTGAAAAGAGTTCCATCACCCTCCACTCATCGAAAGACTCCCTTAATTATTATGCCTATGTATTTCAACTTAATGTATCAGTAACAACATTTCCATTTCCTAGTGTATAATCCAACTTCAAAGTCGAAATAATTGAGATACCTGACCCACCTCCTCCACTAAAGGTTCAGGTCCCACTGATAAAAGATGTACCCAAGGATCTTGTGATCCATTTATACCAAAAAAATATCACCCATGAGATAATATATCCAGCATCTCATGGAATGTATCATTGCTTATAACTCCAAATAATGAGTAGGATAATTCCTCTCATGCGATCTCAGATGTCTAGAGATATAACCAACCACTCAATCTTCCTACATTAGAACTGCTCAGAGTTCAACTTTGGATGCATCATAATACACAGTATATGCTTTACCCAACATAGGTAAAGTGAGAATAGGTGTTGAGTACAACCTTCCTTTCATCTCTTAAAAATATCTATTACAAGAATTAGAACAAACAAACTTCACCCCTTTATTGGTTAGCCCATACATCAGTGTTGTAAAACAGTAAAAATACTATCTAAATCATTGATAATAACCTGTTAAATCCATAAATCTCTGAATCTAAAATACATTCTTGGGATGCTCTAAAGATATCATGGCTTCAAATTTCTCTGGGTCCACTAACACTCCTACATATAAGATTAAATGGATAAAGAAGTTCACTTTATCAAACCAAAAAATTCATTTGGTTAGCTTAGTGTAAAGACTATGATCTCTCAATGTACTCAGAATAATGTCAAGATGTTAGGAATGATCATCTGCTGACTGGGATTACACTAAGATGTTTTCGACAAAAACCAACACAAACCAACCCAAAAAGGATGAAAGATACTATTCATCAAGGCTATGAATACCATCAGTGCATTGGTCAAACTAAATGACATCACCACGAACTCATACATATCATAACTACTTGTAAAATAAGTCTGAGGTATGTATGATAGTCTTACCCTCAACTTATGGTATCATTATCTCAAATCAATCTTAGAAAAAAATCTTAGCACCTCTCAGCTGATCAAAGATATCGTTAATGCACGAAAGGGGATATTAGTTCTTGATCATCATCTAGTTCAATATCCAATAATTTACACACAAGTGCAAAGTACCATCAACCTTATTGGAAAATAGAACTAGAGAAACCCAATGAGATGTACTAGGCCATATGAAACCTTTAGTTTCTATATCTTCTAACTAAAATTTCAACTCCTGAAACTCTGTTGGTTCTATTCTATAAGACATGATAGAAACTAGCTCTACTCCCAACACCAACTTTATTGTAAACTCAATCTCTCGCTCAAGAAGTAATAAATAGAACTCATCATGAAAGATATCTTGAAAATGATCTACCACTATAGGAAAAAAATCCTACTTCATTACACCATCATCTAAAGAAAGACTAGATATCTGAGTTGTGAGACAATTCAATCTATAATGAATTGGTATTGCATGACCAGTATAAAGATCCCACTAACCTTTGTGATAATAGATACCTCCTTATAGAGATAAAAAGGTAACTCTCCTCTGGTAACTATTTATATGATCTTGGTATAGAACTAACCAATCTATACTAAGAATCAAATTGAATCCTATCATTTCTAGCATGAACAGTTCCAAAAAGAAACGATAACCACCAGTATCTAGAGAACATACCTTGCAATGTTTGATATTCTTTGACATCACTCCCAATAGTGTATCTATGGTCAAAACACCATCCAATATTTCCTCATCCAATCCCAAACCATTTAAAAAAGAGTGGATAAAAAGGAATGATATTCTCCTGTATCAAACAAAATGAAATCAAGGGTAGATGATACAAGAATCATACCTATAATAGTAAATGGTACTACATCCACACTAGCTAGAGGATTATGTATAATGTGAATCTAACTCTTCCCTGGGATCTATCCTAACTCCCCTGAGCAATACCCTCTACCTGGTACTGTCATTCTTTCACTGGGGTACCATGTCCCCTTCCTCGATCAGAAATTCCTGTAGAACTTTAGCTACTTGCCTACTAAGGAGTATCTAAGTAATTACTAGACTCTGGTTTCTTTCCTGATCCCCTACCACTAATTTTCTACTGCATGACCCTACAAAACCTTTGTAGGTGTCCAAATATTCCACAGACATGACACTCCAAAGCGAGGTATGGACATTAAGGCCATTTGTTTCTCATCGTTCCACATTGATAGCACTATAATGAATCACAGTCCTAAGATGGATACCCATTTTCATGACTTCTATAACCGCTACTTCCTTGGTGAAAACTGTCATAGCGATGCTTATTTCCACTAGAAGAAGAGTACACAGTTTTCCCTACTGAAATAGCATGGCCGCTACTCGGGGACTCTCTCAGATTTCCTTCCATAATGAGTGCTTGAATCATCACATATGAAAAACTGTACAGATAAAACATGTTCACCTATGAACTGATATCATAGGAAAGAATATCCTAAATACATCTCTCCTTATAGATCTCATCAGCTTCCCAAGATGGTGCAAAGTGTTGTAGGTAAGTGAAATGTTTAGTGTAGTCCAGTACTGACATGCTCTCCTGTGTCAGGTGAATGAACTCATGGGCCTTCTCATACCTCAACATATTGGGATATAAATGGATCAATAACTTCATATTGAAGTCCTTATAGGATAACTCATCATATTGCCCTTCCTATTTCAAAATGTCCCACCAACGCTTGGATGGTCTACGAAGCATGTATGCAACAAGATTCACCCTCCTATCTACAAGCATCTCAAGATGCTTAAAGATCATCTAGACTAACTCGATCTAGAACTTAGTTTCCTGGGGGCCTCCCTCCCAGTGAACATAGGTAGATGATGCAACTAGAACTCTCTCATCATCTCTGAAATTGAAGGCACAGAGAAAACAACCTCTCTTTCCATGGATCACATGACCCTTAGGAATCTGTTGAAAAAATGAACAGCTATATGATGCTTATGAGCTACAGGAAGCTCCAGTAAAACTATGTTAAGAGTGTACTGATTTACACTCTCTATAAATTCAAATCAAAGTTGATGAGGAGACATTTTCTCTATACGAAAAACACACTCCTTAGAACACTGACTATAACGAAGTCAACCTCACAGGTGACAGAAATAGAGAACCACTAACTCTTAGTATCTCTATACATGGATTACAAGTGTTTTAGCATGATATAACAGTTCATTTATTTAATTTCTTAGATATAAAAGGTATCTTATAACATAGTTTAAACAAGAAAGTATATATCACATGCAATAGGTATGTCTCTATCATGAACAATCAATGCCAATATATATCCCTATGTGACTATCATGATGCATGTGTACTCATTTAATGCTATACCAGGCCATGAGTATAAATATCAAGAACCCATAACATCATGAAATAATAACCACACACAACATTTGAATCACTTAGGGTGAAATAACATCAACTATAACATGAAAATAGTATAAACAACAATCCACCCCCAGGCACTCGAATTTTCCCTCGAACATGGGTTAACTACTCCCATTAGCAAGATCATTGAAAAGTCCCCATACATACTAGTATCCTTCATACCTTTCCTAAATAGTAAATAAACAAAAAAAACTTGGTATCATCTGATACCACTTTGTAACGTATCCCGATCCGGCACTCTCTCACGTGACCGAAACGAGTTGGTTATGAGATCTCAAACGTGCCTCCCCGTATGCTAGAAATTTCTGACTAGAAGCAGGGGTGTGATATGGATAGTGGGAAGACTATACCCCATGGTTAAAAAGTCACAACACAAAATAATTATTATATAAAAATAATAAATTAATATCAGAGTGCATAAAATAATGGAAACGATATAATACAATAGAAAACCAAATAATAAAAGCCAACTGACTAATCCAAAAAATTAAGAAGGGAATAATGTAATGTCATGCTGGAATGTAACTAAATTCCATTCTAGAAGTAATACAAAAAAAAAACAGAATCAAAATACCTCAGTCCTGAACCCCATGTCGGTCCCATCTCCATGTAATCTGCTCGGGCACCAAACAACGACCCAAGTAGGGTGTGAGTATAACTTAGTAGGTTGACACCACCGTGTCTAAACATAACCAGTTTGTTAACAAGTGCATGAAATAATGTAATATATATGTGCATTAATTAATTAAAAAATTAAATTAATACCATATTAACCTGCTTTGGAACCACGCTAGAATGTCTTTGAGCATGTCTCACAACCATACCAACCACAACCATATAACCATGGTAAAACATAACCTACCGTGTCATGCCAGAATGCCTTTGAGCATGTATCACAACCATGCCGACCATAACCATATATCTATGGTATGAATCACATAAATCTAGGAAAAAACCCACTATATAATCATTTCAACAACCAATCAGGGCTGCACCTGGTATATAAGAATTTTAGTATGTCTCAGGGCCAAGCCTAATATATAATCATTTCCACATGTGTTAGGGCCAAGCCTGGTATATAAGCATTTCAGCATGCATCGCTGGGTATAGCCTTTTATATAAGCATTTCAGCATGTAAACTAGGCCACCACCCTATATAAACATTTCAACAATCAAACTGGGCCAACGCCCCATATAAGCATTACATTGTATAAAACACAAAAAATTTCATAGAAATATGGATATCACAATATCAAATCATAAGGCTCAATGGTTAATTATGAAAGTTACTATTTATCTTGCAACTACACATTTCATTTATCATTTGGTCTTAAACCAATAACATGTCAATCATCTCAATAAACAAGACAAGCCGAGGTGAATCTATATAAAGTAATCACCCAAATATCATGTCACACTAAACCCACTTTAATCCATTAATCAATTTATTTATAATAAAGGGTTCACTCACTTAAATAGTATCCATAAAATAGGTAAATAACCAATTGGATCCAAAGATATTCCAAGTAATAATCCAATTCATCATTTAATTAATTTAGGTGCACACCATGTTGTTATAATTGCAATATTGAAAATACTTTCAATTAAACATACCATAAGGTTAAGATTTAGACCCCCTACCTTTAAATGATGATCAAACAACACTTACATTAGGATTATCCAATAAGAATGAAGGCATAGATGATCGCAAGATGGATCTAGGGACCATATGTATGATCGAGACATCAAGAATCAAGAGAGGTGCTCCAAAATCGCTTGGAAGATACCCTAGGGTCGAGAGGAGGAAGCTGCAAGTGAGGTGAAAAGAAAATTAGTCACATGATATTATTTAAAACTATAGGTTGGGAAATTACACAATGTGTAACTCATTTACACATTGTGTATTTATTTTTTGAGGGATAAGCCAAAACCCCCCTTCACCTCGGGTTAATATTTATCCCGATCGATTAATACACGATGTGAATGGTTTACACGACATGTAACCATTTCACACCCTATACTGGGTTCAAGAAATGTGTCTGATAGAAAGTACATATCATGTAACACCTTTACATGGTGTGTAAATCCCTTGTAGATAGCTTTCAATCCAAATTCATGCATAATGATTCGAAACACCCCCAAAGCCATCCAAAACATGAAAAAACCTGATAAACCACATTTAAAAAATTTATATCCAGACTCCATTAATTCAAAAAAACATGCATCCTCAGACTTTAAGTCATTTTCCTCAACAAAGGCTCTCCGTCTTCGAACAAGAATCGACCACCAAGGATCAAACGAAAAGCTCAAAGAGAGACGTACTTGAAAAATGACATGATTTTTTTAAATAAATAGTATATATTAAATATAGATACGTAAAATGAATAAATTTAAATAATTAGACAAATAAAAATAAAAAAGTGAGTAAATTAAAAAAATATTAAAAATTTTATTAATTAAATAATTATTAATAAAAATGAATAAATTTAATATACACACACATATAAATTATAAATATTAACAAAAATTATATTTTAAATATATATTTATAAAATCAATAAATTTTAATAATTAACAAAAAAAAATTAAAAATGAATAAATTACAAAATTATTAAAAAATTTATTAATGAAACAATTATTAATAAAAATGAATAAATATAATATATATATATATATATATTAAAAATAGTAATAAATAATATATATTAAATATAAATATATAAAATGAATAAAATGTAATAATTAAAAACCTTTTAATGTGTTATTCATTTTTAATGGTTTTTATACATAATTATTCATTAATATATTTAATATTTTTAATATAGAAATATATTCATATATATTTCTATATATATATATATATCAATATATAAAATATTTAATAAAATATGATATATATAATAAAAAATATTTATGATTACATTAAATAAGTCATATATTCTGTGAAAAATAATTTATAATTAAAAAATAAGAATAAATAAAAATATTTATTAATTGTATTGAGTAATGGAAATTTAATTGAATCTTGTTTAATTTTTCAATTTAACATATATCAAACATGTGTCAAATTTATTTCACACATATATATACATAATAAATGTTTTTATATACAATGCACACACACATAATATTTCAGTAATTTATTTAATTTTTAATATTCATTTTAGAATTTTATTTATCAACACAATATATTTAATATATATTATGTTTCTAATTGGTCAATTTTATCATTTTTTATATTTTTATTCAATACATTCTACTTATTACTTTTTAATGTTTTTTTTCAAATTCATTCATTTTTAATATTATTCATTCATTAAAAATCTTAATTGTTTTTTAAATATTTTTTAATTAATTTATTTTCAATTTTTCATTGTTCAATATGTTTGTAGTTTTATCTATTTTCAATAATAATTTATAAATCTTTATTCATTAACATTTAATGTTTTTAATATAGCTATATTTTATATAATTAATATGTATTTATTAACATATATAAATATTCATTTTTAATTTTTTTAAATCATATGTATAATTAATAACAGTTATTCATTTTTTTAAATTTATTCATTCTTCTTATTATTTATTTCACTAATAGACACTATATATTATACAATTTCATTGTTCAATTTAACATATATCAAACTTGTACACACACAAACACATTAATTTTACACATACAAATATTTACGTAATTAATGTAATCTTATATAGAAACACATAAACCTAATATTTATGTAATTAATTCAAATTTTAATATTTATTTTAGAATTTTATTTAGTAACATAATATGTCTAATATATTATGTTTTTAATCTGTAAATTTTAATTATTTATTTTAATATTGTTATAGTTAGTATTATTTATTCATTTTTATTATTTTTTTAGAATTTAATCATTTTATAATATTTATTTACTATGTTTTAATATTTTCAATACGCATTCATCTTCAATTAAATATATATATATATATATCCATATTTTATTTTTTTAATAATTTGTATAATTAATAAAACTTATCAATTTTTCCAATATTTTTAAAGTCTACTCATTTTTAATTATTCAATTTCACCCATTTTTAACATTCATGCATTTAAGATTATATATTTATTAATAATGTTAAAAATATTCTTGTAAGTAAATATTTATAAATAAATATATCTATAAATATATATTTACTATATTTATAAAATTACATATTTCTAATTATAAATAAATAAATAAATATTTTTTTTAAAAAGTATTTATATAATTATAAATAAATAATAATATATTTAATAATTATAAAATTATAATAAATATATATTTTTAAATGATGAATATATTTACTAAATATATCATATATATATATATATATTATTATATGAATATATATAATGATATAAATATATTTATAATTATAAAATTATAATAAATATATTTATATTTATATTTATTTATTAAATATAAATAATGATATAAATATATTTATTTATAAATATATTTACAAATATATTTATTTATAAATATATTTATAAATGTATATTTACTATATTTATAAAATTATATATTTATAATTATAAGTAAATAAATATAATTTAAAAAAAACCATTTATATAATTTTAAATAAATAATAATTATAAAATTATAATAAATATATTTAAATAATGAATATATTTATATTTATTATATATATATAATGATATAAATATATATAATGATATAAATATATTTATAATTATATAGAAATATTTATAAATATATTTATTTATAATTATAATTATAAATCTTTATCAATACAAAAAAAGGGGTGATAAAAGCCATCTTTATCTGTGATTATTATTATAGTGCTAATAAAACCCCTTTTTATCAGTGCTTTTTTGGAAGTGCTGATAAAACTCTCCCTGATCTTTTTAAAAGAAACTTAACCGAACCAATTTCCATCGCGCTATTCAATATCTTGCAGAAGTTCAGTGCTTCCATCGCTCCCCCTTGACCTTCAATCAGATGAATCAAGCCTCAAATTAAGGTATGCTTTTTTTCTCCTCCTCTCTTATTGCTTGCTTATTCAGGTTCAGTGGTGTGTGATAGTGCAACATTTTCTTGGATCAGTGGTCTCATGGTTCCATGTTTAGGAGATGTGTCGATGAAGTCCCTATCACGACCTGACCCGTACCAGGGCTCGAGCCGCAACTACCCCAAGCCCGCCTCCATAGGCCAGGGGCTGGCGACTAGCGCCGAAGGCACAATAAACTCGGGGATGCCTTTGACTAAGAACCTATACACACACACATAGTCAACTCAATGCAAAAGTGCATAGAAAAAGAAAACAAGGTACCACACTACTATAAAAGGAGAACCAAACAAAAAATGCATCAACCTCTAACAGTACAAGTACAAGAAAAGTAAAGCTGATAGGGAAAGGGGAAAAAATACACACCCAACTAGAAAAGTTCCACAACCCAGCAAAAGGTGAAAAAGTAAAATAGATGGAAGAGTCCCACTCCTGAATCCCAAGCTATGACCACCGCACATGGTCCAAGCACCCCGTATCCCTAAGCTCCTCTGATATAATGATCAACCTGTCCATCGTCTGCAAGGGCACACCAAATGCAGGAAAATCCCAAGAAGGGGTGAGTATAAGAATACATAGTTGGATGCCCTGAAGGCTCAAGGGAGCAGCAAGAGAGGTACTAAAGTGGGGAGCAGTAAGAGAGAACAAGGTACAATAAGAGTGAATAGAAAGAGTACAGATCCACCCAAATAGTAGATATAATCGCTCAAAGAAACCCAAACAAGAGAGTAAGGGGATCTTCATCTCACAACTCACACCAGGTATATGCCCATTCATATACCTAGGGCATCTAGATATACTCGTAACTCAGACCTGTAGTCTAGAGATAAGTCACACAACCGTGTACCCACACTAGGGATCCATTTTGAATATTCCACGAAGTTCTCATCCGGGAGAACTCAATCCATGAGTTGGATAGCTCTAATAACGTTTGCCTAGAATGTATCGTTCGTCTTTAAGGTCATGAGAGATAGATACACTCATTACGGGAGAACACACTCCTGACTGGGAAAGATCACAATACACAGTTGAGGATCACTTCTAGGGCCTTGGTGGATACCACGACTCATTTGGATTCACCTACCAGGTAGAGGATCAGTGCCCTATGGGAATAGTCACGTCGATAATTGACTCTACCTAGGGTCAAGAATGGATAGAGGATCTCTCTTTGGGCCTCTCAGAGGTATACCTGACTCTATCTCAGAAAGTCTTGCTGAATGGATCATACTCCTGAAAAAGGAAATGATACCTGACCTCCAGGGGAACGAGCAGAAGGGGCACTAACCCAAACAAAACATGTCCAAGATACGGTGGACAAGAAGATCAAGCCAGGTACTGAGAAGTAAACGGTGTGTAGAAGTGTCACATTCCGTGTCTTTTAACCCCGGGTAATTTCCGTGTACAACGACCCATGTCGTAAGGCTTGTCATGTAGAAGAAGGTATACACGACATGTAATAGAGTGACACACCGTGTTCCTCTATCTAGGAGGACTCCATGTATACTGGCCATGTGCCCGTACATGGATTCAACCTGTGTGTTACAACCCATGTAACTGATACACAGGGTAACCCATGCAACCATCCTAGTCTGGCCATGTATTGGAGTACCTACCCCAAAGATAGGAAAACCATATTAGAGGAAAACGAACCCGCACTCACGAGGTGGGGAGTCCCGTCTCTACCGAAGTAGAGGAGTAATGAATACTCACGCCTCGAGTTATCAAGGGAGTATCCATCCTCGTTCTCACCAAAAGAAACACCTTGGTTCTGCTCCTCAGGTTATTGGTCATACCTCAACCACCACGAAGTTCCCAAAGGGAGTAACCCAAAGGACCGCCATGTCATAAGGGTTCCAACACGATAGACGATGCGTCAATCGGACGCCCAGTCTGTAAGTTATAGGCATTTTAGTGCCGAGGGCCTAGTTGGATTTGTGTTTTATCCAACCCGGTCGTACTTAACTAGATAACCAAACGGGTCACACCATTGCGATCCACACGAAAAAACACACTAGATGGACTACCCATTTGTCCAAAATGGATACCCGGTGAAAAAGTTGCATTTCACCGCCACATGCACGAATCGGGCCTCATGAGGCCCACAATTCGACCTCGACATAAAATATCCATAATTGATCTTGAAACATCAGTCTTAATTTTAGGTTCACAGTGTCACAGATGGTTCGTCATTCTGACACCGTATGAGGGAGATATGTCAGATACAAGATCCTGTAATAATAATAATAATAATATTGGGTGTTCCATGGACCCGAACCACAAACCAAAATTTAGTATCCAACATTAGACTTGAATCGACCGTATTAATGATAGGATCATATCTCCACTGACGGCAAGTCAACCGGACGTCGTACACATGAGTTATGGTGGGTCTAAGATTTAATAATAATATTAAATTTATTATTTCACGAGTGCTTCAGGTACCTAATCCGAAAACCCAAAAAATACATCCAATATTAGACTCGGAATGTCCATCTCAGAATCATGGTTTCACTACCGTAGATGGTTCACGAAACTGAGGTCGCACAGATAAGTTACAGACAAATTATGGTTTTTCAACCAAAAATAATAATATCATTATTATATTATTATTATTTTTATTTAACCGTTTTATTTTACTTCAATTCCAAAACTCATTCCATGAACAAACCATCCTATTCAATTTGGTGCACATCACCCATTCATCGGATTCTCTTTTTTTTCTTTAAATTTTAATTTATTTTATTTAAACTCTTTCTCTCTCCAATCTAATTTTTCATTCACGATTTCTTTTCCCAATTAACGCCTCTGCAAACCCAATCACCCACCCTTCTTCCGCACGACCAGAACTGCCACCACTGCCTCCGGCTAGCGCCACCATGCCTCCACCCAGTCGCATCGCCTATTTCTCACACGCAGGCCGCCGCCTGTACCTCCGCCGACCTTCACTGTCCTCATCATGCGCCGCCACGCGTGGAACAACATCCCTTCAGCCTGCCGCAACCGCACTGGACCACCGTCGTGCCCTGGACGGAATCGCACCAGCACAACACCCCTTCTGTGGGCCATTCCAGCTTCATTATAAGACTGGAAATTGTAACAACCTCAGATTCATGATCTTCGGGTCGAGATCTCTGCGTTTGTATTCCGCACTCAAAAAAACATTGTGTTTAAGCGCTCTTAATTATTTTATGTGCCAAAGAATGCGTGTAGAAAAAAATAGAAAAGAGTATGGTAAATGAGAGGATCGATGGCCGTGTTTGTTTGGAAATCATCGTTAAAAATCAAGAACATGAGGAATTGACAAATAGATATTTATCACACTTCAAGATTTTCAATCTCAAGACAAAGGAGAAGAAAAATTGATTCAACCCATTGTTTTTTGATTCATGAATTAATTCATTTAATTCATGTTTGTCATGAAAATTCAACCAGGTAAGGAACTAACAAAGATAAATCCTAGATACCTCAGGTTTGGATCGATCGTTGGTGAAGATCGTGTTCATCAAGATCCGTTCGGTGTTGACCAGGACCGCACTTGCACAACGATGAGAAGAAGATGCCGCATTTTCCATGCTTCGATCCACCAGGATCCAAGGCTTCATCATCGTTCGTCAATGGAGGGGATATGAGAGGAGAGGAGAGGAGGAGGAGTCATTGGAAAAAAGGGTTATGAGGCCCAGATCTCATAACCATGAATTTATAACCTCCCATCAGGTTAAAGTAAATTAATTAAATAATTAAATAAACAATTATTTAATTATTTAATTATTCTCCCATGATGGTGCATAAGCCGAACACCCAACGCCAACAAAGGTTACACCCATCTTAGGGTAAAGCCTACATTCTGAGATCATCGATGGCCTCATATTTTTCATCCGAGCCCTCATCCATGAGTTATTAGAGTTTTAACTATTAAATGAATAAATTAATAGTTTAATTTATCCATTAAAAACACCACCAACGAGCGAGGGGTCCGAACATCCCATGCCAACTTATTTTATGTCGCAATTAGGGGAAAAACCACATTAAAGACCCAACCATGGTCTCAAATTTCTGATCTGATAAACCGTATAATAGATATCCCATTTTCTTTAGTAAACTAAGTGTACGTAATATAAAAACACTTAACATTTTTATAAAATTAATTCCAGGTACACTGGGTCTCAGAATTGCACTTCGTCTCAGCACCCAGCTCTGGAAATATTCTTAGAAATATTTCAAAGTCTTATTAGGACAAAAACAGGGTCTCTATAGTTCCCACTATCATTCATCCCCCTCTGACAATTCCTTGTTTGTGGGTCTCTGTGTTCCTGATTTTATCCTTCTACGACTTGCATATGTCATACTCGGTTCATGGTGTCATGTTTTGGTTTTTGTGTTTCTAACCCACTCCATGAACACTAATTTACTTATGGTCTTAGTGTCATCCCATTCCAAGAGCTCTCCATCACTACCCTGTACTGTTTCTCATACACTTCTCCATTGCCTAGGCTTGCTACGGTAGAGCATGAACACTACCTCAACATTATAAATTTATAAAATGGTTGACTAATGTGTGAATGAAATGGAAATTTTTATCTTCCTATAATTTTTTTGGTTAATTGAAAAGTAAACATCATTGATATCACTACATGAATAATTAATATGATATATTTTAATGGTGTCAAAGTATATGAATTGAAACAAAAACAATGTGTTTAATCATTATTTGAATTTACGGATTTTGATAAAGAACTAGAAGTTACCACAAATATGAGTATATTTTTAGAACTTATATAGTTAGTATAAATAAATCTTAGGCCTTTAATTCAATTTCCATAGTGAATGATGGTAAAATTAAATGGTTATTACATTTGGTTGTCTTAGAAAACCTCAAAAAATTAAAAATTAATATTCATTTCATTAAGAATTTATTGAAGTATCATTTCAAAATTAAAACTTTATTTAAATAATATTGTTATTTTTAAAATATTTATTTTATATAAGGGAAAAATGTTTTCAAAATTATCATTCTAAATTTCAAAAACCCTCCTGTAGGGGGATCTAGTTTTAAAGATATACTGATTTCAAAATTGAGTTTGAGAAGTTTAAATGATATCATTTTATGTGTAAAGGGGAAAAATATATCATGTTACCATTTCATGTGTATTTTTTTAATTAATATATTGAAAATATTACTCCCTTTTATTGGATTTTGTTTTTAGAATATCCAATGTTCAAAGGGATTCAAGAAACTTTAAGTGATTCTCATGTTTTTTTCTTTTAAATGTTTGTAAGTGTTTGATTAATGTATATTTACATCTTTCATGTATATATATAAATTTTATGATTTCCATGTATAATGATTTAAAAAAAATGTTACTTTTTAGTATAACTAATTCTTAAATTCTTTATTAAATGATTCTTATTATGAAATGAAATATTTTAAATTAAGAGTTGAAGTTGGTTGTTGCTTGAGTTAAATTATAAATTAGATTTTTAAAGTGAGGAAAAGTAATTATTATTGAATAAAGTATCATTTTTGTATATTAAACTGATCATTATTTTCATATATACATAAATTTTTATCTAATGGGATATTTTAATGAGTTGTGAAGTGTTTTTACATTAAATTCATGGTTTTATTTCTTGTTTCAGAAGTTTTATTTAGAATAAAAATGTTTTAAGGCTTTTAAATCTAAAAATTTCTTTATTTATTTGGTTTCAAAGGTTTTATTGGAAATAAATGAGTTTCCTTGTATTTGTATTAGTTTCAATTTTATCTAATTTTGTTATTTTGAAATTACAATGATATATTAAAATCAAGGTATGTGATCACTTATGATCCGTTTCTATCCCTCAAACATATTTGTTTGTTTTTAATTTTCCCAATTGGTTTGAACAACATGAGCACAAGCGATCTTATTTTTCCTTAATTTACCTCACTGATTCTCTATCCAATATCTCTTTCCTTGAGTTATTTTTGGTTTTACCTCTCCCTAAAATTCACATTCATTTTCACTGACTCACCATTATTTCTCACTCTAATTTCAAGGATCACTTAGCCATGCATCATAAAACCCTACCTACAATCATGTAAGGTGGTGACTGAAAATAATAAGTAGATAGAGTATTTATGGTGCATAGATAGAAATCGTCTTTAATTTCCAAGTATCCCTCCTGTTTACATGTCCCACCCAATATCTCTTACCTTGATCCATTGTTGGTTCACCCTCTCCCTCACTTTCATGTTCATTTTCACTCATTCATCATTATTTCTCACTTTGATTTCATGGAGCTCCTAACTGTGCCCACAAAATCACTACCCAATTATCGTGTAAGTTGGTGAAGTCAAATGATAAGTAGGTAGTGTTTTTTTGGTGCACAATTGGTAATCAGATCCAAGTTTCAAGTATTCCTTCTACTCACATGGATTAAAATTAAATAATTCTTCCCATATGCTTCCAATTATCCCTCCCACTCTCTTGGATTAAAACCAAAATTTCTTTATAAAACTCTTCATTACCTTTTGTATTTTATTTTGAGAGAGTATTAGAGTATCATCTTTCAATATTTCTTTTATTTTTAGGAAACCAGAATATAATGAAATATGATTTCATTATAGACTCAGTTTACTTTAGATATTAGTAGAAAGTTTATTTCAAGATTCATTAATAAATGGGGTCTTATTATTTATTTTTAGTGATTTTATTAATTTTTTAATATCATTATTAATATTATATGAATGAATTTTATATTAAAATGTTATAAATTATTATGTTTTATGGAATTATATATTTTGAATTCAGGTTTCTTTAATTTTAACTGAAGCAGAATATGCATGTTTTGTATATTAAATACAATTCTTTTAACATAGAATCCATGTACAAAATATTATTATTATTTTGATCTATTATGTATCATTAGGAATGGTTTAAGTGTCACACATAAAAATTTCTAATTTAAAACACATTTATCTCAGACTCATACAAGATTAGAATATAGTGGAATAATTTTATAAAGTTTATTATAATCTCTCTTAACCATACCTGTGGTATGGATTTTATTAAGAATGAGTATACTCTTTTGGATATACCTGTGAATATTTTGACTATTAGATATGGGAGATATATTATAGTGATCTGTGTCATAGTTAGAGGTATAATCATAATGTTTTGGATCTCAATGATGTGAAATCCATGCTAACTGATTTTTTTGGAATGTTTATTAATGGAAAGTATTTGTGGTGTTTTGAAGAAAATTGAATATTTGTTTTGGATATTAAAATATATGAGAAATATAAATAAGATTGATAACTCTACTATTTTTGAAATAGGGGTTCATCAATGGGTTATAGTATAAATATATATTTTGTTATTCCTATAATACATGGTCTAGAATAATCTATAGAAAAAGAGAGTAACATGGAATCCAACTTCACTTCTATCATCAGTAACAATTTCATCCATTTGTTTCGGGAAATTCCAATATCCTTGAACCTATGTCAAAATCCGATGATTACATAACCTTGTATATTCTGAGGAAAGATATTTTTACACAACTTTAGAAATCCAGGTCATAATTAAATGACAATCAAGAATAAGATTTTCTAAGGGAATTCTATCATCCAATAATAAATAAATTTTGTTTACCAACATATTTATTACCACCTTTTTGTACCACACAACATAAATTCTAGAACTTGAACCAACTTCCACATGTTTACCCTAGGTTGTTTCTTTTCATTTCACCCTTGTGTAAAATGATAACATGTCACGAATCATAACCGATAACATTCAAATGCTAGGTTCCCCATATTTGAATTAGCTATAACTTTCTCCTTTTATTATAAATATCATATGTATATTTATTTATTTTTTGTACAAAATGAATATTTTATGAACCTAATATTATGGATATGAATTGAAAATGGATATACGTTAATCATATAACAAAAGAGTATGAATATGGAGTTAAAGAGTTCATTAAGTTTACAATGGAGCATGCATAAAACCCTTCTCAAATCCTTTTTTCCATGTTTATTTTGTTTTTATTAAAGAAACATTATTCCAAAAGAGTTGGAATAACATTTTATTTTTCATGGAATAGACCAGAACTATAAATGTTGGACTAAACATGGGGAAAATTGAATGTGAACACCGATTGGGATGACACTAGGGTTTATAGATCATTTGATTTGAATACCAATGTAAATGATTATAGAGATTGTATGGAAGAAATGATAATGGAAATTGAAGATGAAATTTGTGATTTTCCAATTTTTTTTGAGAAGTTAAATAGCTATGATAAGATACTATTGTATATTAGTTGTATTAAATACACAAAATTTTCATCCGTATCAAAGTTATATAATTTAAAATTTGGAAGTAGATGGAGAAACACTAGATTTATTGAACTAATTAGTCTTCTAAATGATATGATACTAGAAGAAAATGAAATTCCTTATTGAACATATAACATTAAATGATTTCTATGTTAAATAGTCATGATCTCTAAAAAAATACATGCTTGTCAAAATGATTGAATATTGTTTTCATGGACTATGAATCACACATAAAATGACCTAAGTGTGGAGTTAATCGATAGAAGAAATATGAATAAATTAATTCAAAAGATGTATGATAATTTCCTACCAGTCCACAGTTTAGAAGACTATATGGATGTTAGAAAACGGCAAGACAATTTACATAGTACACAAATAAAATAATTAAAAATGGGAAACTAGATCATCCAACATACTCTCCTTAGTATAAGAAAATTTATTATGAGTATGATGAATTTAGAAATAAACTGAGAAAATTTCATCTTTCATTATATACAGATGGAATAAATTATTTTGGTGTATAGATTAGTACTCATAGTACATATCCTATTATATTGGTGAATTATAACTTATTTCCATGGTTATAAATATATTATGTTGTCTCTACTTATATATAGACCAAGTTAACCTAATAATTATATTGATGTATATTTGGATCCACTAATCAAAGATCTAAAATTTATGTGGGATACATGTGTTATTATGTATAATGCTCATAGAATTGGATAATTAACATCGAGGGACATGTTGTATAGGATGATAAATGAATTTCCCGCTTATGGAAAATTTTTAGGTTATAATATTAAAGGAATGTTGGGGTGTCCTATTTTTAAATAATTTACTCACTCAGTTTAATTAAAACATTTATCGAAGACTGTGTTTTTAGGATATCAGAAATCTTTACTTTGACAACATAAATACCACTCCTGGACAACAATCTTTGATGGGAATACTAAACAAGGTACAACACTATATTCACTAATGAGTGATCAACTATTCGATAAAGTAAAATATACTGACACTATTTTTGATAAACCATTTTTAAAAAAACCTCATAAAATAATGTTGAAAAATGAGTTCAATTTTCTTTGAACTACCGTACTGAAATTGTTTATACATTAGAATTTTTCTTGATGTCATGCATTTTGAAAAATATTTATTTGATAGCATTATTGGAACATTCTTAAATATTCTTGAAAAAGAAATATGGCATCAAGTATAGTCTGTACATGATTAACACGGGGATAAGGGAAGATTTGGCATTGGTGAAGGGTAAAATTCACACTTTTCTTCCTCCAATATCTTACACTCTATACAGACAAAAAAAATTTAAATTTATTTTATTTTACATAATAGTGAAATTTTTTGATAGGGGTACTCATAAAATATCAATAATGTCATGAAAATTATTAATTTCAATTAAGAGGTACTAAAATCACACGAATTTCATATTTTGATATAAGATTTGATTCCCATTACTTTGCATTTCATTCTACCTAAAAATGTACAAAAAACATTAACCAGAATTGACTTCTTTTTCAAAGCCATATGTTGTAAAGTTATAGACCCAAAAAAGTTTTCAATCATGAATAAGAAAGTTTTAGTCATATTATTTGAATTAGATATGTTCTTCCCATAATTATTCTTTGATATAATCATCCAATTGATGATTCACTTGGTTATAGAGGTTCAACTATGTGGTCCTATCCATTATAGATGGATGTAACTAATTGAATGGTACATGAAGATTTTGAAAGGGTACATCATGGATTGAAGTCATCCAGATGGTTGTATTATAGAATGATATATTTTTGAAGAAGATTTTGAATTCTATACTGATTACCTATCAGATGTTGATATCATCGATCTCCCAAAGTCTTGTCATAGTGGATTCCATATGGTCTAAGGGATTTCCAGAATAGATTTTTTTATAATTACTATCAGAGAGAAGTATCAAGATCACATTTACATTTTATATAATAGTAAAGATGTTGATCCATACATTGAATCCCACAAATAAATTATTAGAAATTTGAATCCATAAAGGGCTGAAGGATGAATATAAAATACACATAATCAATAGTTTATAGTATAGTTCCAAGACCATATTTATATTGTGTTATCTATAAATCTGAATCCAATTTCTGAATGACTTCGATGGATAACCATGAGACCAAATTCAAATTCTGTATCTTACACTAGTTTTGTAATTAATGGTTATACATTATATACAAAACAACATGATAACCAAAGTAAAATGAAAAAAATGGAGTTATGCTTATAGAGTAAGTGATTCACATATCTAATTCCAAAGATAAAAATCCAATTTATGTGAATATTTCATATTTTGGCTTCATCAAAAAGATATATGAGTCGGATTATACATTATTTCAAGTACCGATTTTCCATTACAAATGGGTTGACAACAATAGTGCAATGAAAGTTGATGAAACGACCTTTATAAAGGTTAATTTAAGTGTTGAAAGGGAAAAGGACGAGTCATTAATAATGGGATCACAAGTAGTTCATGTATTTTATGTCTCAGATCTAGAAAATAATAAATAGTCAATTTTTCTATTGTTGACTAAAAAACTGTAAGTTCAGATGAAAATTCAATTGAGTATGACCCTTTTATTGGGATATCATAATAATTTCATGGTGGTCCTAATGTAGACAATGCTCTATATATTATAGGGGACGACAAAGAGGGGATTTATATTCTTGATAGAGGAGCTAAATCCCTTCAACCTTTAAAGAAAATAAACCGAGTTCAATGAGAAGGTTAAAGTGTTTTTTTAATATGCTATGATTTTCCTCATAATGTTATGTTTTATATACCATATTTACATAATATAAATTAAATGTTTGACTACTCATACAAAAAATGAATTCTTCACATGATTATGTTACCAATATTAGTAAAGAATAGATGGTTGATGCTGAAATTATAGAATTATTAAAGGATCAACACCATACCGATGAAAAAAATAAGAACAATGTAGCATCACAATATTGACTAAAATTATAAAGGCAATAAGTAAGGGTATAAAATTTGAGGTTGGTTGGAATAAACATGACTAACACATTGACCCTAATAAGTAAATGTTTATTAGTTATGTTGGGGTCACAACAAGGATGAATGTGCCGATTGGTATAGATTAATGGAACCATGTACAACCTGTGATGAAGGAAACCCTTTGAGAAGATATAAAGGTAATGTTACGATATACTTTCTTTATTTTACTAAAAAATTATATAACTAAACTTTAATTTAATTTTCATTATTCCTTATAGAGTTCATTTATTTTAGATGATTTCCATAATAAATTTGTCTCAATGGCCACTGTAAAATCCCATAAGGCTTCTAGACATTTCTTACCAAGTTTTATCTTAGGGATGCTATAGGGAAAGTAAATCCCCACCCACTAGTTACTTATAAACACATTATAAATCAGGAAAAATGGAATGATTTCATCAGTCATTGGAATGAGAAATCATTTCAGGTTTATTGTAGTCAATAATATATTATTTTATATTATTTATTTTATCCAATTTGATTCAAAATTGTTAATTTATGAAATAAAAAAGGAGTGATGAAAATAAATAATATTCATCATAACCAATGTACCCTTATCACAAAGCAAGGATGGGGAACACTTCACTAGATAAAAAATTGGTATATATTTTAAATAAAAAATAAAAGTTTTATGTGATATTAAAAAACATATATTCCTTTGTTTATATTTAGATTTATGAATCAAAATACGAGGCAACCTCCATCCCACGTCATGTGCTATGGAAGGAGGACCACATAAATAAGGAGGGTAAACTAGTCAATGAAAACACAAAATCATTATGAAAACATGTATAAGTATGACATAATAGTTTTTTGTTATGATTTGAATAATATTACATAAAAATATCTATTTATGTTCATATGTTTTTTATATGGTTTATACATAAGAATCAAAAGTAACCACACTAAAAGAAAAAGTACTTTCAGTAGCTTTAAAGCAGCTGGAACTATATGGTTGTGTTAGAGGTGTAGGTTTTGGAGTGTCTCCTTGAATATATTTTGAGAAGAAAACACTGAAAGAAGATACATATATGAAAATAAAAATATTACAGGAGTAAATAGATGACTTCTGAGAAATTATTATCTTTTCTAGTTTGGAAGACTAATATATTTGAAAGGATCAAAGAAAATTGGTGGTGGAACAAGGATCAACACATGAACAACAAAATGACCCTGCTAGATTTGAGGCTAGTCATTCCCCTCAACCGTATACCTTACCCAAGGTAATCAATTTTTTCATTACTCTTTATCCTAAATTTGAATTATATAACTTCCAATAAATTTATAATACTAAAATTATGTAGGGTAAAGTTTCATGTGATTTATATATATCAACACCCACACACCACCTTGTTGTGATGGGTACAATGTATATTATCTTGAGAGATATGATACATAACAATGAACTCCCAAAAGATAACATGAGAGTGGGGATTGAGGTATCTCAAGAGTTGAGTTTTGAGTTTCCTATTCCACTTGATGATCTGAATATTACAATGGTCAATGATTCTACTAAAATTTTCATATCATGGAAGTCTAATATTTTAAATTTACATGAGGTATGTCCTTAAAAAAATTTTCAAATGAAAAAATTATAACAATTTATTAAAAAAGGCATGAAGTGAGTTATAGTATTACATATGGATAAAATGATGAGGAAATGGAATGTCGAATCAAGATAATCTAGTGAATATAACAAGAAAAAAAATACCTTCCCGTAGTAACTTCTCCCCATAAGTTCCACTGAAACACATATTATCATCACAACTTCATGCATGCACCACATTCAAAGATAGAGATGTGTCCAGCATTCCATATGAAGAATAAATGTTTAGAACTGCCATTACAAATGTGGTTGGTCTCAAGAGTATCAATGAGATTATCAAGTTTGAATGGATACGAGTCTCAGTTGTGAATAAATGCATAAGTTACATTTTCATAATACGTTTGTCCAAAAAATGATCTAATATGTTCATTAAAGTTAATAACTATTCATATTTTTTACAAGTGTTCATATTAATACTATATAAAGAGAAAAACCTATGTATCACGATTTGGATTCATTAATCCCTGTATCATTTCTATGGACAAAATTAAATTGGAGTCGAAAGAAATTGATAAGAAAAAAGATGCGTTAAATGAGGTTTTTGAGAAGAAAGTAATAGATGATAGACTCTTTTTGATACCTAAAATGTAGGGGTGAAACTCTATAATCTAATCATATAAAATATAATTTTATTTTTTCATTAATTATTTGTTTTTGTTTTTTTAGGAATCACTAGATGCTGATCATAATCAATATGTATACCCCAAATATTTATTTTTTGGATCCAATGCATGGATATCCATCAAACCGACCACACATGATGTGTATTATGATTTTTTAATACACTAAAATCAAAATTTTATAGATAAAATTCAAAATATATGTTTCATTTTATGTTTTAACAATAATTTTGTTATGATAGGGTGATTGTTAAATATAGGATAAATCATGGTATGGAGTTGGTGACTGAATATAAGAAGCCTATTAATTAATTAAAATGGAAAAAATTATGGTATATATATAAATATTTAACTATAAAAAAACATTTCAAAATAGTTAACTTATTTTGGACAATGTTTCTATAGTTTCCAAAGTAAAATGATCATGGATATTATTTTTTAAAATTTATGAAAGATATCATAAACCATGAAAATAATAACATCCTCCAACAGATAATTTCTAATGGTAATTAAAATTTCATAAAAATTATTTCTTAATCGTTTTTTTGTCTATATTTTCTCAGTACTACCAATATTTCAAACAATCTACATACTCAAAAGAAGAAGAATTTTTTTTAGAGATGAGTGGGTAGTTTACATGGCGTTGAAATGTTTACCAACATTAAATTTATGTGATAAACTTCTATGTTTATGATATAGTACATGCTATGACCTTAGAAATATATTTAGGGTGTGAAGCTTTAATATCAGAATTATTATATATTATTTTTGATCTATTTCTCAAGGAAAATTATAATGGAGTAAATCAATTTTTTTAGAAACAAAAAATAAACATGGTGTTAGAATGTATACAAAAATCATTAAGTGGTGACTTATTACTACTTATTTAGTTAATTTTCTTATCAATTTATCTATTTTTTTAGTTAATTTCCTTATCATTTTTATCTAATACTTATTTTATTAAATTTATACATCAGTTCAAAACACACATAATATGTTCAAAGATGAGAAAAATAGCTTGAATTGTTTCTAAAATTTAGGAAAAAGATCCAAAATTCATTTGTCTCATGTAGGAATTTACCGCACACCAATTCGACACACGATGTAGTCGATATGACCTAAAGTACATGTTTACAATATAAAAGTGTCATTTTAGTTTAAAATGTGTACCACATAGCCAAAACCAAGCAAATGAACTCATATTATTTTAAAAATTTATAAAAAAATACATAATTTATTTTTCATGTGTAGGAATTTACCGCACATCAATTTGATACCCGATGTGTCCAGTATGACTCGAAGTACATGTTTTCAATACAAAATTTTCATTTTAGTTTAAAATACATGTCAAATAGTCAAAACCAAGAAAACAAGATCAGATTGTTTTCGAAATTTAGGAAAATGATCCATAATTCATTTTTCATGTGTAAGAATTAACTACACATCAATCCAAGACACGATGTGTTTGATATGACCCAAAGTGCATGTTTTTAATAGAAAGAAGTAATTTTAGTTTAAAACACATGTCAAATATCCAAAATTTAGAAAAGGATCTCAAATAATTTTCAAAATTTAGGACAATGATCCATAACTCATTTGTCATGTGTAGTAATTGACCGTACATCAATCCAATACACGATATGGTCTATATAACCTGAAGTGCGTGTTTTCAATATAAAAGTGCTATTTTAGTTTAAAGCATGAATCAAATAGATAAAACTAAGAAAATGAGCTCATATTGTTCTCAAATTTTAGTAAAATTATCCATAACATATTTATGAAGTGCAGGAATTGATCTCATGTCAATCTGACACAAGATGTGGTCAGTATGACTCGAAGTGTGTGTTTTTAATATAGAAGTGCCATTTTAGTTTAAAACACATATAACATATCCAAAACTAATAAAACAAGATCATATTGTTTTCAAAATTTATGAAAATAATCCACAATATATTTATGACGTGCAGGAATGGACTACATGTCAATCTTACACACAATGTGGTCATTATGATCCAGAGTTCATGTTTTCCATAAGAATGTTCCATTTTAGTTTAAAACACATATTACATAGAAAAAACTAAGAAAATTATCTCAAATTGTTTTCAAATTTTAATAAAACGATACATAACATATTTCTAATATATAGGAATCGACCACATTTTAATCTGACACATGATGTGGTCAGTATGACTTGAAGTGTGTGTTTTAAATATAGAAGTACCATTTTAGTTTAAAACACGTATCACATAATAAAAACCAATAAAAAAAGCTTTTATTGTTTTCAAACTTTAAAAAAATTATTCATAGTATATTTCTAACATGTAGGAATTGACCACTTTTCAATTTTACATAGGATTTGGTCAATATAACTTAAAGTGCATGCTTTTAATTTAAAAGTTCCGTTTTAGTTTTAAACGTTTATCACATATACAAAACTAAGAAACATAGCTCAGATTATTTTCAAAATTTAAAAAATAAATCCATAATATATTTATGATGTATAGAAATCAATCTAACATCAATCTAACACATGATATGGTCGGTATGACTCAAAGTATGTGTTTTCAATATAGAATTTTCATTTTAGATTAAAGTGCACATTACATAGCCAAAACCGATCAAGCAAGATCAAATTATTTTAAAACTTTATTAAAATGATATATAATATATTTATGATGTTTATGGATAGACCACATGTCAATCTAATACATGATGAGGTCGATATGACTCAATGTGTGAGTTTTTAATATAAGTGTCATTTTAGATCAAAACACGCCTCATATAATCAAAACTGAGAAAACATGATCAGATTGTTTTTAATTTTTTTTTACAATTATACATAATTAATTTGGGACATGTATAAATTTACTAAATATCAATCTGACAGAAAATGTGGCTGGTATGACCTAAACTACGTGTTTTCAATATAAAAGTGTCATTTTAGTTTAAAACACATATCACATAGCCAAAACTGAAAATAAGAGATCATATTGTTTTAAAACTTTAGGAAAATGATCCATAATTCATTTTTTATGTTTAGGATTTGGCCTCATATCAATCCGATGCACGATGTGGTCGATATGACCCGAAGTGTGTGTTTTCAATACAAAAGTTCCATTTTAGTTTAAAACACACATCAAATAGCCAAAACTACAAAAATGTTCTTGTATTGTTTTAAAATTTTATTAAATGTTCCATAATATATTTCTGATGTATAGTAATTTAATTCATGTCAATCTGACTCATGATGTGGTTGGTATGACTTGAAGTGCGTGTTTTTAATATAGAGGTGTCATTTTTGTTTAAAACATGTTTCACATAGATAAAACTAAGAAAATGAGATCAAATTGTTTTAAAAAATTAATAAAATGATCCATAATATATTTATGATATGTATGAATTGACCACATGTCAATCTAATACATGATGTGGTTAGTATGATCCAAAGTGCGTGTTTTCAATAGAAAAGTGCCATTTTAGTTTAAAATGCGTATCACATAGCCAAAACCAAGAAAATGAGATCATTTTGTTTTCAAATTTTAGGAAAATTATACATAATATATTTTTGATGTGTAGGAATTTACCACATATAAATCTGAAACATGACATGTTTAGTATGAATTGAAGTGTGAGTTTTCAATATAGAAGTTTTATTTTAGTTTAAAACGCAAATCACATAACCAAAATTGAGAAAAAGATATTGAATTGTTTTCAAACCTTATCAAAATTATCCATAATATATTTATTATGTGTAGGAATTCACCTCATGCCAATATGACACATGGCGTGGTTGGTATGACTCAAAGTACATGTTTTCAATATAAAAGTTCCATTTTAGTTTAAAATTTGCATTAAATAGCCAAAATGAATAAAATGAGCTCAAAATGTTTTCAAATTTTAGGAAAATGATCCATAATATATTTCTAATTTATAGGAATTTACCTTAGACGAATCAGACACATGATGTGGTCACTATGACTCGAAGTACATGTTTTCAATATAGAAGTGTCATTTTAGTTTAAAACGCCTATCACATAGCCAAAACCCTAAAAAAGAGACCGTATTTTTTTTCAAACTTTATGAAAATGACCCATAATATATTTATAACATGTAGGAATCAACCACATGTTAATATAACACACAATGTGTTCGGCATGACTCAAATTACATGTTTTTAATATAAGTTTCATTTTAGTTTAAAACATGACTCACATAGTCAAAACTGAGCAAATAAGCTCAGATTGTTTTTAAAATTTATTATAATGATCCATAATTAATTTTTGGTATGTAGGAATTGAATGCATGTAAATATGATAGACGATGTGGTCAGTATGATTTCAACTGCATGTTTTCAATATAGAAGTGTCATTTTAGTTTAAAACATGTATGACATATCCAAAACCAAGAAACAAATCTCAGATTATTTTCAAAATTTAGGAAAATAATCATTAATTAAATTTTGGAATGTAGGAATTAACCTCACATAAATTTGACACATGATGTGGTCAGTATGACTCAAAGTGTGTGTTTTCAATATAAGTGTCATTTTAGTTTAAAACACACCTCACATTTCCAAAACTAAGAAAATGATCCCAGATTATTTTCAAACATTAGGAAAACAATCCATAATATATTTATGACATGTTGGAATGAACTACACATCAATCCGATACACAATTAACTGGTAAAGTCATTAATATATACAATAATTAACAAAATAATTTTTCACATGTGGATTATATAACATTAAAATTAAAACTTGTTTATTTTTTATTTAATATTATTTAAATAAAAATTGGTTTTATTGTGGCGATAGACTTTTATACAGAGGTTTATCATTGAAAAGAGTCTATCTGCTTTTATTTTGTATATGGATTGTAATTTTTTGGTTAATTGTAAATATAAAATTAATGAAAATATTTTTTTATCTAATTTTCGAATAGAAATGATAGTGAAATGTGTTATTTGTATTCCAATCTAGTTTGCTATATATTTATATTCTTTTTTATGTATTCTGATTGGGTTTGATTTTATAGGGCTTCTGTAGGGATGCAGCTGTGTAGCAGCTGAAATGACCATTATTAGCGCTAGATGAAGCACTGATAAAGGGTGCCTTTATCAACACTCCATCTAATGTTGATAATGGTTCTCTTTATCAGTGCTTCATCCTGTGCTGATAAAGGGTAGCTTTATTAGTACTTCATCTAACAATGATAAAGGGTCTCTTTATTAGAGATTTATTAGTTTCTGATCTAGTAATGATAAATATACCCTTTATCAGTGCTTCTAAAAAGCACTAATAAAGTCCGTGGAACTTTAATATCGCTTAGATTATCAGTTCTTTTTAGTGCTGAAAAAGTTCATTTTTAGCACTGTTAAAAGTGCGTTTTGTAGTAGTGCTCACACAATTTTGATCTAGTCACACATTCATCAAATAGGGTTTTATAATACCTAAGGTACTTAATTCTCCCATTTCCAAACATGGGTTAGCTTCCTTCATCTTCCTTTGGTTCAATTAACACTAAAAAGGTATATGTTTCAGAATCTATGATCGGTGGATAGGTGAAAAATTGAATTCTTCTTTTGGTGATGTGCACAACATCAATGACTGGTTCAAAAACCATTGTGGCATCGACCTTGGTTTAATTTTATGGTGACTTGAGCGGCATTGGAAAATTCTCCATAGAAACAAATCTAAAATCAGAATGGAATAAGAAACTCAAATGGTAGCGGCTCCAATCAGTGGGATTCATTCGATCTCAGTCACTCTGATTTAAAAAATTACAATAATTGACATTTGGATTGGATGCTTATGTATCATCAAGGTTTCATCCGATATTTTCTTCAAAGGATATAACATCGTTAAGTCTTGGGAGCTCTTATAGGCTGGTGGTGGCTTCGGGATAGTGGCGGAGAAGTTCAATGATAGCTCGATGAGGGAGCGGTGGATCTTTAATTATAGTGAGGAGGAATGGAAGAGCTCAGTGGTGGATCAATCATGGAATGATATGAGGGTAGATTTGTTTTTGGTGGTATAATGTTTGAACGATAGGAAGTAGGTGTAGAGGTGATGGTAGGAGACCAAGTTGTGGAAGAGTAGTATGGAATAGAGTAGTGGAACACTGGCCATAGTAGCACATTTTCTTGATATGGTAGCAGGTGCAACATTCATGGAAGTTTTTTCCTCTAGCGGTAGATTGTTCCTATGACGATAGCGACATAACACTACTGAACCTTGGTGGTAGCACTACCACAGTGACAAGCAGTGTAGCTGGCCAGATAAACAAACAAAATAAATTATTAATAATTAATATCAATAAGAAATCTAAACTTAAAAAACAAAAAAATTAAAAATTAAAAACCCATTCAATTAATTATTTTGATACACAAATTAAAATTTTAATTAGAAATTTTTAATTATACTAAATAATTAAATAAATTTAAATTATATTTATTATTATTTAAAAACTAATTATTAATTAAAATTGTAAAATAAAAATAAAAATATATAAAAAATAAAAAACAAGTTCTATTAATTAAATAAAAATATAATGATAAAATATTTAATTACAAAATATCAACATTAAAAATAGACACACTTAAAATTAATATTTTAAAAGATATTTAGAAATAAAATATAAAGAAAATCTAGGCAAATAGAATTAATAATTTAAAGAAAAAAATACAAAATAACACATAAAAATGACAAATTAATAATTTTAACGAAAAAAACTACTAAAGTTAAATTATTATACATTTAAGGCACATTTAATTAATTAAATCATCAAAATATTAATAAAATGATGTGGAAAAAACACTCCAATTAAAGGACACATCAAACCCCCCCACACTTAAGCATTTCTTTTCCTCAAATAATTACTAACCGGTTTTAGTGTAAAATAAGAAATCTCAAAATAAAAACTATAATGCCACAAAGAATTGATTAAGGAAAAATGATTTTCCTCCATGAATCCTTTTAAGTAGAATGTATGAATACCCTTTAAAAAAATTGGGTTGAGTTCAAGATTTCATTATTGTTTTACAAAAATGATTATTTTTTATTTTTTTTGAAACAAACATTGATATGAATTTAACTAAGATTTACAAACTTTTCTTTACCACTAGGTGAGAAGAAACACATAATTTATCACACAAAAAAGTATACACAAATTATTCAATGAGTAGGTTCAATAATTACATAGAGGTATAAATAAATCATCCAACAGTTTTAGATTAAATAATAAAACAATGAAATAATGAAAGAGTAAAGGAAAGAAGGTCCATGTGTATTATGATTTTTGTTTTATGGATCATGTAAATGCAAGTCTTATATGTTTTATTCAATCAAAATGATTTAATTCAATGATTATTGTATAACATTATCTTAAAATTTGACTATGAAAAAATAATTTCAAGAGGGTAGAAAATGATTTACTCACTTAAATTAATGGGGTAATAATGTATAAACTCTTAAAAAGTCATCACAATTTTCAAAATTAATAATTTTTTTGACCAACTAAAAGTGAAGATAAAAACTTAAAAAACAACTAATTTTGAACAATTTTTAAAATTTCTAAATGGTTTCTTGATGGTTTAAACATTTAATCACATTTTAGATCATTTAAAAAGACCCTTTCCTCACAATTAAGACCCAACTTTGTCCTCAAAGTTGAATTCAAAGGTGAGAGAAAACAATTAAACTTTTATAGTTGAAAGAGAATTTCAATTAAGTAGTTCATTAACATGTTCAATGGTCAAGATAAATTTCAAACAATACATTTTCCATAATAAATATTTTAAAAAATATTAAAAAGGAACATGCATTATTTTTAAGGCACATAAATAAGAATTTTTCAATAATGTGTACCCATTAGCATGCTAATAATTGCGTACACAGTAAAGAGGGTGTCAACAAGATTGAACATTTGTTTCAATTGGATTTTAATCATTCTATAAAATAGTAGGCTAATCACCCAACAAATACAAGCATATTTATTTCAAAAAACACTAGGGGTATTACTCTACCACAATTAATTCCCCACTATGAATGAATTTAAAAACATTACAACATAATTTTTAGCTAACCAACATGAAATAATACTGACAAACATAATAATAAGTAGAGTAAAAATGCAGAAATAAAATCCAAATCTCCCCTGTTTTTTTTCCTTTGAGCTTATTCAAAAATATATCTTCTCTCTTAACATCAAGTGAAATACTCTTCTTTTATAACTTCTAGTTCCTATAAATAAAATAGATAAACATTAGATTTTAAAAATTAAACTTAAAGAGTAATGATGCATGCATGAAGATACATTGGGCCTTCAATCCCAAATTAATCTTAAGGAAAATAAAACCAAATGTAGTGTTTAGGAAAGTTTTTCCTAGTGATGCTAGAGCATGAAACTTCTACTTGACTTGAGAAAAAAGGTAACTCTACTATTCTTTTGACACCAACAACCTTCTTAAAGAAAAAGGGACTAGGATAAATAAGAATTAAATCTGAAAAAATCGAGTAATATAAAGAGAACAACCAAACTTTATTCTTAAGAAAACAAAATAAAAACACACAGAAATACCATGGGTTGACTCCCATGAAGTGCTAGGTTTACAGTCCCTATAATAATTCCCTAGAAAATATCCATAGTCACTATAAGGATTTGGTTTTTCATAAATGAAATACCACATGTGATCTGATCATTTATTTTCAATAAAAAAATAAAATTTGTGGGAACCTAAAATACTAAGGGAACACTTTACTCCCTTCACAACTACAAAAATCCCATGGAACAAGCCCTTGTTAGTTGTGGATAGGTTGTTGTCCACTTTTGGAATTGTTCTAAAAATATAAAATTTTAAACTACAAAGAAGGGAAAATATTAAATGGGGTGATCCAAGGGGTGGGACTAAGTACTCAAGGGTTTTCTCTCCACTTATAACCACAAAATCTTCATAAAAATGGGTTTAATGGTATCAGTTTTGGAAAACAAGTTCTAAAATAGGGTTTTCAAGTATAATTTGAAATTATTGTTGAATATTTGAAATTATTTTAGATTCCTCCTCCACTTTTATCTTAGTTGCGAAAATAAATTCCACATAACCGATTTCTAAGTAAACAAAGTAGTGTTTGATAAATGATCAAATAAATATAATTCAACCTCCATTATGACAAAATCCACAAACCGAAAATCACAAACATCATTTTATACTATTGTTTTCATGAGAGTTTCTTTAACCTTAAATAATTTAGGATGAAACTTAGGGATTTGAATAGAGTGACCATAATCCCTTAATTCTTCTTCCATGAATTCAATTTATTCAATTATATCTTTAGAAAGTTAAATAATTAAATATCTATGAAAATTGATCATAAGGTCACTATTTTTAAATTTTTGTTCTAATTTATAATCACATGAATATATCCAATGAACATTATCTTGAACCACTTTATCAAATTGTGACATTAAGACTATTTTTTTCATGGATTAACTTAATAAAAAATGTTAGGCCATCATCCTCCTTATCATCAGTTTTAAGAAAGAGTTTTAAAAACGACTCTTCCATTAAAAAAAGTAGATTTTTTTTGAATTATATATTTTTTGATGTTTTCAAAATTGGCCGCAAAAAATCCCTTCCCTGGAAACATCACAAAAAATATGACATTAAAATCATTGAATATTTTCAAATTTAATTTTTTATAGATCCTACTTACTACTGTATAGTGGTGCCTAGGGTGTCGAACCCAAAAGGAAGGGAAATTGTGATTGTGCAACCAAAATTTGAAAACAAAACCACCAAAATCAGTGCATGAAATATTTTTCTTATTTTTCTATTTATGAAATAAAATTGATGAAGAAAAAATGATTTTTTTAAAAGAAAATATGTATTAAGAAATATTATCGATTAGTGATAATGAAAAGTGATAAAGATAGTATATATAGTTGTAAGGGTAATTAAAACTATCTGGTTTAAATAGATTTCTTTATTCATAGAAATTTTATTAAAATCAAATCCTCAAAAATTGGTTCGATTAATATTCTTCACTAAGGGATAAATCTTGAAGAAGTATAATTATTAAATATTACCACTTTAAGAATCATCCAATAATAATGGGTTTTGAAGAAAATTTCATGAGAATAAATCTCACCAATTGATTCTAAAGTTTTGAAAATAAGATGCAATAAGTATTTTTTTTTATAATCATAATCGATCTTGTTGAAAATTTTTGATTTATGAATAAATGATGTGAAGAAGAGGTAAATATTAAACCAACAGATTAAATTCCTAGAGATCAAAAATTATCCATAAATCACATCAAATTCATGAATTTATTTTCAATTACAAATAAAATGAATGAAATAATAGGAGAGAAGAGACACCCTCTATGAAATTTTTCTTCCTGAGAACTGATCTGTTTCTTACTCTCCTCCAAGATCTCTAATTCAGTCAAAATTTCTCTGTTCAGAATGTACCAATTATAAGGTCATTGATTCTACCTTATGCCTTGGAATTTATTTTATGTTGTTTATAGGTTCTTCATTGACATTCTCTACCAACTTCACTCAGTATTTTTTTTCACTATGCACATTTTGCTGGTCATAGAATTTTGTAACCTACATGTGATTTGAGCATAACCATTGAAACAAAATTAAATGCATGCACATGAATTCTATTTTAAATGAGTCTGGTCATGTCTCTGGATCAATTAATGATCCAGGAAAACCTTCATGTTTTCATATTTGACTCAATTCAGTACACCCAATGTGCGATAAATCCTGCTTCGTCACAAAAATTTAGTCACCTCTATCAGTTAATTCAGTCTCGGTATGCACTGATTATGATCCACTCCAATGTCCATAAGAAACTTGAACATAGAGAATGTTTAAGATCCCATCTTTATAAATTGGCCCTCATTAATATAAATAACAAAGAAAAAGAACAATTTTCAAACTTAAGTATCACTTATTCTTCCCAATACCAAAACCTCATTACCATGATGAACTGGATTCTTCAGTTTTGTTCAACATAAGTCATATCTCTCAACACAAATAAACCCATTTAAGCCCTACACTTCCTTAAAATCTAAAAGTTTCAGAATTTTTGGATTGAAAAAATTTCCAATCTCATGAACCCATCTTCTTCATCCAAAACCGGATCAAAAAACAAATCCGAGTAACAAAAATCAATTTAGTGCATCAATTCTATATTTCAAACTCCCTCATTCGATCGATCCAAGTTGGCCCTCGAAGAACTTCAACCTCAAAGATACTCATTGAAACACTAAACCATATGAGATTGGTTCATATTACACCTATGGAATCACTGATGTCTTTATCATATTTTTGGCTAGGTGGAAGAATAGGCTCATAACATTGAGTGATGGCTTTGACGGCGGCTCACACAGTTGGATTTAATGGTATCTCTCACGGTTCAGATCTAGTCTCATATTCTTCATCAAGGGTTTCATAGTACCTAGGTAATTGAGTTATCACATTTTTTAACATGGACCAAATTCCTTCTTCTTCCTTCAGTTCAATTGGTACCAAAAATGTATATGTCTTGGAATCTCTGATCGGTGGATAAGTGCAGAATCAATTTCTTCTTCCGGTGATGTGCATAGTGCTGGTAACTGATTAAAAAACTATTATGGTTTAGACCATGGTTTCAATTTATGGTGACTAAATAAGCATTGAAAAATTATCCATAGGAACATATCCAAACTCATCATGGATTGAACAACTCAAATGGTGGTGGCTCCAATCAGTGAGATTTGCTCAATCTTGATCTCTCTGATTTTTATAATTCTATGAATTGAAATATGGATTGGATGATTCGGTAACATCAAGGGTTTATCCAATATTGTTTTAAAATGATACATTAGTGTAGAGGCTTTGTATATCCTCTTAGATGAAGGTGGATTTAGGACGATGGTGAAGAAAGTCTTACGATAGCTTGGTGAAGGAGTAGTTGATCAGTGGTTGTAGCAAGGGAGAATGGAAGAGCTTGATAATGGATCTATCGTGGAATGATATGAGGGTGGATTTTTCTATGGTGGTAGAAGGTTTGAGAATTATGAAGCAAGAGTATAAGTTATAGTAGTGGACTGAGTATGGGATGTTAGCAATGAATAGAGTTGTAACACACTACCGCGATAACACATTTTCTTCACATGGTTACTGGTTCAACAGTCACGATAGAATGTTCCTCTGGTGGTAGATTATTCCCCTGACGGTAATAGTAAAACACCCCTGACCCTTTTCCATAGAAATACCATGGTAGTAGATAGTGGTTTCTAGCCAAATAAATGAAAAAAATAAATTTTTAATAATTAACATCAATAAAAAATTTAAATTTTAAAAACAAAGAATTAAAAATTAAAAACCTATTCAATTAATTATTTTAATATGAAAATTTAAAGTTGAATTAGAAAATATTAATTATACTAAATAATTAAATAAATTAAAATTATTTTTATTAATATTTAAAAACTAATTAGTAATTAAAATAGTAAAATTATAATATAAATATATTAAAAAAAATAATAGAATTTAAATTAAAAAAAGTTCTAATAATTAAAAAAAATATAATGATAGAATATTTAATTAAAAAATGTAAAAATTAAAAATATACACAAAAAATTAATATTTTAAAATATATTTAGAAATAAAATATAAAGAAATTCTAAGAAAAAAGAATAAATAATTTAAAGACAAAAATAAAAAACAACACATAAAAAATGATAAATTAATAATTTGAATAGAAAACTACTAAAGTTCAATTATTATACATTTAAAAAACATTTAATTAATTAAATTATCAAAATATTAATTAAATGATGTGGAAAAACACCCCAATTAAAGTCCACATCATACATCCCCAATAAAACTGATCATAAACCATCCAATAAAATATGATAGATGGTATCATAAGAGAATAACCACAAAAAAAAAGATTAAACAAATTATGTTGACATAGATGAATGTAATTTAAAAATATCATTGAAAAATTCTTGAGGAAAATATGATTTTCACTTTGAAATCACTTATCTTTGAAACTTTGCAAATATGAAGGAAAATATTTTCTTTGAAAAGAACCTTGTAAACTTATAGCGAAATTTTCATAGAAAATATTAGTCATGACAGTGGGAAAATCCATTCATGCTAGATAAGTTAAAAAATTCATTTCAAACTATTGTAAAAAGGTTAAAAAGTACCTCGTTTGGAAAATGATAATAAGATTCCTTTCAATTTTTTTAAAAGTAAAATATAGGTAACAATATCATTAATAAATAATTATATGCGTTCAAACCTACTATATAATAAATATTAATTTATTATACATATATTATATAACCATACTCTCATACTATATATGATTTATTTATAACCCTTTACCACCCATTTATTAATAATTCTTTATTAAAATCACTACCCCTGGTGATAACAATTTCATTTTTATGTATGTTTTGGTTCAATAGTTATAGTCATTGTAATTTGATCATGGTTATATCATCCAAATATTTTTAATAATTATATAATTATTATATATATTCATTATATATTTATTTATAGTAATCCATAAAATTTAGATATAGAAAATGAATTACACTATTCAAAGAGATGGTAGGTCGTACGTACACATGAAGGGTGTTTTCACTTTTCGGTGGATAGAATGAAAGAAAATTAAATAATAATACATCTTTATAGAATCATTATTATAAAATATAAATTATATACATTAATAAAATCCATTTTCATTATAATATAATTAAAATATTATTGAAAAACAAATCACATCACTTCGTAGAGGTGGTAGTACACACGTACGCATGAGCGACGTTATTGTATTCAAACTGATTGAAAGGTAAGAAAATATATATGATATTTTAATTATATAATTATATTTATGTTATAAATATCATATATATTCATTATTTCCATATTCATAACCATACAAGTGAAATAGTGATGAAAAATAAATTACATCGCTATGTGGAGATGGTAATCCATACGCACACACGAGCGATGTTTTTAATTTTTAGAGGGTGGAATAGAGATGAAATAGAGATGTAATATGGTTGTACCATAGCAATAATAAAATCTTAGTATATTTATGATACCAAATGTATTATATTAGGATGGATACAACACTTTAAGAAAAAGTATAAGAAGAAATAAACTTGAAGGACACAATAAAGACCATTACCTCTTCTTCGGTAGACTTCTTTTAGATCTCTTCTTATGGGACTTAAAATAGCAATTTTGGAATGAAAAAAACCTCTATAACTTAGATAAGGATGTTTAAAATTTGAATTATCAGGGCTTGGTTAATTTATATGGCTCAAATTGGTGTAAATAAGTGAGGGAGGAGGTTCCCTTTTATAATTGAGGTGAGAGTCTTTTGTATTTTCTTACAAGATTAAATTATAATAAATTTATTCTCAAGAAAAATGCATCAAAATGGACAGGGATTTGAACCATGGGTAGCTTATGGTTTAGATATCATAAAAAAATAAAATTTGGATTAGTTTAATTGCTATTTTAAATCTTATCTTTTGGTTTAAACCCTTAGTTAACCTATTTTAGCATTAATCACGGTAACATATTTTTCCCCTTAAAGGGTTATAATTTTATATATAAGGTAACTATTAAATCATAAATAGATATGGGTTGGAATTTTATACCATATATTACCTCCCTTTTCCTCTTTAAATATTTTATTTATTTTTAAAAAAATTTAATAAAATATTATTTTGATAAATTATCATTAATATCAATTTTGACACTATTCATTTAATTTGACTACAAATACATCAAGACAAAGTTGGATTTAGAATATAATTTATTTAAACATCACTAGTATTTTATATTCTCCTAAAAAATTCATAGAAAACTATAAATAACTCAAAATATATAACTTTTAATATTTTTAATATCATTAATTTTTTTTATATTAATTGAATAAATACCGTATTAGAGCTGCACAAGCATTTAAGGTAATTATATAATAACTAAAAATTATAAATAAATTATAAAAATTAATATAATTTCATTATTCACCAAAATTGATATATATATTCATTCATAAATTGATCTTTTACTAAGGTGGACACATAATAAATATTTTAAACTAAGAGAGTGACATTTTATAACTATCTTTGATTTAAATATTATATTGGTAGTTTTCATGAAAAAGTGCCCATTAAACATAAAAAGTTAGATAACAAGATGATAAGGTTAAAATTACCTTCATTAAATAATAATACTTATGAAAAATTATGATCTTATCACTTAGTTTTAACCCAGTTTAACCCAATTTACCCTTTACCGAGATGATAATTTTTACCATAGTTACTATTTATATTGACAAAAAAAGGTCACTATTTACCAAATTTTGATCTATTGATTCAAAATAATAATTTTTTTATTAAATTTGATACCAATAATATTCATAATTTAATTTGAAATCAAGACAAAAAATTTAAGAAAAAGAATTTTTTCAGAAAAATGTCTTTTTTTTATAAAAATATTTTTATACTAAATTTAAGTATAAAATTCTTTAAAAAGACTATATTTGGATTATTAATAATATAAGATAACTAATTTTAGTTTTAAATAATTTTAAAACAAAATATAACTTTGTAAATTTTTGAAACAAAAAATATAGTTTTGAATAAAAATTGGTATTTTCATTATTTATTGGGAAAATCAATATTTTCAGAAAAATAAAAAATTTCACCTTAACATAATTTTTATATGATAATTTAAAAAATTATATTTTTTTATAAAATAAAACTTATATAAGTTATGAAAATTAATTACAATATTTTATTTTTAAAAACAATAACAAATATTTTTAAAGAAAACATATCTCTGAAACATAACAAAACTTAACTAAAAATTAAGTACTTACTTCCAAAGAATTAAAAAATTAATTATTATTGAGTAGAAAATTTATATAAATATTTCATAATTTAGTTAATAATATTCATACCCACCATCTCAATGACTAGGTTATAATGTTTATGTTTAAATAATAATATTTCACAGATCATTTAAGCTTGGAGTTGTGTGTTGTATACCCTATCAAACATTGTGTTGTTTTAAAATCTCAAGGTGTTACATTCTACCACACTTGAATAAATATAGTACTCATAATTTGAACTTGTGGTCGATAATCAAGGGTTTTTATTTGGGAATTAATTTTTGGAAAACTCACATCGTAAAAAGGGTTAATGAAACTTACTCTTAAAAAGAGGGAAATGGAAGTATGAAGGTTACCAAAAAACTAGGTTTATAAATAGGATAACATAAGTGGGAAGTGAAAATATAGATATAGAATATAAATATAAGATATAAGGATTAATAGAGTGTAATACCGAACATGTTCATGAGAAAAATAACCATCACAAAATCATAAATTTGTGATGGGCTAAAATACCATTGATTTATTAGTAAGAAAAGTAAATAGATTATTCTTTTATTTCAAGTACCTTTTACTAAAGTTGAGAGATTATTTTACTATCAAGTTAAATATCCCTAGATTATAAGCTTACTTTATTTGTTTCCATGTCAGAAGCATAATCAAACCCTTTGGTAGTGCTTCGATCTATTTCCACTTCATCTCTTACTCTAAGAAATGAATATTTAATATGAAATTTTCTATACCTAAAGCACTAAAATTAACTTTTAATGAATCATAATATACATAAATAATCTTTCATCATTTTAAAATTTTCCAAAAAATGGTCATCATAAGTTATCTAATATAAAAAATCATACTTTTACCTTAAAGAATAACATCCAAAGTTCAACTTAATCCATTTCATAATTAGTTAACTTTAAGGATCCTTCAAAATATGTCCGACCAAATTCAAAAATCAAAATTTTTTGAATAAGGATACTAAATATACAAAATCTAATTATCCTTAATCTTCTATAAAGTTACTCTTAATGAAACCTGTAAATACCTTGATCACATGGTAATAACTTGAATCACCATAAAACCTTAATGAAAACATTCAAGCTTCTAAGAAATAGCTCTCTCCTTATTGCTTAAATAAAATATCATATTATCAAATATAAATAAAAAAAATCAGTAAACTCCATCATGAATTACCTTTTTATCAAATTCCTAACCATTTTCAAGGTCAATGATTCTATCCCATTCTCTTCTTCAATGTCAATATTCTCTTTATCCCAAATAAACATTATTAAATCAACATCACAAATATATTAAGGGTCATCTTTCCATTATTCATGTATTCTCAAAAAATATGACCTTACCACTAAATTAATTTTATTAGTCATCAGTACCATTCAATATATTCTGTCAAATCCTTAAATTAAAATTAATTCAGTACAATCCTTATATGTTTATTGATTATTATAACCAGAATATCATTGATAAAATAATTTTAAAACATAATTCTTGAATCCAAATACACAATAAATTTAATTATTCCACTACGACAGTAGTAACAAAATAAACATGACCTTTTACCCTTATCTTATTTTGAGGTATATTCCCTTTATGCTTGGGCCATTCATTTTCGTAGTGCATCATATCCTTATAGTTGAAGCATTACACATTTGAAGCTTCTTTATTTTCCTTAAAATCATGATCCTGGTGGAATTTCTCTCCACACTTGTAGAAAAATCCCATTCCTTTCAAGAAATTACCAAGGTTCTTCTTTCTACAATTTTTACATGTGAAAAAATCCTTCTTTCCCTTCTTCACCTTATCTATTTTTTCTCTATTTTCATTTTCTTAAATTTCTTTCATTCAAGGCCATAAGACTTAGAGAATTATTTTTCTATCTTTATAGCACATGATACTATATCCTTATATGATGAGAATGTTTTGGATACTAGTTCTCTTCAAAAGATTAGTTTTAATCCATTAAAGAAATGGCCAATCTTACTATTTGGATTATGTACGCAGTCCGTATCATACCTTGATATCATTGTAAAGTAGGATTTATACTTAACAAAATTTTTACTTTCTTTTTTTTCTTAAACTCAGGAATTGTATCTTTATATTCGATCATTGCTCATGAAGAGATATTTTTCAAAGAAGAGTACCTTAAAATACTTCAGTGGATAGGTTATAATAGTCAAATTTAAATAATAACATTTCATGGTTTTTTAAGCTTGGTGTTGTGTGTTGGATACAATATCAAATATAGTGTTGTTTTAAAATATTGGGGTGTTACACTTATAAATATTTGGAATATTCTAGGATTTTAGTTTACTAGTGTTGAGTATCACTATTGGAAAATACTCTATACCAATGGTTTAAAACCGTTGGTATAAGCTATAGGACCAGTGGTATATCCTATACCAATGGTTCTATGAACCATGGGGTCTTAAGACACTGATATATAGGTATACCAATAGTTTCAATAGAAACCATTGGTATATCCCATGGGAAATACTAAATACCCATAGTTTTCAATAAAGTATTGGTATACATCTATATTAATGGTTTATAAAACCATGAGTATAGCTTACTATCACCCCAACTATGCTATACCAACGGTTCAAAGAACCATTGGTTTAGATTTCTCTCCCTATCCAGCACCAAAGTCCCATCCCAAACCTCTTTACAATCAATTCTAGAACCTATAAACAAAATACCTACCACAATTCACATTACATGCAATACATATATTTTATATTTAGTATTTAACCAACTTCTTACTTATCAATAAATTTCAAACCATTTATAATATCGTAACATACATTTAAAATCCACACAATCAATCAGTTTTAGTCATTAAACACTATCCACACATACGTATCTTTACTATCAACCCAAAAATGGAGGGGTTCAATATCTCCCTCATCACCACCACTGCCATAATAATCATCACCATCATCACCAACATCCTCATTAGCATCGTCATATAGAGCACCGACATCACTTTGAGTGTCATCAAATCAACTAACACTAGGACCCTAATTTCCATCATATGATTCATCAAATAAAGAGCGTATCTTTTACATACATTAATGAAAAATTTTAGAATCCTCTGATAGAAGTGATGGATATAAAGCTGTTATAGATTTTAGAAACATCTCAGTGACCATTTTACCTATTTTATATTATTTCATATCTATTTTTGTCCTTAATTGATTCTGAACTAGTGTTTTGTAGCTCATTATTATTAGTAATTTGAGAGGTGATTGATGAAGGAAAATACATAGTGAGGGTGATGCTCTTTATAGGTTGACATCTAACTCTCCCTAGTTATCCTCTCCTAATACTTGTCTCAAATGATCATTTGGTCTGAATTTGTCACATTCTTTCTCATTGAGGGCCTCCATGAAACACTGTTGAAAATATAAATAAGATATTTAATTATGAATTACATATTGAAATTTGAAATATCAATAAAAATACTCACAACCTTTTCATTTTTTTTTGCGAATTTACAACACTTCCATATTTTTTCTTCCCACTCGATCAAAATAATTTTTATTGAGGCACACAACCACTGATTCCCAAATTTTTTTATTATAATTGAAATTGATTACTATAATAATAAATTAATGAATAATATGAAATTGATATAAAAAATTGATTACTTTGGTTGAGGTATATTCATATTAGTTTTATTACATTTTGTATTGAGTTGGGTTTGTTTGGATCTTTAATTTAGTTTTAATCATTTTATTTATTTTTCAATACTTTAACTAGGTTTGAGTTAGTTCAGTTGTAACACCCTAAAATTCTAAGAGAATAATATTTTATTCAATTGAGTATGTGGCACTCAAAACTATGTTTAGCTTGAATTAAATGCATTGATGAGTTTCTTCGAAATCATGTGTCACACACAAGACTGTGTTTTACCAAAAAACAATATACTAGTAATATTATTATTTAATATGATATTTATTACCTAGCCATTGAATGATCAGAATATATAATATTAAATAAATTATAAAAATATGTGGTTTATAAATGTTTATTTGTTATCTATTTATTATAAATAATATAATAATAATTTCATAGAAAAAGAAAAGTCTTTTGAAAAAATGTATTTTTTCTAAAAGACGGTTTAATCGTTCTTGACACACATAATTTAAAATTATTTTTGATAAATTTTAGAAAATTTACATGAAAAAATAATCTTTATTTTTCAAATTGGAATACCAAAACTATCTTATGGTTATTTTTTGGGATTTTTCTGAGAAGCTTCATTTTTTTTTGATGAATAGTAAAAAATACAGACTTTTAATTGAAAACTGCCTTTTCATCTAAATAAGATATAGTGGTAAATTATATTTTTAATTGGATTTAAAGTCAAAATAGTTCAATTATACATCTATTAATCCATTTTATGTTAATGTAATTGTAAAATCCTTGGAATTCCAACTTAATTTTATTATAAAAATATTTTATTAAATAGATTTATTTATTACTAAAACCAACTAATAATATTTTGAGACAATTTTCTTTGAAAAATAATATTTGAAATCAAGTATTTTAATTTATTTAATTATAATACTTATAATTAATTTTACTCATTATTTATAGTTTAAAAATTTATTTTTAATTTAATAATCTAGATTCAAATATTGTTTTATAGAATTATTCTATTTAAAGAAAAATATATATTTTAATATGAATATATGTATTTTATAATAATAAAATAATTTGAATAACTATTAAAATATTAAAAATACTAAATTATGTTAAGTATTTTTAAAATAAATATTGATATGATTATTTCATTTTAAATAATGAATAATTATATTCATATATAAATATAATTAATTTGGTTTTATAAATTTTGATTTAAAAAAATTATATATATATTTATTTGAAATTACCATTATTAATTTTGAATTATGAAAATTTAGGTTAAATAAATATACTATAATTATTAGTTTTGAGTTATAAAATATATTTAGATTATAAAAATTACTTTGTTGAAGTTATAATCTTTATATAAAACTATTTTGTTGAAGCTATAAAATATGTTCATTATGATAATATTTATATAAACAATAATTTATTGAAGAAGTTAAATAGATAATAATAATGATATAAAAATAATAATAATAAAAAAAGATATGAAAATTATATTTGGGGTTAGGGGGTCCGTGATTCATGGGTCTTGATTTGGGAGGAAGCATATCAAGCTTGGGGTTTCATTAGGGGAGAGGAGGTTGAGTGGAGAAGAGCTCTTTGGGGGGTGATGAGTCATGATGAGAGCTCAATCTAGACTGAGGGAAACTGACCATGCTGAGAGATTATGAAATCCATGGTGTCGTCGGGTCTCAAGCCCGGTATAGGGTTTGGTTTCCGATGAACTTCGACCATGAATGAATTCAACCATCACGAGGTTAGGGTCTGACCTAGAATGTAGATCTCATTACATTTCTTCCGGTCTGAGATTTGCAGATCTGTAGGTAGGTGATCAAATATTTTTTGGGTTATTTTCAGATTTCTATCCACTTATTGATCCACTTTTCATATTTTTATCTGATTCCCTATCTATAGATTGTTTATCAGCGTGATGATGTTTGATGAGTATTGTTTTTATTTTGAAAATTTGAACCAAAGTCATCAATTTTGGTCTGTTGAATGATTTTTGGCAATATTATAAAATGTAAAAGTGATTGATTATTTTTTTGGTCCTGTTACTGTTCTTGTCAATTTATTTTGGTATTAGTTTATAAAATTATTCATTCTATATTAGTTTTATTTTAATTAATTCTTTCATTGTTTACATGTTGCGTTTCTTTACTATCCATATTTGCACACCAATCTTTCCCCACAACCTGGAGGAGTCTTTGTTTTGGTGACTTCCAATATTCTATAGTCTATAGTGTTTAGACAATTGTATTTATATTTTAATCACTAAATAAACTGTATAGTATATGGCTATAAAATCCTCCTATCAGTGTGCAAATTCGTTTAGAAAACCAACTGATTAGTATGTCCGAAGCATCTTTCCCTCAAACCTTGGTGCAAATGAATTTTCATCTCAGTCTGCAAGTCCGGAGGGAGGGTGAGTGCATGTCCGAAGCCTAGGATATCTCCTTTGTTTTTTTACTGTAATTCAAGTAAGGGGACTTCTGTTTATTTTTTTTATTGTAAATTATTTGAAAACTTAAGTGCATATAGGTGTTCATATATCTTTCCGGATGTCGCGGTCATTCATAAATAATCTAGTTATGAATAAAGGTATTTTAAATATATATAAGGGATTATTTTCTATTTACCAATTCATGTTTTAAGTTATTGTTTTGTAAGGGTTTTAACTATTTTTGATCAACTATGCTGCTTTGAAAAGATATATATATATATATATATATACATATAAATATTTTCAGATGTTATAAGATGAGAGTATGTATTCAAATTTATTTTCAAACCTATATTTGGTAGGGGCGTATTTTATTTTACCAAATTATGGTTTTTATACAAAGAGTTATATATATATGTCTATATATATGCATATATATACACATATATAACTTATTTGTTATCCCATAGATTCTATTGGACACTATCTCTAACTATAAAGGTTTTAATTATCATAAATCATGTCATATATTAACATATATATTATTTTATGTTAGATCCTATATTATGAAAAAAATTATCTTGAATATCAGATCATTTCATTCATATAACTATTTGTGTGTGCTTAAGTCTAAACAAGATTTTAATTGATTATCTAGGTGTTATTACGAGGATTAATAGTTTCTAACTTTGTTGAATTACAAGACAAACAGAACATCTAAAATTGTCTAAGTATGAGTTACTGACACCGCAAGGAAGATGAATCACCGTCAGACATATGTTTTACTAACAGACAGATCAATCATGCATAGTTTCTAAGTATTAAAACTGAAACTGTTGGAAAAGACTCACTGTTTCACATGCTACCAACGGAGACGAACTACCGTTAGTTCAAGTGACCTACTGTTGCATGATGCTACAGATGCAAGGACTAACTGTTGGCTCAACTATCTCAACAAAAGAAATAAGGACTCACCGTTGATATGAGTCACCATTAGTTCATCTATCTCATCGATGAAAATAGACACTGACACCTAGAGTCACTGATTTCGACTGACTGATGATGATAGACCGATGACAATGAGACGCTGATACTTATGAATCCCCGATAGCCATAAAAAATATTTTTAATTTATTAATTAAAATTTATATATAATGGCCATATTTAGACAAATTAATGTTGCTAACATTATTTAATGTTGTCTATAGGAATTTTGGCAGATTGTATGTGGTACAATGAGCTGATGCACGTGGAATGTACATTCTATCTATCGAGCCTTGAAAATAAGATAGATTTTAAAAAGAAATAAGATAGATAGAACACAGAGAGCAGAGTGTGGTCGTGCATGCTTGCAAATGAGACATACTGAAGAACATCAACTCTCATACAAAAACTGCAATCTCATGAAAAGAAGAACATGAGGAAATATAAATCAAGCTGAACACCAAATTGATAACTCACTTCAGCATCTCAAGAAGAAGAAGAACATAGCTGCACACCCATACCTGTATCTTGAAGCCAGACTACAATAATCTATTTTGGATCTGACTTTCAGAGGAGAACTCAAACTTCATTTTCACTACATCAAACGAGTCCAGAGCTTCACTGAATAACACATAGAGACTTCTAAACCTTATTCTATATCTTTAGCTCTGTTGTGTTCTTTTTTTTTTTACATTTTTGTGTAGTGTGTGTATCTGTCTATTACACACACTAACTTTTGTACATAACTTGAGGATAATTTATATCCTTAAAATCACTATCTTTTTTACTCTTTGTATCCCACATAGAACAGTGGAAGAGGTCAAGTGTGACCTATTTGTTGTTTTTCCAATGAATAAATATGGTAGAGGTCAGGTGTGACCTGGAAAACCTTGTGTACTATTGTGAACCCCGATCCTGGGTGTGGATCAAACTATTTATTAATTTAATCTTCTTGGTGGCAGGTGATCACCAAGTGGAGAGGACTAAGTCTCAGCTTGAGACTGAACCTCTTGTTTATTTCTTCTATTTTTTACTCTTTAGTTTTACTTTGTTTTATTACAATTTTATAAAACTAAATTGAACTTTTATAATTAGTTTAGCAAGTTTTTATAATTATTTTGAACTAGTAGGTTAGTTTCAAAAGTTTTATTAATCTTTAGATTAATATAGCTGAGAACTAATCAATATTTTGAGAAATTAACTGAACATTCAGGACTCTTATAAATTCACTACAAACTGAATTTGACTATATTTTTAATTGGGGATTTTTTAAAGAAAATTTTTTTAACATAAATTTTAATAGATACTCAATTCACCCCCCTCTTGAGTAATCTAATCTGACCAACATTTGGTATAAAAGGAGTTTATTCTTATTAAGTCTCTATTTTAAAAATTTTTCTTTCAACTGTGATTTTAGTTATACTATAAAGATCTGTAAATTTCTGTTAGTTCTAAATTTATATCTCTTTAAAAGTATTCCTTTATTATGGAAAATAGATTGAAAGGTTCTTTTACCAACAGAACTCCATTCTTTAATGGAACTAATTATGCCCAATGGAAAATTAAAATGAAAATGCATTTAAAAATTATGGGTTTTGAAATTTGGTCTTCAATTTTTGATGAGTAAAATATTCCTACTACTTCCAGAACTACTTGGGACGACCCAACTAAGAATGATTATAACAATAATTATAAATCCCTAAATGCCTTATACTGCTCTTTAGGAGATGATGAATTTAACAGAATTTCTACATGTAAAACAACCCATGAAATTTGGGATACTTTGTCTGTTTCACATGAAGGAACTTATAGTGTTAAGGAAATGAGACTTAACACAAATATTATTAAATATGATAACTTTAAGGTGAAGCTTGATGAGTCTATTTTTGATATGTATCTCAGTTTCAATGAAATAGTGAACACTTCGATCTCTCTGGGAAAAGATGTTACTACTAAAGAATAAATCATGAGGATTCTCAGATGCTTACCTGATAGATAGAGAGGAACCTCTGTCTCAATTAGAGAATCACGTGACATAAACAAATTTCCTGTCAAAGAACTCATTGGAAATATGATGATGTGCGAAGAAGATCTGAAAGTAAACAAGGAAGAGGAGGATGAACCCAAAAGAAAATCTGTGGCATTTAAGACCACTAAATCTAAGAATAAGAAAAAAGAGAAGGTGATAGACTCTATTTAAAGATACAATATTAATGAATCAACATATTATAGTGATAGAGAGATGGATCAATTGGACATAAGATTCAAAAAATTCTATAGAAAGAATAAGTTTTCCAGGAAGCGCAATTATAAAGGAAGGTATAATAACAATGGAAGATGGGAGAAGGACTGGAAAAGAAATGATAAATCAGAAGATATTTTATGTTATGAATGCAAGAGGAGAGGACATGTCAAAGATGACTGTCCAAAGTTAAAATAAAAAAATAAGTATGAAAATAAAGAAAAGAAGTACAAGAAAGATATGAAGGCCACCTAGAGTGCCTCTGAGGATAGCTCCAGTGCATCAACATCGTCTCATTATGAGAAATATGACATGGAAAATATGTGTTTTATGACAAACACATCTGAGGTAACCTTAGAATAATCTGCACATAATTCCTATGATTCTAAAAATGAAAGTGAGTCTAATAATATGACAAATGATGAACTATTTGAATACTATAACATGCTGGAATAAAAATTTAATGAACTAAAAGATAAGTATAAATCTTTAAAGAAATAACATGCTCTTATTTTAACTGTTAAATATGAAATTATTACTGAAAAAAATAATGCTTAACTTCTTGGTAAACAGATAGCTCATAAGTACACTTATGGTATTGGATATCAAACTATACAGAGAAATTGATCTAAAACACATTTTATAACTAAATCTAGAAAATCTTTTCTTTTCCCTAAAAACCAAAGCTCTGTTACTAGTACGAGTTCTGAAAAATATTTTACTGCCTCTATTTTTTCTGGACCAAATAGAGTTTATTTTTTAAATATGTTTCATAATGCTTATAAGAAACCTATCAGGAAAATGTGGGCACCTAAATCATTTATTACTAATTTCACTGGACCCAAACAAGTCTGGGTACCAAAATCTGTTTTTGTTTGATTATTATGTAGGAGAGCTATCTGAAGAGCTCTTACAAGAGCGAATAGTACTTGGATAGTGTATATTCAAGACACATTATAGGAGACTACTTAATATTCAGTAATCTCATCAAAATTGATGGCGGACATGTCGCATTTGGTGAAAATGCTAAAGGAAAAATAATTGTGCTGGGCCATATTGATAACTCTAACTCAGGTTTAATTTCTAAAGTACTTTTTGTTGATGGATTAAAGTAAAATATGATTCATATATCAAAATTATGTGACGATGGATTTAATTTTAAGTTTGAAAATGATTCTTGTAATGTTTTTAAATCTAAATATGAATTAGTATTTTCTGATTTTAGAAATAAAAATGTATATTTTGTTAATTTAGATTCTTTAGTCTCTCAAAAAGTTTCTTGTTTAAGTGTATTTCATAAAGAGTCTTGGATTTTCCATAAGAGATTAGGAAATTGTAATGTACACTCTCTTATAAATCTTACTAGAAAATTCTTATTCAAGGATCTACCCAAACTTGAGTTTCTAAATGAAAAAGTATGTAATCCCCGTCAAAAAGGAAAACATCACAAGATATTTTTCAAATAAAACAAATAATTTACAAATTCTAAACCTTTAGAGTTGGTTCACATGGATTTGTTTGGACCATCTCAAGTTTCTAGTTTAAATGTGAAACACTATGTATATGTTCTTGTGGATGAATATTTTAGGTATACATGGACTTATTTTTTAGCTCACAAAAGTGAAGCATGTACTTACTTCACTAAGTATGCTAAAATTGTTGAAAATATTAGTGGGATTAGAATTAAATATATAAGAAGTGATCATGGTCTTGAGTTTGAAAATCAATACTTTGAATCTTTTTACTCACACTATGACTATTTTCATAACTTCTATGCTCCTAGGACACGTCAAAAAAATGGAGTTATAGAAAGAATAAATAGGACGTTGCAAGAAATTTCTAGAACAATGCTTAATAAATATTATTTACCTTTTTAATTCTAGTCTAAGGCTATGAATACATCTTGTTACATAATTAATAGAGTCTTAATTAGACCTATTTCCACGACCCGTCCCCCGGGGTCCGTGCTGTGACTACCCCAAGCCCGCCTTCCATAGGCCAGGGGCTGGCGACTAGCACCAAAGGCGTAAATCCCTAAACTGGGAAGGAATTGCCTTTATAACTTGAAAACGCACACAAAAAAGTACAAGATGGAAGAAAAACACTAAGTAAAACTGTATAAAAAAATAGTGATGAAAAGTAAAAGGGGCTGAAAATACAAGCCCAACTGTAAAGTACAAGGAAATGGAAAGTACAAGTACTGGAAAAAGGGAAAACAACTCATGGATCATACATCGGGAAATCCTACCTGAAGGGTAGGTATAGAAAGCCTCCACAAAACTCAACGTACGTCTGTCTCCTCCGTGTACCATCACGTCGTGTAGTCCACCTTGGAGTATCGTCTAGTCCTGCTATCCTCAGCCTCAGTTAGTGCTGTCCGTCGTCTGCAACCAACACAACGAGGTGCGGGCATAGCCCGTGTAGGGGTGAGTATAACGATACTCAGTAGGGACCCCGAGACCCTCAAGGTCTCACAAAATCCAACAAGGATAAATCACACAGTATTAAATCAATATACAACCAAACTTAGGTATATTCCCATACATATACCTAAGTTATCAAGTAATCTATCTCAATCATGAGATAAACACAAAAGTTTCTGACTCAGCTCAACCATGATTTTATTCTAGGGATAATATAAAATATCATCCCTAGTCACATTGTCAAAACCTTGGCTACTGGAGAACTCCTCCTCTATCAAGTACAGTGGGCCTACCATAAAACCAATGGTCCCTCTCTGGTAATCACAGAGAAAAGTCACTGATTAGCCTCATGGAAAGGGATGAGTCTGAAAGAAGTCACCGGGTAACTCACTGCCCAGCCCAGTTGGAGGGTATACCCTAAGATCATTGAGTAACCCATTGCCCAACCCAACTGGAGGGTAAACCCTAAGAGGTCTTCAGGTAACCCACTGCCCAACCCAGCTGAATGGTAAACCCTAAGGTCAACGGGTAACCCACTGCCCAACCCAACTGGAGGGTAAACCCTAAGAGGTTTTTGGGTAACCCACTGCCTAGCCCTAGCTGGAGGGTAAACCCTAAGGTCAACGGGTAACCCACTGCCCAGCTCAGCTGGAGGGTAAACCCTAAGAGGTCATCGGGTAACCCACTACCCAACCCAGCTGGAGGGTAAACCATAAGGTCAACGGGTAACCCACTGCCCAACCCAACTAGAGGGTAAAAACTAAGAGGTCGTTGGGTAACCCACTTCCTAGCCTAGCTGGAGGGTAAACCCTAAGTTCAATGGGTAACCCAATGCCCAGCCTAGCTGGAGGGTAAACCCTAAGAGGTCGTCGGGTAACCCACTACCCAGCCCAGCTGGAGGGTAAACCTGGAAATGGTTTGATAACTCCGCACTATGCTCGCTCATCTCCGGGAGGATCCGCTCCACGAGCTACAGGTTGATACTCCAACTGTCATGAAGTCCCATGTAGAAGTATCTCAAAGGTCCGACTCGTCATAGGGGTCTCAACGCAACAGGCGACGCGTCAATCGGACGCCTGGTCTATGAGTTATTATCCTTTTAGTCCTAAAGACTCGGTTAGATTCGTGTACGATCCAACCTGACCATATCTCAACTTTACCCCAAACTCCAGTGGGGTATACTCAAAGGGACCTTCATGCTCTAAGAAAACCAGAACCACTGACGATTCATCAATCGGTCGTCCAGTGCCAAAGATATGGCCAAAGAAAGTAAAGGGTCAGTAGTGTGCTTGGGTTCGGTCCGACCCAGTCGGACCGACCCGACCGACTTAGTTAGGGCCGAACCAGTTCGTGTCAACCCGGGATGACTCGATGTGTCCATCCTGGCCCGTTGGCCAGGCCGGTCCCTTGGGTTTGGCCCGGCCCACTAGGCCCATCCCAGTAGGCTGTGAGGACGGTCTGGCTCGGGCTCAGGGTCGGTTCGGCCCGGTGCACCGCGAGGGCGCGACCCGGCGTGGCCCGGCCCGAAGAGCATGTCCGGGGCCAGTTCAGCTAGGGAACTGCGAAGGGTCTAGGACACCGGATCGACCGAGTTGCTGTGAGGAGGCCGGGACACCGGCTCGACCGGGTGGCCGCGACGGAGCCGGAACGCCGGCTCGGCCGGGAGGCCACGAGGAGGCCGGGACAGCGGCTCTACCGGGTGACCGCAAGGGAACCGGGACATAGGCTCAGCTGGGAGTCCGCAAGGGGGTCATCTAGTGTAGGCGCGCGGGGCACGCGGAGGCCATCAGGTGGGCCGACGGTGTTCGGAGAGGAGCGCGGGGTGCGCGCGGAGGCCGGTATGCAGGCCGGTGGCCCAGAGGTGGCCGGACAGGCCGGTTCGTCATGGCTCAGGCCGGAGTGGGCCGACGGTGTTCGGCCGGGAGTACCGGAGCACTGAGGGTAGCGCGGCCTTTGTCGTCGCCACCTTCGTCGTTCCATCACCTCATCGCCATGCCGAATTTCATCATAAACAAGATCGGCGGAGGGGTCGGTCCATGTTGGTTTGTCCCACACCCTCCGAGTTTAGGGTGTTATCAATTAGTTCATCAAAGAATAAGAAAGATGAACAAATATTTTTTTACAACCACACATCAATTCCTTTACAATTTGAAGAAAAAATAAAAGGAAGGTTACACAAAAATAAACCTCTACCTTTGATCGTTATTCATCATTCATTGACGGAGTCACGAAAAGTAGATGATGAATATCTCCCTTCGTCGCATCCACCATGCACTCCCAATCCCAAGTTTCATCGGCTATGGAAGATGCTCCACATTGGTAGGTGTCCGAGGAAGAATTCGGAGAAGGTCGGCGTTCTTTGTTCTTCGTTCTTCGATCTTCATTGTAAGATGAAGTTCCTCATTGGGAGATTTCTCCCAATAATCCTCCTCTCAAATCACCCAAGTGAAAGGTTGTTCCAAATAATAGATTATAGTATCTATTATTTCGTTGGAAAGAATTCAAAAAGAATGAATTAATTACTTGGATCCCCTTAATTAATTCATGAGCATTGGAACAATTAAAAACAGGGGAGTTGGATCCATTAAAGAAGGGGTGTGTGGAGATACTCTCCCTCATTAATGAGGGGATTTGATAGGTGAAGAAGCTCTCCCTCATTAATGAGGGAGATTTGAGAGGTTTTCCTCTCCTCCCATTAATAGGGGGTTAAGCCCCGTGTGGTCCCCACGTCGCAACCTCTAGCAGGAGGTTATGTTAGGGTGGGCCCCACCACCATAAACTCTCATGGGAGGTTAAGGTGTGGTGGTCCTACCTCCAACTTCTATGAGGAGGTTTTAACCACCAAACACCCACATGGCAGATCAAATAAGAATAAAGTGGTACTCACTTTATTTTATTACTTTCCACAAAATCCCAAAACCTATCTTCCATTATCAACTCACTACCATCAAAGTGAAAGTATTCTTAAGTGAATACCGGCACTGCGAGTTCAATGGTGCCCTCAGATTTCAATTCCGAGCACCGGTTCAAAAGTTATAAAAACCTGCGTGTACGTTTTCTGAACATACCTGAACAAAACTTCAAGAATTGATTCTAGGAACACCGTTCTTCGGAATCATGCACCACCAATTTTCGTGGGCTTGTAAAATTCTAATGTATTTAAGAAAAAAAATTCCATATAAATTCTCGGTCTTTACATTCTGCGCACCTCAGGGCTTTACGTCCTCGTAAGCTATAACTCGAACTAAGGGAACAAGTGGGGGTACTGACCACACATCTGATTCTCCCGCTCCCATGTGCTCTCCTGGAGGTTCCCATGCTGCCAACAAACGTGCACTAGAGGTATCAACCGTCCATGTAGGACCCACTCCTGTCGATCCTCAATATTTACTAAAACCTCCATAAAAGTCGCCCCAACGTCGACATCCAACTCTCCATTGTCGATGATGCGAGAAGGGTCGTGCACGTATCTCCTTAGCTAAGATACGTGGAAGACGTCGTGCACCCAATGCAACTGATGTGGAAGAGCTAAGTGGTATGCCACCTCGCCAACCCTTCTGAGGACCTCGAATGGTCCGATAAATCTTAGAGATAACTTTACGCCTTGGCCAAACCTCCGTAAACCTCGCTAAGGTGAAACCCATAGAAAGACGTAGTCTCCATCCTTGAACTCTAAAGGTATCCATCTCCTATCAGCATACGACTTCTATCTACTTTGTGTAGTCTTCATCCGCTCCTGGATGATCTACACCTTCTCTGTGGTAGCCCGTACCATCTCTGGTCCCACTAGTACCAACTCCCCTGGGTCTGTCCCGTACAAGGGTGATCTGCAAGGTCGCTCGTATAACGCCTCAAAAGGTGCCATCCCTATAGTGGAGTGATAGCTGTAGTTGTATGCAAACTCCACCAAAGGTAAGTGATCCTCCCAGATTTGACCGAAGTCGAGGACATAAGAACGTAATATGTCCTCGAGGGTCTGAATGGTCTGCTCAGTCTGACCATCCATTTGAGGATGGAATGCGATGCTCAAATGAAGCTGCATCCTGAAAGCCTCCTGCAACCCCTTCCATAGCCGGGAAGTAAACCATCTGTCATGATCAGAGACAATAGAAGAAGGTACTCCATGTATCCGCACAATATCCTACACATAGAGGCATCCCAATCTCTCTACTGAACCCTGCTCTCTGATCGATAGGACGTGGGCCGACTTGGTGTATCGGTCGAAGATCACCCAAATCGAGTCATGGAACCTATATGTACGTGGAAGACCCGTCACGAAGTCCATGGATATCCCATCCCACTTCCACTCTGGGACCTCTAAAGGCTGAGCCAAGCCTGCTGGTACCTGGTGCTCCACCTTCACTTGCTGACAAGCGAGGCATCAAGAGACAAAATCTGCAACTGATTTCTTCATACCTGGCCACCAATGCTATCGTCGAAGGTCCTGGTACATCTTCTCCACTGCTGGATGTAACACTAGAGGGGATGTGTGGAGCTCCCTCAAAACTTCCTCCTAAAGTGGCACTGGAACCATAGTACGACCTTGGAAGAGGATGACGTGCTCCCCACCTTCAGAAAATCCATTAGGTTCCTGCCCCGTGGATATCTGAGCACGTTGTGTCTCACAGTTAGCGTCCCCATGCTGTGCCTCCTTAACTCGCTGAAGAAGTGGGGGAGTGTCTGTAAGAGACTGAAGAAAGGCTGCTCCGTCTTCATCCATAAAGGATATCTGTAAAGTAGCTAGCTGCACTGTTGCCTCTACAAGCAGTTGTATAACATATATCCTACTGAGTGCATCTGATACAACATTCCCCTTTCCAGTAGTATAGACTATCTTGAAGTCATAGTCTTGGAGGAACTCAATCCATCACCGCTGTCTCAGGTTCAAGTCCTTCTGAGAGAAGATATACCTGAGAATCTTGTGATCAGAGTACATGGTAAAACGTCTGCCCATCAGATAGTGTCGCCAAATCTTCAAGGAGAAGACCACTGCTGCTAACTCCAGGTCATGGGTAGCATAGTTCTGCTTGTGCTGTCTCAGCTACTGAGAACCATACGCGATCACTGCTAGATCCTGCATCAGGACACACCCGAGTCTGGTCCCCGATGCATCGCAGTAGACTACGTACCCTACGCCTTCCTCTAGAAGCCTCAAGATGGGGGAAATAGTCAGCCTCTACCTCAGCTACTGAAAGCTCTACTGGCATCTCTCCGACCATAAGAAGGGTTGCCCCTTCTTCGTCAAGGCTGATAGTGGTGCTGCAACTCTGGAAAAGTCTGACACGAACCTCCGTTAGTAACCAGCCAATCCCAGGAAACTGCATACCTCCATCACACTCCTAGGTGGCTCCCAAGAAAGTACCACCTCAATATTTGCTAGATCCACTGCAACTACAGCCTCCGAGATGACATGTACCAAAAAGTGAACCTCTCAGATCCAAAACTATCACTTCGAGAGCGTACCATAAAGCTGGTGCTCTCGAAGTGTGTCCCATACTACCTGAAAATCGTAGGCATGCTCCTCCTCAGTAGTCGAGTAGATCATAATGTCATCGATGAAGACTACAACAAAGCGATCAAGGTATGGATGGAAAATACTATTCATGAGTCCCATAAACACTGATGGAGTCTTGGTTATGCCGAAAGACATAACCAAGAACTCGTAGTGTCCATACCAACATCTTAAGGCTGTTTTCTGCACACCCTAATCTTGAACTCAGAGCTGGTGATAGCCTAATCTAAGGTCTATATTTGAGAACCACCATGCTCCATTCATCTGATCAAAGAGGTCATCAATCCTCAGGAGTGGGTATATGTTCTTCACGGTCTCTTGGTTCAGGAAAAGGTAGTCGACACAAAGCCTCAATATTCTATCTGCCTTCTTGGCGAACAGAATCAGGGCTACCTAGGGAGAAACACTGGGCTGAATGAATCCCTTCCCCGGCAAGCCCTCTAGCTGTACCCGTAGCTCGCGAAGCTCTGCGGGAGAAATCCGATACACTGGTGTAGATATCGGCGCTGTACCAGGGTAAAATTCAATGTTGAAGTCCACCTTTTTTCTAGGAGGTAGACTTGGGACATCATCAGGGAAAACATCCGCGTACTGGTCCACTACTATAGGATAGCTCAGACTCTCCACACCTACTGCTCCGAGGGTAAGACAAGCCAGCTGATGAGTGATCGGATGCACCCTCCGAGTAAGTTCGTCCTGTGCTTTAAAGGCTACCTTATCGCCGGTGAAGGTGAAACTGGTCCCATCTGTGCGAACACACCACACTTTGTGCCTAATACAATCGATTTGAGCATGGAATGTTGATAACCACTCCATACCCAAGATAACATCATAAGGCCTCAACGCCGCTACTAGGAGATCCCAACCGAAGATCTCACCTCCTAGAGTAAGCTCACACTACCGGCACCAGTGTATAATCATCGAGTCCGCTCCCATAGGAGTCTCTAGCCGTAAGGATCGAGCCAATGGCTCTGTCAGAATCTCCGAGCTCTGAACGAGGGAAGTGGAAATGAAAGAGTGACTGGCACCCGTGTCTATAAGAACTACAACTAAGGTGGAGTGGACAAAAATCGTACCTTGAATCATTTTCATAGTGCCATGGTCATATTATTCAGATTCATGAAGCTGAGATCTCGCATGTCCACCTGATCCCTGCGGTCGGGGTGGACCTCCTGGTGGTGGTGGCGTAACACCTCGAAACGTCGCCCACCGCAAGCTGCTCGACCAGATCCTCTGCCACGTTCAACTGCATCCTACGGAATGCCTCGATCAAATCTCTGTCTCTGCCTGGGCGGTCCTTCAACCATCTACTGATCATCTGAACGATGGGTCAGACAGACACGATCCATGTGACTATGCCCACCGCACGAGTAACACTTCCCACTCCTGGCATGTGTGTCTCTACCCAAGGTGCCCCGTCTAACTGATTCTGAGTCATGAGGTCTTCCACCCATGGGTCTGGTCCTCTTGGACCTCTGTGACATCTGACTACTGCCATCTGTAGAAAACTCCACTATATTTCGACTAGTGGTGGGTCTCACTACTGGAGACTGCTCAGCAAGGAAAATCTCCACTAAGAGGGCTTCCTCCAACACCCCTTCTTATGTCGGGATGCTGAGGGAGATCATAAAATACTTGATCACTCTCCTGAGCCCCTACTCGAAGGTTTGGGCCCTGAAGAATGGGTCCTGTACCATATCTGTGGAGTAGCGTGAGAGGTTGGTGAACCTCGCTGAGTACTATGCCACCATCATGCTGCCCTACTTCAGATGAAGTATCTCCTATATGTGCACTGCACGTAGGGTCGCTGGAACAAACTCCTCCCAAAATAGGATCTCAAAATCTATTCAGAGTAGTGTATGATCATCATGAACTTGGAGCATTAGGCTCCACCATCTACCTGCTGCTGCCTGTAGAAGGATGGCAGCAAGAATCACCATGAAGTTGTCTGGTGTCCTTACCAGTCTAAAGACTCTCACCACAGCCTCCATCCAATCCTCAGTTGCCTGCGGGTCTGTCTCTCCCCTAAACATGGGTGGCCTCTGGCGCTGGAACTCGTGTAACGCGTTCAAGCAGTGTGCACCGTCTGCTGCTGAGGCTGGTGTCATCGATGACCCAATGGGTAAAGGTATCGCTGGTGCCTCTGCTAGAAAATGGCCCTGCACCGAGGCCTCATTGCTCGGTGGGATATCCATGCGTACAACTCTCGGAACTCTCACTGGTCATCCGCGAGGAGGAATCCTGAAGGAAAGAGATGCTACATGGTCAAAAGATTTATACCTGGAGAGTTGACTTGATTGAGCTAACTTAAAGAAAAACTTTTGAAAACACACACACAATTAGTGTTTTTGTGCACTGAGTCAGAAATCAGTAGTCAGAGTACTGGTGTATGGATACGTCACCCGTCGTACCAAAAATGGAATACCTGAACTGAAAACCACACTTAGTACCCTTAACACTATTGCTTCACAGAAAATATCAGAGTCTTAAGTTCTGCGGTAGAACTGACTCCTCTAATACCAATTTGTCACGACCCATCCCCCGAGGCCCATGCTGTGACTACCCCAAGCCCTCCTTCCATAGGCCAGGGGCTGGAGACTAGAACCAAAGGCCTAAATCCATAAACTGGGAAGGCATTGCATTTATAACTTGAAAATGCACACAAAGGAGTACAAGATGGAAGAAAAAAACTAAGTAAAACTGTATAAAAAAATAGTGATGAAAAGTAAAAGGGGACGGAAATACAAGCCCAACTGTAAAGTACAAGGAAATAAAAAGTACAGGTACTGGAAAAAGGGAAAAAAACTCCTGTATCATCCACTAGGAAATCCTACCAGAAGGGTAGGTACAGAAAGCCTCCACAACACTCAACGTCCGTCCGTCTCCTCCATGTACCATTACGTCATGTGGTCCACCTCCGGGTACCGTCCAGTTCTGCTATCCTCAGCCTCAGTTAGCACTGTCCATCATCTGATACCAACACAACGAGGTATGGTAATAGCCCGTGTAGGGGTGAGTATAAAGATACTTAGTAGGGACCCCGATACCCTCAAGGTCTCACAAAATCCAACAAATATAAACCACACAGTATGAAATCAACAGACAACCCCACTTAGGTATATGCCCATACATATACCTAAGTTATCAAGTAATCCATCTCAATCATGAGGTAAACACAAAAGTTTCTGACTCAGCTCAACCAGGATTTTATTCTAGGGATAATATCAAATAACATCCCCAATCACATTGTCGAAACCTTAGCTACTAGAGAACTCCTCCTCTATCAAGTACAGTGGGATTACCGTATAACCAAGGGTCCTGCTCCAGTAATCAAGGAGAAAATTCACTGACTAGACTCATGGAAAGGGCTGAGTCTGAAAGAAGTCGCCGGGTAACCCACTACCCAGCCCAGCTGGAGGGTAAACCCTAAGATCAATGGGTAACCCACTACCCAACCCAGCTAGAGTGTAAACCCTAAGAGGTCGTCGGGTAACCCACTGCCCAACCCAGCTGGAGGGTAAACCCTAAGAGGTCTTCGGGTAACCAACTACCCAGCCCTAGATAGAGGGTAAACCCTAAGGTCAACGGGTAACCCACTGCCTGGCCCAACCAGAGGGTAAACTCTAAGAGGTTTTCGGGTAACCCACTACCCAGCCCAGTTGGAGGGTAAACCCTAAGGTCAACGGGTAACCCACTGCGCAGCCCAACAGGAGGGTAAACCCTAAGAGGTCATCGGGTAACCCACTGCCCAACCCAGCTGAAGGGTAAACCCTAAGGTCAACGGGTAACCCACTACCCAGCCCAGCTGGAGGGTAAACCCTAAGAGGTCTTCGGGTAATCCACTACCCAGCCCAGCTGGAGGGTAAACCCAGAACTGGTCTGATAACTCCGCACTATGCTCTCTCATCTCCGGGAGGATCCGCTCCATGAGCTACATGTTGATACTCAAACTGTCACGAAGTCCCACATATATGTATCTCAAAGGTCTGCCTCATTATAGGGGTCTCAACGCAACAGACGGCGCATCAATTGGACGCCCGGTCTGTGAGTTATTAGCCTTTTAGTCTCGGGGCCCAGTTGGATTCGTGTATGATCCGACCTGACCATATCTCAACTTTACCCCGAACTCCAGTGGGGTATACTCAAAGGGACCATCATTCTCCAAGAAAACCAGTGCCGCTGAAGGTTTTTCAAATGGTCGTCCGGTGCCAAAGATATGTCCAAAGAAAGTAAATGGTTAGTAGTGGGCCCAGGTCCGGTCCGACCTAGTCGGACCGACTCGACCCGACTTAGTCTAGGCCGAACCGGTTTGGGTCAACCCGTGCTGACCCGATGTGTTCGACCTGGCCCGTTGGGTGGGCCAACCCCTTAGGTTTGGCCCGGCCCACTGGGCCCAGCCCAGTAGGCTGCTAGGGTGGTCTGGCCCGGGCTCAGGACCGGTTCGGCCCGGTGCACCGCGAGGGCGCGGCCCGACACGACTCGGGCTGGAGGGCGCGGCCGGGGCCGGTTCGGCCAGGGCACCATGAGGGGGCCGAGACACCTGCTCGGCCGGGAGGTCGCGAAGAGGCCGGGACACCAGCTTGGTCAGGTGGCCGTGAGGGAACCAGGACGTCGGCTTGACCGGGAGGCCCCGAGGTGGCTGGGACATCAGCTCGACTGGGTGGCTGCGAGGGAGCCAGGATGTCGGCTCGGTTGAGAGGCTATGAGGGGGGCCAGCTCAGGGAGGCGCGTGGGGCACGCGGAGGCCGGAAAGCGGGCCGACGGTGTTTAGAGAGAAGTGTGGGGTGCCCTCGGAGATCGGTAGGCAGGCCGGCTGCCAGGATGCGGCTGGACAGGCCGGTTCGGCGTGGCTTGGGCCGGCGCAGGCCGACGGTGTTCGTCCAGGAGTACCGGAGCACCGCGGGTAGCGCGGCCTTTGTTGTTGCCACCTTCGTTGTTCCACCGCCTCATCGCCATGCCAAAGTTCATCATACACCATATCGGCGGAGGGGTTGGTCCATGTTGGTTTGGCCTGCACCCTCCGCATTTAGGGTGGTATCAATTGGTTCATCAAATAATAATAAATATGAACAACTATTGTTTGAAAACCATGCATCAATTCCTTACCAATCTGAAGAAAAAAGAAAAGTAAGGTTACACCAAAATAAACCCCCTACCTTTGATCATCGTTCGTCATTCGTTGACGGGGTCGCGGAAAGTAGACGTAGAATATCATCCTTCGTTGCATCCACCATGCACTCCCAATCCCAAGTTGCGTCGGGTGTGGAAGATGCTCCACATCGGTAGGTGTCTGGGGAAGAAGTTGAAGAAGGTCGACGTTCTTCATTCTTCAATCTTCATTGGAAGATAAAGTTCCTCGTTGTAACACCCGAGATTTTTATGAGTAATATTTTGTTTTTAAATCATCAAAGGAATCTTTTTCTACACAACACTTGCTTGGCTTGCTTTACACGCAATCGCGACCTTCCTCGATAGCTTGCGTCGTACGCAATACCGAGTTTCACTAAACAACAATATGCTATTAAAACTAGCCGTTATGAATAGTAATAACCACTTTTTGAAAATTTATAAATTTTATTTTTCAAAATGGACTTCATTTTTGGACTCAGAATATCGAAATTAGCCTAGGGTGAAATTTTGGTATTTTTCTGAAAACTTTCAATTTTTGATGAATAGTGAAACCACTAAGTGGTAGGTTAAAAAAACTGAATTTTGCATAAAACTTAATTTTACCGCTTCTGTGAATGGAATTTCGAAAATTCGAGAGACACGGTTAATATCAAGGACTAAAATGTGGTTCAATGAGATGAAAATAATTTTTTGGTGAATAGTAACTTTTTACTTTTTTACCGCGGTTAATAGTAAATAGGGTAACTAAGGGTAAATATGATATTAATATTACCCTAACACATGTCCTAATTCTATTGGACAAGTGTAATTCGACCAAAAACAAACTTAGGAATAAAATATGACCATTTAGGCCCACTTGGATTAGATTAGGACATTTATTATTAATTTATTTAAAGAAGGGTTAAAATAGTTAAAATCAAAGTTTAATAAGTAAATCATTTTTAATATGGGGTTATACATAAGATAAATTCGACTATAAATATTCATTAGAAAGATAAAACGATTTCCTACATAATGGTATTTTATTTGTAATTTTTAGACATTAAATAATTTAATTTATTTATGACACAATGATGATGCAGTAATTATCTTATTAATGAAATATTGACATAATTGATAATATAAATACCAAAATAAATGTAATTTAATACTTTTTATGAATTCCACTAATTTTCTAGGTTACTATGATATATTAGTGTTGATTTAATCAACTTGGTTCGAACATATAATTCTGTTATGACTTTCACAAAAATCATATATCAAATAGTGTCAAAATTGACACAAAATAGTTTTTAAATCAAATATTATATTATTAATTGTTATTTTATTCCTAAAAATCTATGGTTCGGCCAAATGACTTAGATAAGGATATATATATTAATAATAAACAATTTGGGGTTCGTTTGGCATGTTATAGTAAGTGTATTAACCATATAGTGAAAGAAAACAAAAAGACATGGTAAAAGTTAAATTATTTAACTTAGAGGTAAATCTAATTGATAAGGTTAAAATAATACCCTAAACTTGTCTAAATACTATTGGTTGATAGGATTTCGATCCCTCCCCACTTTATCTTCGAAATAAGACCCTTTGGAACCATTATAAACCGATTTTTACTTTAATATAAAATAATATTTTGAGATATTCCTAAGGTGCCCCTCTCCTCCCTTATAAAAGGGCACCTCCTCCCCCTCCTCCTCACACCAAATTGAGCACTCAAGCTCGGCCAACCCCTGCCATTTTCTCCTCTCCACTTCCCTAGAATAATCCTAGAGGTCCTGGTCTTCTCCAAAGACCAATCTTAGTTCCTTAAGTGGAGGATTCAAAGAGGCGTTCCAAAGAAGAGGAGCTTCGGACACGTACAAAGCAAATCGGACCTAAGGTAAGGGAAATATCACAATCTCATTTTTATCCGAGATTGTTTATTCGTAAGTATTTACTGGGGTCTATTTTATCATCCACATCCATGTTCCCTCAATATGTAATATTGTTTCCATCCACTTGAAATAGTTTAAATCCAATTTTACCCTTAGGTGAGTTTTTGGTAAAGAATATGAAAGGAATCTTTTGTCGTTTTTCCGTACGAGGTACTTTTTGACTTTTCCGACAAAAGTACGAAGAATGTTTTTTTTAACTTATACGGCATGAATGGATTTTTAAAACATTACTTCAAAGAAGCTTCCTTTACAAGTTTTCAAGTTTATTTTTAATCAAATTCTTTTATTTTAAAGTTGTATGACATGTTATGAAAGGAAAAATGTTTTTGAAGAAGAAAGGATATTTTCCTCAAGAATTCAATTCAAGTGTTTTATCAAAATTATTTTCCATCTAAGATAATAAAGGGTTCTGTTTCTATCCATATTTTTACATTGGTTTGACTATGTTGTGATGGAATTATGTTTATGAATTCCTTTATCATATATGAATTGATTTATGATGTCATGATGTTTCAAGAATCCCATTTTTGTTATATGTGTTATGCGATGATGTATGTTTTATGATTATGTGGCACACATAAGAAAGGATTCATTATAAGATGGGTGGGACCTATATCTCCCTCCAATGCATTGGGTAATGATTTTATATCTCATGAGATAGACATGGCTGGAACGGAAGGTTATTTCGGTTCAGTGATACAGGACTGAAACAAGGAGTGAACTCGGTTCAGAAAGGGACTTTGTCCACTAAGATAGTCTTGGCAATGAGTCATGACTAACAAGAAATGATTTTCCATGATTATGTGTGCATGCCACAAAGTTTCAAGTTTTATGTTATGATTATGGGGATCTCATTTTCACTTCTATGTTTTATTCCATGTTAAGATATTATGATCTCTTTTGCAGGTTTTGATAAAGATATGATATGATTTTTATTTCCTTTATTTGACCTTGCTGAGCATTTGAGCTCACCCTTTTATGTTTTCTTTTCCCCAGGTCAGGAAGATGGATATTAAGTAGAATATGCTAAAAGGGACCCTAGATATGATGAAATAAATGGGAGACACTGTAGAAGATTTATGAACCAGTTGTTTATGTTTCCCAGTTTCTAAAGACACTATACCTATACGGTCCTTTGTGGTTTTGTCATATGTTGTAATAAGTGTGCTTCAATTTTGAAGTATTAACAATGTATGTAAAGTATGGGTTGTTATAGTTGGTATCAGAGGAAAGGTATAGTCAACCTTTGGAAACTAGGATGTGAAAGCCTTAGTAAGAACCCTAAGGATAAGTCTAAGCATAGAACACAATCTTAGTGTTTTAGAAATGGCCTTGAATAACCTAGGATAAGACCTTAAGCATGAAAATTTTATTCTTGAATTATGTGGTTTCCTATTATAATTAGTGTTGCTCACACTATTCTTCTTGGTTTTAGTCAATGGCTGGAACCCGAAGGAACCGTGTTAATGCGGAATGCGATGGGCAATGCAATGATTGTCCCCCTGAGCAACCAAACGATATGGGAGCTGGAATGCAAAATCTTGTAGCCATTCTCACACAACTTTCTCAAGCTATGAATCATGCAGGATTTCCAAACGAACAAAGGAGGGAGCAACATTCTGTTGAATCCTTCATGAGGCAGCGTCCACCATCTTTCAGCGGGTCTACTGATCCATTAGTTGCTGAACAATGGATTAGTACTACTGAAAATATATTTTCAGTTCTTCAATGTTCTGAGCATGATAAAGTCATCCTAGCAGTGTATCGTTTGGAAGGAGATGCGGATCAATGGTGGAATCTTGTTAAGAATACGAGGCAAAGGGATGAAATTGAGTCTATGGAATGGGACGTTTTCAAGAACTTATTTTTCAATAAGAACTTCCCTCGTATTCTCCGAACAAAGATGGAGAAAGAGTTCCTTGAACTGAAGCAAAGGGATGATGAATCTGTTAGTACCTATGAAGCAAATTTTACAAGACTTGCAAGGTACGCTTCTGGTATTATTATCCAACCTGAGAGTAAGATCGATCGATTCTTTAGTGGCTTAAAACCAAGTCTTCGAAGGGCGTTAGCCATAAGGGACTTCAATAGCTACGAGGAAATCGTTCGATGTGCTCTCAAAGTCGAGATGGAGATTGGAGTAACCCATCAGTCACATGGGTTTGATAAGAAGAGGAAGATGGAATTCAAAGAAAAATCTAAAGAGCACACGGAAAAGAAGATGAACTTTCCCTTATGCTCAAAGTGTGGAAAGAAACATGGAGGGAGTTGTCTTAAAGGGACAAGTAAATGTTTTAAATGTGGAAAGGAAGGTCATCGGGCATTTGAATGCCGTGATAATGGGAAGAAGATGTCTAATGATGCAAACAAAGGAAGGGATACACAGAATGAACCTGCTACACTTCAATGTTTCAAGTGCAAGGAGATGGGGCATTATGCCAATCAATGCCCAAATCCAAGGGTTGATGATGATGGTCGACGTCAACAAACTCTTAAGGCTAAAGACAAAGGAAAGTCACATGCAATTTCTATCAGCGAGGTGGAGTACGATAACGATGTGGTGAAAGGTACACTTACCATCCACTCTAAAGTAGCAAATGTTTTATTTGATTCTGGATCCACCCACTCTTTTATTTCTGAAAAATTTTCTAAGGGTATCACCGTATTACCTCAACAATTAGATGTTGAGTTAGCTGTGACAACACATAATGGCACATCAATCGCATCAGAAGTTTATAATTCTTCTCCGATCGAAGTTTGTGGGAAAGTGCTTCCTGCAAATCTTGTGATCCTTCCTTTAGTGGAATTTGATGTGATTCTTGGCATGGATTGGCTTTCTCTACATGGAGCTCATATCAATTGCCAAAGAAGGGAAGTCACATTTCATATTCCAGATCAATCTACGATCGTCTATCAATGCAAGGATGAACATAACCTTCCAGTGGAAATTCCTTCCATTTTATGGGTCATGATTCCACTAAATGAAGGTTATTTATCTCAAATGGTTGGAGAGAAACTTACGATTAAGAATATGCCCATTGTACGAGAGTTTGATGATGTCTTTCCAGAGGAATTACCAGGTCTTCCACCAAATCGTGAAGTTGAGTTTTCAATAGAACTCGTACCGGGTGCTTTGCCTATTTCAAAGACACCTTATAGAATGGCCCCAATTGAGTTGCAGGAATTGAAGAAGCAACTCCAAGAGAATCTTGATAAGGGATTCATACGCCCTAGTGCGTCACCTTGGGGAGCACCTGTTCTATTTGTTAAGAAGAAATATGGATCAATGAGACTCTGCATTGATTATCGAGAACTTAACAAGATCACTATCAAGAACAAATATCCTCTCCCACGCATTGATGACTTATTTGACCAACTACGCGGAGCTCAATACTTTTCCAAGATTGATCTTCGTTCAGGGTATCATCAATTAAGGGTCAAAAGGGAAGATATACCAAAGACGGCTTTCCGTACAAGGTATGGACACTATGAATTTATAGTGATGCCATTTGGTCTTACTAATGCCCCTTCTATCTTCATGGATCTAATGAATAGAGTCTTTAGAGACTATCTTGATCAATTTGTGGTAGTCTTTATAGATGATATTCTTGTCTATTCAAAGAGCAAGGAAGAGCATGAAGATCACTTGAGAATTATATTGAAGACCCTGAGAAAGGAGAAGCTTTATGCCAAATTTACCAAGTGTGAATTTTGGCTTCAAAAAGTTGCATTTTTGGGTCATATAATCTCAAAAGAGGGGATATCTGTGGATCCAGCAAAAACAGAGGTTATCGAAAGATGGTCAAGACCAACAACAGTAACTGAGATCCGAAGTTTTCTTGGTTTGGCTGGATATTATCGACGTTTTGTAAAATATTTTTCACGATTATCTAATCCAATCACCAAGTTGACTCGGAAGGGAGTTAAGTTTGTCTGGACAGAGGAATGTGAAGAGAATTTCAAGGAGTTGAAAAGAAGGTTATCCAGTGCACCTGTGCTCACACTGCCTTGTAGTGGAGAAAGGTTTGTGATCTACAGTGATGCATCCAAGAAGGGATTGGGGTGTGTTCTTATGCAAAATGATATGGTGATAGCTTATGCCTCACGACAGTTGAAAATCCATGAGCAAAATTACCCACCACATGATTTGGAGTTGGCTGCGGTAATCTTTGCATTAAAGATTTGGAGGCATTACCTTTATGGTGAAAGGTGTGATATTTATACTGATCATAAAAGTTTAAAGTATATTTTCACACAAAAGGAGTTGAATATGCATCAAAGAAGATGGTTGGAGCTGATTAAGGATTATGACTGCTCAATCCATTACCACCCTGGGAAAGCAAACAAGGTGGCCGATGCATTAAGTCGACAAGACCATGCTAGTTTATCCATGATGAGGATCACAAAAGATCCAATATTTATGGATTTACGAAGGATGGATCTTGGAATTATAATGGAAGGGGAAAAATCTTATCTTTCTCAAATGAATGTTCAACCATCTATACATGTGAAGATTAAAGAGGCACAGAAAGAAGATGTCGAGTTACAAAAGAAGGTGAGAAATGTTCCTGAATTCAACCTTGATTGTGATGGGATAATAAAGTTCAGGAATCGGGTTTGTGTTCCTCCCATCCCCGAATTAAAGAAAGAGCTGCTGGATGAGGCTCATAGTTCTTCATTCTCTATTCATCCTGGAAGCACGAAGATGTATAGGGACCTGAAAGAGTACTTCTGGTGGGATGGCATGAAAAGAGATGTTGCTGAATATGTCTCTCGATGCTTGGTTTGTCAACAAGTTAAAGCTGAGAGACAGAAGTCTAAGGGGATGTTACAACCATTACCCATACCCGAATGGAAATGGGAAAACATCACTACGGACTTTGTCACAGGACTTCCTAAAACATCCAAAGGCAATAATGCTATCTGGGTCATAGTTGATCGTCTTACAAAGTCTGCACACTTCATTGCTATTAGAGAGGATTTCTCTCTAGATCAGCTTTCCAGGATATATGTAAAGGAAGTGGTAAGATTGCATGGAGTACCACTTTCTATTATATCTGATCGAGATCCGAGATTTACCTCAAAGTTCTGGCGAAGTCTTCAGCATACTCTGGATACAGAGTTGAGTTTCAGCACTGCTTATCATCCCCAGACAGACGGTCAGTCTGAGAGAACAATTCAAACCCTAGAAGATATGTTGAGAGCTTGCTCTATGGATTTCAAAGGAGGTTGGGATCAACACCTACCTTTGGTGGAATTTTCTTATAATAATAGCTTTCACTCCAGTATTCAGATGGCTCCTTATGAAGCTCTCTATGGAAAGAAATGCAGGACTCCAACTTGCTGGGATGAAGTTGGGGAAAGAAAGCTATTAGGACCTGATCTCGTTGATGAAATGGCAGAAAAGGTCAGATCTATTCAACAACACATAAGAGCAGCTCAGAGTCGACAGAAAAGTTATGCCGACAACCGAATAAAAGACCTAGAGTTTGAAGTGGGCGATAAAGTGTTCTTACGAATATCTCCCTGGAAGAGGGTTATGAGATTTGGAAAGAAGGGGAAGTTGAGCCCTAGATATATCGGTCCTTTTGAAATACTGGATCGTGTTGGGAAGGTAGCTTACCGATTGGCGCTTCCACCGAATCTCTCTCAAGTTCACGATGTGTTCCACGTATCTCTCCTGAGAAAGTACATACCAGATCCTTCACATGTACTCAGCTCAGAAGTTGTACCGCTGGAGCAAGATCTTTCTTATGAAGAACAGCCGATAGAGATTCTGGATCGTAGCAAAAAAGTCCTACGAAACAAGACCACTCGCTTGGTGAAAGTTTTATGGAGGAACCACCAACTTGAAGAAGCTACATGGGAGCTTGAGGATATGATGAGGGAGAAGTATCCTCATTTGTTTGTTACAAAGTGACGAATTTCGAGGGCGAAATTCTTTTTAAGGGGGGTAGAATGTAACACCCGAGATTTTTATGAGTAATATTTTGTTTTTAAATCATCAAAGGAATCTTTTTCTACACAACACTTGCTTGGCTTGCTTTACACGCAATCGCGACCTTCCTCGATAGCTTGCGTCGTACGCAATACCGAGTTTCACTAAACAACAATATGCTATTAAAACTAGCCGTTATGAATAGTAATAACCACTTTTTGAAAATTTATAAATTTTATTTTTCAAAATGGACTTCATTTTTGGACTCAGAATATCGAAATTAGCCTAGGGTGAAATTTTGGTATTTTTCTGAAAACTTTCAATTTTGATGAATAGTGAAACCACTAAGTGGTAGGTTAAAAAAACTGAATTTTGCATAAAACTTAATTTTACCGCTTCTGTGAATGGAATTTCGAAAATCCGAGAGACATGGTTAATATCAAGGACTAAAATGTGGTTCAATGAGATGAAAATAATTTTTTGGTGAATAGTAACTTTTTACTTTTTTACCGCGGTTAATAGTAAATAGGGTAACTAAGGGTAAATATGATATTAATATTACCCTAACACATGTCATAATTCTATTGGACAAGTGTAATTCGACCAAAAACAAACTTAGGAATAAAATATGACCATTTAGGCCCACTTGGATTAGATTAGGACATTTATTATTAATTTATTTAAAGAAGGGTTAAAATAGTTAAAATCAAAGTTTAATAAGTAAATCATTTTTAATATGGGGTTATACATAAGATAAATTCGACTATAAATATTAATTAGAAAGCTAAAAAGATTTCCTACATAATGGTATTTTATTTGTAATTTTTAGACATTAAATAATTTAATTTATTTATGACACAATGATGATGCAGTAATTATCTTATTAATGAAATATTGACATAATTGATAATATAAATACCAAAATAAATGTAATTTAATACTTTTTATGAATTCCACTAATTTTCTAGGTTACTATGATATATTAGTGTTGATTTAATCAACTTGGTTCGAACATATAATTCTGTTATGACTTTCACAAAAATCATATATCAAATAGTGTCAAAATTGACACAAAATAGTTTTTAAATCAAATATTATATTATTAATTGTTATTTTATTCCTAAAAATCTATGGTTCGGCCAAATGACTTAGATAAGGATATATATATTAATAATAAACAATTTGGGGTTCGTTTGGCATGTTATAGTAAGTGTATTAACCATATAGTGAAAGAAAACAAAAAGACATGGTAAAAGTTAAATTATTTAACTTAGAGGTAAATCTAATTGATAAGGTTAAAATAATACCCTAAACTTGTCTAAATACTATTGGTTGATAGGATTTCGATCCCTCCCCACCTTATCTTCGAAATAAGACCCTTTGGAACCATTATAAACCGATTTTTACTTTAATATAAAATAATATTTTGAGATATTCCTAAGGTGCCCCTCTCCTCCCTTATAAAAGGGCACCTCCTCCCCCTCCTCCTCACACCAAATTGAGCACTCAAGCTCGGCCAACCCCTGCCATTTTCTCCTCTCCACTTCCCTAGAATAATCCTAGAGGTCCTGGTCTTCTCCAAAGACCAATCTTAGTTCCTTAAGTGGAGGATTCAAAGAGGCGTTCCAAAGAAGAGGAGCTTCGGACACGTACAAAGCAAATCGGACCTAAGGTAAGGGAAATATCACAATCTCATTTTTATCCGAGATTGTTTATTCGTAAGTATTTACTGGGGTCTATTTTATCATCCACATCCATGTTCCCTCAATATGTAATATTGTTTCCATCCACTTGAAATAGTTTAAATCCAATTTTACCCTTAGGTGAGTTTTTGGTAAAGAATATGAAAGGAATCTTTTGTCGTTTTTCCGTACGAGGTACTTTTTGACTTTTCCGACAAAAGTACGAAGAATGTTTTTTTTTAACTTATACGGCATGAATGGATTTTTAAAACATTACTTCAAAGAAGCTTCCTTTACAAGTTTTCAAGTTTATTTTTAATCAAATTCTTTTATTTTAAAGTTGTATGACATGTTATGAAAGGAAAAATGTTTTTGAAGAAGAAAGGATATTTTCCTCAAGAATTCAATTCAAGTGTTTTATCAAAATTATTTTCAATCTAAGATAATAAAGGGTTCTGTTTCTATCCATATTTTTACATTGGTTTGACTATGTTGTGATGGAATTATGTTTATGAATTCCTTTATCATATATGAATTGATTTATGATGTCATGATGTTTCAAGAATCCCATTTTTGTTATATGTGTTATGCGATGATGCATGTTTTATGATTATGTGGCACACATAAGAAAGGATTCATTATAAGATGGGTGGGACCTATATCTCCCTCCAATGCATTGGGTAATGATTTTATATCTCATGAGATAGACATGGCTGGAACGGAAGGTTATTTCGGTTCAGTGATACAGGACTGAAACGAGGAGTGAACTCGGTTCAGAAAGGGACTTTGTCCACTAAGATAGTCTTGGCAATGAGTCATGACTAACAAGAAATGATTTTACATGATTATGTGTGCATGCCACAAAGTTTCAAGTTTTATGTTATGATTATGGGGATCTCATTTTCACTTCTATGTTTTATTCCATGTTAAGATATTATGATCTCTTTTGCAGGTTTTGATAAAGATATGATATGATTTTTATTTCCTTTATTTGCCCTTGCTGAGCATTTGAGCTCACCCTTTTATGTTTTCTTTTCCCCAGGTCAGGAAGATGGATATTAAGTAGAATATACTAAAAGGGACCCTAGATATGATGAAATAAATGGGAGACACTGTAGAAGATTTATGAACCAGTTGTTTATGTTTCCCAGTTTCTAAAGACACTATACCTATACGGTCCTTTGTGGTTTTGTCATATGTTGTAATAAGTGTGCTTCAATTTTGAAGTATTAACAATGTATGTAAAGTATGGGTCGTTATACTCGTTGGGAGATTTCTCCCAATAATCCTCCTCTCAAATCACCCAAGTGAAAGGTTGTGCCAAATAATAGATTATAGTCTCTATTATTTCGTTGGTAAGAATTCAAAAAGAATGAATTAATTACTTGTCTCCCCTTAATTAATTCACAAGCATTAGAACAATTAAAAATAGGGTAGTTGGATCCATTAAATAAGTGGGGTGTGGAGAGACTCTTCCTCATTAATGAGGGGAGTTGAGAGGTCAAGAGGATCTCCCTCATTAATGAGGGAGAGTTGAGAGGTTTTCCTCTCCTCCTATTAATAGGGGGGTTAAGCCCCGTGTGGTGCCCACATCGTAACCTCTCACGGGAGGCTATATTCGGGTGGGCCCCACCACCATAAACTCTCGTGGGAGGTTAAGGTGTGGTGGTCCCACCTCCAACTTCTATGAGGAGGTTTTAACCACTAAACACCCACATGGTGGGTCAAATAAAAATAAAGTGATGCTCACTTTATTTTATTACTTTCCATGAAATCCCAAAAACTATCTTCCATTCTCGACTCACTATCGTCGAATTTAAAGTCTTCTTAAGAGAATACCGACACTGTGAGTTCAACAGTGCCCTCAGATTTCAATTCCGAGCACCGGTTCAAAAGTTTTAAAAACCCGCTTGTACGTTTATTGAACGTACCCGAACAAAACTTCAGAAATTGATTCTAGGCACACTGTGTTGGGCGGAGAAAGAAGGAAGTGATGGCAAGAGGGGGGGTGAATTGCCTTTTAAAAAATGATTAACAAATTAAAAATCAAAGTAAAGATGCAGCGGAAATAAAAGAGGCAAGACACGCAATTGATAACGGAGTTCGGCCTAAAACCCGGCCTACGTCTCCGCTCCCAACTCAACCGTTGAGATATTTACTACCGCTTGCTTTTCAATGGTTTTAGCAAGAAACCCACTAGACTTTAAGGTTAGTCTAGGACCTATTACAGCTTGCTTTTAGTGGTTATGCAAGAACCCACTTGCTTTCAATGGTTGAGCAAGAACCCACTAGCCTTCTTATAGGTGAAGGCTAGCTCACCTTTGATTCAAGCCTTTTGAAAGGTAAGGCTTGACTAACCTCTTCACACCTTGAAGGTGGTGTGAGAACCCAAAAAGAGAGGATGAGAGAAAGAGGTGGGGTTTGTAGGTACAAACCCAATTTGATGCTCAAAATAAATAAAACAATGAAAAACCGTATTTGGAGAAGCCTTGGGCGCCAATGGATGATTGGAGTTGAAGACGTTCACTCCCAAGCTTCTTTGGTGATGCTCCTTGGATGTGGAATTGAGTTGGAGCGATTGGGGTTCCTTGGAGGAAGTCCGCCGGAGGTTCGCCAAATGATGAGAAATGTGTCCGTTGGCTTCACAATTGTTCCGACGTTAATCCTTGGGCTTCCGGGGGTTCCTAGTCCTTTATTTATAGAGGGGGAACCCTCAAATGGCCGTTAGAGGCCTTTGGAGCCATTGGAGAGGCTTTCGGAGCCGTTGGAGGCCAAGTAGACAGGCTGGTCAAAAGCCCAACGGCTAGTTTGACTGCCTCCACCGGCTGACCGGTACAGGGCCACCGGTTGGCTGGTGTGTGAAAAATGTAGGAGGGATCGGGCTCAGGCTCCACCGGCTGGCCGGTGAGGTGGCCACCGGTTGGCCGGTGCTGAGGCAGTAGCAAATACTGTGCTGGCTGGGTGCCACCGGCTGGCCGGTGCTGAGGCCACCGGTTGGCCGGTGTGGAGGCAGTGGCTGGACTCTCGGTCTGGGCTCTACCGGCTGGCCGGTGCTGAGGCCACCGGTTGGCCGGTGCTCTGGATAGTGGAGAGCCTTTCTGTCAAAGGTCCATCGGCTGGCCGGTGTCATGCCACCGGTTGGCCGGTGGACTGAAAACAGTCCGGGGGGGGGGGGGTGAATTGCCTTTTAAAAAATGATTAACAAATTAAAAATCAAAGTAAAGATGCAGCAGAAATAAAAGAGGCAAGACACGCAATTGATAACGGAGTTCGGCCTAAAACCCGGCCTACGTCTCCGCTCCCAACTCAACCGTTGAGAGATTTACTACCGCTTGCTTTTCAATGGTTTTAGCAAGAAACCCACTAGACTTTAAGGTTAGTCTAGGACCTATTACAGCTTCCTTTTAGTGGTTATGCAAGAACCCACTTGCTTTCAATGGTTGAGCAAGAACCCACTAGCCTTCTTACAGGTGAAGGCTAGCTCACCTTTGATTCAAGCCTTTTGAAAGGTAAGGCTTGACTAACCTCTTCACACCTTGAAGGTGGTGTGAGAACCCAAAAAGAGAGGATGAGAGAAAGAGGTGGGGTTTGTAGGTACAAACCCAATTTGATGCTCAAAATAAATAAAACAATGAAAAACCGTATTTGGAGAAGCCTTGGGCGCCAATGGATGATTGGAGTTGAAGACGTGCACTCCCAAGCTTCTTTGGTGATGCTCCTTGGATGTGGAATTGAGTTGGAGCGATTGGGGTTCCTTGGAGGAAGTCCGCCGGAGGTTCGCCAAATGATGAGAAATGTGTCCGTTGGCTTCACAATTGTTCAGACGTTAATCCTTGGGCTTCCGGGGGTTCCTAGTCCTTTATTTATAGAGGGGGAACCCTCAAATGGCCGTTAGAGGCCTTTGGAGCCGTTGGAGAGGCTTTCGGAGCCGTTGGAGGCCAAGTGGACAGGCTGGTCAAAAGCCCAACGGCTAGTTTGACTGCCTCCACCGGCTGACCGGTACAGGGCCACCGGTTGGCCGGTGTGTGCAAAATGGAGGAGGGCTCGGGCTCAGGCTCCACCGGCTGGCCGGTGAGGTGGCCACCGGTTGGCCGGTGCTGAGGCAGTAGCAAATACTGTGCTGGCTGGGTGCCACCGGCTGGCCGGTGCTGAGGCCACCGGTTGGCCGGTGTGGAGGCAGTGGCTGGACTCTCGGTCTGGGCTCTACCGGCTGGCCGGTGCTAAGGCCACCGGTTGGCCGGTGCTCTGGACAGTGGAGAGCCTTTCTGTCAAAGGTCTATCGGTTGGCCGGTGTCATGCCACCGGTTGGCCGGTGGACTGAAAACAGTCCAAGTGACTACTTTGCCACTTCTTGCTCCTGAAATCATGCCTAACAACACAAACACTTGAAAACAAGATTAGATAAATAAGAGGGTGATTGTGATCATGAAAATTAAACCACGAGGGGTTTGAGAGGTACAACACACTGGGCCTCATAATCATGCGCTGTTAATTTTCGTGGACTCGTAAAATTCCAATGTATTTAAGAAAAACAATTTCCACAAAATTTCTTTGTCTTTACACCTATCCTCAAGAAGACTCCTTATGAGTTATGGAACAATATAAAACCCAAAGTTAGTTATTTACAAGTTTTTGGTTTCAAAGTATATTTTCTTAATACAAAGGATAATATTTATAAATTTTCTTCCGAGAGTGATGAAGTAATATTCTTAGGTTACTCAACCTCTAGTAAAGCCTATCGAGTCTTTAATAAAATAACCAAGTGTGTGAAAGAATATGTGCATATCAAATTTGATGAAACCGATCCACATGAACCTAAGATCTCTCTAGACAACCTTGAAGATGATATATCAAATCTAGAAATAAATTCAAAATCATCTAATACTTATGTCAAGGAATCTGTGAAATAAAACAATTATTTAAATTCTTCACAATTGAAACACAATGAACCCAAACCTATAGACGAACCGAAAATAACTAGCCCTACCTTTCCTATACTGACTAGAACTCTCAAGAACCATCCTCTAGATTTTTTTGTTGGAGACTTAGATAAAGAAACACAAACTAGAGATTCTCTTAGAAATCAGGTTGAACATCAAGATTTATTGTCATATATTGAATCTAAAATCATCAATGATGAAATTAAAGACGAATTTTGGGTGATGGATATGCAAGAATAACTTAATCAATTTGAAATAAATAATGTTTGGAAACTTGTGGATTGACCCAAATACACCTTGAACATAAGAACTAAGTGGGTGTTTAGAAATAAATTATATGAAGCTAGTAATATTGTTAGAAACAAATCTAGATTAGTTTCACAAGGTTATATTCAAGAGGAAGGCATTGACTACGAAGAAAATTTTGAACCTATTGCTAGACTTGAATCCATCAGAATCCTGCTTGCTTATGATGCCCATATTATTTTCAAACTTTATCAAATGAATGTTAAAATTGAATTCCTAAATGGATATATAGTTGAGGATGTTTTTTTTGAACAACCCCCAAGTTTTACAAACCCTAATTTTCGAAATAATGTTTTCAAATTGAAAAAATATTTATATGGTTTAAAACATGCTCCAAGATCTTAGTGTGACAGATTAATTAATTTTCTTATTTCAAAAGTTTTTACAAAATGAATAGCTGATCCTACTCTTTTTATAAATAGAATTTATAAAGATGTTTTAGTAGTCAAAATATATGTTGATGATATTATTTTTGGATCTTCAAAAAATTCTTTATGTATTGAATTTTCTAAAATAATGAAGATGAATTTGAAATGATTTTAATGGGTGAACTCAAATTATTTATTGGATTTAAAAATTTTTAAAATAAAGAAGGCATCACTTTAAATCAAAGTAAGTATACAAAATAAATTTTAAAAATATTTGGATTTGATATCATTAAAAGAAGTGACACTCCCATTAGTACTACTTGTAAATTGGATCTTTATGAAGATAATAAATCTGTTGATCAAACCAATTATAGTGGAATGATTGGAAGATTGCTCTACATGACTGATAGTAGGACATATATAATGTTTATTGTGTGTATGTGTGAAAATTTTCAAGATAATCCCAAAGAATATCACTTGAATTCTGTTAAAATAATTTTCAAATACCTTAAATATATTATCAATTTAGGCTAGTTTTACCCGAAAGAAAAATCATTTGATATAGTGAGTTATTCTGATGCTGATTTTAGTGGATGAAAGTTAGATAGAAAGAGAACCTCTAGGAAATTCCAATTTTTGGGAAAATATTTGGTTTCATGGTGTAGTAAGAAAAAAAATTCGGTTTCATTATCTAATTCCAAAGTTGAATATATAGCTACTGGTAGCTACTGTGCTCCAATTTTTTGGATTAAACACACTCTTCTAGACTATGGATATCAATTTAGACATTTACCTATAAAATGTGAAAACACAAGTGATATTAAAATTTATAAGAACCCAGTTTCTCACTCTTGATAAAAACATATTGATGTAATACATCACTTTTTGAGAGATCATTATCAAAATTTTGATATTAATTTAGAATTTATTGGAACTGAATATCAGCTTGCTGATATATTCACTAATCCATTGAACTATGAAAGAATATATTACATTAGACATGAGTTAGGAATGATCAACTAGTAAGACCCTATGTTTTACTTTCCTTTAATCTTTTTTTGTGATGTTGTCATGATAACACCATTGCCATGCCAACACCATTTTCATGCCAAAAACATTTTCATGCCGACACTATTCTCATGCTAACACCGTTGTCATGCCAACAACATTATTGTTTTACAAAGTCTGTCTTTCTAACACCGATGACTCATCACTTTTATACGTTTTATGTTTTTATCAAAATGAAACTGTTTCATTAATTGCAGTGAACCCGGTTCACGATTTTAAGATTGTAAAATATTAAAATCCCTAAATGATATAAATTTGAATTGATCCACTCTACTCCCTTTACTGCTACTCTCTCTCTTCCGCATTTTTCTTTCTATACTCCCAAACTTTCACCTTCTAACGTCCACAATAAACTGATCGTAATGGAATGAGTAAAGCGATCTCTGGAAGATGGTGAGTCTCGTGCATCCATGAAACAAAAATGGGAATCAAGAAAATCATCAGGTCCTATGAATTCTATTCTAGTAAACCGTGTTGTAACTTTGGAGAAAGAAGTTTTGGTGGAATTGATCTTGGAGAGAAAATATTTTTTGTTTAAAGTGCTGAAAGATCAAGGAGGGATTGAATGGTTCAAAAATAATGATAGAGTATTTTATCCGAAGATGTTTTATAAGTTTTATATGAATATGGAACTTTTGATGGAAGAAAGTGATGTTACATGGGTGAAGTAGACTATGAAAGGGAAGAGAATATCATTCTCTTCAAGGCATTGGGATGAATGTCTTAAGGTACCTCATGAATAAAGGTTTTATGATTAACAAGGTACTTTTCATCCTAAAAGTAAATTCTTCTATTATGAGACTGCTCTAAAAGAGCTAACTGGAAATGAAGAGCACATTAGACCCATCGCCTTAGAATTTAATGGTGAATACCGAATTATTTTCAAGTTTATTCAACATTATATTTGTACCAAGAAAGGGTACTTTTCTCCTCTTAAGTATCAATATGTATACTTGGTTTATTTTCTTCAAAAAGGTGTTAAATGGAATCTATGTAGATATCTAATGGTTCACATCAATAAGATGATACAACCTGAATGTAAGTCAAATTATCTCTTTTATTCAAGAATGATTTCAGCTATGATGAAGGAGAAATGCTGTGTAAATGAAGCTGAGAATGTGGCTGTTAGTGAATGCAGTGGAATCTGCTTAAGCTCTGACATCTGTAAAAGAATAAATATAAATTGGAACCCTTGGAGGAAATAATAGGTTGGTGATGAAGACATATTGTATAAGAAGTTCAATCCCATAGACCATCCAGTTAGACCAAGGGATCTAGTGGATCCTGGTCTTGGTCTAGATGAACAAGTAACCTATTATTCAGATGAGGAAGAGGAGCCTACTACCCCTATTAGAGATGCGGGATCACCAGTTGATGATCGAAGTGACCTAGACACTACTGAACCATCAAAAAGAGTCTCTATTGGACTTGCAAGTCCACCTATGGATTTACCCTCTCATGAAACTATTCTCAAATCTTCTAGTAGTGAAGAAACCGAATTTGAAGGAAATTTAGAGTGTGTCAGTGAATCCAATGAAGAAGAAAATTAAGAAGAAAATGAATAGGAAGAAGCTGGTAGTGGTGAAAATGGTTCAGAATCAGGAAGGGAAGAAGAAGATGAGCAAGTCAAAGATGAGAAAAATGAAGATAGTAATAATGAAGAAAGTAGTGAAAGTGAAAGTGAAAGTGATAGTGAATATGGTCACCCTGATGAAAATCCAGATGATGTGAGTATGGAATTTGTTGAAGATAATATTGGTCTCTGTTGAGGGTGTTGTTCAAGAAGAAAATGTTTCTCCAAATGAACCTGTTTCTCAAGTTGTTTATATTAGGAAAAGAACTCTACTTAAATAAAAGAAACCTATCTAGGAAACCTTCACTGAGGGGGATAAATATGTCAAAATATATGTCACTAAGGAGGAGAAATCTGCTAAAAGAGTTGAAATTGAGGGGGAGCCTCAAGGACCAGTTGCTAAAGATGATGAAGAACATCAAACAGGAAGAGTAACGCTTGATACTATTTCTCCTTTGGATTATGATATTCTTGATTAATGTATAAGGAATCCTAGTTATGTATCCTTGGGATTGGATTATGAAAATTCCGATGATGAAATTATTTCCCTTGATACAAAGGAACCAGTGGATGAGACCACTTCTAGTGACTATGTAACTAAATCCGATTTTGAAAAATTTAAGGAAGAGATATGTTCCTCCATAAGACACTCAATGAAATATCAAATGAAGTATGAGATTGATGAATCCAAGAGATAAAATACTGAGCTGACTAAGAATTTAAAAGCAATCAGATATGTGGTTGATGGTGTAAAGCACGCTAGTGCTTCTAGTTCTTATCCTGTCTCAAATAGTTTTGTCTCATGATGATGTTGCTTCTATTTAAAATATGGTGATAAAAGAGATTTAGCCAAATCTAATCAAAACTATAGAGACAATTTTAATAATAAATACCAAGATCAGAAATGATATAAATAAGTTGACAGCTGGGATCAATGCCTTGAACATAGATTATATTAATACAATGTAAACTATCATGAAAGGTCTTGAGAACCTTGTTTCTAATTTTAAATCTCTTGAGTTTGCCAAGATGAGAAAAGAAGTTCAGGATATCACCTCCTCTACTCTAGCTTCAAGTTCTACTCTACCTACTCAACCCTCACAATCTAAATATCTTGATATTTTTATTTCAGTGTTAAAATAGGATCTACAAGTTTTAACTAGAAGTATAGCCAAAGTTGAGGATAATTTAGATAAATTGCATGATCATGTGAAGTATTATACAAGGAGTGATTTACAGACTCAGGAAGAGTTGAACAAGAGGATTAATGAGTTTTTGTCCAAACCCATCACAAAGCACAAAATGAAAAGTCTGTTTAAGTATTTGGCCACAACTCATACTCTTCCTCCAGTGACAATGGCCTTTAAGGATCAGATTCAGAAACTCAGAGAATTTACTTCTTTTTTAGATAAGTTTATAAAAAAAGAATGATTTTGAAAAATATATGAAATATGGTGTAGAGATCACTGAAGAATTCATCAATTTGTTGAAACTGTATCTTCATGTCCAAAGTGAAGCCATTGTGGTACCTCCTACCGAAACACTTGGACCTTCTAGTTCTGTTCCTACTCAACCTAAAATGTCAGTTTCTCTGGACTTATCTCACATCACACCAGTCATCACGGAAACTATTTAATCTCAAGTTCTTTCTCAACACAGACCTACCCTTGCTTCTAAAGTCCCTGAAAGAGTGCCTCTGCCTCCTCTCAAAATCAGTTTAGACTCTCATGCTCCTCAGCATAACCCTCCTGATAAACCTTCTATTGATCCTTCTGATAAGGGGAAGAAACCCCTTGATCCCAAATCTTGAATCTATCCTATAATGTGGACTGATTTTAATATGATAGGGATGAGTCATTTTGTATTTGCTTTTTTGGTGTAATTAGTTTATGAATGCTAATTTATTGTTTCTACTTTCCTGTTTTTCTTGTTCTTTTCTCCTATAAATTTTTGCTAATCCCAAAAGGGGGAGAAATTTTATTAATCCTTATTAACAGTGAGATACCTTTATGAGATTCAATAATGCCATGATTTGTGATTATCAAAAAGCGAGAGATTTTTGTCCCATAGATGCTGTTGGCCACTATCTCTAACTATAAAGGTTTTAATTATCACAAATCGTGTCATATATTAACATATATCTTATTTTATGTTAGATCCTATATTATGACAAAACATTATCTTGAATATAAGATCATTTCATTCATATAACTATTTACATGTTCTTATGTTTAAACAAGATTTTAATTGATTATATATGTGTAATTATGAGGATTAATAGTTTTAACTTTATTGAATTACGAGACAGGCAGAACATCTAAAATTTTCTAAGTATGAGCCACTGACACCGACAGGAAGATGAATCACTATCAGAAATTTTTCTTATTGACAGATAGATCAAACATGTATATTTTATAAGTATGTGAAGCTGACAACATTGGAAGACTCACTGTTGTACTTGACACCGAAAGAAAAAATACTCACAGTTGGACATGACACCGATAGACAAAAGACTCACCATTTCACATGCTACCGACACAAATGAACTACTATTACTTCAAGTGACATACCGTTGCATGATGCTACCGATTCAAGGACTCACCATCAGTTAAAATGAGTCACCATTGGCTCAACTATATCACCAAAAAAAGGAAGGACTCCCCATTGATATGAGTCACCATTAGTTCATCTGTCTCATTGATGAAAGGAGAAAGTGACACCCAGAGTCACCTATGCTGACTAACCGATGATGAAAGAATGATGCCAATGAGACACCGATACTTATGAATCATCGATAGTCATAAAATATATTTTTAATTTATTAATTAAAATTTATATCTAAGGGTTATATTTAGAAAAATTAATGTTTCTGATATTATTTAATGTTATCTGTCGGAGACAGTATGTGGTACGATGATCTGATGCCCGTGGAATGTACATGCTATCTGTCGGCCCTTGAAAATAAAAAGGATTTTAAGAAGAAAGAAGATAGATAGAATATGAAGAGTTGAGTGTGGTCACGCATGCTTGAAAGGGAGACATAATAAAGAACATAATCTCTCATACAACTAATATGATATCAAGAATATAAGAACATGAGGAAATATCAATCAATCCGAACACTGAATCGACAACTCACTTTAGCATCTCAAGAATAAGAAGAACATACCTGCACACCTATACCTGTAGCTCAAAGCCAGACTACGATACTCTGTTTTGGATCTTAATTTCAGAATAGGACTAAAACTTCATTTTCACTACATCAAACGAGTCCAGATATTCACTGCATAACACACAGAGACTTCTAAACCTTATTCTACATCTTTAGATCTGTTTTTTTCTTTTGTTTACATTTTTGATTAGTGTGTGTATCTGTAACACCCTAGGTAAATAAAGAATATGAAATTTTTATATTTATCCATATTTGTGAATAAAATATTAATATTACTTTAAAGGGAACTCTATTCTTGATGGCTTACCCAATACGCAACACCGAGTTCCTTTGAAATCTTACGTTGCACTCTAATAATAAAATAATTTTATTTTAAATGGTAGTTAACACCTAGATGTTGTAATGATGGGAATGGACAGAACTAACTACAAAATGATTATATATGTTTGTCAAATATTTTTACTTTTTACAATAAATTTTAGAGGATTAAAAATGCAAATGAATCCAATTTTAAGCATAAATCTTCTAATATTCTTTAAAAGGTCGATTAACCGCCTTTTGATGGAGAACCCTTTTTAAATATACTTTTGACAATTTTATATGTTTTATTTGAAAAAATAAAATTCTTCTTTAGAATCGGGACATCAAAATTTACTTTGTGTAAATTTTTGGTATTTTTCCGATAAAGTTCATTTTTTAATGAATAGTGAAAAATGTTATATTTTAATTCAAAACCTCTTTTTAATCTAATTTATTTATATGATTAGATTATCTTTTGAATTGGTTTTAAAGTGAAATTAGAATATATTTTTACCATTTAATCCAATAGTGGTCATTGGAATTAATTTCATTTTGAAATTGGACTTAAACTAGTGTCAATCTTTTGATATATATTGTTTCATAAAAACACGCTATTTGTTCTGACAGTGGGAATTAATTATTAAATTAATTAATGTAACTTATATGTTTTTAATTTTTTGTAATAGACATCATTTTTGAATTCGGATTATCAAATATATCTTAGGGTGGATTTTTGATATTTTTTTAAAAAACTTCAATTTTTGATGAATAGTGAAACCACTAAGTGGTACTTAAAAAAAACTGGTTTTTCGTTTAAATGAAATTTTACCACCTCTGTGTTTTGAATTTAAAAAATCTGACATACATGGTTTTCATTATTAAGTAAAATGTTGTTCAATGGAATTAAAATAATTTTTTGGGGAATAGTAACTTTTAAGTTTTTAATCGCGATTAGAGATAATTAGTGTAGTTTAAGGTAAAAATAATGTTTTAATAATATGAAATGACCTTGAAACATGTACTACCCTTATTGTATGTGTCATGGACGACCAAGAAAATCCATGGGTCAACTTGGGGACCCCATGAAGCCACTTTGGTAGGAAAATGACATTAATACCTTTTTATTTAAAGTTAAAATTAAAATGTCCCAAACATGTGTTGTTTTACTAAAACAATTTTTAAATAGGGTTATTCAAGTCATATTTTTTACTATAAATATTAATTAGAAATCGGAAAATATTTCCTAAATCATGATATTTTTTTTATAATTTTTAGACATTAAATAAATTAAATTATTTATGACACCATGATGATGCAGCGATTACCTCATTATTTAACGATTTAAATAAAATGAAATGATAATGTAAAATATAAGAATTATACTTGTCAAAAACCTTTTGTATGGATGGATTTAGATCTCTTATCACCTTATACTATAAATATATAATTTTGAGACCTTTAAAATCCGAAAATCATTTTATAATAAAGTAAAAGTTTATAACTTTCCAAGAGTGCCCCTCCTCTCCTCTTATAAAAGGCCCCCACCTTTACCACCTTACCCACACCTATCAAGCCTTTGGCTCGGAAAAAACCTGCCCATTTTGTCTCTAAACATCCCTATATTACTCCTAGAAGCCTCACTTTTGGCATAATTCATTCCAAGGAAGCCTTTGAGGTCAAATAAAAAAGAGTTACCCGATTTAAAGGTAAAGTCTTCCCTAGTGTTCTTTTGTTTTATTTTGCTTCTCCAACTCCCTAAACTATTTTTATTTATTTATTTTGTAACAACAACAGTATCTTCAATATACAAGGATGTTTTTATGAGAAGTATTAGAGCTACACTAACACAAACCTCCGTCTAATGGTTAAAGAACATACTGTTTCCGTGGATGACGAATTACTGCCTCACGAAACGATGATTGTTCTATCTTCTCATACCACCTCTCATGGTGACCATTATGATGGAAATATATTTATTTATGATATATATTATATTCATTTACTCTATATTCTTATTTATTTTATAATTAATATATACCTTTATTCTTTTCATGTTGTGCAAATGCGATAATTTCATTTGAGGAATTATGGACTACCGCCCCCTCAAGTGATGTGACTCGTTCATGCAATACATGGAATGTATAAAGAATGAAATTGATGAACTTATGTGATATATATAACATATATATTATACTGTAATTATAATATATATATATCTCGCATCTAGTTTTAATTCCATTAATGTGCCAAAGAAATGAAAGTAGCGTTCATGCGTACATACGGCTTACCGTCTCCATGAACGGTACATTTCATTTCTTATCTCCAAATGTTATGTACTATTATAATTACATATATATAATGGATATATATGTCATATATTACATATAAATGATGGATATAATTATGGAATTATAATATATATACCTCTCATTTAGTTTTTATTCCATTAATATGACAAAAAAAATGAAAGTAGCATTCATGCGTACGTACGGCCTACCGTCTCCATGAACGGTGCTTTTCATTTTTTTATCTAAAAATGTTATGGAATAGTATAAAATGAATATTTAATGGATATATATGATATTTTAATCATTAATACTATTCTGTAAATTATTTAATACATGAGCAATCATTTTCAAACAAGTTCATTTTTGACTCATGTACCAAACATCGACAAAAACGTCTGATATGAACTCACATTATTAACAAATTATTATAACATTATAATATGTGATATGAACTGAATAAAAATATTTAAAATAGGTCCTTAAGAAATTATAAATTGACCAAAGTTTTTTATTCAGGCATATAAAGAAACAAACAAGACAAGTCGGACTTGAGGTAAGGGATCCAACCTCTCTCTTTCTTTTTAAGTACTCTCTTTTATGTAATTTCTTTTAAGCTCATATTTATTATGTTTGGGGATGTTATTTTATATTCCTAATACTGTAATTTTTATTTTAATATTATGATATACCCTATTTGATCTCATAAATCCTTTTTTGGAAGTTTTAAGTGGCACCGTTAGGCTGCCGAGTTTTTGTAAGGGATTTTTCATCTCACTTTTATTCCCTTGACATTTATGATAAGTTTGCCACTATTTCCTTTTAGTGGTGTATGTAACACCCATTATTATACACTTTTTGTAGTATAATTTCATTTATGGGTATTTACATCTTCATTGTATGACCCTTATTCCATGGGGTGTACGTTTTGAAAGTTACCCAACTCAGTAAGGGGACCTTTCACCCTCCTCTTTTTAAAAGACTTATTTTGTTATGTCTTTTAATTCACATACTATTATGTTGGTATATGTTATTATATATCCTTATTTATTTAAATTTTATGTCCAAGTGATGAGATACCATTTTCTCCCTCATTAACTCATTTTCTGAATTTTAAAGTGACGCCGTTAGGCTGTCGGATTTCTGTAAGGGAACTTCTTAACCCACTTTCAATTATTTGGGTTAAACCTCTACTTCTTGATTTTATTATTCCAAGATTATGTGTGGAATATCTATGTTGTAATTTCCACAAACCTTTGTGTGGATATAGTATTTCTATACATAATCATATCATTGATAAATTCTTACGAACTTGTATGGGAAATCATAACTCAATCTCATTTCATTGAGTTAAATATCTATGTCATTGGTTTTGTTTTTCCAAGATTATGTTAGAATGAAATATTATTGTTTCACACTTAATATCCACTTATATTGGGTGTATTTATATTTATCACACATAATTATGTGATAGATTTATCCTTAATTTAAGGACACCATCTTTATAATGGATTTCATCTCAATTTACATTTCCATTGAGACTTCATTGTTGTTATGCACCAATTCAATCTTATATGGTGTTTATACTGTCCTTTGACATATTATATCATGAATCCATTTATTTTCATGATATTATAAAGTTCATATTAAATGTTATTCCGCAATTATTTGTATTCAAGAGTCTCTCATTTTGTTAAAAACTCTTTAACAAAAATATCGTTTTAAAGTTTTAAAGATTCATTATTCTAAATATTTATCTTTAATGTCCATGTTTTCAAAATGGTTTTCAGTATTTATTTATATGGACATTAATGTTATAATTCCATTAAAATCTGCAAAGTGGTATGGGACACTTTGATTCAAAAATCTCTTTTAAATGATTTTTGGAAATGGATTGATTAATTTAATATCTTGGAATTACTTATTGTGACTGCAAATGAAATGTTGTTATTGAAATGTTTATATTTTCAATATTTTATGTGTAATGATGGTACTTGGACATTTTACGGTTGGTTACGTGATAAACCATATGATGGGTGGTGCCGTGAATACCAGGACGAGTGGTTACATTATAACCTCCAATGCATTGGGTATGGAAGTCGGCCATATGGTTATTCCATTAAGTATGTGTGGAAGTGGACCGTATGGTTATTCTATTTAAGTATGTTTATGTCACAAGTTACCTTTATATGTTATGTGTTCTTTATATGGGTTTTATGGTAATCTTTTGGTTACAAAAGGGTAATTAATGGTCTTTTATTCAGTGAAGAGTTTTTACTACTTCATAAAGGTGAAAAGTATTACTTTGTTAAAGTACTCATGGTTTACTTGTTGTTTTGAAAAACTAACAGTTTTCCTTCTTTGTGTATAATTTACTGGACTTTTTATGCTCATCCCAAGTTTTTGAAATGTTTTCCATAGGACTTAAAGATGAATAGGGTCAAGGATGGGATCAAGGAAATACATTCTATCTAAAACATGGAACTAGACATGTTTCTTTTTAAGTGTTTTTTTTATTTTATGGAAACTTAGTAGAAGTGTCTACTATGTACTATTTTGAGATGTAATAGTTATGACCTAATTATCTAAAACTCTAAACCTGAAAAGATCCTCTATGTGAATTATTCATTTAATTCATTATTAAGTAATGTTTAAGGCCGGAGCCTTATAGTTGGTATCAGAGGTCGGTTTAGATAACTTTAGAGGTTAGGGTATTCTCTAAGCATAAGTGACATTACCATAATGGTTAGGATTTCAGAAAGAGTCCTAGTTTTAGATAAAGTGAATGAGTAAGTATATCTTAGTGTTTATCTTCCTCATTAGTACATGATGGTTTTGTTGATATACTCGCACTGACCTTTTTGGTTTTAGTAAATGGATGGATTTAGCAGGCACCAAAGTAACAGTGGATGTGAAGGAAACTGTGACAGTTTTCTGAGAAAGAAACTGAATGATATGGGAGATGCAATGAGAACTCTTGTGTTTATCCTCAACCAACTATCTGGAGTCATGATTGACCACCTAAACCTTGGTGATTTCTATAAGGCATCATATATGCGATAAACAAATCCCTACAGAAATACAGGTAATAATCATAAAGGTAAGTGTGTTAAAAAACCTATGTGTCAAAGATTTGGAAAGAAACACCTAGGAAAATGTTTCAAAGGAACAGAAATAAGATATAGATGTGGAAATGAAGGTCATAAAGAAAGAACCTTCTATGGAAAAAGGAAGCATCCAGTTGACTCAAGGAAAGGGAAAGAAGTTCTTTCTGAGGGATTAATTAAATGTTTTAAATGTGGTGTGCATGGTCCTTATGCAAACACATGTCCTATGAAGAAGTTTCGAGAATGGGATCACCAAGATCGTACAAATATTCGTTTACCAATACCTAATTCCATTCCGATTGAGGATGAAGAAACTGACAATGACCAATCAAACGTATGAATTATTTCTTAACATTTTTTTTCCTATTTTGGAATCTTAGGATATGATTCATGATTTTGTTTGTAGGAAAGAATTATTTCAGAATAAGTTGTAAAGGAATGGTTAATGGATCATGAAGAATGTTGAATGAGTAATAAGTCAACATATAAGGGCTTCAAGAGTTATGGTGAAATTCTTAGGAGTATTAAGTCTCTTTTGATGATGGGGTTACATTAGAAGACTTTTTATAGTATGTGTAACCCTGATGTTTGATATATGATTTTTTTTTCAAGGAATAATTATCTGTTCTTTTGTGGACATAGTTATAAAGAACCATTTGGGTTTATATGATCCTTACTTTTGAGGTAATTATGAGTTACTATATGTTATGATGGAAAGTGAAAGTCATGAGATAAAATTGAGGTTAAATTATGTTATGGTTATTTTGGATGATTTTATCTCTTTTTGGGGAATGATTTGAGAATTATATAGTTTGGAAAAAGTACAACACGTAGACCGTGTGACAACCCGTCGCGTCGGACAAAACTGTGGGAATCAGACCCACAACCAAAGTGCGACTGGTATTTATCACCCACCACTGGACTACATGAAGTCCATGGTTATTTTGACTAATTCTTTTTAGTTAGATGATTTTATGAATTAAGATTAAGTTGATTTTGGGTTATCTATGGAAATTATTAACCTATCATGGAGGATATGTGATTAGGTTAATTACTTTTCAATACGAGACTTTAAGAGCAACTGATGTTGTTTGGAGATAAATGTTACGATTTAACTTGGAAGACTATGTGATTAAATCCTTCAAATATTTGGGTTTAAATCTTAGTTTGGTTTACTTTTGGTCTTCGTTGAACTTTGGGTCTTGTTGGACAAATTTTGGAGATTAAGAATAGATTTCATTTTTATAAAGGATTATCCTTTTTGGGTATTATCTGATCTCATACTAACCTTTTTGGTTTTAGTTTTGGTTAAGGTTTAAAGACATGGGAAGTATACAGTTCTCTTTTGTGGATTAGGTGATTCCCTAGAAGTTAATTATTTTTCTCTTATTGAAAACAAGTCTTCATAAATACTCGTCTTTTGGAGAAAATATGAGTTTGATTAAAGAATCTAGTAAAAGTTTAAAGTCTACGTGACAAGTAAGTATGTTTCATTATGATTTAGTTAAGCTCAAAAATAAATTCCTCAATAAAGAGTAACTTAAAACAAAAATGTTACCTGTTAACTTTTCCTAATGGGGAATCGAATACCATTTAACCCATCACAAGTTTGTGATTTTCTTGTGGTTAACTTTCTCCTAGACATGTTTACTATCACTCTCCATCAGAACATGACCCTTTGTTTTCTCCTCCATATCCATATTTTAATACGTGGAATCCTAGTATGGGTTAACTCAAGTGACCTTTGTACTTCCCTTTCTTTCTTTTAAAGTGATAGTTTAATTTACACCTTTTCTGATTTGGGGCTTTCAATGAAGTTTCCGAGCCCAATTTTAAAATTGCGAGGACGCAATTCCCAAAAGGGGGGAAGGATGTAACACCCCAGATAAATAAAGAATATGACATTTTTATATTTATCCGTATTTGTGAATAAAATATTAGTATTACTTTAAAGGGAATGCTATTCTTGATGGCTTACCCAATACACAACAACCAGTTCCTTTGAAATCTTACGTTGCACTCTAATAATAAAATAATTTTATTTTAAATGGTAGTTAACACCTAGCCGTTGTAATGACGGGAATGAACAGAACTAACTAAAAAATGATTATATATGTTTTTCAAATATTTTTACTTTTTACAATAAATTTTAGAGGATTAAAAATGCAAATGAATCCAATTTTAAGCATAAATCTTCTAATATTCTTTAAAAGCTTGATTAACCGCCTTTTGATGGAGAACCATTTTTAAATATAATTTTGACAATTTTATCTGTTTTATTTGACAAAATAAAATTCATATTTAGAATCGGGACATCAAAATTTACTTTGTGTAAATTTTTGGTATTTTTCCGATAAAGTTCATTTTTTAATGAATAGTGAAAAATGTTGTATTTTAATTCAAAACCTCTTTTTAATCTTATTTATTTATATGATTATATTATCTTTTGAATTGGTTTTAAATTTAAATTAGAATATATTTTTACCATTTAATCCAATAGTGGTCATTGGAATTAATTTCACTTTGAAATTGGACTTAAACTAGTGTCAATCTTTTGATATATATTGTTTCATAAAAACACGCTATTTGTTCTGACAGCGGGAATTAATTATTAAATTAATTAATGTAACTTATATGTTTTGAATTTTTTAAAATAGACATCATTTTTGAATTCGGAATATCAAATATATCTTAGGGTGAATTTTTGGTATTTTTCTGAAAAACTTCAATTTTTGATGAATAGTGAAACCACTAAGTGGTACTTAAAAAAAACTGATTTTTCGTTTAAATGAAATTTTACCACCTCTGTGTTTTGAATTTCAAAAATCTGACATACATGGTTTTCATTAGTAAGTAAAATGTGGTTCAATGGGATTAAAATAATTTTTTGGTGAATAGTAACTTTTAAGTTTTCAATCACGATTAGAGGTAATTAGTGTAGTTTAAGTTAAAAATAATGTTTTAATAATATGAAATGACCTTGAAACATGTCCTACCATTATTTTATGTTTCATGGCAGACCAAGACAATCCATGGGTCAACTTGGGGACCCCATGGAGCCACTTTTGTAGGAAAATGACATTAATACCTTTTTATTTAAAGTTAAAATTAAAATGTCACAAACATGTGTTGTTTTTCTAAAACAATTTTTAAATGGGGTTATACAAGTCATATTTTTGACTATAAATATTAATTAGAAATATAAAATGATTTCCTACATCATGATATTTTTTTTATAATTTTTAGACATTAAATAAATTAAATTATTTATGACACCATGATGATGCAGCGATTACCTCATTATTTAACGATTTAAATAAAATTAAAAGATAATGTAAAATATAATACCTACAATTGTCAAAAACCTATTGGATGGGTTTATTTCAAACTCTTATCACCTTATCCTCAAAATATATAATTTTGGGACCTTTAAAATCCGAAAATCATTTTATAATAAAGTAAAAGTTTATAACTTTCCAAGAGTGCCCCTCCTCTCCTCTTATAAAAGGCTCCCACCTCTACCACCTTACCCACACCTCTCAAGCCTTTGGATCGGCCAAAACCTACCCATTTTGTCTCTCCAAATCCCTCTCTTACTCCTAGAAGCCTCACTTTGGGCAGAATTCTTTCCAAGGAAGCTTTTGAGCTCAAATCAAAAAGAGTTACCCGATTTAAAGGTAAAGTTTTCCCTAGTGTTCTTTTGTTTTATTTTGCTTCTCCAACTCCCTAAAATCTTTTTATTTATTTATTTTGTAAAAACAACATTATATTCAATATAATAGGATTTTTTTATGAGGAGGATTCTATCTACACTAACACACACCTCCGTCTAATGGTTAAAGAACATACTGTTTCTGTGGATGGCGAATTACTGCCTCATGAAACGATGATTGTTCTATCTTCTCATACCACCTCTCATGGTGGCCATTATGATGGAACTATATTTATTTATGATATATATTATATTTATTTCTTATATATGCTTCTTTATTTTATAATTAATACATACCTTTATTGTTTGCATGTTGTGCAAATGTGATAATTTCATTTGAGGAAGTATGGACTACCGCCCCCTCAAGTGATGTGACTCGTTGATGCAATACATGGAATGTATAAAGAATGAAATTGATGAACTTATGTGATCTATATAACATATATATTATACTATAATTATAATATATATATCTCTCACCTAGTTTTAATTCCATTAATGTGCAAAAGAAATGAAAGTAGCGTTCATGCGTACGTACGGCTTACCGTCTCCATGAACGATACATTTCATTTCTTATCTCCAAATGTTATGTACTATTATAAGTACATATATATAATGGATATATATGTCATATATTACATCTAAATGATGTATATCATTCTATAATTATAATATATATATCTCTCATTTAGTTTTAATTCCATTAATATGACAAAAAAATGAAAGTAGCGTTCATGCGTACATACGACCTACCGTCTTCATGAACGGTGCTTTTCATTTTTTATCTCCAAATGTTATGAAATAGTATAAAATTAATATTTAGTGTATATATATATGATATTTTAATCATTAATACTATTCTGGAAATGATTTACTACATGGGAAATCATTTTCAAACAAGTTCATTTTTGACTCATGTACCAAACATCGACAAAAACGTCTGATATGAACTCACATTATTAACCAATTATTATAACATTATAATATGTGATATGAAATGAATAAAAATATTTAAAATATGTCCTTAAGCAATTATAAATTGACCAAAGTTTTTTATTCAGGAATATAAAGAAACATACAAGACAAGTCGGACTTGAGGTAAGGGATCCAACCTCTCTCTTTCTTTTTAAGTACTCTCTTTTATGTAATTTCTTTTAAGATCATATTTCTTATGTTTGGGGATGTTATTTTATATTCCTCATACTGTAATTTTTATTTTCATATTATGAGATACCCTATTTGATCTCATAAATCATTTTTTGGAAGTTTTAAGTGGCACCGTTAGGCTGCCGAGTTTTCGTAAGGGATTTTTCATCTCACTTTTATTCCCATGACATTTATGCTACGTTTTCCACTATTTACTTTGAGTGGTGTATGTACTGACCATTATTATACACTTTTTGTAGTATAATTTCATTTATGGGTATTTAAATCTTCATTGTATGACCCTTCTTCCATGGGGTGTACGTTTCGAAAGTTACCCAACCCGATAAGGGGACCTTTCACCCTCCTCTTTTTAAAAGACTTATTTTGTTATATCTTTTAATTCACATACTATTATGTTGGGATATGTTCTTATATATCCTTATTTATGTAAATTTTTTGTCCAAGTTATGAGATACCATTTTCTCCCTCATCAACTCATTTTCTGAATTTTAAAGTGACGCCGTTAGGCTGTCAGATTTCTGTAAGGGAACTTCTTAACCCACTTTCAATTCTTTGGGTTAAACCTCTAATTCTTGATTTTATTATGACAAGATTATGTGTGGAATATATATGTTGTAATTTCCACAAAACTTTGTGTGGATATAGTATTTATACACATAATCATCTCATTGATAAATTCTTACGAACTTGTATGGGAAATCATAACTCAATCTTATTTCATTGAGTTAAATATCTATGTCATTGGTTTTGTTTTTCCAAGATTATGTGTGAATGACCTCTGATTGTTTCACACTTAATATCCACTTATATTGGGTGTATTTATATTTCTCACACATAATTATGTTATATATTTATCCTTAATTTAAGGATACCATCTTTATAATGGATTTCATCTCAATTTACATTTCCATTGAGACTTCATTGTTGTTATGCACCAATTCACTCTTATATGGTGTTTATACTGTCCTTTGACATATTATATCATGAATCCCTTTACTTTCATGATATTATAAAGTTCAGATTAAATTTTATTCCCCAATTATTTTTATTCAAGAGTCTCTGATTTTGTTAAAAACTCTTTAACAAAAGTATCGTTTTAAATGTTTTAAAGATTCATTATTCTAAATCTTTATCTTTAATGTCCATGTTTTCAAAATGGTTTTCAGTATTTATTTATATGAACATTAATGTTATAATTCCATTAAAATATTCAAAGTGGTATGGGACACTTTGATTTAAAAATCGCTTTTAAATGATTTTTGGAAATGGATTGATTAATTCAATATCTTGGAATTAATTATTGTGATTGAAAATGAAATGTTGTTATTGAAATGTTTATATTTTCAATATTTTATGTGTAATGATAGTACTTGGACATTTTACGGGTGGTTACGTGATAAACCATATGATGTGTGGTGACATGAATATCAGGACGGGTGGTTACGTTATAACCTCCAATGCATTGGGTATGGAAGTCAGCCGTATAGCTATTTCATTAAGTATGTGTGGAAGTCGACCGTATGGTTATTACATTTAAGTATGTTTATGTCCCAAGTTACCTTTATATGTTATGTGTTCTTTATATGGGTTTTATGGTAATCTTTTGGTTACAAAAGGGTAAGTAATGGTCTTTTATTTAGTGAAGAGTTTTTACTACTTCATAAAGGTGAAAAGTATTAATTTGGTAAAGTAATCATGGTTTACTTGTTGTTTTGAAAAACTAACAGTTTTCCTTCTTTTTGTATCCTTTACTGGGCTTTTTATGGTCATCCCAAGTTTTTGAAATGTTTTCCACAGGACTTAAAGATGAATAGGGTCAAGGATGGGATCAAGGAAATACATTCTATCTAAAACATGGAACTAGACATGTTTCTTTTTAAGTGTTTATTTTATTTTATGGAAACTTAGTAGAAGTGTATACTATGTAATCTTTTGAGATGTAATAGTTATGACATAATTATCTAAAACTCTAAAACTGAAAAGATCATATATGTGAATTATTCATTTAATTCCTGATTAAGTAATGTTTAAGGCCGGGGCCTTATAGTATCTCTCTATTACGCACACACTTACTCCTGTTTATAATTGGAGGATACTTGATATCCTCAAACTCAATCTCTATTTTACTCTTTGTATCCCATATAGAATAGTGGAAGAGGTCAAGTTTGACCTGTTTGTTGTTTTCCCATGAATAACTATGGTAGAGGACAATTTTGACCTTAACAGCCTTGTGTGCTATTGTGAACCTCGATCCAGGGTGTGGATCAAACTGTTTATTAATTTAATGTGTTTGGTGGCAGGCGATCACCAAATGGAGAGTACTAAGTATCAGCTTGAGACTGGACCTCTTGTTTATTTCTAATGTGTTGTACTCCATTTTATCACAATTTCGTAAAACTAAATTGAAATTTGATAGTTAGTTTAATAAGTTTTTATAACTGTTTTGAACTAGTAGGTTAGTTTCAAAAGTTGTATTAATCTTTAGATTAATATAGATGATAACTAATCAATATTTTAAAAAATTAACTGAACATTCAGGACTCTTATAAATTCACTAAAAAATGATTTATACTATATTTTTAATTGTGAAATTTTCAAAGAACCAATTTTTAACAGAAATTTTTATAGATACTCAATTCACCCCCCTCTTGAGTAATATACTCTGACCAACATTATTATTTTCAATATATATATATATAAGTTAAGGGTTTTTATCTTAAAATTTATTTTTAAAACTTATGTACATAAGGGTTCATTGGGGTTTTCATTTTAAATTTCAAGACTTATATGTATACATATGCGTATATACAAATTTATATATATACCTATCTTGTTTGGTTTAAGAATTTTTGATAAAATATCTTTGTTTTAAATTCATGTTTTACAAGACTCAATTTGATTATGATTGAATTCATAAATACTTATATATATATATGTGTGTGTGTGTATGCAAAATTGCATATGTATACTTATTTCACTTAATAATTTCTGATGATAAATATTTATTAACCTTTATGTTTACAAATTGTTGCAAAAAATATTTGATGTATGTGTTATGGAACTATAAGGGATCAAATTATTTATTTATTAAGTTATACAATTTATGTTTTATTATTAAGGGTGTTTACATATGTACATATATTTGTACATATTCATATATATATATATATATGTATGTCTATCCAACTAAGTATAATATTTTCAGAATAATTAATGTATGATGGTATATTTATTTTATCAAATTTAAATTTAATTTAGAATAATGGGATACTAATTCTAAGTATGTTTTCAAAACCATTATTCCACTTATATACATGTTTTTAACAAATATTATGTTTTAAATTTGATTTTACATTAACTCTGCCAAGGTGTATTATCATTTATCAAAGTTTTTCTAAAACATGAATTTATTCTGCAATGATGAGCATTATAAATTCAAAATCACATGTAGAGACATTCATACAAGTATGAAATGTTTATTTTCACGTGATAAGGTGTTTGAATTAAATGATTATTTCTAAGAAGTATGGTTTGTAAAGGATAAACCATTTTCAACCAATAAGAATTCACTGGGTTGCTTGGAAGTCACTATGCACCCCTAAAACAGGCAGCGAAATGGCATTTTGAGACCTCCGACTTTTTAATGATGCTCTTTTGTCTAAACAGGGATAGTGCCTCAGGATTCATCCATATTCCCTTTGTGCGTGGATTCTCCGGGTGAAATACTTTCCCCACTCGGATTTCCAGAACTCCTCTCTTGGCCCCCGCCCCATCTTTCTTTGGATAAACCTTTGGGGATCGTGAAATTTACTCAATAAAGGGTTGGGCTGGAGGGTCGGGGATGGTACAAAAATTAATATTTGGACCGATCCTTGTATGATTGATAAAGATGGTTTACAAGATACCTCTCCTGCCTTACCTAGCTATGAAAACTCCACTGTTTGCTGCTTGTTCGACAATCACGGTTCTGGGTGGTGTATGGATAAAATCAACTCATGGTTCAATGAAAGAGACAAAAGAATCATTCTTAGCATTCCCTGTGTGATGGATGTGGGGCCAGACTTCCCCTTTTGAAGCAATGATTTCTCTGGATCTTACACTGTAAAGTCAGGGTATAAGCTTTCTCTCAACACTCATGTCAAGGAAAGGAGAGGGCTCTGGAAAACCCTTTGGCATCTCAAGGTCCCCTTGAAAATCTGTTTCTTCTAGTGGCAGGTTTGCATAGGTATTATTCCCACCATGGACTTCCTCGCCTTCCGACATGTCACGGATGAAAAGCAATGTCCCATCTGCTCTGGTGTACTTGAATCTCCTCTACACGCGATCACCCAATGCCTGGGGGTGTAAGAGATCTGGACATATTGGGGATCTGATTTGGAGCTTATGCTTGATACAATGCCGAACCTTCCAACACTGCAAATGTTCTGGTCATCTTCTTTCACTGCTGACAAAAGCTAATTCTTTATGAATTGTGACATGGATTGTTTGGGTGCAACACAATGAATTCATCTTTAATCACACAACAATACCCCCTAGATTCTGGATTGAACATGCTACATCCTGGATTGTGGGGTGGAATCGGGACTCTGACTGTCAGGGGATCTCTGGAACTCACACAGCTGCCTCAAGATGGCACCCTACCCCAGAAGGGATCCTCAAGATTAAAATTGATGAATCTCTCTCCACAGATTGGATTTTTGGATTTGTAATTGTGTCATGGGACTTTCATGGTCAAATCATTGCTGCCAAACATGAATCACACCATGCTCTCTGGGAGCCCATTGTTGCTGAATCCTTTGCTGTCCTTGCTGGGCTGACTCTTGCAAAAGTTCACGGTTGGGACACTATTCACATTGAATCAGATTGCCTCACCATCATCAATGCTATCGAGCTTAATGGTGACGACCTCCATTCTTTTGGCCCTATTATCAGGAAGATCCAGTCTCTCAATCGAAGCTTCACAACCTGTTCCTTATCCTTCATTAAAAGGGATAGAAATGAAGCAACCCATCACCTGGCTTCTTTCAACACGTTTGACGCGAATCATCTCTGGCTTGATCACTTTCATTATTGGTTTCATGGATGTGTAACTTATGACCTTTTTGATTAATATATCATCTTATTTTGTCAAAAAAAAAATATACATATTTATACACAAGTGAGTAAATGTAATTGTTTCTATGTATTTTATTTTTCAGAATTAAAACTTAAGGATTTAAGTTTTATCAAATGATTTTGGTTCTACAAAGGAGAACATATAAATATATACATATTTTACATATATATGTATATATATTGAAAATTTTGTTTTCAATTAAAAATCTATTTTTCCTAAGTGAATATAATTTATTATTTTTAATGGAAAACAATAAAAAAGCCTTATTTTGTTATCGCGTGCCTTAAAATTTTAAAATGTTTTATTATTTTGATATTGAATTTATTATTTATTGTATATATATATGTGTATATATTTTTGTTTATTAAAAATGGTTAGAATATTATTTCTAAATCCATTTGAAAAGTAAGGACTTATCAATTTATGATATATGATTATGAGTAACCTAGTTTTTAAGTGAAAATAGTTATCATTTTATGTGACAAGACTAAATAAATTATTTTATGTGTACAAGATATCATTTCATGTGAGAAACTATATTCTCCCCCATGGTATTCCATGAATAGTTAGTTATGGAAAACATCTAATTTATAAATTACATTCCATTCATTTTAGAGAGAATTTATGTATTTATTTCATTATACTGCTTATTTGTGCATTAGAAATAGATAAATTTATTTTAAGTACGAGATTAATATTTTTATGATATTATATGGATTAAGAATTAAAATTTTATAAGTGGTGTGGGACACTTTGGATTATTTAAAGATTATGTACCTCAAGAATTTATTGATGAATTTATTTTCATCTATGATTAAGATTCAAATAAATAAAATTTTAATGGGACACTTTGAGTTAAAGAACATATTTTTATTAGACATATGAGTACTGCATTGGACTTATTATGTGAGGGGTGAGGCCTGCTATATAATCTTGATGCATTGATATGTCTCATGAGACAAAACAAATATGGACTTGGCTGAGGCCTTTTACATTTTCAGATATGGGTTTGGCCGTGACCTTAATCATTTTTAGATGTCTTGTGTGAGGCCTCGACAGTATTTCTCGATGCATCGATAGGTATCATGAGACAAATAGATATGGACATGGCCGAGGCCTTGCCCATTTTCAGATATGGTTTTGGCTGAGGCCTTAGTCATTTTTAGATGTCATGGCTGAGGCCTTGGAGGTATGTTTCAAAATGTCCGACATATTCATTTCCCCCATTATGAGATCAATATTAGACCTTTCATGCAATTATTCGATTAATAGAATATCCATGGTTAAGAATCATTCTTTAGTTTTAATCAATCAATTTTATATTTTCAAATTCAAATGGTATAATGTTTTTAAGTATATACTTATATAATAATTCATTTATAAATAAGGAATAATAATTAGTTTCCAATCTATAAGACAAATTTTATAAATTTATTTATCATTTCATGGTTTGCATCTATGTGTTAAATAATATTTAATATTTTATTATGTATAATTCTAAACAAGTAATATTTCCTAGAAAAATTTGTATCTTTACCATTGGAATGTCTCACATAATTAGGAATGGTCATTATCTAACTTATTTGTAACATTCCATGCATTTTTTTTCAAGTACGTACAAATTTTATAATGCATTTTATTTGTAACTCTTAAATAAGAACACAAATTCTTGATCATGGGATTTCCTAAAAATTATTCTTAATAACTCTCAAATAATGTTGATGACATGCTATTTTATTTTAAGAAAATGATTTAAGTATGTATATATATTTTTAAATAAATGTTTTAAAAATAATTTATTAATTACTTTTAAAACCCCTTACTGGAAATTTTAAATTCTCTCCCTATATTTTAAATTAAATTTTATAGGTTGAGTATATTGATCAATGATGTTCTTTACTTTATGGAGGAATCTCTTTGAAGTTTATTTTTGTACCGTTTTGAGGGAATATAACAGTTTTATCTAATTCTCCAAAACCTAGACTGGTAATGATCCTCATTTATTTGATGTGTTGTGTAATTTCTATGTTCCTTTTATAAAAAAATTACATATAATATTTTATCACCGACACCAGGTAACTCGTGTTGGGGTATTACAAGAATCATTTTCATATTTAATTTTGATATAAAAACATTGTAAACTTTTGAACATTTTCACTTTAAAAAGCTTCTTTCTTATCACCTATGTGAGATTAATTTTAAATTAAATTATGCCACTTATATGGGTTGAATTTGGCCAAATGAATTCCATATTTGTAATAAAAATAATTTATATTATCTGATAAGTTCAACTTTATTTTTTGACCTTAATGATTAGTGAAAATATTTAAAATAAATTACAGTGATTAAGGTAAAAACAAGTTCACTTAGTGGTTAAACTAGAATGATAATAGTGAAAATGATCTAAAATATTATATAAATTCTATTTAATGAGTTTATTTCAACATTTTTAACTAAATTCTCTGAAATTTGAAAATTTATTGTGACTTTTCTTTGAATATGCCCCATAAAATGAGTTAATTAAAGAAAAAGACAAAAAAAAATACTTTTCTTACGTTTAAACTCTATAAAGCCATGGGATATTGACAAAACAAAATATTTTTGGTTATATATATATATATATAATTTTAAAATATAAATGAGTTGTTTTTATCATGATAATTTATTATTAATTCTTAGAGATAAATTTTCTACTTTAAATTCTTAAGGAACTCCAACACAAGAATTATTTAGTTAATAATAACTAAAATAAATGATACAGAAAATATTAAAAGTGAATTAAATTGAATGAATTATTGTTTTAAATTAATTTTATAGATGAATATATAATATTAAACAGTTATTAACTTAATATATTTAAATTCCATCATTATCTTCATATTTTTAAATCCAAATTAAATAAATAATATAGAAATTGACATTAATGTCATTTTATAATAAATGATATTTTATTAAATGATTTAAAATTAATAAAAATACCATCTTCCATAAAGTGAGTTTTAAATTTTAATAAATATAAAATATTGTCTATTAAAAGACAAATTAATCTTTTATAATGAAAATATTGATCCCTAAACAACAAAAACTTTGTTATCATGGTTAAGGTTAAATCTGTGTTTTTGCTTATTACACGCTCTTCTGTTAAAATTAATTTTTAAAACTCATATATTTTTTATTTTATAAATTAGATATAATATTTATAATCATAGATTCCAAATTTTATAATAATTATCACTCTAATTTAGTCTCAAAGGATATATTACTTGGGTTAGAAAACAAGTTATCATAATGAAAAAAAATTGTAAAATAAGGAAACTTAGGAGTTGAAGAACAAAATGTTTAAAGAATGTGTTATATTATGTTTTAGAGGTGAGTGTATACCATATAATCCTTCCACCCCATTAATTATTAATCTTGGATCCATATGAGGTAAGGGAGACCTCCCAATAGTGAATACTTTTGAGTATTTACAAGAATGCCACTCCTCTTCAAATTTAAAAGGGAACTCAATATCCCCCTTATTTACACCTATCAATCCATTTGGATTGACCAAGATATAAATAAATCATCCCCAACATATCTCCACTCATCCCATAATATTTATTTTTGGCAGAAATAATTTTTTTGAATGTTTTAGTGCAAACCTAAGGAGGATACCTAAAGAGGAGGTAAAGTTCTTCTAAAAGCGTTTTTATTTTATTTACTATTAAACCTCATTCAATTAATATTATACCATGATTATATAATAAACTCAATATATTAAATATATTGATATTTTTTTAAGTTAATGGTATAACCTACAACTTCAAACACTTCTATCAATTGGGTTATGAAATCATCGTTTGTGTGTATGACGGACTACCGCCTCATGAACCGATGTTCTTAGTTTTTCCATTACCACATTTAAAGGTTGGGAATAATGATTGATTTACAGTTTATATATTATATATATGATACTTATGTTTTTATTATTGTTATATAATTATCATATCACACATAACTTCATGATTTCCATTTTATGGGAATACGATATCGTTGGTCATGTGTACAGCGGACTTCCACCTTGTGAAGCAATGTGATTCATTCACATTATACATGGAATATATTAAAGATGAGTTTAATAAAAAATGTGATATATAATAAATAAAAATTATACTTTAATAATATATATATATATATATATATAATTTAATTTTCTTTCTTTCAATATGATAAAAAATGGAAACAACATTCATGCGTATGTACGACCTACCATCTCCATGAATGATGTATTTCATTTCCTATCACCAAATTTTATAAATTACTCTAAATAAATATATATGATATTTATATCTTGGTTTATATTCTTTATATGATCAAATCATGATCTAATTAATAGGAACAAAAAATAACAAATCAAAACATACTCGAAAAATAAAGTAGTTATTATCCGAAATAATGAAAATGAAGAGAAATTATAAAAAAATAGGTGATAAGATGTTATAAAATAATCATATATGATATTATGAATATGATTATGGATTTGGTATAAGTTAGTAACATTCTTAAAACCATTATATAGGGGTTTAAATATTTTTCAACCAAACGGAAGCGTAAGGTAATGGATTTCATCTCAATTTACATTCCATTGAGACTTATTTATTATTATGTACCAATTCAATTTTATACGGTGTATATATTGACCCTTTGACATGTAATATCATGAATAATTTAATCTTCATGTTATTTTAAGTTTCAGTTAGAAATATTCCATCTAAGGGGATTTGACTTGAAAATTACCAAGTGGTAAAAGTTATTATGCAATCCCACTTTATTTTGAAATTGTCAACTTTGATTTGAATAATAACATCCTTGTAATCATTTATCATAATACATTTCATTTTTCTTAAATATTAATATTATTTTGTGATGAATATTATTATTTCCTAAACCGTATTCCATTTTTACACACAATTTATACTTTGAAAGTAATTTGTATGTCTATAGAAATGTTGATAAACTTGTATTATTTGCTCAATACAGATATTTGATGATAAGACACATTATTAAATAGATTATTCAATATAATATTAATGATTTGTACCTAAAGAAACCAGTGGGACCCTATTAATGACAGTCCATCGATGCATTGGTAGTCTCATGAGATGAACCAGTTGGCCAAATCATATGGTTTTTTACCCAGTAGTTTTAAATAGTCTTGAAAATAGATCTTGAAAGTAAATGTATCATGTTACTGGGAAATATGATGTCCAATAATTAATAATTGTCTACATTTAGAATTCATTTATTATTATCAATGATATTTTCACAATGAAAAATTATATGGATGCATTTCATTCTCATATTATTGATTAAATGGAACTTGTGTTCAGTTATTTAACTTTCTATATAGATTATGGATTATACAATTATTTATATGGAATGTGTGTTCAGTTATTCACCTTTCCATATTTATTATTTCTAATATATTCATGTGGTCAAGTTATTTAAACAACATGCATGTTTAGTTATTTACATTTCCATATTTCTTATGCTCATTGACTCATTGTTACTTCTGCTGTACTTAACCCTTATTGATAATTTGATCTCAACCTTATTTTTTTTCCTTTCCTGAGGTTATGAAGAGGAATAATTTGAATGAGTTTTCAAGGATGTTGAGAATTTTATTTTGTTATTTATTATGTTTCATTTTCTATTCCCAATGTAAATGGGTATCATGTATGTACCAGGTTTCTAAAATTTCTAAACCATTCATTCCTTTAGGATTTGATCCTTTGTATCTATACCAATGTAAAAAAGTAAGAAATTGGATCTAGGCTACTGGGGTTGGGGTTATTATAGTTGTTATGAGAGGAATTTTAGTATAAGAAATGGTAATTATATTTAAAAAAACCAAGATTAAGGAATATAAACCTATATAGATTTTGAGGATAAGTGTAGAAGAACATCATAATGTTTTGATGAGGTATATATTATTTGGGTATTCCTATAAATACATACATGTATAGATACTAAAAGTGGACGTTGTTATGGAACAAATACACCTAGGTGCAATAACTCTAAAAAGGGTGCATCAGGATTGACTCGAGCATAACCCGTTACATGACAATGAGCCTTACTGCACACCTATTTGGAAGCTCATGGAGGATATGCTTAAGATAATTCATATTTTCTTTACAAACCATTATGAAGGATTTGAAAGAAAATATTTACCCAAAGAAAAAAAGTTTAGGATTTTGAGATTAAAAATGCATAAATTTTAATTTATTCCAAGTGTTACACCATATTTGGAATTTTAAATTATGATTTAAAATTCATAATCTTATTAGTTAGTCGAGTATATTCCATTGTTTATAGATGGAACCAAGAAGTAATAAATGTATCAATAATCATGGAAAATTTAGATGTTTCCCAATATAATAAGTTAATATATATGGTATTAGAACTGAGAAGGTTATGAATATATTAGTGAAGCTGAATCAGGTTATGAAACATAACCTTTCTTGGATGATGTGAGGTGGGACTATAATGGTGATTTCATGAGACGTTTTAATCCGGCTTCTGAATGGGGAATGGCCACCACAAAGGAGGACTCCTGTATTGGTTGTGATGATGGGTATAGAGATTATGTTTTTAAGTTTTTGTTGGTTGCTCTGGGTGTTTATTTTCTTGGTCGGTTTTAGATGTGTTTTGTGGGCTTGAAAGTGACTTTGGATTTCTCACTTTTCCTAAAAGTGTTTGGAAAATAATAAAAAAAGTACTTCACCCCACATTGAGATTCTATAATACTAGATTAATTTATATGATAGAGGCTCCCATTATTTATTTGGAAAATTGATACAATGGAATATGATTAATGGATTAAGTATTTAGATAAGATATTTATAGAATTAGGATGTGGTGAACAGGAAAATTTTACAATTATAGTGTATTTTCTTAATGGAAATGCTGATCAATGATGGGTTTTAATCCAAAATACTGGGGAGTAAGAAGAAATAGAATTCATGGAATTAAAATCTTTTAAGGAGACATTTTTTTAAAAATATTTCCCCTGTGAGAAATAAACTGAGACACTGAGAAATTTTATTTTTTAAATAAAAATGAGGAATAAAGTGTTGAGTAGTATGAATATACCTTTAAAAGGTTATCAAGGTATTCTATAGATTTCATACACAATATAGAATGAAATATTGACAATTTATTTAAAGGGATTAAGCCAAGTCTCTGAAGGGTGATGATGTCTCAAAATTTTTTCTCATATGATAAAATAATTTTATATGATATCAAGACAAATACATAATTCTCCATGTATTATAGCTTCAAATGGAAGAAATATAATAATAGGGAAATATAGAAAATAATGGATAAAGTTAATAATAGAAATAAGGATTTTCCCACATGTGATAACTAGATCACCCTGGTAAAATTTTTAAGCGATTGAGAGTTTTTTATAAATTCAGAGAAAAGGGTCACCAATAAAAAAAAGAAAAGGAAAGAAATAAAACAATTCTACTTAGTGTTTCAACTATAAAGAGATGGTACACTATGAAAATTAATTCCCCAAGAATCAAGATAATATACCTTAGAAGAATATGAGGGATCAAGGTCAAGATTATACTATTTATACAACCGAAGTGGAATGATTATTGTTGTTGTTTTTTGGATCCAAGAAAAATGTTGTAAAATTATTTTATTGATGATATTCTCATAATAATAATTATGAAATATATAATTTTGGAACTATAATACTATCTTTAAAGTATTTGAAATAATGTATTAAATGGTACCAAGAAAAGCGATTCAGGGGAAAGTTGAACTTCTTGGAAAACACATGATTAATAACCCTTAATATATTACTAATGTTGAGATAATAATGGTAGGATAAAGTGATGATAGAGATGATTGATATGGATCAATTTAATTAGATAATACTGAATACCTTGGAATAGATTAATGATAATTTCATTTTGAAAATTCAGTTTCCTTCTTTTTAAAGTTATGAATCTTAATATTTTGGAAGGGTCATAAGTTTAACCATTTATAAAATGGTTTAAGATGATATTTGGAAAAGTTTTTAGAGATTAATATATTACTTCACCATATTATTCAACCTGTGCTAAGATATGAAGTATAAATTGTTTAACAACTGAAGGATAATATTGTCCTTATGAAATAGAAGTGTATCAAGTATATTTCCTTATATTATTAGAGAGTGAAATAATTAATCACTCTGGAAAAGGGTCTTAAAAAATGTTGTAATATCATCATAATTTTTGATGATATCAATGACCCTTTTCACATATATTTTTTATGTATTTGTGTTCATTAACTCTCTCCTCAACATATCCTCTATCACTCCCCCTTAGTATTTGGGTGTTAATTTTCTCCTCCATGTCCATGTTTTCATTTAACACATATATTATCCTATTTGGAAACCTAGTTATGAGATTATTCCATATGGAAGTTTTAATTCCCATTCTATATTATTAATAGGATTATTTACCAACCATTCTTACTATGTGGGATTTTAATAAAGTTATTTTCAAATATTGAACCCCTTATTACCGATATTAAGTTTAAATTTTGATGAAACAATTTATTTAAGGTGGGGAGAATGTAATACCGCCCAATTAAAAATGAATAAAATTTTATTTTATATATTATGTAGAAAAAAACTCTATTTTTATCTTACGTTACATGAAACAACTATTTTATTTATATTCTTGCGTTACATGTAAGACCAAGTTTTACCGAAGTACAATATACTATTAATATTATTATTTAATATAATAGTTATTAACTAGCCATTGGAATAGAGGTAATGAATAATATTAAATAATTTATGATAATATATAGTTTTCAAAAGTTTATTAGTTATCTATTGTTTATAAATTATATAATAACCTTTTAAAAGAAAAATAAGTTTCCTTTGAAAAATAGTACTTTTCTAAAAGATGGTTTAATCATGATTGGACCACATAATTTAAAATTAAATTATACTAATTTTAGAAAATTTATATGAAAAAATAATCTTTATTTATGAAATTATAAAATAAAAATTATATTATGGTTATGTTTTGGTATTTTCTGGAGAAGTTTCATTTTTTGATGAATTGTAAAAAATACCAACTTTTAATTAAAAAATAACTTTTCATCTAAATAATTTATAATTGTAAATTATATTTTGAATTGGTTTTAATGTCAAAATAGTTTAATTATACACATATTAATCCATTTTTGGTCAATGGAATAATTTTCATATTGAATTTTGATATAAAAATATTGTAAACTTTTGAACATTTTCACTCTAAAAACCCTCTTTCTCATCACGTCTGCGGGATTATTTTTAAATTAAATTATGCCACTTACATTGGTTTAATTTGGACAAATAGATTCCATATTTGAAATAATAATAATTTATATTATCTAATGAGGACAAATTAATTTTTTTTACCACAATGATTAGTGAAAACAGTTAAAATTAATTATAGTAATTAAGGTAAAAACGAGTTTACTTAGTGGTTAAACAAGAATGATATGAGTGAAAATGAACTAAAATATTATCTAAATTTGATATAATGTGTTTATTTATAATTTTTAAACAAAATTATATGAAATATTTTAATTTATTTCTACTTTCATTTGAATATGATCCATATAATAAGTTAAGTAAAGAAAAAGAAAAAAGATACTTTTCTTACTTTTAAAATATATAAAGCCTTGGGATAGGGAAAAACAACATATGTTCGGTTATATATAAATATATATATATATATTTGTAATATAAATGAGTTTTTATCATGATAATTTATATTTTATTTTTATATATGATTTTTTTATGTTAAATACTTAATAAATGCTAATACTGAAATTATTCAATTAATAATTTTCTAAAATAAATTATACTAAAAATACAAAAAGTATATTAAATTGAATGTTTTATTTTCTTAAATTAATTTATAGATGAATATATCATGTTATATAGTTTTGAACTTAATATATTCAAATTCTATCATTTTATTCATATTTTTAGATCCTAATTAAATAAATAATGTAAAAATTGACATTAATGTCATTTTATAATAAGTGATATTTTATTAAATGATTTAAAATTACTAAAAATAATATATTCTAAAAAGTGATTTTTAAATGATAATAAATATAAAATATGGTACATTCGTGGACCAATTTATCTTTAATAATGAACATATTGACAAATAAAAAGAAAAAACCATGTTAGTGCGGTTGGGGTTAAAGCTATGTTTTTGCGTATTAGAAGCGATTATGTTAAAATTAATTTTAAAAACACATAGAATTTTTATTTTATAAATTAGATTTAATATTTATAATAATAGGGTAAGAATTTTCTAATAATTATAACTATAATTTTTTCTTAAAGTATAGGTTAATTTGGTTATAAAGCTAAATAATAAAAAAAACTAAAATGGTAAAATAAGGAAACATAGGATTTAAGGAACAAAAATGTCTAAAAAACATGTTATATTATGTGGTGGAGGAAATGATAGACCATATAATACTTCAAAACCACTAATTAGAAATATTGGAGCCATATTAGGTAAGATAGACCTCCCAATAGTGAATACATTTAAGTATTTACAATAATGGTACTTCTCCTCAACTATAAAAGGGAACTCAATCTCCCCCATCTTCACACCTCTAAATACATTTGGATAAAAAAATATCCACAAAAATCATACCCCCAATTCACTCCCATCATCCTATAAGACTTAGTTGATTAATAAAAAAACATTTTAAGGTTTTATTTCAAACCTAAGGAGGATACTTGAAGAAAAAGTAATGTTCTTCTAAAATCATGGTTATTTTATTTCATCATACACCTATTGAAATTAATATTATACCATGATTATATAATAAAATAAGTATATTAAATATATCGAGTTTTTTTATGGTTATGAACTATAAATTCACACACTTCCATCAAATGGGTTACAAAATCATCATTCATGTGTACAACAGATTACCACCCCATGAACTGATGTCGTTTGTTTTTCTATTACCACCTTTCAATTTTGGGAATAATGATAGATTTATTATTTATATATGATAAATATTATATTTATGATTTTATTATGATTCTAAAATTATTATATCACACATAACTTCATGCATTCAATTTTTTGGGAATACGATATCATTGCTCATGTGTACGGTGGACTACCACCTCGTGGAGCAATGCGATTCATTCACGTTTAACATGGAATGTATAAAAAACGAGTTTAATAAAAATATGTGATATATATGATATATAAATTATATTTTAATGATAATACACACACACACACACATATATGATTTAATATTCTTCCTTTCAATAAGATATGAAAATGGAAACAACGTTCATGCGTACGTACGACCCATCGTATTCATGAATAGTGTATTTCATTTCCTATCACCAAATTTTATATATTAATATAAATATATATAATGAATATATATTATATTTATATCATTTTTTATATTCTGGAGATGATTAAATCACCACTAAGTAAGAGGAACAAAAAATAACAAGTCAAAACATACTCAAAAAATAAATTTGTTATTACCTGAAACAAAGAAAATGATGAGAAATTATTAATGAACGGGTGATAAGATGTTATAAAAGAATAATATATGATATTATGAATAATATTATTATTCTATTATAAGTTAATAACATTCTTAACACCATTATATATGAGGTTAAATAGCATTCAACCAAAAGGAAGCATAATGTAAGAGATTTCAACTCAATTTAAATTCCATTGAGACTTATTTGTTATTATGAACTAATTAAATATTATGTGGTTTATATACTTCCACATTGAAATGTAATATTATGGATACTTAATTATTCATGGTAATTTATTTTTTAATTTGAAATATTTCATTCAAGTGGATTTGAATTGAAAATTACCAAGTGGTAAAAGTTATTATGAAATCTCACTTTCTTTTGTAATTATTAACTTTTATTTGAACAATCACTTACTTTTAATAATTTATCATTAGAAATTTAATTTCTATTAAATATCCAAATTATTATATGATTGATATGATTATTTCCTAAACTATATACCAGTTTTACATATGGTGTATACTTTAAAAGTTATTTGTATGTTTGGGGAAATGTTTATAAATCTATATTCTTTACTCAATAAAAATATTTGATGATAAGGAACATTATTAAATTGATTATTAGATATACGAGGAATAATTTGAACCTATATACACATGTGGGACTCGGTTAATGATATACACTTGATGCATCAATAGTTTCATGAGAAAAATTATTTGGCCAAATCAGATGTTTTTTTACCTAGTAGTTTTAAGTTTTTTTGAGTATAGATCTTGATGGTAAAGGTATCATGTGTTTAGGAAAAATTATTTCAAATAATTAACCATTGTATGTATTCATAATTCAATTATTATTATCTATTATATTTTTACTATGAAAAAAAATATGGATGAATTTCATTATCATCTTATTGATTAAATGAGAGGTGTGTTTAGTTATTTATCATGCCATATTGATTAAGCCTTATCTAGTTATTTAAATGGAATGTGAGTTCAGTTATTTACCTTGAAAAATTGATTATTACTTATCTATTAATACATATAAGTTATTTAAATGTAATTAGTGTTCAGTTATTTACCCTTCCATATTGCTTATTCTCATTAAATCATTATTTCTTCCACTTTACTTAACTATTACCAAGCATTTTAGATCACCCTTATTTTTTTTTCGTTTACCCAGGTTATGAAGAGGAATCCTTTGAAAGATTTTTCAAGGATTATAAGAATTTTATTTCATTATGCATTATATTTTATTTTCTATTCCCAATGTAAATGGGTATCATGTATATATTTGGTTTCCAAAACTGCTAAACTATTTGGTCCTTTTTGATTTGATCCTTTACATCTATGACAATGTAATAAAGTAAGGAACCGACTCTAATCTACTAGGTTTGGTGTCATTATAGTTGGTATTATATGAATTTTATTAAAAACCTTGAGAAATAGATTTAGGAAACCATAGATTAGGGAACATAATTTTATGATAAATTTTGAGGATAAGTATGGAATTCGGCCTTTTTATTATAAAACTTTTCATTAAATTTTACAAATAAAGGATCTTTAAAGTCTAGTGTCTTTGAAATAAGGTACATAATACATGAAAACATATGAAATTATTTTAATCCACTTGAAATGATTATGGAAATTTTTATTCTAAGTGAAATAAATTCATCTCATAACCTGGGGACATACATCAAAGGAAAGGGTGAGAAGAAGGCCCAGTAAGGGAAAACAAGTGATACAATTTACATGCTACCTTGATAAATATCAATAAGAACATGAGTAATTTTATAAAGTTATGAGAAATAGGCGTATGATAACAATAATAACTTGAATCATAACTTGAAAATGATGCTAAAAAATTTAATTTATATATTTATAAGAATATCACCAAGATCCATCCCTAAGGTGTTATAAAAATTACAAAGGTTATTCAACAAGGTATCATAAAACTTCTCATCTCTAGAGATTAATTTATTTACCCAATGCATTGGAGAGATATTAGGGAACGACCTTAATATTTATTTATTTTAATGTTATCCACATATATCATAATAAAAAATTTCATAAATAACCCATAGAGAATAAAAGAAATGGGTTTCATATCAAAATCACAACATTTCAAAAAGTGCTTAAAAACAAGGTCTGTTTGTCAATTTAATCCCATATAAAAGAAAGGTGGGTTTAATTTATATTAATCCTAGAATTAAAATATATCATTTTTATATCCATGTGAATACCCTTGTAGAATTTATAGGTTTGGGTATTAACAAAATAAAATAAAATAATTTCTTGATAAAAAGAGAGAAATTTTGAGATAAAAATCCAGCAGCATAACGGGTATGAAACATAGGTTTAGAAGACATTAAAAAGATAGGGGAAAGGTTATCCCATTCCTAAAAGACTCATAATATGATATAGGGATAAAAAATGGATATAATAACATGATATGTAAATTTGAAATATACAAAAAATAAAAAGAGAACCTGACAGGACAAGAGAAGTCGAGATTTCCCTTACCTTAAAGAGTAACTTCTAAAAATATAAGATTGGGACCTTTAGGGATTGAGGATAACTTGGTAGTACTAATTGGGAGGTAATAATATTAGATCTTTGAGGGGGATGATTTTGTAATGAAATGAAACAATGGAATGGCTTGGTATTTATAGTAAAAGAGAGGGAGTTTTTTTATTAATTTTTGAGGACACCTTATCGGTGTTATTTGCAATAAATGGGCTTTCCCAGGGTATTTGCCTATGGTTTTGGACACTTGGGACAACTCATATCACATTTCAATCCACATGAGTTGATTTTTTTTTAAATTACATATTACATCATTATAATGTCATAAAACACACTGAAAACTCAAAAATTGTATTTTTACTATTCACCAAAAAACAAAATTTTTTATAAAAATATCATAAATTCACCCTAACCTAAGATTGATGTTCTGGATTAAAAAATGAATTGTATTTTATGAAAATAATTTTCTAAATATGATTAATTTAAGTTTTAATTAAAACCACTATTTACTTGAAAAATACAAATTCTTAACTAATAATTTCTAAAACAGTTATTTACTTATACTATTACATCACATTACTATTCAAGATAACTAAATTATATTTATACTTACTTAAGTGAGGTTACTATTCCATTGGTCATATTACTATTCATAAGGGTAATATTACTATTCTTAAGTTACTATTCACTAAAAATTAAATTGATCTTATTAGACTCTAAATTTATTATTGGTCACAATTATGTATGTCCATTTTTTGAAAATCATTTCAAAGTATCAATTATTTAATGTATAAAAAAATTTTAATATACACTTTTTTTAGTATTGATCAATAATATGAAACTTTTTAGAAAAATACTAAAAATTCATCCGAGATTAATTTTGAAATTTGAAATTAAAAAATGATGTTTATTTTACCATAATAAAAATTTTATTTATACAAATGGATTACACAAAGTAACTAAGGACTCGTTACATAACCCCTTATAAAAACCACATAAGACCTAAGATTAAGGTGTTCAATGGTGATAAAATCTTAGGGAGGCTCAGACAATATTACTCGAGTGGTTATTTCTATCAACTTGAACTTCTCCCGTAGGTGATTTCGTTCAAGATTAACATGTTAAAGCTCAGATTGGGCTTGGTCTAGAGCAAAGACCAGTGATGTGACCTCCTTCCCAAGCTCTGAAAAATGGGCTTAATAAGGCTTGAGTCTACTGGATGAGGCCATAAAATATTATTTCTACATTAACTATCCATTATCATTTCTATTTATAAATAATATTTATAACCTTAAAAATTATTATTGTTTCAAATGGTAATACTAACCAATGGTCAAAACCTGATGGTCACATTTCATTTATACTTATATTTTTTTTTGATTATGACATAATAAAACATACATTTTCAGGAAACGACATATTATTCCAAAGTTCAGGTTGTTACAATAAGTGTAGAAGAACATTATTAAGTTTTGGTAAGGTAGATATTACATGGGTCTTCCTTGAAATACATCCCTATATGGATATTAAAAGTGGATTTTGTTCTGGAATAGATTTAACAAGGGGTAATAACTCCAAAAGGGCACATCACGATTGAATCAAGAATAACTTGTTACACGAAAATAATCCTTACTACACACCTATTTTGAAACTCCCATGGGATATGCTTTGGATAATTCACATTTTCTTTAGATTCCATTATGAAATATTTAAAAGAAAAGATATCCCAAAAGAATAAAAGTTTAGGATTATGATATTAATAATGCATAAATTTTAGTTTTTACTAAGTGTTATACCATATTTAGAATTATATATTATGATTTAAAATTCATTATATTGTTAGCTAATATTGTATATGCCATTATTTAGAGATGACATGAGGAATTAATAAAGGTGTCAATACTCATGGACAATATAGAGGTTTCTCTAATCAATAAGTTGACATAAAATATTGAAACTTAAACACTTATGAATATATTAGGTGATCTTAATCAGGTTATGACACATAACCTTTCCCCGATTGAGTAACCTATTCCCCATTTATATTCTCTGATGTTAGGCAGATACCCCCATTATTTAGTGGGACTACTGATCCAATTAAAGTTGAGAAATGTATTAATTATTTGAAGAAGTTATTTATGAAATAAGGTAGTAGTGAAAAGGAAAAGTATACACTTACATTGTATTGTCTCAATGGCGATGCTAATCAATTGCGGATGTTGATATAGAATACTACGGAGGAAGATAAAATAGAACTAATGGAATGGAAGTATTTTAAGGTGAAATTATTTAAAAAATATTTCCCTCATGAGAAATAAATTAAGATAAAGAGAAAGTTAATTAGTTTAAATAAAAATTAGGAAGAAAATTTTGTGGTGTATGAAGCTACCTTTAAAAGGTTAGAAAGGTAAGATAAAAATTTCATACACAACACAGAATGAAACATTAGAAATTTATTTAAAGGGATTAATCCAAGTCTCTGAAGGGCACTGGTTTCACAAACTTTCTCATCATACGATGAAATAATTTTATGTTATATCAAGATAGATAAATAATTATCCATGTCTTATGGCTTAAAAGGATATAAAGATAATAATAATATGATATATAAAATAATAGATAAAAGGATAAATGGAAATAAATATTTTCCTACATTTGGTAAATATGGAAATAATCACTCTAGGAAATGATTAAAGGGATTGAGAGTTTTTTATAAGTGTAGAGAAAAGGGTCACCAAGAAAAATAATGAATAGGAAAGAAAGAAAACACTTCTATTAAATGTTTCAACTATAAGGTGACGGGACACTGTGAAAATGAATGCCCCAATAATTAAGGGAATGTTCTATAGAAGAGCTAAGGGATTAAAGTCAAGATTATGCTATTGATACAACCTAAGTGGAATTATTAATGATATTATGTATTTAGATCCAAGAAAAATGCTGTAAAAGTATTTTAATTTTGATATTATCATCATAAGAATTATGAAATATATAATTATTGAACTAAAATACTATTTCTTACAGGATTTGAAAGTATATATTGAATGGCACTACTAGAAATTAATGCTATAGCCACAGACCTATAGCCACAGTTTTATTGGTCCGTGGTAATACCTTTCTAATTTCCACGGTTTAATTAATCCACCATGGCTATACCATGTTCGTTAATTATTTGGTATCAGGATCTTCCTCCCCAATTCACTACTCACCTCACACTTTCTCTCCCTAATTACTTCTCATCCCGATGAATTCTCCTCACCGCGGCGCCCTCCTCCCCGACGAATTCTCCTTCCCGACCTCTCCTACATAACCTCTCCTACCCGACCTCTCCTCACTATAGTGCCCTCCTATCTGATGAACTCTCTCACCACAGTGTCCTCCTCCCCGAATACCTCTCTCACAGTGGAACCCTCCTCCCTGGAGACCTCTCTCATCGCGACACCCTCCTCTCCGATGATCTTTCACCGTGGTGCCCTCCTCCCAAAATCTTCCAATCATCACAGGTATTTTATACCATCTAATTTCATCAATGTTATGATTTTAAGGTTGTACTATGATATGTGGATTCATGTGTTAGCAGTAATTAAAAGATGGGTAACCATAGTCCTAAAATAGAAATAAAGCAACAAGAGCCCTCGGTATACCTAATGACTTGTCTAGAGGGAAGTATCTACTGATGCCCCACTAGCCAACTAGTGATTTTTTAAATGGTGACCAATATGGAACTAGGAACCTTGTTGTCATCTTGGGTGGATACTTTAATAGAATTTCTATGTTTTCACCTTATAAACTCTTTTTTACCTCTTATTCCTTCTTTATCCAGCCTATCAGTGATTAGAAACACCTTTTTCCTTCCCCTAAGGTTCCAAGACATTCCCCACCTCATTTTTTACCAGATTAAATCATCATAAGTTATACTAACTCCATTTCAGTATGTTTGACTGCATGAAATCATTGAGATTGTATTTATTTCATCATTCTCTCTACTTTTTTACATCCTTAATTTATGTAGTTTTCTTCAAGGTTTTCTGAGGTGATTAATTGAACTCAAATTGGATGAATCCACTTGGAAAGGTAACTCTTAGTTTATTAATGTGGGAGTTCCTTATCATGTTTTATCATTTATATGGGATAACATGAATTGTCACAAATGTAGGTGCATGAGTATGAATTTGGTTCTTTTGACTCCCATATTTAAGATCTCAGATAGATTCTAAATGGTAGAATTGACCTGTTTTTGGTGGTTTATGAGTTTTATATTTTTTCCATAACCAACCAAAAATATGTAGTGATGGTTTTCATGATGGTTTTATAACTTAGGTATCAAGACCTAAAGTGGGACGTCTATGTTTCTTTACATCATCTAGGGGTGGTTATCTTGACCCATTATTATGGATCATGTAATTCTTAAATTATGAATAATATGGGTCTTGAGAATAAATGATATGGTATATAGTATAAGGCCCCAGCCTTAAACCTTACTTAAAATTGAATTAAATGAATAATTCACATTAAGGATCTTTTCAGGTTTAGAGTTTTAGATAATTAGGACATAACTCTTACATCTCAAAAGATTACAAAGTAGTCTCTTCTACTAAATTTCCATAAAATAAAAACTCTTTAAAAGAAACATGTATAGTTCCATGTTTTAGGTAGCATGACTTTCCCTTGATCCCATCCTTGACCCTATTCCATGCTATGTCCTGTGAAAAACATTTCAAAAACTTGGGATGAGCATAAGAAGCTCAGTAAGGGATACACAAAGAATAAAAACTGTTAGTTTATCAAAAAAAATAGTAAACCATGTATACTTTATCAAGGTAATACTTTTCACCTTTATGAAGTAGTAAAAACTCTTCACTGAATAAAATATAATTACTTACCTTTTTGTAACCAAAGTATTACCATAAAACCCATATAAAGAACACATAACATATATAAAGGTAACTTGGGACATAAACATACTTAAGTGGAATAACCATACGGTCGACTTCCACACATATCACTTAATGGAATAGCCATACGACCAATTTCCATACATACTTAATGGAATAGACATACGGCCGACTTCTATACCCAATGCATTGGAGGTTATAACGTAACCACCCGTCCTGGTATTCACGGCACCACCCGTCATATGGTTTATCACGTAACCACCCATCAAATGTCCAAGTACCAATATAAAATCATAAAACATAAAACCAATATAAATGAATGATAACATTTCCACATTTCAATCAAAATATATAATTTAAATATATTGACATAATATAATCCTTTATCAAAACCATTTTCAATACCAAAATACATAAAAGAGTATATGATATTTAGTTTATTTTAAAAAACATTACGGCTTGTTGAGGAAGCCAAAGACCAAATAATACTCACGGCGGCGGAAAAGGTCGTTGTCACCGCGTACGTTAAAAAAACATTCCTTTTTGTCGTTTAGTAAAACGCTTCGTAGAAAAAGATTCATTTTGTATAAAAGTAAAAGTCAAAGGGGTTTATACACCGTATAAAATAAAGTTGTGTATAAAACAAAATATGCCTCAATGAAAGGAGATTGAGACGAAGTCCCTTACCTCGGGTCCGACTTGACTCGATCGTTCTTTAACGTCCTGAATAATAAACTTGAGTTAATTTATACTTGATTAAGAACCTTTTTAAAGTTCATTATTCCTTTTATATCACTTATTTCCATGTTATAAACATTATGTAACCATTTAAGTTAATAATGTTTGTTTTGTCAATATTTGGTTCTTAAGTCGAAAGTGGACTTCTTACAATTACATGTTGTTCGTGTGGTCAAAGGTTCTTTATATCCCGAATGATATTAATGATTTGGATAACATATATATCATATATATTCATCATATACATGTATTTATAATATTACATCACATTTAGAGGTAAGAAATGAAATGCACCATTCATGGAGACGGTAAGCCGTACGTACGCATGAACGCTACTTCCATTTCTATTTCATATTTTCTGGAATGGAATCATAATGATATAAGAGTATATTATAATTACAGTATAATAACATATATAATATCATTAACTTTATCCTTTACAAATCCCACATATGGTATTAACGAATCAAATCACTTTCAGGGGGCGGTAGTCCGCACTTCCTAAAATGAAGATATCGTGTTTACCCATAATGGAAACCATAAAGGTATGCCCAAAATGAAAAAAACAGAAGCTTAAGGAAAACATAAACATATTATATATCATATATAAAAATAGTGACATCATAATGGACACCTTTGAAGGTGTTAAATGAGTATTGAACAATCATCGTTTCGGGAGGCAGAATTTCGCCATCCACGGAAACCGTATGTTATTTAACCATTTGATGTAGTTGTGTGAGAGTGTAGCTCAAATAAATATTATAACAACATCCTAGTATATTGAAGATACTGGTTTTGTTACAAAATAAGTAAATAAAAAGAGTTTAGGGGGTTGGAGAAGCAAAATAAAACAAATGAACATGAGAGAATGAATTACCTTTAAAAGTGTAACTTCTTTTGATTTGAGCCTAAAAGATTCCTTTGAAAGGATTATGCCCAAAGGGAATACTCTAGGATGAGTAGAGGGATGTGGAGAGAGTAAATGGGCAGGGTTTGGCCGAGCCAAAGGCTTGAGGAGTGTGTGAAATGAGGTAGAGGTGGGGGCCTTTTATAAGAGGAGTGGAGGGGCACTTTTGGAAAGTAAAGAAATATTACTTTATTTGAAAATGTGTTTCGGTTTTAAAAGGTCCCACATTGATATAATTCGTGGATAAGGTGATAAGGGTTCGAAATCCACTCATCCAATTGGTTTTTGCCATGTGTAGTTCATATATTTTACATTATCTTTCCATTTTATTTAAATCGTCAAATAATGATGTCATCGCTGCATCCTTATTATGTCATAAATAATTTAATTTATTTAATGTCTAAAAATCATAAAAAAATACTATGATGTATGAAATCTTTTTATCTTTCCAATGACTATTTATAATCAAATATATGATCTTTATAACCCCATGTAAAAATTGTTTTCGTAAAACATATTATGTTTGTGTCATTTTTACTTTTACATTAAATAAAAAGTTATTTATGTCATTTCCCAACCAAAGTGTCTCCATGGGGTCCCCAACTTAACCCATGGCTTTTCTTGGTCGGCCATGACACAACCAATAAGGTTGGGACATGTGTCTAGGTCATTTCATATTATTAAAGCATTATTTATACCTTAAACTACCCTAATTACCACTAATCGTGATTAAGAACTTAATAAGTTACTATTCACCAAAAAATTATTTTAATCACATTGAACCACATTTTACTTCTTAATGACAACCATGTATGTCAGATTTTTAAAATTCAATACACATTAGTGGTAAACTTTCATTTAACTGAAAAATCAGTTTGCTTGATTACCACTTAGTGGTTTCACTATTCATCAAAAATTGAAGTTTTTCAGAAAATTACCAAAAATTCACCCTAAGATATATTTGATATTCCGAATTCAAAAATGAAGTCTATTTTACAAAATTCAAATCATATAAGTCACATTAATTAATTTAATAATTAATTCCCGCTGTCAGAGCAAATAGCGTGTTTTTATGAAACAATAAGTATCAAAAGATTGACACTAGTTTGAGTCCAATTTCAAAGTGAAATTGATTCCAATGACCACCATTGGATTAAATGGTAAAAATATATTCATATTACACATTAAGACCAATTCAAAAGATAATCTAATCATATAAATAAATTAGATTAAAAAGCAGTTTTGATGTAAAATGCAGTATTTTTCACTATTCATTAAAAAAATGAACATTGTCAGAAAAATATCAAAAATTCACACAAAGTAAATTTTGATGTTCCAATCATAAAGAATAAGTTTATTTTGACAAAAATAGTTTATAAAATTTTCAAAAGGTAGATTTAAAAAGGGTTTTCCATCATAAGGCAGTAAAACAATCTTTTAAGAATATTAGTGTATTCCATGCTTAAGATTGGATTTATTTTCATTTTCAGCCTCTAAAACACTATCTTAATCATTAATAGACATAGATAAAAATATATATTATTCATTACTTACTTGGGATGTTACATCCTTCCCCCCTTTAGAAAATTGCGTCCCCGCAATTTATTTACTTATCGAATAAATGGGGGTACTTATCCCTCATTGCATTTTTAGATTCCCATGTTGCCTCTTCAATCATGTGGTTTTTCCACAAAACCTTTACTTGGTGAATCACCTTATTCCGTAACACTTGCTCCCTGTGGTCAAGAATCTGGACCGGTTGTTCCACATAAGACAGGTTCTTTTCCAGCTGAACTACCTCTGGGCTCAAAACATGAGATGGATCTGGCATATACTTTCTCAACATCGAAACGTGAAAAACATTGTGTACTTGAGATAAACTCGGAGGTAAAGCCACTCGGTATGCAACTGATCCAACTCTCTCCAGAATTTTGTATGGTCCAACAAACCTTGGACTCAACTTTCCTTTCTTACCAAATCTCATCACACTTTTCCAAGGAGAAACCTTGAGAAAAACATGATCACCTACCTCGAAAGATAGATCCTTCCTCCGGTTATACGCATAACTCTTCTGCCTGCTCTGAGCTGTTCTCATGTGCTTCTGAATCAGCTGAACTTTTTCTGCCAACTCTTCTACCAATTCTCGTCCCATCAACTTCCTTTCACCAACTTCATCCCAGAAAGCTGGAGTTCGACACCGCTTCCCATATAATGCCTAAAATGGTGCCATCTGTATACTGGAATGAAAACTGTTATTATATGAAAATTCAACCAAAGAAAGATATTGGTCCCAACTTCCCTGATAATCCATAGAACAAGCTCATAGAATATCCTCCAATGTCTGGATTGTTCGTTCTGACTGCCCATCTGATTGAGGATGAAAAGCTGTACTAAAATTTAATTCTGTACCCAACGACTTCTGAAGGCCTTTCCAAAAGTTAGAAGTAAACCTGGGATTATGATCCGATACAATGGAGAGAGGAACTCCATGTAACCTGACTATCTCTTTAAGATACAAACGGGAAAGTTGATCTAGAGAGAAAGTATCTCGTATAGCAAGGAAATGAGCAGATTTGGTCAAGCGATTAACAATAACCCAGATTTCATTATTACCTCGAGATGTCCTCGGTAATCCCACAACAAAGTCCATGGATATGTTTTCCCATTTCCACTCTGGCACTGGTAAAGGCTGAAGCATCCCTTTCGGTAACTGCCGCTCTACTTTAACCTGCTGACAAGTCAAACACTTCATAGTAAAATCAGCAATATCTCTTTTCAATCCATCCCACCAGTAATACTCCCGCAGATCTCTATACATCTTAGTACTTCCCGGATTAACTGAAAACGGAGAACTATGAGCTTCACATAACAACTCTCTCTTCAACTGTGAATCACAAGGCACACATAACCTCTTCCCAAACCTCAAAACACAATCGTTATCAATGTTGAATTTAGGCAACTTACCTTTCTGAACCAGCTCTACCTTTTTCTGCAACTCACTGTCTTGCTTCTGTGCTTGCTTGATTCTGTCTGATAGAGAATATTTCACTGATACCTAAAACAAAACAGAAGGACTTCCTACACCAATAACTTCTATGCCAAAGTTCATCAAATCCTTAACCAAAGGATAACGTTCCAAACTCAACATTGTTAATGAAGCATTACTTTTTCGACTCAAAGCATCAACCACTTTATTTTCTTTTCCCGGATGGTAATGAATTGTGCAATCATAATCCTTGATTAATTCCAGCCATCTACTCTGTCTCATGTTCAATTCTTTCTGAGTGAATATATACTTTAAACTTTTGTGATCAGTATATATTTCACACTTTACTCCATACAAATGATGCCTCCAAATTTTTCAAGAAAAGACAACAACACCTACTTCCAAATCACGTGTAGGGTAATTTACCTCATGAGTTTTCAACTGTCGTGAAGCATAAGCAATTACCTGATCATTCTGCATTAGGACACAACCAAGTCCTTTCAATGAAGCATCACTGTATATAACAAACTCACCATTCCTGGAAGGAAGTGCCAAAACTGGAGCATTCACCAATCTTCTTTTCAACTCCTCCGGTTGTAACCAGAGTCAACTGAGCTATCACTGCAACAAACTGTTTAGTTTTGATTCTGACCATCTCAGGATATTGATTTCAAAGATCATTTCCCTCTATATTCCTTCCCAGAAAAGCTGTTCTGTTTCATCTATGTAAAACCATTCTTAACCCAAAAATATCTTAGGCGAAGCAACATGGTAATCCGTAAATGCTATATCATTTCAATCATATTATAATTTAACACTTTTCTAACTCCTAAAGTTGTCTAAACCGACCTCTGATACCAACTATAAGGCCCCAGCCTTAAACATTACTTAAAATTGAATTAAATGAATAATTCAAATTGAGGATCTTTTCAGGTTTAGAGTTTTAGAGAATTAGGACACAACTATTACATCTCAAAATATTACAAAGTAGTCTCTTCTACTAAATTTCCATAAAATAAAAACTCTTTAAAAGAAACATGTATAGTTCCATGTTTTAGGTAGCATGACTTTCCCTTGATCCCATCCTTGACCCTATTCCACGCTATGTCCTGTGAAAAAAATTTCAAAAACTTGGGATGAGCATAAGAAGCTCAGTAAGGGATACACAAAGAATAAAAACTGTTAGTTTATCAAAACAAATAGTAAACCATGTATACTTTTTCAAGGTAATACTTTTCACCTTTATGAAGTAGTAAAAAATCTTCACTGAATAAAATATCATTACTTACCTTTTTTTAACCAAAGTATTACCATAAAACCCATATAAAGAACACATAACATATATAAAGGTAACTTGGGACATAAACATACTTAAGTGGAATAACCATACAGTCGACTTCCACACATATCACTTAATGGAATAGCCATACGGCCAATTTCCATACATACTTAATGGAATAGCCATACGGCCGACTTCCATACCCAATGCATTGGAGGATATAATGTAACCACCCGTCCTGGTATTCACGGCACCACCCGTCATATGGTATATCACGTAACCACCCGTCAAATGTCCAAGTACCAATATAAAATCATAAAACAAAAAACCAATATAAATGAATGATAACATTTCCACATTTCAATCACAATATATAATTTAAATATATTGACATAATAGAATCCTTTATCAAAACCATTTTCAATACCAAAATACATAAAAGAGTATATGATATTTAGTTTATTTTAAAAAACATTACGGCTTGTTGAGGAATCCAAAGACCAAATAATACTCGTGGCGGCGGAAAAGTTCGTTGTCACCTCGTACGTTAAAAAAACATTCCTTTTTGTCGTTTAGTAAAATGATTCGTAGAAAAATATTCCTTTTGTATAAAAGTAAAAGTCAAAGGGGTTTATACACCGTATAAAATAAAGTTGTGTATAAAACAAAATATGCCTCAATGAAAGGAGATTGAGACGAAGTCCCTTACCTCGGGTCCGACTTGACTCGATCGTTCTTTAACGTCCTGAATAATAAACTTGAGTTAATTTATACTTGATTAAGAACCTTTTTAAAGTTCATTATTCCTTTTATATCACTTATTTCCATGTTATAAACATTATGTAACCATTTAAGTTAATAATGTTTGTTTTGTCAATATTTGGTTCTTAAGTCGAAAGTGGACTTCTTACAATTACATGTTGTTCGTGTGGTCAAAGGTTCTTTATATCCAGAATGATATTAATGATTTGGATAACATATATATCATATATATTCATCATATACATGTATTTATAATATTACATCACATTTAGAGGTAAGAAATGAAATGCACCTTTCATGGCGACGGTAAGCCGTACGTACGCATGAACGCTACTTCCATTTCTATTTCATATTTTCTGGAATGGAATCATAATGATATAAGAGTATATTATAATTCCAGTATAATAACATATATAATATCATTAACTTTATCATTTACACATCCCACATATGGTATTAACGAATCAAATCACTTTCAGGGGGCGGTAGTCCGCACTTCCTAAAATTAAGATATCGTGTTTACCCATAATGGAAACCATAAAGGTATGCCCAAAATGAAAAAAACAGAAGATTAAGGAAAACATAAACATATTATATATCATATATAAAAATAGTGACATCATAATGGCCACCTTTGAAGGTGTTAAATGAGTATTGAATAATCATCGTTTCGGGAGGCAGAATTTCGCCATCCACGGAAACCGTATGTTCTTTAACCATTTGATGTAGTTTTGTGAGAGTGTAGCTCAAATAAATATTATAACAACATCCTAGTATATTGAAGATACTGGTGTTGTTACAAAATAAGTAAATAAAAAGAGTTTAGGGGGCTGGAGAAGCAAAATAAAACAAATGAACATGAGAGAATGAATTACCTTTAAAAGTGTAACTCCTTTTGATTTTAGCATAAAGGCTTCCTTTGAAAGGATTATGCCCACAGGGAATCTTCTAGGATGAGGAGAGGGATGTGGAGAGAGTAAATGGTCAGGGTTTGGCCGAGCCAAAGGCTTGAGGAGTGTGTGAAATGAGGTAGAGGTGGGGGCCTTTTATAAGAGGGGAGGAGGGGCACTTTTGGAAAGTAAAGAAATATTACTTTATTTGAAAATGTGTTTCGGTTTTAAAAGGTCCTACATTGATATAATTCGTGGATAAGGTGATAAGGGTTCGAAATCCACTCATCCAATTGGTTTTGGCCATGTGTAGTTCATATATTTTACATTATCTTTCCATTTTATTTAAATCGTCAAATAATGATGTCATCGCTGCATCATTATTATGTCATAAATAATTTAATTTATTTAATGTATAAAAATCATAAAAAAAATACTATGATGTAGGAAATATTTTTATCTTTCCAATGATTATTTATAATCAAATATCTGATCTTTATAACCCCATGTAAAAATTGTTTTCGTAAAACATATTATGTTTGTGTCATTTTTACTTTTACATTAAATAAAAAGTTATTTATGTCATTTCCCAACCAAAGTTTCTCCATGGGGTCCCCAAGTTGAACCATGGCTTGTCTTGGTCGGCCATGACACAACCAATATGTTTGGGACATGTGTCTAGGTCATTTCATATTATTAAAGCATTATTTATACCTTAAACTACCCTAATACCACTAATCGTGATTAAGAACTTAATAAGTTACTATTCACCAAAAAATTATTTTAATCCAATTGAACCACATTTTACTTCTTAATGACAACCATGTATGTCAGATTTTCAAAATTCAATACACATTAGTGGTAAACTTTCATTTAACTGAAAAATCAGTTTGCTTGATTACCACTTAGTGGTTTCACTATTCATCAAAATTGAAGTTTTCTAGAAAATTACCAAAAATTCACCCTAAGCTATATTTGATATTCCTAATTCAGAAATGAAGTCTATTTTACAAAATTAAAATCATATAAGTCACATTAATTAATTTAATAATTAATTCCCGCTGTCAGAGCAAATAGCGTGTTTTTATGAAACAATAAGTATCAAAAGATTGACACTAGTTTGAGTCCAATTTCAAAGTGAAATTGATTCCAATGACCACCATTGGATTAAATGGTAAAAATATATTCATATTACACATTAAGACCAATTCAAAATATAATCTAATCATATAAATAAATTAGATTAAAAAGCAGTTTTGATGTAAAATACAGTATTTTTCACTATTCATTAAAAAAATGAACATTGTCAGAAAAATATCAAAAATTCACACAAAGTAAATTTTGATGTCCCAATCATAAAGAATAAGTTTATTTTGACAAACATAGTTTATAAAATTGTCAAAAGTTATATTTAAAAAGGGTTTTCCATCATAAGGCAGTAAAACAATCTTTTAAGAATATTAGTGTATTCCATGCTTAAGATTGGATTTATTTTCATTTTCAGCCTCTAAAACACTATATTAATCATTAATAGACATAGATAAAAATATCTATTATTCATTACTTACTTGGGATGTTACATATAGTGATGAGATGCAATGGGAGAATTATCCAATAAGCTTGGTTTCATATAATGGGTGATTCAAATAATGGGCCATAAATCATATGTTTAGATCATTGGTATACCTTATATTCAATGTATAAATAGTCCATGTTGGATTAAAATTCCATATTGGGGATGAGGTGGGGAATTGGGACCTTTCCATAGGTCTTACAAAATGGGTTTTCCTTGGAGCCTATTCTAGGTTGTCATTTCATGTATTAGATTTTGGTTGTGTTACACATTCATTATGATTTATTTCCTATACAGGAGGTCAGCTATGTTACACCTTCATAATGATTCATTTATTATATTATAGGTTGGATTTTTTACACAATACCCATGATCTATTTCCTATATAATTGGGTGATTATTTTACTTCATCATGATCAGTTTCCTATATGGGACGTCATCTATGTTACAAATTCCTTGTGATGCAGTTCCTATATAATAGGTTTGTTGTGTTATACCTTCCCTAAATCCATTTATTATATAGAAGGATAGTTATGTTATGAATTTTTATTATTTGTTTCCAATGTTGTATGTTTTATATATTATTCATTCCATGTTATCCACTACCTATATGGTTGGTAATGGTTTTTTGTACAAGATGAATATTCCTTCTAACATTGGGAAAATCGGGTAGTGTTGGGGTTCATCAAAACTTGGTTAGTGCACGATGGCACGACTTGGGTACATAACTGATTTGTTATTTATATATCATTAGTGAATTCACTCACACATATTTCAACACTAAATCTAAGGTCTTGTTGGTGGTTTCCTATTAGGTTTTTATTATCACACCCTACACGGGTACCTTAGTGCATGTTCAGACATTTCTATCACGGATTTGGGTAAGGGGGAAGTCCCTATGTTAGGTGATTGAGAAGGAGTTTCTTATCGTAGATATGGAAGAGACTCTAATACATAATATGTTATATTTTATGATTGATCATCTATTATTCTTTTCTTTTTATTTTTTATATCAGAAATATTGATCTATATCCTGTAGAGATCATCTTTTCACTAATGATGTAAGAATATCACATGTTCATTTTGTTATAAAAGGTTGTGTTATTTATATGTTTATCCTACATTTATGAATAAATATGATCTTTTTTAGTTCTTATTATAGGTTTTTATTTTATTTATTATTGATGTTCTGACCAGGTTTAGTGATATTTTTCATGATAGGTTATACCTATGATTTATTATGTGTTATCATCTATCGGAGGACTCATTATAGATTTGTTTCTAGATGAGAGCCTGGATTTGGCCTATGTATTACATGTGTTGTTTTTTTCTGAGCTAGTTTGATCCATATATTGTGTTGATGATTCCCTGGAAGGGGGGCAGGGGGTGCAGGGGGAGGGGGTGTCCAGGCGGGGTAGTGTGTAGGGAGGGGGGGAGGGGGTGCAGGGGGAGGGGGGCTGTTCAGGAGGGGGGGGGGGGATTTGGGGTGGTAGTGTGCATGGAGTAGGGGGTGTGGGGGTGCAGGGGAGGGGGGATCTCTAGTAGGGGGGGGGGGGGTTTCCATGGGGGCAGTGTGTAGGGAGGGGGGCAGGGGGTGCAGGAGGAGGGGGGCTGTCCAGGAGGGGGGTGGGAGGTGGGGGGGGGGGGGGCTGTGTGCAGGGAGCAGGGGGTGTGGGGGTGCATGGGAGGAGGGGTTCCCAATAGGGGGGGGGGGTACGGGATGGGGGTTGGGGGGCAGTGTGTAGGGGGTGTGGGGGTGCAGGGGGAGGGGTCAGGGGGTGCGGGGGGGGGGGGGGGGGGGGGGTGCAGTGGGGGGGGGGGGCAGTGTGCAGGGAGGGGGGTAGGGGTGCATGGGGAGGGGGGTGTCCAGGAGGGGGGGTGGGAGGTGGGGGGTGGGGGGCATGGAGCAGGGGGTGTGGGGGTGCAATTGGTGTGGGGGTCCAGGGGGGAGGGGTGTATAGGAGGGGGGGCAGTGTGTATGGAGGGGGGCATGGGGTGCAATGGAAGGGGGAGCTGTCTAGGAGGGGGGTGAAGGGGTCTGGGGGAGTAGTGTGCAAGGGGTAGGGAGGGGGGCAAGGGGTGTGGGGGTGTAGGGGGAGGGGGGATATCCCAGAGGGGGGGGGGTGGGGGTGTTTAGGGGGTGTCTAAGAGGGAGGGGGGAGGGGTGTCCTGGAGGGGTGGGGTGGGGGGGTTCCCATCAGAGAATTCTAAAAAAACATTATAGGTCATTGTTCATACATCTAGGTTTTAATGTGGGTGTTGAAGGTACACCAAAATAATCTTTTGTGGTCATTGAAAGGTGTAAATATTCATGATTTTTTATAATTTGAAACATTTTTGAATTCCCTCAACCATAATATTTGTTATGATTTTTATCGACATGTTATTTATGGTTACTTATTATCTTATTAAACAATAAATATAATGTTAATTAATTTCTTGGTAATTTTTTAATGTATGTGTATATGACTCATAATGGATAGATATTGGATGTACAACATTGATCAGATCATAGATGAATTTCAGAAGGAGTTACTATATTTCTTGGACTTTGCATTCACTAATGATTCAAATGGCAGATTGATTCGATGCTCGTGTTTTGATTGTGTTGGAAGACCATGGTTAACTCATGGGGAAGTGAGTTATCAAACCACTAAACAAGGTTTCCAAAAAAATTATCATGTGTGGTATCATAATGAAGAAAAAGTGCTAGTGGTGAATGACATCAATTCAGTGAAAAGTATTGGTATGAAAAATCTGATTTCTGATCAGTTTCCTTTTATTTCTGAAGCCATCTCCTCATATAGACCAGTGCAAGAGGAAATGAATACCGGAACATAGTTTTCATCTATTAATCAGGATGATGAAATTTAGAGTGTTAGAAATCTTATGAAAGATGAAAATACCCCAGTATATCAGGCATTTGAAAAAATGAGCAAAATTGAGTTTTTAATGCGATTATATCATGGAAAAACAATGTATGGATTTAGTAATTCTGCGGTCGACTATCTCCTTACATTTATTAAGGATTTACTAACTTATGATGCTTGTATTCCAAAAAATGATTACATGACATCAAAGTCGGTTGAAAAATTTGGATTTTCATCTATTATGATTCATTCTTTCCCCAAAGATTGTTGTCTGTTCTTGAAGGAAAATGCAGAGTTAAGTTAGTGCAAACAGTGTGTCACATCAAGGTGGAAGACTAATAAATACGGAACGCAATCTCACATACCAGAGAAAGTGATGTGGAACTTCCCTTTAATTCCTAGGATTTAAAAACTTTTTATGTCAGAATAAATGGAAAAGCGTATGAGATGGCATAAAGATGAAAGAAATAAATATAATGATGAAATAGTGCATCCTGAAGATGGGTTGGCTTGGAAGAAATTTGATAGGTTACATCCTGATTTTGCAGTTGACCCATGAAATGTTAGATTGGGATTATCCTGTGATGGTTTCAACCCATTTCACCAAATGCATACTGCACATAGTATATGGACTATTTTCATTCACATTTATAACTTTCCTTCATGGATGTGTATGAATAATCCATTTACTATCATGAGTATATTGATATCTGGACCCTGTGATCCTAGAAATGATATTGATATATACTTGCAACCATTAATAGAGGAGTTAAAGGAGCTTTGGATTGTTGGTGCACAGGCGTACGAAGCATTCTGGAAGGAGTACTTTATATTTCGTGCAGATTTATTATGGATAATAAATGATTTCCATGCCTATGTAATAATGTCTGGTTGGAGTAATAAAGTGAAATTATCCAGCCCTATTTTTATGAAAAATACACATTTTCAAAGATTAAAGTTTCAACAAACTTTCAATTTCATAGGGCATCAATGATTTCCACCGATGGATTATCCATACAGAAAAAATCAAAGATAGTTCAATAATGCTGTCGAGATATATGAGACACCTCAACGAATGTTAGGGAATGATATTGTTAAAGAACTTGATGATTTGAATTGTGTTCTTGGAAAAATTCAATAAAATATATGAAAGAGAAAACATGTTAATTTAAATTCCAATAACAATTAGAGAAATAAAATTATATTCTTTGAGTTTCCATATTATTCATTGAATTTATTGCATCATTGTTTGGATGTAATTCATATCTAGAAAAACATTTGTGAGATTTTACTTGATACTATTTTAAAAGTCAAAGGAAAAACAAAAGATGATTTGTGGTCTCATCATGATTTGATGGATTGGGGTATAAGAGTAAAACTTCATCCTGAATTAATTGTTCAAAATAAGTGGAAAGTACCTATTTCCTATTATTTGATGAAAAATTTAGAGAAGAAACAATTTCTTCTGGTCTTGGAATGTTTTAAGGTTCCATATGGTTATTCAAATAATATTTCAAAAAGGGTTAATACACAAGATGTGAAACTAAAATCTATTAAAACCCATGATTACCATGTCTTGTTACATGAGTTAATTACTATTTACATTCAACATTTACTTTCACATAATTTTAGAGTTACTATAATTAAGTTATGTCATTTTTATTGAGACCTTTGTGCCAAAAGACTGAGCAGAAGTGTTTTTCAGAAATTGCAGAGAGATGCACTAATTATTCTTTATAACTTGGAGAAAATTTTTCCACCATCATTTTTCACATGTATATTATATATGACTGTCCATATTCCCATAGAAGTTCTTTTTGGTGGTCCTGTTTCGAGTTAGTGGATGTATCCTATAGAAAAAATGATGTTTACATTTAAATATTATGTGAGAAATAAATATCACTCCGAAGGCTCTATTTTGAAATGTTATTTAGCATAAGAATGATTGGATTTATATTCACCGTACTTGGCTAACGTCACCACGAGGTCTAATCAACTTATGATAACTGAAGATGAGCAATATGATCCCATTGAACCTACATTTCATTCACTTCCCCAAATAGAGGGGATATCTGGATCGTACTCGTTGTGTACTTTAAGCAGGGAAGAGTGGGAAATGGCTCATCATACAATATTATTCAACTATGGTGTGCTTGATGATTATATCAAGTAAGTAAACTAATAAATATGCATTTTTTTCATTATGTTATTTCTTCATATCTTCTGACATTTTTATGCTTTCGTATTTTTAGAGAAAATTTATAAATTATAAAAAAGAGATATCGCTCTCTCTATATTAATATGAAGAATCTATTTCACAACAAAGAATTTGCTACTTGTTTAAATTCAAAGGTAATAGATTTTTCTTCTTCTCATAACATAATCACATGTCTCTGTTTAATATTCAATGTTGGTATCTTTTAGGTTTTAACTCTACCAATAAATGAAGTATCAGATGAAGTAATAGAGTCATCCTCTGGTCCAAACGACGTGGTACGTGATTGTAAATCAATGGTTTTCAATGGATTTAAATTAGTTATAAATAGTTGTGAAAAAAATAGCAACACAGCATGACGGTGTCACGATAAGCACCACAATAGATTATTATGCAAGTGCATCAGATAGACAACCTCAGTTAGAAAATATATCATATTACGGTGTTGTTGAAAGAATTATTTTATTAGATTATTATGAACATGGTTGTGGTGAAATGATTAAATGTAAGTGGTTTGTTTCAATGACACAACTAGGAAAGCATATTGATAACTATGGATTTAGAGTGATTGATATGAATCTCCAGCTTCACACTGATGAACTTTATATTCCTATGTCACCGGCTAGATAGGTGTTTTATGTAACTGAACCGTTACAATAACAATTTGGTGTTATTGTTGATGCCATTACTAGAAATATTTTTGAAAAATACATAGATGAAAATGATGTTGTGGATGAACCTGTCAGTATTTATTCAAATGTTTCATTTGATGAAACAGAAGAATCAATTGCTAGAACAGACTGTGAACCAAAAATTGTCACAGAGCACATATAACATTAACACATTTGTAAGTATTTACCCAACATTATCGTAATATTTTATGTGTTTTTTTAAACTTCCATACATGATATCAAAATAACTAGTATATTTTATACCATTTTCAAATATAAAACTATTTATAGTCTGACCAATTTATGTTTAAGAACATCTATAGTAATTCTTGAACATAGAAAAGTCTTGATATTTTATCAATATAAATATCACATTGAACATGTATCTCATTATTTTATGATATAATTGTATTATTTAACATTTTTCATTATCTCTATTTATTTGAGAATATTATTTTAAATTTCCAGGTCAAAATGTCTGAATATAATGATATTAGAAGAAATAGAAGAATACGAAGAAATGAACAACATATGTCTCATCTGGCCAACACTATAAGTACAATTTATGTTCAAATGTTATGGTCTTTCATATTATTTATATTGTTATCATTCATTTTATTTTATCATCTATGTTATTTTAGCCTACTTCGTTGAGGAGATGGTTGGATTATACTACCAAGGCTGATAATATGGATGGGGGTATTGATTCTATAGTTCAGCCTACTACTATGACTCTGGAGTCACCAGAAGGTCATCCTCACATCATGCCACCTCCATATTATCCATACCCACATTTTTCATATTCCTTTTTTCCCTCACCCACATAGGATGGTAGTTCTCAGAATCCCTTCCCTTCTTATTTTATATTTCCACCATCCACTATACAGGGAACTACACCCCCATATATCCCACCACCATATCCATATCCATATCCAACCTCATCTGTACAGGGTTATCCATATGCTATATAGAGTACTCCTACTATAGATGTCCCACCTACCATTGAGGCTACTCCCCCTCTAGACGCTGCACTTTAGGGGTCAACAGATCCCCCATCTACTGGTATGTTTTTAAACATTATTATTAGTGATTAATGATAAATTTATATATATTATTATCCTTTTTTTACTTTTTTTCATGATTATCTCTAGTCTCCACTAGACGATGAGGGCGTATAAAAATGTGAGAGGTTTGGAATCGACAAATGAAAATCATGGTTGAATACAATGAGAACCGAGCTATAATTAAAAAAATGTTATGAAAAGTAAAAGCTTTATGGGAACACTTTCTAGAAATAACAATATCATTCCGGTTTAACCAATAAGTTGGAGTGAAGTTGGAGATCAAATAAAGGACAATGCCTGGGCATAGATCTGGGAAAGTAATGTTAATCACCTTTTATATATATTAATTTATAATATTTTCTTAACAAAAATTTTGTCCATTATAGCTCTGATATAATTTTATTAATGGAAAAAATGCCAAGGCTGTAAGGTTAATGGATTTAGGTGAAATGTGGAGAGCGTACAAGTATGAATTATATCTTGGTTAGAAAAATAGTGTTTTCATGGAGTTTGAAGAAGTACTGGTGATTCATGATTGCCCAATATCACAATATAAAGAGATGATCGACTATTGGAAGAGTTAAGAGTTTAAGGTATTTGTTAAATTTATATATATATATTCATTTATTTATTTGAAAACAAGTTTTATTTATGTTAATGAAATTGTATAATTATTTGTTTATAGGAGAAATCAGACAGAAATAAAATAAATAAGAGTGGAATGAAACATGTTTGTACTCGTGGACACACTTCACTTCCAGATCTTGTGAAAACACAGGTAATTTAATATTTAAAATATTTAGCTTCATTTTGTGTAATTTTTTTGACTTCCAATTTTTATTTATTTCTTTGTTTTTTCTAGAAAAAATAATTGAATATCGAGGGTCGTGTTCCTCACTCTACTTTGTTTTGTATAAGCATAAAAAATAAATATAGTACTATGCCAAATAATGACACTGAGAAGGCGATTGTAAGTATATTTTAATTTATTTTATTTTGACTGAATTTAATTCCTTATATTATTTTTTTATTTTAATTTATATTATATATCAATCAACATAATTATTTGGAGACATTGGCAGAAAAAGAACCTGACAATTTGGGCTCAAACGATCATCTACATCAGGTATTAAAAGATGAGCATCAGGGAAGAGTGCGTTGTCAACCTGGGAAGAAGATTTTACCATCTCGATACTGGCCTACTGACAACATTTTTTTGAGTACCAATTCTGGTTTGGTTACAGTGGAACAGATCAATTCTTCAATCAAATAAGCAACTCAAAAAGAAGATTAGGCGATATTTGAAAATATGAAGAAAGTTATGTCTTCAACTTTTTCTACACTTTCACGAGAAGCAGCTATAGTGGTTGACTCATGTTTGATGTCAATGAGTTCTTCTGATGTAGATTCTTCTTCCGGAGCCAGAGCTGGAGCTGGAGTCAGAGCTGTAGCCAGAGCCAGTCCCAGTGTCAGTGCCGATACCGATGCTGATGTTGATAATGATGCTGGTGGCCTAAGAGGTGCTGATGGTGTTTTTGTAGGAGGTGTGGATGAGGGTTATCATTAATCTGATGATACTGATATTGAGACTCACTATTGTTTTGAATTGTATTTTTGGATGGTTAATATGTGTAATTTTATTATGAAATGAGGTTTGATTATTGTAATATTGAATTGTATTGCGGTGTTTCTCACCGTTTCTTCATATATTAAATTATTCTATTATGAGATATGTTTGTTTATGTAGTAGTTATGTTTTATTATGATTATATTGAATTTTATCCTCCTCTGACGCAACCATCGTACCTCCTCGATGACACTACTCCAAGGCGGGCCCCTCTATCTCCTTTGACACACCTCCAATAGTATGTAGTCTAATTTTCTATTTTTTTCTCTCGAGGTGGCCACTCAATTAGTTTCACTGATCATATTGTGAGTTTGATGACTTGTACTGGTATGCAGGATAGTGATTCATACTATGCAAAGAACCAACAAGAAAACATAGCCGATACAATTGATTTACTCCCACAGCTTGCAACCGGGATTGACGTGAATATAAAATTCAGGAGTTAATGATTATTTTATACTGTTTTTTCAAGACATTAGTAACCATTTGTTGTGTTTTTAATCAAATTTATTTGAAATACACCATGCTTGCAGAATTGATGATTTCAAGTTTACTCTTGAGTATGAAATATTCGATCTTCTGGACATTGGTCTGTATCACGGTTGGATAGTTGATCCCCAAGTATGCAGTTTTGAATCCTATACCTTTATATTTTGTTTATAACAAATGATACATCATATGCATAACTTCATCATATTTATTTAATGTTCGGTTTCTATATTTATATTTGGTTCATTGAGTGGTGGTTCTTATCTCACTTGAAATGTTCATGATCGATTTTGGCTATCCCATATAGGTAGTGGGAAGACTGATCTCACTACTATGTTTAAAGGGACATGATTCCATTGAAACTGTATTGACGTCCTTTATGTTTTTGTTCGTATAGGAGGATGATATTGATGAACAAACACTACTTACATAACCTAAATATTATCTCCATGATACAACTATGGGAGAAGTGTTTCGTGGAAATTGGGAGACCAATAATAATGAATTCCTAGGTCTATTACCCCAGATGAGGGGGCTATTCCACTTTGGGAAGAACCATTTCATCTTTAGTGCCTTCTGGTGAGCATTCCCTAGAAGGGAATAAGAATGGAAGAAAACTATATTGTCAAGGTATTCAACCCTATAATCCTCTAATATATGTGTAACTTTACTCCTTTCATTCATTTGATTATTCTGGAAACACAATATAATTTTATAAAAATGAGTAGGTCCCTGCAAAGGTCACTTGGAAGAGTATGTATCCACTTATGAAGATGTGGGTGAGTGTTTGTTTTATTTAAATGATCCTTCAATATTAGTCATGGACTATAAATAATCAGTGGTGGCTGAGGTGTTAGTTCAATCATGTTGGTTTCCAGCTATAGAGGTCTTCGTGAACATACCACTTGATCTGGCAGGGATGGATGCACTTCTAGAGGATACTGATATATATTGATATTCTTACATCATGTTATCCCTGATGTAAGAGAGTTTTAGAGATGGTTAATAATTCTCCAATACTATAAACCTTATATATATATTTCTTATCTTCTAATATTATAGTTTTGGAGATGGTGAATAATTCTGGGGTACTGGGTGTAGCCTGCTCATATACTACTAGGGAACTCTACATTGTAGTCGTGGTCTATATCAGAGTTTATGTTGAGGGATACTCATTAAGTACCTTTATAATCTAAAAATATGTTCTCTTTTGGGTATTATGGTTAAAAAAAGTAGTTCTTTTCACCTTTTTTGGTGGCATGTCCCTTCCCCTTGCTTTGGCAAGCCATCAAATAATCATGTTGGGTAGTCAGGCTACTGATATCAACAGGAATTTGAATATAGTGTCAGCTTGTCGGGCCACTAATTTCAGTCAGAATAGGGATAGGGGTTGACAAGTCAATGGAATATAAAGGCTACAAGGCCAAGGAAGTCTTAGAGAGATAAAATTGGTGGACTAGTGGCTCAGTGAACAATAACCCACAACCCTATAATAGAATATGAAGTTGATCGATATGGAACTAAATAAAGGAATCCAAGTAGCAAAACCACACCTCCAAAGTGAGGGTGGGTGAATATGGTTAGGCCTGGGAAATAGATACCCCCTTTTTAGTCTCTTTCTCGGTGATCCTATATCCTGAAGTTCCTGAAGATAAATCCTCACTCTCAATAACAGTGTACTGGTGTGCCCACTCATACTATTTATTGATCAATATAAATAGGCACAAAAAAGTAAAAGATTAACGTCAATAAAATATAATTGGAACAAGGATGATAGTGGGATAGAGGCCTCAAAGATGATGAGGTTATCTTCCATATGTGTAATAAAGTTTCCTCCCACTGGTGTAACATCCTTCCTCTTACCAATTGGATTGGGAATGGGAAGAGGTGTTATTAACCTTATGTGGAATCCTTAGAAAATCAAAGTCTATAAATATGTTCCAGGGGAATACTAGATCATTGGGGGATGATTTTCTTAAAGATGAGAATAACCTATTGAATACGAAACAAAGACAACCAGTTCTATATGATACATTTAATGAAATACAATACAACCCAAACTAGATGTAATATCATAGTAATGGATGGAATAAAGTAAAAGATACTACACAAATATAAAATTGAGTAGGTAATCCCCAAATACATTACAAAATATACCACTAGGAAGAATAACAAGTTATCTCATATTTATATTTATAGCATAATATAAGTAGAGGGAATGGGGGGGGGGGTTGGGGGGCTGGTGCAGGCTAGGGGGTTGGGGGCTGGTGTTGGGGGGAGGGGGGGGGGGGGGGTGTTGGGGGGGACTAGTTTTGGGGGGAGGGGATTTGTTTGAGGGGGAGTCTAGTATAGGGGAAGGTGTGGGGGTGGTTCAGGGGGGTTAGGGGGGATGGTGCAGGGGTGTGTGGGCAGGTGTGGGGGTTGGTGCAGGCTAGGGGTTGGGGGCTAGTACATGCTAGGGGGATAGTGTAGGGGGGATGGGGGGGGGTTATGGAGGTGGGGGGGGGGGGACTGGGTTTGGGGGGAGGGGACTAGTTTGGGGGGGACTGGTTTTGGGGGGAGGGGACTGGTTAGGGGGGAGGCTAGTACATGGTTAGGTGGGGGGGGGGGGTGCGGTGGGGGGGGGGATTGATTAAGAATAAAATAAGGAAAATTCTATACTTTATAAAATTTATAAACCTATATAAACTAAGAATAAATGTGAATTATAGAAGAAGAACGTGCTAAAAAATGAGGTTTCAATCTAGAAAATCAAGAAGGATATATAAATGAAGAGTTTTAGGTATTTTATACATTCGAGGAATGGATTTTCTAGGTTAAGAACAATTTCTAATCCCTATTTCTCACATTTAAGTGCTGATGGAATTTTACTTTATTCCCATATTTTGGTTATTTTTTATTTTTTATTTAGAAATTGAAGGTGATGGTTGAAAATTAAATGTTTATTAATGATCATTTTATTGAGTATTGGGATGTACATATCAATCTCAATATTATTTGTTCATTGTTTGTTATGAATTCATGTATCATTTATTCTGTATAGTTAAGACACTGATCACATATATATAAGAAGTCATTATATCTCATTTTTCCCACTATTTTTTATAGGTGGTTTCTTATGATGAGGCTGGTTCTATCCACCACCATCGATGACAATGAGTTCAACATCGTATTTGGGTAAGTTTTATTCTATTTTTATTCTTTGGCCCAATTTTAATTAGGGTATTTGTGATTTTTGGGTTCCGTATATTTTTGCAGTGCATTTTGGATTTTGTTGAAGTGGATTCGACTAGTCATTGATGGAGGCTTACATGTGTATGCATAGGTAGGCATATACATATATAAGTTCCCCCTTTATATATATTCAATCGTGGTAGTGTGAATATATATATATATATATATATATATATATATATTGGGGCTTTGTGTGCTTATATATAGATATGAAAAATGCATACATGTGTAAGTGTAAAGGGGTATATGCAAGTATAAACATATATCTAAGGACCCCCTTGTGCATATTTGTCCATGAAAATATGTACATAGAGGATAGGTGTCCTTATATATAAGTGAAGTTGTATATGTGTTCAAGCTTAAAAAAGGAATATTTGAGGTTTCGTCGTCAAAAGCAACGCCCCTTGAGGTTGATGTAGGTTCCCTATACCTAAACCTCTAATTTGAATTCTATAGTATCCTGATTGTTTTAAAAACTTGTTTCCATAATTAATTTATTATTTTAAAAAATGGTTTTCTAATATCCACTAGCTTTGTCAAGAAAGAATATGAATATAGCCCTTGAGCTTATCTATAGACCTTCTTCAAAGAGGCCAATAAATTCTAGTAGTTTATAGATACTAGAATAAGAGATCTAAAAACCATACACTGATCATCCTTAGAGACATTCATGATCTCATTCAACTTCCCATCAAATTCATCATAAAAGACCACTTCTTAATTTTACGAATATATTAGTTCCAATACCAAGATTCCTAAAATTTTATCTGGTATCATGGAACTCAACCATAATATTCTTATTGAAATCTTATATAAGGAATGGTGTGAACATATCACACTATAGGGACTGAATATTTAAGGATACATAATTCAATTTTGAGAGAAATTGATCAACTCCACTCTAAAAAACCGGAACAACTGAAGGTTATGAGGTGAAGGTTATATAGGGTTGAAACCTTTTGATGAACTCAAACTAGCTTAATACAACACTTTATAAAGTGTGCAAGATTCCCTTCATTTCAGTCCTAAAAACTTAACCTCATCAATAAATTCTTGAGACATGTCTAATTGCACCATTGAAAGATTTTGGAACATGTACCTTTGAGATACAACCATAACACCAAGATCTTTGAACTCATACTTGGTAGTATAAACATCCTTCAAATATCTAACTAGACCATTCACATCCTTAAGCTCTTTGAAACTTACTTCAGAAATAACTTTTTGAATAGGAGGGAATGATTTAAGACTCCTAATAAACTTTGTTTGGGTAGTCATTAACCGAACCAACCTGTCAAAATAAACCTTGGGAATAGAGGACTTCTTAAGTTCTCTAATCTCATCATTAGTATATTTTAACTCCTATTTCAAATCATTATAATATCCTAAAATATTATCAAACTCTTTTAGAATATCAGAGAAAAAATATTACATTTTATAACTTTATGAGATCTTACTAATAGAGGTTGATTCCCCATTCACAATTGGAGGCGGTGATGGTATAGATGGTGTATGAGAATGTTAAAAAGTTTCCATAACCACATCATCAGTTCAATCTCCATCAACAAGTGATACAAGGATAATTGGATCCATTTACTGATGCTTCACCTTGGGTATAACTCCTCCTTATGTAGTTTAAACGCCAGGGATAGTCACAATTGGCCTTTTTCTGGAATAAGAACAGTTGTCTCGATAATTTTTCTTCAAGACGAACTCCTTCAGGGGGTGCATGGGGTGGGTGGGTGGGTGGGGGAGGGGGTGTGTGTTTGTGCTGGGGGCAGGGGGAGGGGTGTGTGAAAGTGTGTGGGGGAGGGGTGCAAGTGGGGGTGTGGGGTGGGGCATGGGGTGTGAGCTGGGGATAGGGGAGGGGGGTGTGCAGGTGGGGGGGGGGGGGAGGTGGTGTGCAAGGGGAGGGGGGTAGGGGCATGTGCTGGGGGAAGGGAAGGGTGTGTGTAGGCGGGGGGAAAGGGGCAGAGGGTGTGCTGGGGGAGGGGGGATGAGTTGGGTGTTCCACCCTGAGACTTCATCTTATTTCTATAGGAACTTTGTTTTTTTGGGAGGAGAGGATTTGAATATGCAGGTGACATGTTTTTTTTTTTCTGGAATGCATTGGCTATTGCTGGGGGGGGGGGGGGTCCAAGAGGGAGGTGGCCAGGTGAGGGGGGAGGGAAGGGGGGTGTGCAGGGGGGTCTGGGAGAGAGGGTGGGGGTGTCCAGGGGGAGTGGGGGGGTATGTAGGGTGGGGGTGTACAGTGTCCAGAACGGAGGGGGGGTGTCCAAGAGGGAGGGGCCTGTAGGGGGGGGGGGGCTTTGCAGGGGGTGTACAGGGGGGAGGGGGGATATTCATGGGGGATGGGGGTTGTCCAGGGGAGGGGGGGTTATATAGGGTGGGGTTGTCCAGTGTCCAGGAGGGTGGGGTCTGCAGGGGGGGTTGTCCAGGAGGGGGGGGGGGGGGTTGTCTAGGAGGGGGGCTTTGTAGGGGAGAAGGGGGGATGTTCAGGGGAGGGGGTAGGGGGGTTATGTAGGGTGGGAGGTGTCTAGTGTCCAGGAGGGAGGGGGCTGCAGGGGGTGTCCAGGAGGGAGGGGTCTGTAGGGGGGATTTGCAGGGGGAGGGGGTTATCTAGGGGATGGGGGAGGGGGTTTTATGTAGGGTGGGGGTGTCCAGTGTCTAGGAGGGAGGGGTCTATAAGAGGGGGGGGGGAGGTGTCTAGGAGGGGGGGCTCTGTGGGAGTGGGGGGGGGGGGGGCTGTACAGGGGGGATTTTCATGGGGGAGGGGGGATGTCTAGGGGGGGTTATGTAGGGTGGGGGTGTCAATTTTATAGGAGGGAGGGGTCTATAGGGGGGTGTCCAGGAGGGGGGGGGGGTTGTCCAGGACGGGGGCTTTGCCGGGGGAAGGGGGGATGTCCAGGGGAGGGGGGTTTATGTAGGGTGGGGGGTGTCCAGTGTCTAGGAGGGAGGGGGCTGTAGGGGGTGTCCAAGAGGAAGAGGTATGTAGGGAGGAAGGGGGCTATCCGGGGGAGGGGAGGGGGGTTTATGTAGGGTGGGGGGGGTGTCCAGTGTCCAGGAGGGAGGAGGCTGCAGGGGGGGTGTCCAGAAGGGAGGGGTCTGTAGGGGGGGTTTGCAGGGGGGAGGGGGGCTGTCCAGGGGAGGGGGGAGGGGGGGGGGGGTTATGTAGGGTGGGGGGTGTCGAGTGTCCAGAAGGTAGGGGTGTCTAGGAGGGAGGGAGGGGTCTATAGGGGGGGTTTTCCAAGAGGGGGGCTTTATAGGGGGGAATGGGGCTATCCAGGGGAGGGGGGAGGGTGTCCAGGAGGGAGGGGTCTCCTGGTGGTGGCATCTAGGGGGGATTATCAAGGGGGAAGGGGGCTGTCCCGGGGGGCTGTGCAGGGGGATGGGGGCTATTTTTTTATGGTTTTTCAGACCCTATAGCCACGGTTTTTAACCGTGGCTATAAGACTAATTCCATAGTTTCTAACCATAATAGTAAACTATGTGCATCCTCTAGTATATCCATGGTTATAAACCATGGATATAGTGATATTACCAAGGTTTGAACCGTGGATGTATAACTATAGCCACAGTTTGAACCATGTCTATAGACCTATAGCCACAGTTCCAAACCGTGGCTATAAGTTTAGGCCTATAGCCATGCCAAACTTAGCCACGACTTCTCAAACCGTGGCTATTACCTATATCCACAGTTTGAGGACCTATAAACATGGTTTAAAGACGTGGCTATAACCCAAATTTCTAGTAGTGTGGTACCAAGAAAAGTGATTCAATGGAAAGATGAAATTCTTGGAAAACATAAGATTAAGAAACTTTAATATGTTCCTGATATTGATATAATGATGGTAGGATAAAGAGATGATTGATATGGATAAATCAAATTGGATAATACTGAATACCTTGGAATTGATTTATGATAAGTTCATTTTGGAAATTCAGTGACCTTATTTTTAAAGTTATGGATCTTAATATGTCACGACTCGACCCTACCTAGGTTTGAGCCACAACTACCCCAAGCCCGCCTCCATAGGCCAGGGGCTGGCGACCAGCGCCGAAGGCACAATAAATCGGGGAGGTCTTTGCCTAAGTACCTACACACACACACACACGCATAACACTCAATGAAAAAGTGCAGAGTAAAAATAAAAGCAAAGGGAAACTGCTATAAATAAACCACAATGTGCATCGACCTCTAAAAGTACAAAGTGTTGAAATTAAACGGAAAAGAAAAGGGAAAAAACACGCGCCCAACCAGAAAAGTGTCACAACCCGACAACAGGTGAACTAAAGAAAAAAACAGCTGGAAGGGTTCCCCACCTGGAACCCGACTACGACCACCGCACGCGGTCCAAGCTCCAGAACTCCTATGCTCCACTGAAGTCATGACCAACCTGTCCGTCGTCTGTAAGGGCACACCATGTGCGGGCAAAGCCCAAGCATGGGTGAGTATAAAAATACTCAGTAGGATACCCCGAAGGCTCGAGGGAGTAATAAAGGAGGTACTGAAGGGTGATCAATAGATCGAATAGGGAAAGTAAAGGAGTACCACTGAAAGTGCAGTAAAGAGTACAGTAAAGAGTCCATCTCAACCCAACAAGAGGAAAGAAGGTAGACTCGTCCAAACACAAGGAGCTGGAAACAGTGAGAAGATGAACTTCTCATCGAGTCTTCGCTACCTATAGCAAGAGAGTAGACTCATCCAACCATGAGAAGCTAGACACGGAAAGCACGTGGCATACCCCGCACGTCTTCGCCTCTCCTGGAAGGAGAGTATCCAAACCCAAGAAGTGGGTTCTAGAACAAGGTATATACAGATACATATGCTCAATAAAGAAGCCCGAACAAGATCGTAAGGGGATCTCCATCCCGTAGATCAGCCCAAGAAAGTGAGTAGCCAATAGTTCTAGAAGTAACACCATCGATGCCCAGCATCCCGCACGTCTTCCCCGAACTACAAGTCAAGGGGATCAAATCACCGCACCTCGACACTATCTGCTTTGGGCGGCACTGACTCGCCCGCACAGTTTTAGGTTGCGTGACAAGGACGCGTCTCGGTGGGGAAAGCACCCCTCATACTTGAGAGTTATGGGGAAAGTCAAACCACAACTTGACTCTGTCACCCAGTTGAGAGGTCTCATCAAAGTCAAAGCTATCACATCACTGACCCGTACAAACAAGGGTCCCACTCCGATAGTCACGGAGTAAAGGCACAGACTAGCATAGTATAAATGACTGTGTCTGAAATACCAACGGGTGACCCACTGCCCAACCCTGCTGGATGGTAAACCCTAATATATCATCAGGTGACCCACTACCCAGCCCTTAAGGAGGGTAGACCTGGAATAAACCAACATGCGACCCACTGCCCAGCCCTGCTGGAGGGTAGACCTGGAATAAGTCGATGGGCGACCCTTTGCCAAGCCCTGCTGGAGGGTAGACCTGGAATAAGTCGACCGGTGACCCACTGCCCAGCCCTGCTGGAGGGTAAACTCGGAATAAGACAACAGGAGACCCACTGCCCAGCCCTGCTGGAGGGTAGAACTGAAACAAGATGACGGGCGACCCACTGCCCAACCTTGCTGGAGGGTAGACCCTCAAGAGTCGTCAGGTGACCCACTGCCTAGTCTCTGCTAGAGGGTAAAACCTGAGAAGTTAATAAGCAACCCACTGCCCAGCCCTGCTGGAGGGTAAGCCCGAAGAAGTCGATGAGTAACCCACTACCCAGCCCCACTGGAGGGTAAAACTCAGAACTTCTCTGGCCATCTCCACTGGAGGGTACAACACTTGCCAATCGAACATGGAGTGGGTATCGCGCAACCACCCAACTCTAGAACAACTCACCTGATAGAGGTTCAGTGCCCGTTCCATCACTGGGTGCCACTAGCACCGCTACCGGCCAAACTATTGAGAATAGAACCAGGGGAAAAATCAACCCTGCTGGTCAACCCACGAGAACAGAGGAACCCTCTACGTCGCGAGAGGTCAAAAGTACACAAAGTAGAGCACGACACGCACATGGGGCCCACACGACATGTGGCCCCAAGTCAACCCCAACCGAATACACAAACGTTCTCAGGTACAAACAACCACATGTACCTACAAGTGTTCCCGTATACTCTCAGAGTATACCAAGTTACAGCCCAAAGGCTATCGTGCACATGACACCCAATGTCAATGCGAAGGCGTAACGTAACAACTCCAAACTGCCACCTCAACGGCTAAGGCACAGCCAACCACATCTCTTAAAGAACTTACATCACTCACACTGGAGTGCACACGATCACACGCCAAGGGTCCGCTACAAACACGGTAGAAGAACCGTCACCAGGGCACCCTTCATATTTCCACATTTAATAAGATCGGGTATGATCCTCTCCTCGCCTGAACAGATTACACCGTTGTAATACCAATGGAAAAACATGAGAGATAGACTACTTACTCGCCCAAAATAGTCAACCGGTGAAAAAGATACTATTCACCAAAACCAAACCTGTGTGGGGCCCACCCCAAGATCCCGAAACTGAACAAACGGATCACACCACTGCGATCCCCTCGAAAAAACACACGGGATTGAATACTCAATCGCCCAAAATGGACACCCGGTGGAAAAGGTACTATTCACAATAGCCGGGTCGGGTGGGACCCACACCACGTCCCCGAAAAAGGTCGGGTGAACTGCGCCATTGCAATGCTCTTGGAAAAAAACGTCAAAAGCACTACTCACTTGAGTGGAACAGATATCCGGAGAAAAAGGTACATTCCGGCTTACCGCGCATGAGCGGTACCATTCGGGACTCACACCCCGGTCCTGAAGCGCTACCAACGGATCACACTGTTGCGATCCTCTCGAAAAAGTACACAAGATGGACTATTCACTTGTCCAAAACGGTTTCCCGGTGATAGAGATGGAAAATCACCATCAACGCCCAAACGACCCTCGTGGGGCCCGCACCATCGTGCAGAATTAGGGCGGGCGGATTGCACCATTGCAATCCCCTCGAAAAAACATCCAGAATTGACTGCTCGCACGCCCCAAACGGACGCCCGATGAGAAAGTCGCTAAACACTGCACGCAGCTCAAAAGACGGGCCGTGGGGCCCACGCCTCAAATTCGGCTTCAACACCCGAAACCACCCTGGAAATCTTTGTCCCAGCGCCAGGGTCCCAACGCCATTGACGACACTCAAAACGGACGTCAGACGCGTCCGCACCGTCCAAAACAAGATACCCCGGAAAAACGTCAATTCACTTAAAGACGCGTCGCGCCTCCGAGGCCCCTCATTTCGGGAATTAAAAATTCCCAAAACCATCTCAAAACATTCTTCGTAATTTAAGGAGCGTGTCGCCGCAGACGGCGCCCAAATCCGATACCCGGTCTATGATTTATAAATAATAAATCATTTCCCCTAATAATAATAATAATATTATTATTATTTTAAACTTAAATTATATTTTTATTTATTTTCATTCTTTCTTTTTTTTAAAGCCTTCCACCGACCGGCTGCTGGCTGGTCGGCCCCCTTTCCACGCGGAGACCCGCCATTGGCGGGTCCGCGTCACCCACGGGGTCGCCGCGCGACCCCTGTTCGCACACCGCCGGCCGGACAACCGGCCGACTTCTCTTACTTGCCGTGCCTCCACGGAGCTCAACCGGCCGACCCGCTCCGCCGCTCGCGCTTCGCTGCTCAACCACCGAAGCCCCGCCGTCCGCGCTCGACCTCACCGCGGCCGCCGGCTGCTGAAGCCGCTCGCCCGGACCTCCGCTGAAGAGAGCCCGCGCTGAAGCCCCCTTGCCCTCACGCTGACACCCTCAGTAGACCGAGGCCGAACACCCCACCACCGCACCTCGCTGCTCACCCGGCAACCGCGCTCGGCCGCTCGAACCTGCCGAAAAAACCCAAAACTAGCCGGAAACAAATCAAAAACCCGCAACTTTCGCCGGATGATTGCGGACACCACAGAGCTCGGATTTCGAGTCCGAAACAAGCATCAGAAAGCTCAAAATATGTACTACGCAAACATGGGCTTCTATCGACAATTCGAAAAGAATTAGACATGTAAATTTGCGTTCGAAGTTAGGTATGATAATGAAAATACAAAACGCAACCTCCTACCTGTTGGGGCGTTGCCCGAAGCTTCGCTGCGAGGGATCCATCGGTGCGCCGTGCCACCTTGGAGAGGTGGAGGAGAGGAGGGGGAATCCTCCTTGGTTGAGATCTTCTTCCAGGGGGAAGATGAAATGGGGAAGGAGAGGGGTGGGGTTAGGGATTAAATAAAGAAGAAATAAATAATTTTTTTAATTAATTTAACCCCGAATTTATCCCGCGCCCGAAACTCTCAACGGGGTCAAGGTTAAGCCTCCCCTAGGGAAAACACCACCTCCCGAGCACAACCGTTGTATTGGAATTTTAATATGAGGCTCCGTTCAAAAGTTATAAAGCTCAACGCCCATGGTCGCCAAATTACGAAAACGCCCCTGGGGCCATTTTTCACGGATGGGTTGCGACCGCAAAATTTACACCCCTCCTAGGGTAAAAGGAACGCTCCAAAATCAACGGTGCCATCAGTTTTTTAATCCGAGCTACCATTTAAGATATATTTGAGTTAAGCCGTTAAACGAATAAATTAATTATTTAATTTATACTTTCCACGCTCCGATAGCGAGCGAGGGGTCCAAACGTCCCGCACTGACATGCTTTATGTCATTCATAGGGTAAACACCCCATTCCGGACCCATCCATACACTCAGATCTCTAATCCGAAGCACCGTTTAGGAGTTATCCCATTTATTTGGCGTTTCCAGTGTGAACGTACTGAAAACATAATTCCGTCCATATCGGGGCTCAGAATCGCACACTGTCTGAAGAAGCTACTCTATAATATCATCAAGAATATTCCAAAGTCTTTCGCAGAAAAAACCGGGTTCTTAAATAATATTTTGGAAGGGTCATAATGTTTAACATTTATGAAATGGTTTAAATTGTTCTTTTGAGTAGGTTTTATAGATTAACATATTGCATCACTATATTATGCAACCCATTCTAAGTGATTAAGTAGAAATAGTTAAAGGCACAACCATATTATATGATTATTATTTTGAAATAGAAATGTATCAAGTAATTATATTTCCTTATATTATTAGAGAGTGAAATAATTCCCAAAATCTGAGAGAAGGGTCTTGAAAAAAAATTGTCATATATCATCATTTTTGATGACATCAATGACCTTTTTTACACATATGGTTTGTGGATTTGTGGTCATTAAATCTCTTCTGAACATATTCTCTATCACTCTCCCTTAGAATTTGGGTATTAGTTTTCTCTTCTATGTCCATGTTTTCATTTTCAACCTATGTTATCCTACTTGTAAATCTAGTTATGTGATTATTACATATGAACATTTTAATTATTATTCTCTATTATTAAGAGAACATTTCACCAACCCTTCTCACGATGTGGGATTTTAATAAAGGTTTTTTGAAACATAAATCCCTTGATTACCGAGATAAATTTTAAATCGAGATGACATAATTTATTTAATGTGGGTAGAATGTAACACCCCAAAATTCTAAAAGAATAAAATTTTATTCAATAGAATATTTAGCATGAAACACTTTATTTATATTGAGTTACATGTAATAATAAGTTTCTTCAAAATCTTTCATTACACGTAAGACCGAGTTTTATCGAACAACAACATACTATTAATATTATTTTTTAATATAATGGTCATTACCTAGACATTGGAATAGAATGAATGAATAAGATTAATTAAATTATAAAAATATATACTTTACACATTTTTATTAGTTATATATTTATTAGAAAAATATAACAATTAATTAAAAGAAAAATAAATGTCCTCTGAAAAAGATTATTTTTCTAAAATATTGTTTAATCATGCTCAACGCACATAATTTAAAATTAATTTTTCCACTTTTAGAAATTTTATTTGAAAAAATAAACCTCATTTTTTAAAGTGTAATACCAAAATTATCTTAGGGTCAATATTTGGGATTATTTTGAGAATTTTCATTTTTCTGATGAATAGTGAAAATACTGACTTAATTGAAAACTGACTTTTCATCTATATAATTTATAATGGTAAATTATATTTTAAATTGGTTTTGAAGTAAAAATAGTTAAATTATACATATATTAATCCATTTTTGGTAAATTTAATCATTTTTATATTGATTTTTTATAGAAAAACATTGTAAACGTTTGAATATTTTCACTTTGAATACCCACTTTCTTATCACGTCTATGATATTAATTTTAAATTAAATTATGCCACTTTTGTAGGTTTAATTTTTCTAAATGGATTCTATATTTGGTATAATAATAATTTATATTATCTAATATGGTCAAATTAATTTTTTTGACCATAATTATGAGTGAAAATAGTTAAAATAAATGATAGTGTTTAAGGTAAAAATGAGTTTACTTAGTTCTTAAACTAGAATGATAAGAGTGAAAATGACCTAAAATATTACCTAAATTTTATTTAATGAGTTTATTTAAAATTTTTACACCAAATTATCTAAAATTTGGATTTTTTCCACTTTACTTTGAAAATACCCTATATAATAAGTCAAGTAAATAAAAAGATAAAAAAGATACTTTTCTTGATTTTTAAATTATATAAATACTTGGGATAGGGAAAAAACAACATATGTTCATATATATATATATATATCATTTTAAAATATAAATGAGTTTTTTTATCATGATAATTTATATTTAATTTTTAGAGATATTTTAGTAACTTTAAATGCTTAAGAAACGCTAACACATGAATTATTTAGTTAATAATTAACTAAAATAAATGATACTAAAAATATTAAAAGTGAAGTAAATTGAATGAATTATTCTATTAAATTAATTTTATAGAGGAATATATCATGTTACATAGGTTTTAACTTAATATATTCAAATTCCACCATTGTATTCATATCTATATTTTCAAATTAAATAAATAATGTCAAAATTGACATTAATGTCATTTTATAATAAATTATTATTTTTAAATGATTTAAAATTACTAAAAATACTATATTCTGAAAATTTATTTTTAAATGTTAATAAAAATATATTGTATATTAATATACTAATTTATAATTTATAACAAATATATTGACCCCAAAATATTAAAAACCATGTTAGCATGGTTAAGGTTAAAGTAGTGTTTTTGTGCATTACACGGGCTTCTGTTAAAATTAATTTTCAATACACATTGGTTTTTTATTTTATAAATTAGATATAATATTTAGAATCATTGGGTGAAAATTTTATAATAAATATCACTCTAATTTATTTTTAATATATATATTACTTTGGTTTGAAAACTTGTTAACATAACTAAAAAAACCAAAAATGGTAAAATAAGAAAATTTAGGAGTTAAGAAATAAAATGTTTAAAAATGTGTTCTATTGTGTTATGGAGGTAAGTATAGACCATATAATCCTTTAAAACCATTAATTATAAATCTTTTATCTACATGAAGTAATGGAGACCTCCCAATAGTGAATACTTTTGAGTATTTATAAGAATTCCACTCCTCCTCAACTATAAAAGGGCACCCACTCTCCCCCTTCTTCACACCTCTCAAGCCATTTCGATCGACCAATATCTAAAAAAATCACCCCCAAATTTAATCCCTTGATACTAGAAGCCTTACTTTTAGTATAAATCAAACATTAAAAGGTTTTAGTGCAAATGTAAGGAGGATACTTGAAGAAGAGGTAATGTTCTTCTAAAAGTGTTTTTATTTTATTTCCTCATCCACCTCCTTTAATTAATATTATACTATTATTATATAATAACCTCAGTATATTTAATATAATTATATTTTTTTATATTACGTGTAAAATATAAAACGTCACACACTTCCATTTAGTGGGTTATGAAATCATAGTTTGTGTGTACGGTGGACTACCGTCCCGCGAACTGATGTCATTCGTTTTTCCATTACCACATTTCAAGGTTGGGAATAATGATGGATTTATAGTTTATATATGATATATATGATTTTATTATGATTATTTAATTATTATAACACTCATATCTTCATGATTTCTATTTTTTTGGGAATATGATATTGTCGCTCATGTGTATGGTGGACAACCTCCTCGCGAGGCAACGCGATTCATTCACATTTTACATGTAATGTATTAAGGATGAGTTTAATAAAAATATGTCATATATATGACATAAAAATTAAATTTTCATGATAATATATATTTATATATCTTTTAATATTCTTTCAATTAATACAATAAGAAAATGTAAACAGTGTTCATACGTACGTACGACCTACCGTCTCCATGAACGATGTATTTCATTCATATCACCAAATTTTAGGGATTAATAAAAATAAATATATAATGAATATATATGATATTTATATAATGTTTTACATTTTTTATATGATTAAATCATTATCTAAGTAAGAGTAACAAAAAATAAAAAGTCAAAACATACTAAGAAAACAATTGAGTTATTACCCGAAACAATGAAAATGATGAGAAATTATTAACAAACGGGTGATAAGATGTTTTATAAGAATTATATATGATATGATAAGTATGATTATGGTTCTTTTATAAGTTAATAAATTTCTTAAAATTATTATACAAGAGGTTAAAGATCATTCAACCAAAAGGAATCATAATATAAGGGATTTCATCTCAATTTACATTATATTGAGACTTATTTGTTATTATAAACCATTTAAATTTTAGGTTGTGTATATACTACACCTTTGACATGTAATATCATGAATACTTCATTGTTCTTGGTATTTTAAGTTTCAATTTGAATTATTTCATCCAATGGGTTTTGACTTGAAAATTACCAAGTGGTAAAAGTTATTGTGCAATCTCACTTTATTTTATGATTGTTAACTTTAATTTGGAAAATCAATTACTTATAATCATTTATATTTGTAAATTTAATTTCTCTTAAATATCTATATTATTGTGTGATGGATATGATTATTTTTGGAACCAAGTCTTTTTGTAGCTAAAAATGTAGTCTAGTTTGTGTTTGTTGTCAATTCACACTAGTTTGATCAAGGATTTTGCAATGAAAGTGATCTTATGGTATAAGATAAAAATAGTTTTAAAGGTGGCATCATTTTCTAGTGTTTTTAAAATTTTTGGTCCAAAAAATTGGGGAATAGAGAAAGGTGTTTTCTAAAAAGTAATTTGTACAGAAGATTGTAGGTGCATCTATATATTGTCTGCAAGGTGTGTTTCAGGATCATCTCATAAAAATATGAAAAAGGAAAGAAGAACATGCAAGATTAGTTTTTTCTAGGAAGAATCTTATGTGCCCAATGTGATGCCAAAAGTGAGTTTCACGCAACATGAGTTTCGTGTTTATTACTTCAAAATATGGAAAAGGCATGGGAAGCACAAAAGGCTCTTACACGCCGAACGAAACTTCAAAGACAAACTTATACACATTGGGGTTAACACTCAAGGAACTTATGTGTAGGGTCATAAATGCTTATAAATATAAAACTATCCTCACTCAAGACTAATAAATTTTTACAAGGAAGAACTAGTGTCTCTATCATGTTAAAGACTTGTGTGTGGAAGACTTACGCATAGACTGATCCTTGAGTATATCTAGAACAACTGAATTTTATGGTGGTATTGTGTGAAATACTAGAGTTATGAAAAATAAATCTTACGCGATAATCAAAAAATTTGCATGAAAGAACATGTGTTATGTGTAAGTGATGTGTTGAACTTATATCCGGTTTTGAGTATCTAGTTTTTTTGTTCAGTTCTTTAAAGTGCATCAATTCATGACTATGCTGAAATCAGAGTCTCATGATAGTCAGGGAAAAATAATTAAATTCCAACCTACTGAAGCAACCTTCAAGTTGATAAACTGATTATGGATTCTTCTAGAGGAGTGATCTAGGGGAAGTTGATGGAAGTGTTTTGAGGGATTCATTTTTCTACCACTAAACTCTTATAAAGGCTGTGTGCCTAAAATAGAGTGACTATGTATGAAATTTTTTATTCAAAAAATAGTGAGGATTAATGTTTTTTTATCACTAAAAACTAATGAAATATGCTCCTTGGAATAGAACTTAGTGGTGAACCAATTAAAATCACTATGTTGTCTCTTTGCTTGTGATTTTTTGTTTTCTAAAGGTTTCCATCAGACATGTTTAACTGGTTCCTACCAACTTGGGAATAATATTCATCACTTTAGAAGAAAAAGTTGACACCCTGATTCACCCCTCCCCTTTTAGGTTGTTCTGGGGTCCATCTAGTGGTATTTTAGCCTATAGATTGCTGGTGTTAAATCTTTCCATTTTTATTATCATGGAGAATTGAGTAAATGTCTAGGGTATTCCCCTATTTTATGGAAATAACTTCCATATTTGGAAGAATATAATGAGATCTCATCTAAGAGCCATTTGAATGGATGTTTTTTCCACTACACAAGGTATTTAGGTCACAGATACAACATTACTGTCTATGATGCAAACATACAGAAAATTGCTTGATATAGATTTCAAAGAATAAAATTTCGTTACTACAACTTTATCTAATCAAATATATCTTAAGGTGATGACTTTCAATTTATCCAATTCGATTTTGGGAAAATCTTGAAAATATATATGAATGTAACAATAAAGTGAAGGAGGTGAAACTATAAGTGTTTCAAAATAGGTCCAATGATATGAAAATGCATCCTGATGAAAATTAATATACCTTTTTTAATTGAATCAATGAAGTTGTTGGAGAAATATGAGGACTTGGTGAATAAATAAAAGAAATTGACATTGCGAAGAAAATATTTATAAGGATTCCACCTCTCTAAAATCCAAACGTGTCAGTACTTGAGTAAAGGGATATTTATAAACTTTATCTTGATGATATGATAAGTAGTCTAGTGGATTATGAAATAAGATTCAAACTAGAAGATGAAATGACTCACATAATCAAGGAAATTGAATTTAAAGACATGAAAAAAACTGAGGTTTCTGGAGACAATATTGATAAATATAACTAATAAGATGAACTTCTTTACCTATTTGCTAATAAATTCAAGAGTAAAGGGAAGATTTGGAGGAAAGTTACCTCTATCATATTTTTGTTGTGGTAGATTTGGGCACATTACCTATTGGTGCTCAAGGAAGTTCGATGATAAATAAATTGAAGCTAGAAACATGAAAAATCCTCAGAAAATTTTTTCCCAAAGGGATAATTTAAATATGGAAATAAATTAAAGAGAAAGAGTTTTTTTTGTGAAGAAGAATATGATGATAATTAAAATATTTGAGGATGAATAACCAGTTTTTAAATTTGGTACCCCATCATCCATGATGGCTATAGTTGAAAAGTTAGAACCATCAAAAGATAAATATAGATATAGTTAGTTGATTGATAATGATTATCTCAAGTTGTAAATTGAGGATTATCTTAGTAATATTGAAAATCAAATAAAAAAAATAAAAAATGGGGATCTATTGTGGAAGAGTTATCATAATATGTTGATCATTCTGAAGCTAAAATTAATCGATTGGAATAAGTATTACAAGAACATTGAACTAATATTGAAATATCAAAATATATATTATAATTGATGATATAGATTGAATAATAGGAAAATGTCATCAGTGTCCTTACATCCAGAATGTAGGAGAAGTCCAAGACAGTTGAGGGTCTTGAATAAGAAGTTTTTACTCTAAGGAGTAAACTTGAAAGTGAATCAAATTCAAAGGAAACAAATTAGAAAATATAGTTTGGAAGATTCTCAAATACTGATATGTTAAAGAGAGTTAAGTACAGTTCTGAAGGAGTATAGAAGGATTTTAACGATCAAAGATCCACATGCATGGGAAAAAGTGTAATTGGTTGTGATGTTGATACATCAAATGCTAGAAACAATACGAGGCAAAATAATGGGAAACAGAAAGTTGGACATACCACTAACTCACATGAAGTACAAAAAATAAAGCCTCAAATCAAACTAAAAGAAGAACTAAAAACTATTCACAAGTATCCATAAAATGTTGGGTTGTCAAACTCTTTTTATAAGGAAGGGTACATGAGGAGGAATATAAGTGAGAAGACATTTACCCTTATGAAATATCAATTCTGGGTTTATTTATGCCACACCATGTCATATTTTGAAGAGGTAAGAAGCTATCTAGATGGGGATGATCTTGGAAGTCAAAAAAGAGAATGAACCCATATCCTTCAAATTATAGAAGAAATAGTTTCTATGGATACTGTTATCATTATTCTAACTATGGGAACAAAGTTTTTTATTGAGGGTAGAGGAATGGTGGGAGCAATACCTACAAAACTTAGAGACAAGTTAATAATCACCAATAAAGTGTAGTTACTCTTTTGAACCAATGCATATTGAAAAGATATTGGAAATACCATATTTATGCTCCACTCAATCAAATATTTCATGTAAGTAAAAGAATAAAATCAATAAATCCAATCTTACAGAAGTTTCTCTCAAAGCTACAGAGAATGGTAGCACCCAGATTATTGATAACGAATTCTCATCCCATATAATGGGAAATTTATATTTATTGAAGAATGTAAAGAAAAGTGTTTATGGAACAATCAGTTTCAATAATTATGGTGCATTAAATATTAAAGATAGTGAAAGTGAAGAACTGGAAAATGACAAGCTAAGGAAAACTGAAGTTCTTTATGTGGGTAGTTTATGTCATAATCTCCTAAGTGTGAGTCCACTATGTGAATCAGGTCTGATAGTAACATTTAATCGAAAGGAGTTCACTATAAAATTAAATATAGGGAATTATATCATGAAAGGATTTAGAACAGATGACAACTTATATCAAGTTGACAGTAAAGAAAACATTTTCTACCCGATTGTTGAATAAAAAAACCTATATCATAAAAGGTTAGGTCACATTAATTAGAAATACATGGAAAAGATAGATAATATGAAGATATTCATGGTTATCCACAATCTGAAATGTGAACAGGAAAATGATTTTGATGCTTGCATACAAGGTAAGTTGGCCTGCAGTTTATATCGACCAAAGAAGAAAAGGGTGTCAAATCTTCTTGATCTCATCCACACAAATGTATGTGGTCTGATAAAATTTGATAGAAAATATAGATAGATAAACTTTGTTCTTTTCATTGATGACTATGGTATAATTTATTGTGTGTTGGTTATACATAAGAAACAATAAGTGCTTGACTGTATGAAAAGTTATCGCCGAATAGCTGAGAATGATACTAGTCGTAAAATCAAAGTTCTACAATCTGAAAATAGAGGAGAATAAAAATCCATAAAATTCTAAAATTACCAGAAAAAACATGGAATAAGGCATGATATTTCTTTTTTAAGAACCCCATATAAAAATAGAGTTGTTTAAAGTAGAAATCGATAAGTGAACAATATGAACAGAACTATACTAATTGAGAGTCACATCTCTTATCATTATTTTAAAGAGGCTGTTAAAGTAGCAGTGTATACTCAAAATTAAATAGGAATTTATATGGGAGATAAAAAGACACCATATGAGTTTTTGAATGGAATAAAGCCCTCTTTTGAGTATTTTCCTATTTTTATAAGTAAACGTTTCATCTGAAATAAAGAAGGAAATCAAGGGAAGTATGGTGATGCTGCAGATGAGGGAATATTCCTTGGATATTCAATAAAGAGAAAATCCTATAAATGTTTCAATAACCAGCTAGGAAGAATTATAGAAAGAAGTGATGTTAAGATACTTTAAGATAAGACAAAAAATACCTTGAGGAGATATTATGATGATATGATAAAAGATGAAGAATACATTAGACACAGAATATATTCAAATGCATAAGTAGAGTAAGGCATGTAAAATATTCAATATGTATGACTACAAACCAATTTCAACTTTGATTTTGGTTGGGAAAAAACTTAGAAAGCATGAGGATGGTATATATGTGGATTTTACTATGTATAAGAGAATCATTTTAATCATATTGTACATGACTACAACATGGCCAGATATTGTATTTGCAACATTTTAGTGGACCAATTTCAAAGTAATATGAAAGAAGAACATTTGGAATTTGATAAAAGAATCATGAGGTATATTCAGTGTACTCATAATTATGGATTATACTTTAATGTAGGAATATATAATTAACCATTGACATTTTATAATGTTGACTGGGCTGGATATGCGGTGGATAGAAATTCCACAAGTGGTGGAACATTCTTTATTAGCATGAAATGTGTGGGATGGTTGGGTAAGAAACATGAAATCACTTCTCTTAGTACTTCTGAAGTAAAGTATATCTCCACTACAAAGACTTGCACTCATCTTATGTGGATAAAGTAACAAATTATTGACATTAGTGATGAAGTGAAACAATCAATGGGGATTCACTATGACAAGAATATCATGATCAATCTTATGAAGAATCTGATTCATCATTCTTGATAAAAACATATTAAGATCATGTATCACTTCATCAAGGAGAAAGTTGAACAAGGCATGATTAAAATGGATCATGTTGGAACTGATGAACAAGTGGCTAACATTATGACTAAGCCATTAAAAATACTTGTGTTTGAGAAAAATCAGTTCAACCTTGGTGTTCAGCAACCTCCTAGTGCATGAGGAGGTTTTTGTGGTCCCCTATCCTCATTTGTGCTAACTATTTTAATATGCTTTTAAAATTGATACAAGTTTATAGGGGAAATACAATCCAGGGAGAGTGTGTTTTGAGATCTTAAAGTAAAAATTAAATTCCTTTGGGTTTATTTCCAAAGGGAGAGAGTGTATTAATTCAACATGAAAAAGGGGGAGAATGAGAAATGATAATGATAAATTAATTATTTCTATGGTTATCTGATTGTAGGTTTTTTGAACTATGCAATGCTTCGGTGACACGATGAAATTCAGTGTTATGAGGAAACAGTTAGAGCTTAGCTTGGACATCTTTAAACATTATAAAACAAAAGAACCCAATTCATGCTTCCCACTTTTTTCTACACTAGTCTTTGATCATGTAGACTTAGAGTGTTGGATGACTTGTCTCTTTCATTTCAGGTTTTGATAGTGGTTGGTACATTATTAAATTTATCTAAATATTTCCAACAAACCCAAAGGGGGAGATTGTTGAGAATGTAACGCCCCAACCCCAGTTACCCAGAGTCGGTGTATTATTACATAACATTGGCATGATCACAAGGAAAGCATGTCTTGAAAGACTGATCGGTTTAGTATCCTTGAATACAATATTCATACATAAGTTCAACTTTACAACTTTAAAAGAAATACAACATGAATTTATTCTATTAGAAACATCCAATACTCCTAGATTATGCTTGAAAGTCACTCATAACTAACTTATTCATATCCTGGGAAAATGAAACATAAGAAAGGGGTGTGCTCAAATGCTCAGTAAGGGTAAGAAATATAGAGGAAGATAACATAAATATTAATCATGGTGAATAATTGAAACCACATGCCTTTACCAATAATAAACATGAATACTTTTATGTTAGGAGTATGAGCTGAGTAAATAATTCCATAATAAAACATAATCATTGGTAATATACTAGTCTAATGACCACATGAACCATCAATATTATTTTTATAATGAGGAAATGTATAATGCCAGACATTCTGAAACATTTTTTCAAGGCCTTGGCCAAGACATCTAAAAATGATTAAGGCCTCGGCCAAAACCATATATCAAAAATTGGGAAATGGACTCAGACAATTCCACGTCTAGTTGCCCCATGCGACCTACCGATGCATCGAGGAGCTATAGAGGGATCCACCCATCACTTACTAAGTCCAATACAATACTCATATGAAAAGGTTTAAACATATCATAAACAATCATATTAAAACTAGAATACGAAATTTCAATCCCTTAACCATAAACCATGAATGGTAGAAAAATAGCACATCCATATTCTAACATATCACAAAACCTTCAATACAATATGTAAGTTTTGTATCATAATAAACCAACTTCAAATAATCTTAAGATCCTTCAAAGGATGTTGACATAAATGAAATCATAACCCTTTTTAGAGAAATACCACTTTCTATTTTGAAATCATTTAAGAGTCACATAATTATAAAGAAAACATTTATTTTAAAAATATTATTATAAGCTTTTAAGGGAAGCTTTGATGATTTTATAATGGCAGAAAATAACCGCACCCACTGTATAAGTTAAAAAAAACATTTTTACCTTAAATTTGTCGAAACGGTCAAAAAGTACCTTGTTTGGAAAATGACAGAATGAATTTTTTCATAACACAAAAGGGTATGAATGAATTTAATACATTGTATAGTAAATATTAAAATTTTTTTGAAATACATTTTTAAGAAACATGGATGTGGATGATAAAGAGGTCCCAGTAGATAATTACGTATAAACAACCTCGGATAATGAAGAGATTGTAGAATTAACCCTTACCTTGTACTTTTCCTTGGTCAAGGGTAGGTTAACCCACTGTTTAATAGTTAAATAATTGTTATTAAATTATACAAGATTCATATACATAAATATGATATCATATATGATCTTTTAATATTTCTTTGTTAATAATATTTTAGTATTATCGTCATTTCAGGTGTTCCCTTACTCATTTTCATTTATATGTTTTGTTACATAAGCCATGTTTGTTATCCATAGGTTGTATATTCTTCATATATATAATGATATCAATTCCTTAAACATTATTTTTAATCATCAAATGAAATTAGACTTGAATGGATATGATGGGGAATGAATCTCATCGCATTCATAGAGATGGTAGTCCATACGTACGCACAAACGCTACTTCCATTTCTTTTTTCATTTTAAAAGAAATAAAAAAATGATACATAGGTATGTTATTATTCCATTATAATATAATATCTTATATATGTTACTTAATTTCATTAAAACCATCCTTTATACGTTCCATGTATGGTATGAACGAGTCATATCACTTTGAGGGGGCGGTAGTCCGCACTTCCTCAAATGAAATTATCGTATATATATACAACATGAAACGAATAATGGTATGCTATAAAATGGAATTAAATAACATTATATATAAAATAAATATCATTAATATCATATTTAATTATAGTTCCATCATAATGTCCACCATGAGAGGTGGTAGGAGATAATTGAACAATCATCGTTTCGTGAGGCGTTTGGTTTCCATCCACAGAAACATTATGTTCTTCACCCATTATATGGAGGTTTGTGTAAGTGTAGTTAGAATACATCTCATAAAAATATCCTTGTATATTGATTATACTAATGTTGTTACAAAAGAAAAGAATAAGAAGAGTTTAGGGGTTGGAGGAGTAAAATAAAAGAAGAGAAGCTAAGAGAAATCGTTACCTTTAATTTGGGTAACTCCCTTTAGTTTGAACCAAAAAAGACTCTTGAAGTGCCTTATACCTAAGTTAAGGCTTCTAGGATGAGGATAGGGATGTAGGGAGATTAATTGGGCAGATTTTGGATGATCCAAAAGTCTAGAGAGGTGTGAGGAATTGGTTAGAAGTGGTGTTCTTTTATAAGGGGGAGGAGGGGCTCTTTAGGAATGATTTAAAATATTATTTTATTACATAATGATATTAGGTTTCTAAAGGTCAAAAACTCATTAAAGTTAAATATAAGATGACTATTGATCGAAATTAAATCATTCAATAATAATTGGACTAGTTTTGAGAATTATTTTAGTCTTTATAATCTTATTTATTTAAATTATTTATTAATGAGATAAACACTACATCATTATTGTGTCATAAATAATTTAGTTTATTAGATGTCTAAAAATTATAAAAAAGTACCATGATGTAGGAAATACTTTTACATTTATAATTACTATTTATAGTTGAAATGGTAACATATATAACCATATGTAAAAATTGTTTTCCTAAAAGATATATGCTTATGTCATTTTTGTATTTACTTTAACTTAATTAATATAAAGTGTCATTATCACTAAAAGGTGGCTCCATGGGGTCCCAAAATACACCCAAATATGACCATGGTTGGACATGTATCAAAAAATAGGGTTAGGACACGTTTTAGGGTAATTTAATATTATTATAATATTATTTTTTACCCTTATTTACCAGATTTACCCTTTAACCATGGTAAATAAAATATTTACCGAAGTAATTATTCAAAATGTCTAAAAATAAAAGTTACCTATTTACACAATTGGGACCTCATGATTTTAAATATGGAATCCATTTTTCTAAATTCATAACACAGAAGTGGCAGAAATTAATTTAAAATTAATTCCCGTTGTTGAAACGAAAAGCGTGTTTTTTAACAAATAATAGCTATCATAAGATTGACACTTTCTTATGTCTAGTTTAAATATTGAATTATGTCCAATGACCAAAATTGGATTAAATGGTAAAATTATAATATAATTATACTTTTAAATCACTCAAATTCATAATTTATCACTATTAATTATTTCGATTAAAAAAGTTGTTTTTAATTAAAATTTGTAATTTTCACTATTCATCAAAATATGAAAGTTATCAGAAAAGTACCAAAATTTCACCCTAAGATAATTTCGATATTATGAATCCAAAAACGAAGTATATTTTACTAAATTAAAAACATAAAATTTTAATTTACTAATTTAAAATTAATTCCCGCTGTCAAAACCAAAAGGCGTATTTTTAAGAAATAATAACTATCAAAAGTTTGACAGTTGTTTATGTCTAATTTCAAAGTGAAATTACTTAAAATGACCATAATTTAATTAAATGGTAAAAATATAATCTATTTTTACTTCCAAACCATTAAAATGTATAATTTAACATTATAAATTATTTTTATTAAAAGAATTTGTTTTCATTTAAAATATAGTATTTTCACTTTTCACCCAAATATGAAAGTTATCAGAAAAACAACAAAACTTTATTGAAACTAAATTATTATGTCTCTATTCTAAATAAGAAGTTTATTTTGTCAAATTGAATATAAGAAAGTCTCAAATATTGGATTTAAAAAGGCTTCTCCATTAAAAGGCGGTAAAATTTCATTTTTTGAAAAATACTTCTTTTATTTGAAAAAAATGTATTTTTTCTTACATTATGTCTATGAAACTCATAATATAGATTATAAAATTATAAGGATTATATAAAGTTCAAAATTTAGTTAATACTATTCCTAACCGCTTTTGAACGGCTTTTTTGGTAAGTCATGGTACGCTAGAACTCGGTGTTGCGTGTAGTGCAAGTTATTGAATTACTTTGAAGAAATAATGTACTTTGAAATATTGGGGTGTTACATTCTTCCCTCCTTCAATAAATTGCATCCTCTCAATTTGAAATTATATTTTGAAAATAAAAGGTTGAAAATAGAAAACACCTTAGGGAAAACCCACATCGAAAATTAGGTTAATAAAATTATTCTTAATAAGAGGAAAAGGGAAATGAAAGGGTCACCACCAAATTATGATTTCGATCAGGAGAACATTGGTGGAAATTAGAGACATATAATTGGAGGAAAAACGTAAATATATATAGGTAGCGATTGAGGTCATCAATCACAAACAAGTGTAAAATCAAGGGCCTTGAATTCATCAATCTATGATGATTTAAAATACCATCGGTTCACCAAAACATATGGTATTAGGATAACACATTTTTTGTTTTAAGATCCTTTCACTAAAGTATAAGAATTGATTTCTTCATAGAATAAGTAGAGTCCCATCCTTTAACTAATTTCAACAACAAACTCATCTTTCACTCTAAAAGATAATAGAAGTTAAAAATAATATTCTATTTATCCTTTTTGTATAGGGTTAAAAAAATGAATTTATAATTCATCTACCAGGATTTTTTAAAAAAAATACTACATTATAAAATCCAGAAAATCACGTGGGCCAGTGCTAGGTGATACACCCTTGTCACCCTTTGATTGTGGGTTCAAGTCTCGCGGCCTTTCCAGACGCGACGAGTTGTCGCCCGACCTTCGGGTTGTCCTTTTATGGCAATCCAAAAATAATCTCATACTAGAATTATCAAAAATACTTCTATCAAAACTCACAGTCCAAAATTTATAAGGAAGGTAAAGACATTGAAGATCCTTTTTGCTGCGTAATAACAGGTGAACACCTTCATCACGTATTCTTTTAAAACACGACAACATCCTAAATTACCATAAAACCTTATTGATTACATTCATGATCCCTTATTACTTATAGAATACTGGATATAATTCTTCTATCCAAAAATGTTGTAAACTCCAAAAATGATGGAATATACAAATCATTAATCAGTTTCAGGGTAGTCAACAATATCCAATATAATTTATCCAATTCAATAATGTATTATTACAAACACACTACCTCGGTATCAGAACCATATTATGGTTTATAATTCTCTCAACCATATACTTTTCAAAAATTTAACCTGCTTTTGAGTCACTTTTCTTGGTTCCATACAATCTCAAGTCCTTAATGAAATAGTACTACAGTAAAATCCTTATGTACTCCATAATTATTATAACCATTACATTGTTGATACAACACTCAAATAACATAATTTTCTAATAAAAACATAAGAACTCTAATCATTCCTTCTCATCTGTGGTAGTATCATAACTTGATTATTATTCAATAGAATCATTTGGTGCATACTCTGATGATTTGGACATTGGTTCACGTAGTGTCCCAACTATTTTCAGATGAAACATTGTACATTTGAAACCTTTTTCTTACCCTTGCAGTCACGTACATGGTGTCCTTTTTCTCCACACTTATAACAAACTCCCATTCCCTTCAGGAAAGTTCCAGGGTGTTTCTTCCCACAATTATGACATATGGGAAAATTATTCTTTTCCCTCTTCCCTTTATACATCTTTCGATCTTCCATACTTTTCTTCTCTTTCTTCCCTTCAAAGCCATAGGACTCGTAGAATTATTTACTTATCTTATTAACACATGATACTATTTCTTCATATGTTGAGAATACATGGGAGACTATTTCCCTTCTAAATGTTGGCTTAATACCGTGAAAGATATGATCCTTGTTACTCTTTGGATCATACGTATTGCTGGAGTTCACATTCCTTCTACAGGGTGCCATTTCTATACAATAGAATAAACTAGGTCACTTTATGAATTACAAGGAATAATTCCAAACTTGTAAAATACCTAACGTAAATTGAACGGTTTATGGATATAATCCATATTCATAAAGATGTTTTTATTGAGGAAGTATATAATCATAAACCCTTCGTAATGGTTTGTAAAGAAAATAAGAATTATCCTAAGAATATCCCCCGGGAGTGTCGTAACCAAGAGTGTAGCAAGTCCCGTTGTCGTGCACCAGTTCCCATTCGAGTCTAGCTCAAAGTGGTGTTTTCGGGTTTTACCCCTAGGTACATCTGTACCATAGCCGCTTATACTTTCTTGTATCCAGACAGAGATGTATTGCTCGGAAAACTCACAAAATCTCTTCAATACCAAAATTCTAGGAAGTTCTTCTATACTAATCCTCAAAGTCCATCTTAGGTCTATGTGCTCTAATCAGAGTTTATCTAAATCTAGCTTCCATGGTTTGTACTAAACTTTCTCTGATACCAACTGTAACGCCCTTACCCTAGTTACCTAGAGTCGGTGCATTATTACATAACATTGGAATGATCACAAGGAAATCATGTCTCAAAAGACCGATCTGTTTAGTATCCTTGGAAACAAGATTGATACATAATTTCAACTTTACAACTTGAAAAGAAATACAAAACGAATTTATTCTATTAAAAACATCCAAGCCTCCTAGATTATGCATGCAAGTCACTCATAACTAGCTTCTTCATATCCTGGGTAAATGAAACATAAGAAAGGGATGAGATCAAAAGCTCAGTAAGGGTAGGAAATACAACGAAAGATAACCTAAATATTAATCATGGTGAATAATTGAAACCACATACCTTTACCAATAATAAACATGAATAATTTTATGGTAGGAGTATGAGATGAGTAAATAATGCCATAATAAAACATAATCAATGGTATTCTACTAGTCGAATGACCACATGAACCATAAATATTATTTTCATAATGAGGTAATGTATAATGCCGGACATTCTGAAACATTTTTTCAAGGCCTTGGCTAAGACGTCTAAAAACGATTAAGGCCTCGACCAAAACCATATATCAAAAATTGGGAAAGGGCCTCGGCCAATTCCATATCTAGTTATCTCATGAGACCTACTGATGAATCGAGGAGCTATAGAGGGATCCACCCGTCACTTACTAAGTCCAATACATTCCTCATATGAAAAGGTTTAAACATATCATAAACAATCGTATTAAAACTAGAATATGAAATTTCAATACCTTAACCATAAACCATGAATGGTATAAAAATATCACATCCACAGTCAAAACATATCATAAAACCTTCAATACAATTTTTAAGTTTTGTATCATAATAAATCAACTTCAAATAAACTTAAGATCCTTCAAAGGATGTTGACATAGATGAAATCAAAACCCTTTTTAGGGAAATACCTCTTTATATTTAGAAATCATTTAAGAGTCACATAATTATAAGGAAAACATTTATTTTGAAAATATTCTTATAATCTTGGAAGGGAAGCTTTGATGATGTTATAATGGTGGAAAATAACTGCACCTGCTGTATAAGTTAAAAAAACATTCTTACATTAAATTTGTCGAAAAGGTAAAAAAGTACCTTGTTTGGAAAAAGACAGAAATATTCCTTTCGAAACACATAAGGGTATAAATGAATTTAACCCATTTTCTAGTAAATAGTAAAAATTTTTTGAATTAAATTTTTAAGAAACATGGATGTGGATGATAAAGAGGTCCCAGTAGATAATTACGTTTAAACAACCTTGGATAATGAAGAGATTGTAGAATTAACCCTTACCTTTTACTTTTCCTTGGTTGAGGGTAGGTTAAATTTCTGTATAATAGTTAAATAATTTTCATTAAATTATACAAGAGTCATATACATAAATATGATATCATATATGATCTTTTAATATTTATTTGTTAATAATATTTTAGTATTATCGTCGTTTCGGGTGTTCACTTACTCATTTTCTTTTATATGTTTTGTTACATAAGCCATGTTTTTAATCCATAGGTTGTATCTTATTTATATTCATAATAATATCAAGTCCTTAAACAATATTTTTAATCATAAAATGAAAATAGTCTTGAATAGATATGATGGGGAATGAATCTCATCGTGTTCGTGGAGACGGTAGTCCGTACGTACGCACAAATGCTACTTACATTTCATTTTTCATTTTAAAAGGAATCAAAACCAAATGATACATAGGTATATTATTATTACATTATAATATAATATGTTATATATGTTACTTAAGTTCATTAACACCATCCTTTATACGTTCCATGTATGGTATGAATGAGTCATATCACTTTGAGGGGGCGGTAGTCCGCACTTCCTCAAATGAAATTATTATATATATATACAAAATGAAACGAATAATGGTATGATATAAAATGGAATTACAGAAGCTTATATATAAAATAAATATAATTAATATCATATTTAATTATAGTTCAATCATAATGGCCACCATGAGAGGTGGTAGGAGATAATTGAACAATCATCGTTTCGTGAGGCGTTTGGTTTCCATCCACAAAAACATTATGTTATTCACCCATTAGATGGAGGTGTGTGTAAGTGTAGTTAGAATACATCTCATAAAAATATACTAGTATATTGAGTATACTGATTTTGTTACAAAAGGAAATAATAAGAAGAGTTTAGGGGTTGGAGGAGTAAAATAAAAGAAGAGAAGCTAAGAGAAATCATTACCATTAATTTGGGTAACTCACTTTGGTTTAAACCAAAAAGGACTCTTTAAGCACCTTCTGACTAAGGTAAGAATTATAGGAGGAGGAGAGGGATGTAGGGAGATTAATTGGGAATAGGTTGGATGAGCCAAAAGGCTTGAGAGGTGTGAGGAATTGGTTAGAAGTGGTGTCCTTTTATAAGGGGGAGGAGGGGCTCTTTAGGAAAGATTGAAAATATTATTTTATTATATAATGATATTCGGTTTTAAAGGTTCAAAACTCATTAAAGTTAAAAATAAGATGACTAATGATCTAAATTAAATCATCCAATAAGAATTGGACAGGTTTTGGGTATTATTTTAGTCTTTATAATCTTATTTATTTAAATCATTTATTAATGAGATAAACACTACATCATTATTGTGTCATAAATAATTTAGTTTATTAGATGTCTAAAAATTATAAAAAAAATACCATGATGTAGGAAATATTTTTATATTTATAATTAATATTTATAGTCTAAAAGGTAACATATATAACCCTATGTAAAAATTGTTTTCCTAAAAAATATATGCTTATGCCATTTTTGTATTTACTTTAACTTAATTAATATAAAGTGTTATTATCACTTACAAGTGGCTCCATGGGGTCCCAAAATAGACCCAAATATGTACATGGTCAGACATGTATAAAACAATATGGATGGGACACGTTTTAGGATAATTTATTATTATTATAATATTATTTTTTTACCCTTATTTCTCGGATTTTCCCTTTAACCATGGTAAATAAAATATTTACCGAAATAATTATTCAAAATTTTTAAAAATAAAAGTTACTTATTTACACAATTTGGAACTCCTGATTATAAATATGGAATCCATTTTTCTAAATTCATAACACATAAGTGTCATAAATAAATTTAAAATTAATTCTCATTTTCGAAACGAAAAGCATGTTTTTTTAACAAATAATAACTATCATAAGATTGACACTTTCTTATGTCTAGTTTAAATATGAAATTATGTCCAATGAACAAAATTGGATCAAATGGTAAAATTATAATCTAATTATTCTTTAAAATCACTCAAATTCATAATTTATCACTATTAATTATTTCAATTAAAAAAGTTGTTTTTAATTAAATTTTGTAATTTTCACTATTCATCAAAATATGAAATTCATCAGAAAAGTACCAAAATTTTACCCTAATCTAATTTTGATATTCTGAATCCAAAATTGAAGTATATTTTACCAAATTCAAAACATAAAAGTTTCATTTATTAATTTAAAATTACTTCCCGCTGTCAAAACCAAAAGGCGTATTTTTAAGAAATAATAACTATCAAAAGTTTGACAGTTGTTTATATCCAATTTCAAAGTGAAATTACTTTAAATGACCATAATTAGATTAAATGTTAAAAATATAATCTATTTATACTTCCAAACCATTAAAATGTATGATTTAACATTATAAATTATTTTGATTAAAAAAAGTTGTTTTCATTTAAAATATAGTATTTTTCACTATTCACCCAAATATGAAAGTTATCAGAAAAACAAAAAAACTTTATTGAAACTAAATTATTATGTATCTATTCCAAATAAGAAGTTTATTTTGTCAAATTTAATATATAAAAGTCTCAAATGTTGGATTTAAAAAGGCTTCTCCATTAAAAGGCGGTAAAATTGCATTTTTTGAAAAATACTTCTTTTGTCTGAAAAAAATGTATTTGTTCTTACATTATGTCTAAGAAACTCATAACATGGATTCTAAAATTATAAGGATTATATAAAGTTTAAAATTTAGTTAATACTATTCCTAACCACTTTTGAACGACTTGTTTGGTAAGTCATGGTACGCTAGTACTCGGTGTTGTGTGTAGTGCAATTTATTGAATTACTTTGAAGAAATAACGTACTTTGAAATCTTGGGGTGTTACATTCTTCCCTCCTTCAATAAATTGCGTCCTCGCAATTTGAAATTATTTTTTGAAAATAAAAGGTTTAAAATAGAAAATACCTTTGGGAAAACCCACATCAGAAATTAGGTTAATAAAATTTAGTCTTAATAAGTGGAAAAGGGAAATGAAAGGGTCACCACCAAATTATGATATCGATCAGGAGAACATTGGTGAAAATTAGAGACATATAATTGGATGAAAAACGTAAATATTTATAGGTAGTGATTGAGGTCATCAATCACAAACAAGTGTAAAATTAAGGGCCTTGAATTCATCAATCTATGATGATTTAAAATACCATCAGTTCACCAAAACATATGGTATTAGGATAACACATTTTTTGTTTTAAGATACTTTCACTAAAGTATAAGAATTGATTTCTTCATAGAATAAGTAGAGTCCCATCCTTTAACTAATTTCAACCACAAACTCATCTTTCACTCTAAAAGATAATAGAAGTTAAAAATAATATTCTATTTATCCTTTTTGTATAGGGTAAAAAAAAATGAATTTATAATTCATATACCAGGATTTAAAAAAAACTACATTATTCAATCGAGGACATCACGTGGGCCAGTGGTAGGTGATACACCCTTATCGCTCTTCGATTGTGGGTTTAAGTCTCGCGGCCTTGCCGGACGCGACGGGTTGCTGCCCGACCTCCGGGTTGTACTTTTATGGAAATCCAAAAATAATCTCAAACTAGAATTATCCAAAATACTTCTATCCAAACTCACAGTCCAAAATTTATAAGTAAGGTAAACACAATGAAGATCCTTTTTTCCGTGTAATAACACGTGAACACCTTCATCACATATTCTTTTAAAACACTGCAACATCCTGAATTACCATAAAACCTTATTGATTACATTCATGATCCCTTATTACTTATAGAATACTGGATATAATTCTTCTATCCAAAAATGTTGTAAACTCTAACAATGATGGAATATACAAACCATTAACCAGTTTCAAGGTAGTCAACAATATCCAATATAATTAGTCCAATTCAATCATGTATTATTCCAAACTCACTACCTCGGTCTCAGAACCATATTATGGTTTATATTTTTGTCAACCATATACTTTTCAAAAATTTAACCTACTTTTGAGACACTTTTCTTGGTTCCACACAATCTCAAGTCCTTAATGAAATAACACTGCAGTAAAATCATTATATACTCCATAATTATTATAACCAATACATTGTTGATACAACACTCAAATAACATAATTCTCTAATAAAAACATAAGAACTCTAATCATTCCTCCTCATCTTTGGTAGTATCATAACTTGATTATTATTCAATAGCATCATTTGGGGCATACTCTGATGATTTGGACATTGGTTCACGTAGTGTCCCAACTCCTTTCAGATGAAAAATTGTACATTTGAAACCTTTTTCTTACCCCTGAAGTCACGTACATGGTGTCCTTTTTCTCCACACTTATAACAAACTCCAATTCCCTTCAGGAAAGTTCCAGGGTGTTTCTTCCCACAGTTATCACATATAGGAAAATTATTCTTTTCCCTCTTCCCGTTATCCATCTTTCTCTCTTCCATCATTTTCTTCTCTTGCTTCTCTTCAAATCCATAGGACTCGTAGAATTCTTTACTTATCTTATTAACACATGATACTATTTCTTCATATGTTGAGAATACATGGGAGACTATTTCCCTTCTAAATATTGGATTAATACCATGAAAGATATGATCCTTATTACTCTTTGGATCATACATATTTCTAGAGTTCACATTCCTTCTATAGGGTTCCATTTCTATACAATAACATAAACTAGGTCACCTTATGAATTGCAAGGAATAATTTCAAACTTGTAAAATACCTAACTTAAATTGAATGGTTTATGGATATAATCCAAAATCATAAAGATGTTTTTATTGAGAAAGTATATACTCATAAACCCTTCGTAATGGTTTGTAAAGAAAATGAGAATTATCCTAAGCATATTCCCCAGGAGTGTCGTAACTAAGAGTGCAGCAAGGCCCATTATCGTGCACCAGTTCCCATTTGAGTCTAGATCAAAGTGGTGTTTTTGGGTTTTACCCCTAGGTACATCTATTCCAGATCCGCCTCTACTTTCTCATATCCAGACATAGATTTATTGCTCGGAAAACTCACAAAATCTCTTCAATACCAAAATTCTAGGAAGTTCTTCTATACTAATCCTCAAATTCCATCTTAGGTCTATGTGCTCTAATCAGAGTTTATCTAAATCTAGCTTCCATGGTTTGTACTAAACTTTCTCTGATACCAACTATAATGCCCTGACCCCAGTTACCCAGAGTCGGTTCATTATTACATAACATTGGCATGATCACAAGGAAATCGTGTCTCGAAAGACCGATCAGTTTAGTAGCCTTGGAAACAAGATTGATACATAAGTTCAACTTTACAACTTGAAAAGAAATACAAAACGAATTTATTCTATTAGAAACATCCAAGCCTCCTATATTATGCATTAAAGTCACTCATAACTAACTTCTTCATATCATGGGAAAATGAAACATAAGAATGGGGTGAGATCAAAAGCTCAGTAAGGGTAAGAAATACAATGGAAGATAACATAACTATTAATCATGGTAAATAATTGAAACCACATACCTTTACCAATAATAAAAATGAATACTTTTATGGTAGGAGTATGAGATGAGTAAATAATTCCATAATAAAACATTATCATTGGTATTCTACTAGTAGAAGGACCACATGAACCACTAATATTATTTTCATAATGAGGAAATGTATAATGCCGGACATTCTGAAACATTTATTCATGGCCTTGGCTAAGACGTCTAAAAATTATTAAGGCCTCGACCAAAACCATATATCAAAAATTGGGAAAGGGCCTCGTCCAATTCCATATCTAGTTGTCTCATGAGACCTATCGATGAATCGAGGAGCTATAGAGGGCTCCACCAGTCACTTACTAAGTCCAATACATTCCTCATATGAAAAGGTTAAACATATCATAAACAATCGTATTAAAACTAGAATACAAAATTTCAATCACTTAACCATAAAACATGAATAGTATAAAAATAGCACATCCTCAGTCAAACATATCACAAAACCTTCAATACAATATGGAAGTCTTGTATCATAATAAATCAACTTCAAATAAGCTTAATATCCTTCAAAGGATGTTGACATAGATGAAATCAAAACCCTTTTTAGAGAAATACCTCTTTCTATTTTGAAATAATTTAAGAGTCACATAATTATAAGGAAAACATTTATTTTGAAAATATTCTTATAATCTTGTAAGGGAATCCTTGATGATGTTATAATGGTGGAAAATAACAGCACCTGCTGTATAAGTTAAAAAAAAATTCTTACCTTAAATTTGTCGAAAAGGTCAAAAAGTACCTTGTTTGGAAAAAGAGAGAAAGATTACTTTCACAACACATAAGGGTATAAATGAATTTAACCCATTTTCTAGTAAATAGTAATTTTTTTTGAAATACATTTTTAAGAAACATGGATGTGGATGATAAAGAGGTCCCAGTAGATAATTACGTTTAAACAACCTTGGATAATGAAGAGATTGTAGAATTAACCCTTACCTTGTAATTTTCCTTGGTCGAGGGTAGGTTAACCTCCTGTATAATAGTTAAATCATTTTTATTAAATTATACAAGATTAATATACATAAATATGATATCATATTTGATCTTTTAATATTTATTTGTTAATAATATTTTAGTATTATCGTCGTTTCGGGTGTTCACTTACTCATTTTATTTTATATGTTTTGTTACATAAGACGTGTTTGTTATCCATAGGTTGTATATTATTTATATTCATAATAATATCATGTCTTTAAAAATTATTTTTAATTATCAAATGAAATTAGTCTTGAATAGATACGATGGGGAATGAATATCATCGTGTTCGTGGAGACGGTAGTCCGCACGTACCTACGAATGCTACTTACATTTCATTTTTCATTTTAAAAGGAATCAAAACCAAATGATAAATAGGTATATTGTTATTCCATTATAATATAATATCTTATATATGTTACTTAAGTTCATTAACACCATCCTTTATACGTTCCATGTATGGTATGAACGAGTCATATCACTTTGAGGGGGCGGTAGTCCGCACTTCCTCAAATGAAATTATTTTATATATATACAACATGAAACGAATAATGGTATGCTATAAAATGGAATTACAGAAGCTTATATATAAAATAAATATCCTTAATATCATATTTAATTATAGTTCAATCATAATGTCCACCATGAGAGGTGGTCGGAGATAATTGAACAATCATCGTTTCGTGAGACGTTTGGTTTCCATCCACAGAAACATTATGTTCTTCACCCATTAGATGTAGGTGTGTATTAGTGTAGTTAGAATACATATCATAAAAATATCCTAGTATATTTATTATACTTATGTTGTTAAAAAATAAAATAATAAGAAGAGTTTAGGGGTTGGAGGAGTAAAATAAAATAAGAGAAGCTAAGAGAAATCGTTACCTTTAATTTGGGTAACTCCCTTTGATTTGAACCAAAAAGGACTCTTTAAGTGCCTTCTGAATAAGGTAAGAATTATATGAGTAGGAGAGGGATGTAGGAATCTTAATTTGTTAGAGGTTTTATGATCCAAAAGTCTTTAGAGGTGTTAGGAATTCGTTATAAGTTGTGTCCTTTTATAAGGGGGAGGAGGGGCTCTTTAGGAAAGATTGAAAATATTATTTTATTATATAATGATATTCGGTTTTAAAGGTCCAAAACTCATTAAAGTTTAATATAAGATGACTAGTGATCTAAATAAAATCATCCAATAAGAATTTTACAGGTTTTGGGTATTATTTTAGTCTTTATAATTTTATTTATTTAAATCATTTATTAATGAGATAAACACTACATCATTATTGTGTCATAAATAATTTAGTTTTTTAGATGTCTAAAAATTATAAAAAAATACCATGATGTAGGAAATCTTTTTATCTTTATAATTAATATTTATAGTCTAATAGGTAACATATATAACCCTATATAAAAATTGTTTTCCTAAAAGATATATGCTTATGTCATTTTTGTATTTACTTTAACTTAATTAATATAAAGTGTCATTATCACTTACAAGTGGCTCCATGGGGTCCCAAAATAGACCCAAATATGTCCATGGTCGGACATTTATAAACCAATAGGGATAGGACACGTTTTAGGGTAATTTATTATTATTATAATATTATTTGTTTACCATTATTTACCGGATTTACCCTTTAACCATGGTAAATAAAATATTTACCGAAGTAATTATTCAAAATGTCTAAAAATAAAAGTTACCTATTTAAACAATTTGGAAATCATGATTATAAATATGGAATCTATTTTTCTAAATTCATAACACATAAGTGGCATAAAATAATTTAAAATTAATTCCCATTGTCGAAACAAAAAGCGTGTTTTTAACAAATAATAACTATCACAAGATTGACACTTTCTTATGTCTAGTTTAAATATGAAATTAAGTCCAATGACCAAAATTGGATTAAATGGTAAAATTATAATCTAATTATACTTTAAAATCACTCAAATGAATAATTTATCACTATTAATTATTTCGATTAAAAAAGTTTTTTTTAATTAAAATTTTGTAATTTTCACTATTCATCAAAATATGAAAGTTATCAGAAAAGTACCAAAATTTAACCCTAATATAATTTCGATATTATGAGTCCAAAAATTAAGTCTATTTTACCAAATTCAAAACATAAAAGTTTCATTTATTAATTTAAAATTAATTCCCACTGTCAAAATCAAAAGGCGTATATTTAAGAAATAATAACTATCAAAAGTTTGACATTTGTTTATGTCCAATTTCAAAGTGAAATTACTTACAATGAACATAATTGAATTAAATGGTAAAAATATAATCTATTTATACTTCCAAACCATTAAAATGTATAATTTATCAATATAAATTATTTTGATTAAAAAAAGTTGTTTTCATTAAAAATATAGTATTTTTCACTATTCACCCAAATATGAAAGTTATAAAAAAAACCCCAAAAATTTATCGAAACTAAATTATTATGTACCTATTCTAAAGAAGAAGTTTATTTTGTCAAATTTAATATATAAAATCTTAAAATATTGGATTTAAAAAGGCTTCTCCATTAAAAGGCGGTAGAATTGCATTTTTTGAAAAATACTTCTTTTATCTGAAAAAATGTATTTGTTATTACATTATGTATAAGAAAATCATAATATGGATTATAAAATTATAAGGATTATATAAAGTTCAAAATTCAGTTAATACTATTCATAATCGCTTTTTAGCGGCTTGTTTGATAAGTTATGATACGCTATAACTCGATGTTGCGTGTAGTGAAAGTTATTGAATTACTTTGAAGAAATAACATACTATGAAATCTTGGGGTGTTACAGTAACCAAGTATTTTTGTAGTTGAAAATGGAGTCTAGTTTGTGTTTTTTTTCAATCTATACTAGGTTGATCAAGGAGTTTTAAAGAAAATTGGTATTATGGTACAAGTTGAAAACATTATTAAAGGTGGAATTGTTTCCTAGTGTTGGTCAAATTTTTGGGTCAAAAAATTAGAGAATGTAGAAAGGTTATTTTAGAAAAAGAAGTTTCATGAAATATTGTAGGTTAATATGCATGTTGTGTACAATGTGTGTTTTGAGATCATCTCATCAATATATGGAAAAGGAAAGAATCATGCGCTAAATTAGTTTTTGTGTGAAATAATCTTACATGCCCAATGCGACATGAAATGTGAGTTTCACATAGAAGGAGTTTCAGGTTTATTCTTTAAAATATGGAAAAGTAATGGGAAGCGCAAAATAATATTACATGCCATATGTGATGTAAAATATAGCCTTACATGCATGGGGGTTGACATGCAAGGAACATACACGCAGAGTCATCGAGGCCTATAAATATGTGGCTACCCCCACTCAAGACTAAGAACTTTTTGTAATGAAGAACTAGTATATGTCACGTGAAATAATAGCACACGGAAGACTTATGCATAGTAAATCTTATACGTAGACTGATCCTTGAGTCTATCTAGACAAAGTGAATTTCATGGATGTGCTTTGTGAATTATAAGGGTTGTGAAAAATACATATTGCATGACAATAAAAAACTTGTGTATAAGAACAGGTGTTACGTGCAAGTGTAGTGTTGAGATTCTATCAGGTTTTTAAGTATCCAGTTTGTTTTTTCATTGCTTTCAAGTGTATCAATTCATAACTATGGTGCAAGTATAGTCTCATGATATTAAAATACAAAGACTTAAATTCCAAACTACTGAAGTGAACTTCAAGTTGATAAACTGATTAAGGCTTCTTCCAGAGTAGTGAGCTAGGGGGAGTTGACAGAAGTGCTCTGAGGGACGCATTGTGCTATACCTAAAATCTTGTAAAGGTATTATTCCAGGCACAGAGTGACTGTGTATAAGTTTTTTATTCCATAAATTGTGAAGATTAGTGTATTTTGGTATGACTGAAACACCACCGGTGTATGATTCTTGGACTTTCCCTTAGTGGTAAACCAAGTGGAATCACCGTGTTTTCTCTTTGCTTGTGATTTTTTGATTTCTACAGGTTTCCATTAGACAATTTTAACTAGTTCATACCAATGTGGGAACAATATCCATCACTTTTTATGAAAAAGTTGACACCCTAATTTACCCCTCCCATCTTAGGGTGTTTTGGGGTCCTTCAATTATTTCCTAAACCATATACAATTTTTACATGAAGTTTATACTTTGAATGTTATTTATATGTATGTGGAAATGTTTATATATATGTATTATTTACTCAATATAGATATTTTATGATAAGGAACATTATTAAATATATTATTTGATATATGAGGAATTATTTGGAATTATAGACAAAGGTGGGTCCCGGTTAATGATATCCCTTCAATGCATTGGTAGTCTCATGAGATGAATCAGTTGAAAAAATCATATGGAATTTTGCTCAGTAGTTTTAAACTATATTGAGAATATATTTGGAAGGTAAAGGTATCATGTACCTAGGAAACATGGCATCCAATAATTAATCATTGAATGCATTCAAAATTCAATTATTCTTATCAATGATATTTTTACAATGAAAAACATCTTTGGATGTATTTCATTCTCATCTTATTGATTAAATGGTATGTGTGTTTAGTTATTTATCTTGAAAAATTATTATGAATTATATATTATTTAAATGGAATGTATTTTCAATTATTTACCTTACCATATTGACCATTCCTTATATATTCGTGCAGTTAAGTTATTAAAATTGAATGCATGTTCAGTTATTTACCTTTCTATATTGATTATACTCATTGAATCATTATTGTTTCCATTGGAATTAACCCTTAATGAGTATTTGAGCTCACCATTATTTTTTTCCTTTTCCTAGGTTATGAAGAGGAACCCTTTTAATAAATTTTCAAGGATACTGAGAATTTTATTTTGTCATGTTTTATATTTAATTTTCTATTCCCAATGTAAATGTACCATGTATGTATCTTGTTTCCAAAACTGCTAAAATATTTGATCTTTTTAGATTATATTCTTTGTATCTATTAAAATTTAATAAAGTATGGAAATATATTTGAGATACTGGGTTCTGGGTCATTACCTCATTTTAAATAAAAATTAGGACGATTTAACACTTTTATATATAGATGAATTAAATATGGTTCAAATCTTATCAATTTGGTTCAACATAAGTAATTTTAGGGTTTTTTATTTCATCTCAATTCAATTCAATTCAGTATAATTATATTTTCTTTTCTTTGGTTCAATATTGTATGTGTTATTTGGTTTCATTTCAATTAAATTAAATTTTATTTTATTTGATTCAATTTCATTTATTTTGATTCCCATTGATTTATATTTTTATAAATTTTATGGTTCAAGTTAGTTATTTTGCATCTAGTTTCATATTTTTTGGTATTTTTTAGATATATTTAATGTGTTTTTCATGTATTTATCTCAATATTACTTAGTTAATTTACCATTAATTCATTTCATGATGATTTGATTTATCTAATTTTCAATTTGTTTAGTTATAATCAATATAGTTTACATTTGTTTGAGTCATGTTAATTTGATCCATTTAGTTTATGTAGGTATTATTCTACTAGAAAAAGGATCATAGAGTTGTTTATCTCTGGTGTGGTTTTATTCTATTTAAATTTTTTAATATCAATTTATTTCAGTTCAATATTGTTTTGGTATATTTGGATTGGTTTGGTCTAACTCATTTAAGTGTGGGTTTCATTAGACATGATTTGTTCAATATTTATTATATAAGGTTTATTTTTTTGATTAGTATTGATACTATTTGGTTTTTTGGGTCTTATTATATTAGGAACTTGATGGTTTAATTAGTTATATTAGTTTTTATTCTATTTTATTTACTTCAGTTAACTTCTATTTAGTTAAGTTCAGTAAATATTTGGGTTTTTTTAGTTGTGTTAGTTCCCAGTAAAACTCAGTTATTCATACAAATTACCAAGCACCACTAATTATCCTGCAATGAAGTGCACCTAAAAGTGTGCATATAATTCATAGAATCCTTGTTTTTTTCTGAAACATCCTGAGAAAAAATTCACGGAAATTAATATGAATTAATTTTTCAATACAAACCATTAAAGTTTAAGAATACCTTTAAATCATTACTCTTCAAATATACAATCATTTATTAGTATTATGTTTTTAGAAACTCATTGAATATGGTAAAACCACTAACTCAGAGCTGACTCTAATTTTTCAACCAATATATAACTCATTCTTATATGATCACTACAATTCCCCAAGTTCCATTAATCATGCAACCCTGGAATCTTGACCATCGGGAAAGTTAAGTCGATGCTGTGATGAATATGTTAATTCATATAAATAAATAATATATATATATATATATATATCAATTTTAAAAAATTTCTTGCCCATATCTCCTCCCACACATCCTACTGGATTTTATTTCTAATATGCCTCTATGAGATTGGTTTCACTAGAATGATATCGCTGTACTTGGATAAAGTTTCCATGAAACTTCAACATTGTCTATAAGTTTTACCTATCATTTGATTGTCTTCATTGTATTCTTAAATTATTTGTGTTTAATGGTTCCAAGATTCATGAAAATGGGTATTCCAACTCACATATTAGAATATATCACTGAATAAGATAAAATAAAAAAATTATAATTAATTCATAGTATAATTGAAAAATATGATGTGATATAATTTTAAAAAATTATAAAATAAATATAGATCTAGGATTATCATTAGTCTTTGATGGATCCATAGGCTATTCTGGATAGGTATCCTCAAGAGGATGTGCCTATTCTAATGCATTTACTAGGCCATATCCATTCGGTGGATTGTAAGCTAAAGGAGCATAATCATTGGATCCTAGATAGATAGGAGTAGGAAATGGAGACAACGTAGATAAGGTATGATAAGGATATATTGAATGGGGATAAATAATAGGATATAGAAGTGGTATATGAGAAATAGATCCTAAATACGATGATTATAGAGGCATTTGTGGGACCTTACCTAGAGGCTCAAGTGGAGGAGTAAAAAGTGTGTAAATGGGATGTTTACTAGTGGGTTTTGGTGTGAATGGGTATGTCAGGTGCTATGTGTAGCTCTAGTAGCACCCCTATTTGATTTTCCATGCTGATGAACCCTACAATTAGGACAAAGAGAGGTCAACTCTGGTTTATATGAATGTACCTAAAATTAATTTCATAAATAATTAGAAAATTATAATAAATATAATTCATAAGAAAAATATTATAATTATTATACTCACTAAGTGAACTATAGGAGGCATCCCTAGGTTGCGCAGTCATTGATCATCATCAAATATATTATTCCTTCAAATTTCTTCAATATATTTTATAATGTATATAAGAATGAAATTTACATTTTTTAAAAACAATTTTTAAGCATTCTACATAAAACATAGAAGTAAAAAAATACATTAACAATATCATAACTTGTTTTAGAAACTATAATTTAAAACCAAGCTATACATGTTTTCAAAACCTATTTTAAGCCCAGTTTTATGAATAGGAATAAATCCAATTAAATGTAAATAAAAAAAACTAAAACAAAGATACCATTTTAAACTAAAACATAATTAAAGTAATTAAAATACTACTAACTTGAGAAACCCATGCCAAGATAAACTAAATGAACTCTAAAAATATATGGTTGCTTCTATATATTACCCACCACTACTTCTAGTTTCGCATTAATTCTCACAATTAGAAAATTTGGGTAATAAAATGTGATATTTTGGTCAACAATAATGATGGAATCAATGGTGTCAATTTTTTCCCCACCATCATCAAAAACATATCTTGGGATCACTTCAATAATGACACCTTAATCAAGTCTCAAAAGATCTTTCACATAAAACAGTTATTTTTCCATTAATTCCAAAATATATGGTTCATCGATATCTAGGAAGTGAGTCTTGCAAATAACTATAAATATACAATCATCAATAAATGTACCATGTTATATCATTGAATCAAATAATTTTCATTTCATCATAGTGACTCGACCATAAGGGTAGTAATCCAAAAACAATATTTTCTCAACAAATATATAATAAGAAATATTATCATATTGAGGCCTATTATTTGATGAACTATCATTAAATTTTTTTTCATAGTCAACACAATTCCATTTTGATGTTTCTCATATTCATTGCTTGATCAGTTGTAACAAATTTATACCCATTGATTATTAAAGATTTACATTCACAAACCAAATAATTGGGACCAAAAGCCAACATTCTTAATTCTTGAGATATAGATTCAATAGGTAAACTAAATAACTATAATATATATGAATAATAAAATTAAATGAATATGTAAATATATTTTAATTAGAGTAAAGTAATTTACATACCATTTATTTCAACCAAGAAGTAAACTCTTTTCCATGCAATGTATCTCTCCTTATCAAAGGAAAAAATGATGAACTCTAATTCTAATTTTCTTATATTCCTTAAATAAAATGATAATAAAATTTTGAGTTATATATTAAATTATTTAGTATGATATAAAATATATATATTAAAATTACTTACTTGATATAGTTATTAAACAAACCACAGTTAAACAAGACTGTGTGATGTGCAATTTCCCACTCTTTAAGGATTAATGTAGACAATGTATATGACCCAATAATTTATCTTATTTGAAAAATAGATGGATATGGGGGATAAATTTACACATAATGATCATATTCATTTCTAATTTTCCATTTATGTCTTTTTCTTGCATCAGATAAATACATAGAAAAAAAAATCCATACATTCTTGAGCTAAATAACCACTCACAATAGAACCTTCAGGATGATTCTTATTCTAGTCATAATAATTCATTCTTCAAATATTTATTTCAATATGATACTTCTAATAAAAATAAATGGGTCTCGTAAGAAGTGTTTCAATTTATATATGGACAGTTAAATGCAACATGCAAGTGAAAAATTAAGAAGGTGAATTTTTCACCAACTCACACAAAATTAATGGCGCTTCTTGTTGAATTTTTATCAAGAAAGTATTTGATAAAATTTTAGATAAAAAGTTACTATAAAAATGGCATAATCTAATCACCATCACCCTTAAATTATTGGAGAGTAAATGTTAGATTTATATTAGAATCAATTCTTGAAGAAGGATGGGGTAATCATTATTTTTTAGGGATTTTAGTTTAAACTCTCTTATGTTGACTCATTTAGAAATGTTGTTTAAATATCCATAAAAAAACATGATATTATATAATAATTATATAAATTTATTTATCTATAAATTTTTCATCACATAAGAATCACAAGAAATTTTCCATTTATTTTCACTGACACACATAGGATGCAGTTTTGATTGAACACCTTAATACAACAAGTCAGATAGAGATTATAAGTTATTTTTGGTATTTCACTTGATATTTAAAAGAATTGAAAGAAAAATTTAAAATATATTTTTATCAATTTTAATTAAATATAAACAAAAATGTAAAAAATTGGTTCACCAATATGACAACTCAAAAGAGATTCTTTTCTTTTTCCAATTTTAAGTGGATTCAGTGCCCACATTCTTACTATTATTAGATTTCATTTGACCTTTCCCTAATGAAAGGATAAAATTTTTCAATTCATTAAGAACATAAGTTCCTAGAATATATTGGGGAGTATGTTCCATTTCAGAATTATTATTAAATCTACAATGATTCTTCTTGTAATGATGATCCATTGGAAATAATTTTTGATGCCCAATGAAACTGAAACTACAATGATATTTAAATCTTTTAGATCATGTATTATTTATACAAATAGGAAAAGATAGTCTTACCTTCACGATCTAACCAAATATCATAGCATAATTTGGGAAATAATTTATAATCTATAGAAGGGTAGTAGTCATTTGAAATATTTTTTTGAACAAGCGTCAAATGTAAACACACTCATATCCCAAAGCTACTTCAACTATTTTATTAAAGTTTTCAAGTAGACATCTATATCTTTAAAAGGATCAGAAGGTACATATTTTAGTATACTAAATAAATTGAAAGTTTTTTTACACATTCATGGATGATTATTATAATGTGAATAAAACTTGTCCATGTACTATAAAAATTAATAATTTTCCAAAATATATCATAACTATAATAGGATAAACCCAAACTAACATTAAGAACATTATCTGAAAAATTAGGATGTTGTGTATCAAATTTACATCATGCTAATCTATATGTACTATGAACTAACTAATAATCACATTTAATTCTCTAATAATCATTCCATCACATATTTTTTTTGAGATTTCAATAGGCATGAATAGATTTTGAAGCCTAAGAATAAATGGAAATTTCCATATAACTTTATATCGCACACAAGATGGTGTTCCTTCTACATTTGGATTCTATCAAGATATAACACATTCTTTACAGTCATTAATTTATGTTGATTACTACTAGAATAAACTAAAATATTTTGTCTAAGCATAAATTTTATTAGTAAAAAATCCAATACAATTAATTAACTTGAATTTCATATAATGATTTGAGGGAACATGTGATTTTTTAGGAAGTAAGACCTTTATAAAGGTAAGCATATAATCAATGGTGGTATTAAAAATTCCTATATGTTTTTTTCATGATATAGACACATTAAAAATTTTAAATTTTTTATTTTACTATATTCTCGATATATAGAAGTCCTAGCATCATCCATTAATTTTTCACTCTCTCAAAATCATCATTTTAATTATTTTTCTCATGTGTATTGATATCATTTTATGCTTGAAATGACATACTATATTTATTGTTATGATGTAAAAATGGAAACTAGTCAAATATAAAATTATATATTCCACTCTTTTCTTTCCATTCATAAAAAATAGAAGATTGCATCATCTATCCATTTTGATACCATATATAATAGTTTGTTTTAAATTCAAATTTTGTTATATGGTAGATAACTTCTTCGCAATATAAACAAGGTATTATAATGAAATTAAAATATGGAAAACATATATTAACTCTATCTATATCATTGTTAAATAAAAAATCTAAAAAATGTATATATTATTTTGAAACTTAGTTGAGATCAAATTCATATGATACATCCAACTCCTATCCATTCTATTAAATTGAAAAAAATTCATATTTAAATAAAAAATGGAAACAATAATTAAAAAATTCATTATAACCAATTTGAATATGAAAGTAATCAAATCATACTAGTAGCTAGCCAAAAAAATAATATGGGAAATGAAATATGCTATAACTGATGTATACAAATAACAAAACAAACAAAGTATAATACATGGAATGGGAAACAACTATTAAAAAATACAATTAAAGACATATATTCAAATTTATTTCCTAATATTTACTGAAATATGGATATATAAAGAAATTAAATTTATTTTTTTGAGGAGGTAAAGAGTCTTTTAAAGAAAATATTAATGATGATTAATGAATATTAAGAGATAAGGATCAAATTTTTGTTTCATATAGAAAAAAATTTGGGATAAATGTAAATAATAATTTCAAATAAAACATCACATTATAGTGTTAATCACCCTTTAATCCTATATGAAAAACGGAGGTTCAAATCCCATTGGCCGTAGGTATTATAGCAGCATTGTAGCACACTGTAACAGCGGAAAAACTGTAGCAACAATGGCCACTGTAGTGGTGGCAGGTCACTGTAGCAGTGGCAGGGCATTGTAGCAGTGGAGGGTACTGTGTGGTACTGTAGTATTACTATTCATAGAATGGGTCTTGGGCTAATAATTTTGGCCTACAAGCCATTTAATGGGATAAATTCCCACTGGGCCTTCGGCCTATGTAATGCGTCTCTCTCTACCCAGTTAAAGAGGTCTTTACTTTGCTTTAATAATAAACAAATTTTCGACCCCAACCTTTAAAAAATATATATATAGTGAATATATAATATATATGAATTAATAATAAACAATACAATTATAATTAACATAAGTAACCAGATATAAAAATGAATAATAAGATTATGTGAGAATCATTAGATAGAATAAAGAAATATTAAGAGAACATCTCATAATAAAGTTTCAAAATAAGGATCATGGGTGAGTACCAAAAGAGATAAGGTTAGGAAACATTAGATGTATTTTATAGTCTTATGTCCTTGTGTAATATTTTCATGGGAGAACCATTTCCATATAGTTTTATATTGGAGTTCCATATCATTAGGGTGTATTTTCATGGGAGAACCATGTCTATATGGTTCAATTTTTATGGGAGAACCACGTCCTCAAATTATTTACTCCATGGTAGTGAAATATCCTCCTAAAACACTAGATAATAATTAAATCATATCAAACCTAATTTCACATAGATGACCAACCAAGTATCTCTACTAAGTTCCCTAAAAAGTATCCAAGTTTTCTCCTATAAATTATTCTATACAGTAATAGGACGTATAATAACCCCTTATACATTAACAAAACAAATAAACCACTACATTAATTAATTATATTATCAATTAATACATATTAAAAAAAACTTTATATTATATTTATTTAAAAGTAGAAAATAGAAAAATTTAAAAACATATATATCTACTAAAATCACCTTTACTATGAAATTATACAACAAAAATAATCTAAACAAACATTTTTTAAAATAATTAATAAGAATCATGAATTAACAAGATCTTGGCTAGTTTTTGATACATAGATAAGAATGAAAAAAATTATTATAAGAAGTGATTAAGGATTAAAAACTCACTAATATGGTGTTGATAAAGAAAAAAATAAAAAAAATATGTAAATGAGAGAAATCATTGGAGGAGAATAGATGGAAGGCCACCACTTAGTTGAGGTGATATTAGGGATTGTGGGTGAGAAGGGGAGGAGGGGAGGTCGTGGGTGTTATTTGAATTGAATATATTAAAGGTTTTAATAAACTATTGGTATAGGATGGTCTATACCAATTTTTTATAAAAATCATTGGTATAAGCTTATATATACCAATTGTTTTTACAAATATTGGTATAAACTAATATCATGGACTCTATACCAATAGTTTTAATAAACTATTAGTGTATAGGTGTGGGAATTACATCATTTTCTAGTAGTATATCCACACATATATTGAAAAATGAGAGTGACTAAGATTTAAATGTGGAACTTACTCTATAAAAATATATTGAGGCTATTTTGACTATGAATTTTCAATTTTGGACATGAATGCACTTCACTTGATCATGGGAATAAATTAGTTATCTGATTTCAAGGCCCATAATGATTATTATATGTGACAAGTAATGTTTACATCTACTAATGGGATGAAACATATTTTTAAGCGTGATTGGAATGTCAAGGTTGTAAAATAAGTACTTTTAGCACTAGTGGTTTTAACTATTTCTTATCAATTAATAATATCCACTTTGGGAACTAATGAAATAATTAAGTCTTGAAATTTTCCTACCATTCTAGATCTCTATTCTGACGTGTTTCCCAAAAATTTCATCAATTTTCTACCTGAAAGGGAAGTGTAATTTATTATTGATATATTTATAGAAACAAACCCTATTTCACTTCTATATTTTAGAATGATACCATCAGAATGAAAGGATTTGAATATAAAACTAGAGGAATTGGAAGGTAAAGGGTTCATAAGATCGAGTATGTTTGCTTGGTCTACTCTATTTCCTTTTCTAAGAAGGTAGATTATTTTTTATAAATATATATTGATTATCATAAAATAAATTAGGTTATGATAAAGAATTAATATCTACTACCTTGAATTGATAACCTTTTTTTTAATTTAATAGAGACTAGTGGTTCTCAAAAATTCATCCATTCTTAGTGTATCACCATATATGGGTTAAGAAAGAGGATATTCCAAAGTGTCACACCTCGACCAAAGTTTAATAATAATTTTATTTATTAATATTTTTTTGGAGGTTCGAGACTTTTAATTTATAAAATTTTAGAAATTTTTAGCCTTTATTTGTGTCATATGGTTTATCCACACGGTTAGCCAAACCCTGTGACAACCATGTGAGTGAGCCTATTTCTTAATAGAGAGTTTTTTCATGGTTTGTGCATGGTTTATCAAATTGTGAAGGTGTCCCAAATGAATAGTGTCTGTTGCATAGTCCGTGGATGGTTTATCCAATCACATGGACAAACCATGCGTATCTTCTAGGCCTTAAAATAAATAAATAATAATAACAATAATAATGATAATGATAATAATAATAAAACCTAAACTAATAACTCCCCCTTCCCTCCTTATCACATGATGCACCCCCTTGGATAGGAAGACCTCGCACTCACATCCCCTTGGTCTAAACTCCTATTATCACTAGTTTCCTTCTTATTTTCTTGTGTTATCTCCTCAGTTTTGAGTTCCGCCTCCTCTGTTTCCTTCTTTTTATTTTCTTCTTCCCTTTTTCTCTCTCTCCCACTAATTACACCATGATTTAGGTTGAAACCTAGGGGGGGGGGGTTCCTTTTGACTTATTATTATTGGGGGTTTCTAAGGTGCACTATCTCTATCCCATATCTCGCTTAACCCATATTCATGGGTTTTGTTGTCTCTTTATTTGATTAATGTAGGTTTTATCCATACTCACCCCTTTAATTTTATGGAATTTGACTAATCAGATTTTAAATTATCATTCTTTATATCTTATTTTTTTATTATAGGTATTTGTAAAATTTCTATGGATGAAATCATGATTTAACTTTTATTTTCCTTGGTTTTCCTATTTGGTTTCTTTTTCCTTTGAAAAAAATTAATATTTTCCCATGAAAAACAATTGCGATGGTTCATAATATGAAATTGGGTATTTTAATTCCTCATAATTTATTTATAATTTTTATATAAGTTATTATACTGATTTAATTAAATTTTCTTTCTTTATTCCAATTTGGTCTCAATAAAATAATTGTGAGGTTTTGAATATTCTTTTTTCAGGTATCCGATGGTTATGAATATATACATGGGTAAGAATATATATATATATATATCTGTGTGCATGTGTGTCTACAAATTCACATGGAATCATGTAATTTTTTGTAATTAGATATATATATATATATATATATATATATATATATATATCTATGTGTGTGTGTGTATTTTTATATGGGAATAACAAGATAGACCTTATGAATTTAAAATTGGTTTTAAAACATGATTTTAAACAAGTATTTAAATGAGTTTCACAATAAATGATATAGGCATGGTTGGAAGTTTATAAAGACTTTCTAAATTAAGGCACACTCCAATGAAATATTAGATTTTTTTTGTTATTTATTAGACTCAAATTTTTTATAATTTGTATGTTGGTATGATTATAATAAAGGGTCTCCACATTGGTAGTGTAGGGAGGTGATTTTATGTTGTATGTTTTCTTTGAATTATCATATGATTGAGTTTTTTCTTTTCTACTACACCCCCTTATGTATTATGGTTGTGGGAATGACACATGGGAACCCTGTATACTTATGAAGTAATGGGATAAGTACTATAGTTGGATATAGAAGTGATCTGGAATGTCCTCCATAGTAGGATTATGCTACAACACTAACTAAAATACTTTATGATGATATGGATTGGTTATAGCCCATGAACATGAATGGTTATTTGTATATCGTTCGATCACCGAAAATACAGGGATCCTAGGATTCCCTAACCTTAGTTACTTAGGGTTTCCCATTATTATTACTTCATTTAATCCAAATTTTTTGGTGCTATATTTAAATATTCTTTTACTTAGTTCCCTTTTCATGTGTAAAATAATTAAAATCTCATTCTGTTTAGTTTCTTACATGATATTTCACTCACATGCAGTTTCATATTATTATCTCTCTTATTATGTTTGATGTATAATCCCCCCTTTTACATTTAAAATTATTCATTTCACATTATATTGATAACCTTTGGTTCTTTCCCTTTTTTATACTTTAAATAAAATATCAACTATTTTAGAAACGAATGGTATACAGGTATTTTAAATTATTTTTATAAAATAACCAAAACCTTATCTTTAAATTAATTTATTTTCAAAACAGTATGATAATGGATATTTAATTAAAGGGTAAGCATATGTCAAGTCCAATGGTGTCCTATTAGTAATTTTTATGCTCATACCTATATATTATATCAATTTTACATTCATTTCTTACTCACTCTCAAATTGATTGATATTCCAATTTGTATGGAGAGTGACCTCAGGTCATAGGGGAATGTTTTTTCTAGGTAATAAAAATGTTTAATTTATTATTTTTATTTTCTTGTATTTCCCATGTAGTTCTTTTCATTTCTTTCTATAGACAAAGGGAATAAATATTCATGGGAGTACAGGAGGGAACTGAAGGTCGCAAAGTTTTCTTTATATGAGAGGAAGTTAGGAAAATCAGAGAGTTCTTTTTTAATTTGTTTACTATTTTTCTTCTATATGGTTTGTTTTTTTATTTCTTCTATATATCTGATTTGGCATGAATATTCGATATATATACGAGTCATGATGGTTTTTCATTATAATTTCCACTGCTTATTTAATTATTTTCATGGGAAGAATCATTCTCAAGTGATGATTCCTTGATGAAAAAGTGTTCATGCTAGCCCATGAGGATAATGAATACCATTCTAGCCTTATCTTGAACTAGATCAGACATTTTAAAGAGGGAAAACTCAAGTTAGTTATTGAAAAATGGTATCATAGTAATAGGTTATTAAGTATACCCACGTTCTTAAATCACCCTTATTATTTGGGAAGCCTAGTAGATGGGAGATGGGACTGTCGGTTCTTAGGTGGTAGACCATGTGTTGGTTCCTGATCACCATTACTTATGAAGAAACTTGAGTTACTAAGGAATACCCGGATATGAATTTTTAATTTTAGCCTTTTTGATTCTTTTGATGGATTTTAATTTTGAAATGATGTCATTATTATTTATTTGGATGTTATATGAATTTATTTGAGTTTTTTTTTTGAGATTTAGGGTGAATATAGAGTGGAATAGAAGGCACCAATAGCTCACATGGCCTGATAAACCATGCGAAGCCTATAATTATGGTACTAAGAAACTTCCCATGGTAAGTAGTTTCATTATTGGCCCATGGTCCATCAAACTGTGTGGTTCAACCACATATGACTACTAACCACTTAGGAGTTTTTATACTTGGGTTACTTTGGCTTGAATTTTTTTGGGTGATATATTGATATGATTTGCATTGATTTCAATGAAGTTTTTAAATTAAATTCAGTTTTAAATGGTAAAATTGGGGTTTTAAATTATTAATGAGTACTTTATTTAAAATAGAATAAAATGGATTTTTTGTTCAAAGGGACATGATTTTTTTAAAAAATAACTTATAAAGTTTTAAACAGATTTTTAAATGGGTGTTTTATGTTTTAGAAAAGGAAGTGTGTAATTTTAAAGTGATTTTAATGAGAAATAAAGATTTTTAATTTGGAAACCAAGGCTCAAAATGGATTTTTGATATGGTTTCAAGGTTTTGAAATTTTAATGTGGGGTTTTAAATTATTTTAATGAGAAACTCAAATTTTTTTTAGTCCCCAATTAATTTTGGATGTGATTTTAATTTTAATTCTTGTTTTTTAATTTAAAAATATGAATTATTTTTCATTGTGATGTTTAAATTGGGTTTCTATTTTTTAAAGTGTGTTAAAGGTTAATTTTTAAGAAATAAAAAATGATTTTTATATAAATTTAAGGATTTTAATGTTGGTATTTTGGATTTCATTAAAGAGGGATTTTAATTTATCTTATCATGATGTGTTTAGTACTCTTTTGGGGATTCATGTTTTGTGATATTTGAATATGACTCTTAGAAAATTCTTGAGTGTTTTTAGGGCTTGCATATTTCCTATTATTGATTCTTGTTTTATTGAGTTCTTAAGGTAGTGCTTGGGTTTGTTTCTTTGGGTCACTTTTTTTGGATTTTTCATGTGGGTTGAGATACTTTTGGGTTATGAAGTTGACTCATTAGTGAGGAATGTGATTTTTGAAGATTTTAGGTGATGAGGATTTATATGAGGTTTTATTATGATTGAATAGAAATGAGTAACCCTAGATATTTGTTTTTGATGACTATTATAGACTCCACACTAGTAGATTTTATGATCAGACTGGTATTAGTTTGATTATTGTTGAGATTTCCATGGTCGGTGATTTGGATTTGAGGTCCTAGTTTATCCTTATTTTATTTTCAACATATGAGTGGATCCCATGTCATTTGAGGAGGAATTCTCATTAGTTATGCCTCTTTCCCTTCATTCCTAGATAGAAGTGTGGTGATGAGTGTAGTGATGGTCCTTATTTTAGGAAATCATTGGGATGTTCTTTAGGTTTTCTTCTTCTTTGAGAATGGTTAGGTAAATATTTTGAGTTATTTTATTCTTTACCCTTTTCTTTTCTCTCTCATTTACCTTTGGTGTTACTACTTTTTATCTTAAAGTAAATACTTTGTAGAATTTTTAAATATTTTTATATGGTTTTAGATGAGATTTAGATTTTAAATTCTAATTGAGTCCTCTTGGTTGTGAATTTGAGTTGTGATTTTTAGAGATTCCCATTTTGTTTACTTACTTTATTAATACATAATTCTAGAAGAATCTTAAAATGGTGTGAATATATAATGTGGGTTACTTCCCCTTGACATATTTAATCAAAGTGTTTGGGTGTGACTTGTGAATTTGAGGACATTTTGGGTTTCAAGGTTTTGTGTTGGAGGTGGATTTAATGGTTTTGATGGTTTCTTTTTCTAATCTAAATTTATTTTATGTTTGTTTATTCATGATTTATATGGGTTTTTGAGGGTAGAAAGGATCATGGTGTGGATAATTATCACACCTTGACCAACATTTAATGATAATTTTTTCTATTTATTTATATTTTTTCATAGGTTTGGGTCTTTTAATTTGGAAATTTTTATAAAATTTTAATCATTATATGTGTTGCACAGTTTGGCCAAACGGTTTGAAAAACCATGTAGAAACAATGTGGGTGGCCCTATTTATTAATATATAGGTTCTTCATGGTTGTTTTATAGTTTATGAAACTATGCAACCCAACTTGTGGGTGTCCCAACTGACAAGTGTCGATCTCATGATTGATGCATGGTTTGTCCAAGTGTGCGGCCAGATGACGTGTCTCTTATAGGCGTTCAAAAAATGAAATAACAACAAAAACAGCAAAAAAAACAACTACAACAACAACAACAATAACAATAATAATAAAACCTAAAATAATACCTCCACCTTCCCTGATTCTCATGTGATGCACCCCCCAACTAGACAACCCTCACGTGCACCTCCCCCTTGGTCCAACCTACCCTCATCACCGATTTACTCCTCGTTTTCCTGTGTGATCTCCTCAGTAATGAATTATTATTACTTTATTTTCTTATTTTTTTTCTTTCCTATATTTACTCTCCCTCTCATTATGCTGTTATTTAGGTCAAACCGTAAGTGGGTTAAAATTCTGATTTCTTGTGATTTTTTGTTTCTTGGGTGTTCAATCCTCATCTTAGGGTTCCCTAAACCTATTTTGAGGGTTTCAACATCTATAATTTTTTTGATGTAGGTTTTACCAATACCCACCCATTTAAATTTAGTACATTTGACTGCTTGTATTTTAAATTATAATTCTTGATATCTAATGATTTTATTATGGGTATTTATAAAATTTCTACAAATTAAAGCATGTTTCAACTTAGATTTTCCTTAGTTTTCCCCTTTGGTTTCTTCTGTATTTGAAAAATACATATTGATTTTTCTTGGAAAAATAATTATGATGGTTCATAAAATGAAATTAGGTATTTTAATACCACATGATTCATTTATAATTTTTTATATGAGTTATGGAATGTGGTTTAATTGAATTTAATTTATTCAAATTTGGATTCAACAAAATAAATTTAAGGTTTTGTGTATTAAGTTTTAGGTATTCGATGTTTATGAATATATACATGGTTAATAATATATATATATAAATGTATAAATTCACATGGAATTACATGAATTTGTGCAATTAAAGAAATATATATATGTGTGTGTGAGGGTGTTTATATATGGGATTACAAGAGGAAACTTTATGAATTTAAAATTGGTTTTCAAAAGCAGTTTCAAAAAATTATTTAAATGAATTTCATAATAAATGATATGGGTCTGGTTGGAACTTTATAAAACATTTCAAAAAATAAATTACACTCTAATGGAATCCCTAACTTTTATGTTATCTATTGGACTTATATTTTTTGTGATTTTGAAATTGGTAAGATTTTTAGAAAGGGGATTCAAATTGGGAATGCATGGAGATGAGGTGATGTTGTATGTTTTATTTTAATTATGGTGTGATTGCATTTTGGTTTTTTAACCACACCTCCCTTTTTTATTTTGTTTATGGGAATCACACAAGAGAATGTCAAGCACTTAGACCAGAAGGACTAGTACATGTATGCTAGCTGGAGGTAGTGGGGATCTGAACTATCCACCCTAGAAGGATTATTCTAAAACACTAACTAAACTACTTAATAATGATAGAGATTGGTTATAGATCATGAATAGAAATGGTTTTGTGTATATGGTTCGATCAATGAGAGTAAGGGGATCCTAGGATACCCAAACCTTAGTTACTTAGGGTTTTCCATTTTGATTTATTCATTTACTCTCACTTATGTGGTGCTATGTTTAAATGTTTTTTTACTTAGTTCCCCTTTTCAGGTGTAAAATAATAAAATTTTGTTATGTTTACTTTCTTATATGATTTTTCAAATGCGTTATGTTCTATACTATTATATCTCTTATGTTTTTGATGTATATTTCCCCTTTTAAATTTACTATTATGACTTTCACATTCTATTGATAACCTCTGGTTCTTGTCAATTTTGGTAATTTAAATAAAATATATATAGTTTTGAAAACTAATGGTATAACTGGATTTTAAAGTGTTTTTCTAAAATTGATAAAAAATTATTTTAAATTTATATATTTTCAAACTGGCATGATAATGCTTATTTAATTAAATGGAAGGCATGTGGAAAGGTAGATGGTGGACTACTGGGCATTTTTTTACTCACACCTATATATTATCTCATTTTCTTGTCCAGTTATTAATCCCTATCAGATTAATTGTGTTCTAGTTTGGATAGAGAGTGACCTCAAGTCACAAGGGATAGTATTTTCAGAAATTTCATTTATTTTATTTATTTTGTTTTATTTTTATCACCATCCATCTTGTATTTTTATCTCTTTATAAGGATAAAGGGTAGAAATATCTACAGGCGGCCGGGAGGGCACTAGAGGTGGCTATAGTTTTCTTTGTAGGGGAAGGAGTTAAGATAATCAGAGGTATTATTTGTTTAATTTGTTTATTATTTTTATTTTCTATAGTTTTCTTATTTATTTATACTGCATATCTTATTTGGAACAGACATCCTAAATACATAGGGGTCATTCTATTTTTTATTTGAATTTATGATTATTATATAATTAAATTTTATGGGTTATATCATTCCTTAGAGGTGATTCCTTGATGCCTAGGAACTTATGCCAACCCATGGGGATTGAGAATTCTCTTCAAGATTTGTCTCAAACTGGGTTTGGTGTCCGTTAAAGGGAAATATTAGTTTAATTTTTATCATAAATACATCATTTAGGAGTTGTTATAGTAATTACGAATATGTTTCATGTCCTTTGGTCTTACAAACACACTATTAATTTTCATATAATTGATGAATAATGCCCTTTAGTGGTATGTAGACACTTTCTTTGTGGTATTTCGGGTGCCATTCTGGTGTATTATTGAACTTGGAAATAACATAAATTTTTTTAGAGATTATGTTGATCATTTTGTGAGTGCACCAATTATATGAAAAATACTCTAATTTTTATTTATGGATATAAGACATTCGCTTCCTTTTCAATGTCATTTATAATAATGAAGTATCTGTAGAACCTATAGAGATAGAATCTGTTGTCACATGGAGACTACCAAAAAATGACTTTTAGATATGAAAATTTCTAGCCTTATTAGGTTAATATAATCACTTTATTCAGGACTTCTCCTAAATCACATTTCCTCTAGCAACACCTAGGATAAATGGTAGTCCATTTCAATGGAGTGAGGATTGTCAACAATTCTTTTTAGAGCTTAAGGATATTATAACTTTGACACCATTTATTGTTTTACCAAAAAATGGTAAGGGTTTTGTGGTTCATTATAACATATATGGATCTGGACTTGGATGTGTTCTCATATAGGGAGATCATGTGGTAGCTTATGAATTGTGAAAATTTTTAATTCATTAAAATAATTATCCAAACCATGATTTGAAATTGGTTATAGAAGTTTAAGCTTTTAAAACACGATATCATTATATCTTTGGTGAGAAATTCTCTATATTAAAAAACCACAAAATTTTAGATGACATCTTTTCACAAATAGATTTGAACTTATGAAAAATATAATGAATGGAATTTCTTTAGATTTTTAAATTTTAATTTGTCTAAACACTTAGAAAAAGGTAATTTTATGCTAGATGCTTTAAGATAAAGTCATATAATCAATTAGATAATTAATCTTATGATTAGTGGGAATTGATGAGTATCATAAAAAATATGCATTTGGATATTACTAAACAAAATATAGTTTCAATTTTCTATCCAATAAATCATATTCATGAATTAGTTTAATAATTTAATGATTCTAAAATATAAGATTCTTATTTCCTTACCATTACATTAATAATTAATTGTGGTGAGACAATTGAAGGATGTTATAAAGATTTGAACTCGATGCTTCTTTTTTGTGATTTAATTTTCATTCCCTAGTATTTTTAAGAAAAAATTATTTCTGTTCATCACCATTCAAAAATGGTAATTTCATCTAGGAATCCAAAATATACATAAGGTACTAAGAAACTATTTTTAGTGTTCACATATAAAATAAAGTGTGGTTGATTTTTTTTGGAAATGAATAACTTGTTAGTAGGTAAAGATAGAGCATAAAAAACCAGCTAGAATACTTCAATGTTTACCTATCCCCATTTATAAATGGGAGAAGATCATTATTTAATTTTTCATGGGTTTACCAAGAACTATTCATAAGCATGATTCAATTTGAGTGATTTTGGACTGACTCATAAATTTAGCTCACTTCATTCCAATTCATGAATCTAATATGGTAAATGAATTGAAAAATTTATACATTCATAAAGTGGTATAATTGTATGGAATACTAGTTTTGATTATCTCTAACCAAGATCCTAATTTCACCACTCAAATTTTGCAATCACTTCAAGAATCTTTAAGTTTCTAATTGACTTTAAGAACAATGTATCATTTTCAAATGGATGAGAAGTCTGAATGAATGATTCATACAATGGAAGACATTATCCAAGATTTTGTTATGGATTTTTTTGGATCATGGTAGGATAATTTTTATTTAATATTGTTTTTACATGACAAAAATTTTCATTCCATGATACAGATGGATCCATTCAAGACATTGTATACTCATCCTTTCTAGTCTCCAATTTGTTGGATAAAGACCAAAGAAACTTCCCTATTAGAAACAAGCCTTGATCAAGAGATGACTGATAAAGTTCATATGATTATTAAAAGGATAATTTTATCACAAATTTTTCTAAAATCCTATGCATATAGTTATCTTTAAACCTTATCATTTTTGTAGGATATCATGTGTTCTTGAAAGTATCTCTTAGGTAAGGACATAAATGACTGGTAATAAAGTGAAATTGTGTCATTGGTATGTAAGAAATTTCATGAAACTTGAAAAAATTAGAGATATTTCTTATCAGTTTTCTTTATTTACATGGTTTAGTATAGTCTATAATATTTCACATGTATATTAAAAAAGGAAATAATGACCCAAATCTAGACAACTGATTCGATGGTATCATATTGATCTTGAACTAGATACTATATTTTTTTAGGAAATAATTCATATCTTGAATATAATGATAAAGTTTTTTATAGAAAATATATTCCCTTGGTTTGAGTCTTATGGAAACATGATGAAAATCAGATGGAAACTCAGGAACATGAGAAAGAAATGATGGAACAATGGACCAAAATTTTCTAAAGAACCATAAATCTTCATATTTCCTAGGATGAAAATCCTAATAGTGGGGAGAATGTAACATACCTAGTTTTAGGTACTTTTGTAATGTCCTGACCAGGGTTCCAATAAACTAGTTCCTTAATCCAGTGCACCACATGACCTCAGGAACACCTCCCCATACCCAGAGGATACTGAATAGTAGTGTGGGTCTAAAGAGACACATGATGATACTATACCCTATTTACCAGAGTAAACCTATAGAATAAAACAAAATAAGTAGTAACATGCAGTGATAAAAATAATCCATACCTCCTAAATTAAATTCCGAAAATGGGAATTACCAACAAAAAATATAGTAAAATATCCCATTTCATGAGAGTATAATGTGATGAAGGTAAACTAAAGATACAGAAACATTGAAGAACTCCCAAGTCAAGTCCAAATATCTAGTTTGGTTCTATCATCCATTATGTATACCATGTCAACCATCTATCAGAGGGTCCTTTTCCTTATTCTCACTTGCAACAATATAGTCTACTTAGTTACCCAATGAAATCCTAAGCGGGGTGTGAGTATAACTTAGTAGGCCACCACCAATGGTATATACAACAATAACTAGTCAAATAGTAGTGTATTTAGAAGTTTCAATAATAGTAAATAGGACTTTGAAAGTAAAAAAGATTTCTATTAAATGATTAGTTATTATTCTCATGGCCCTCGGGTTCTACCGGGACACCCGAGTACTAAACCCACTTTGGAACACATCATAATTATGAACTATATACTAGGGGTTATACACTTTAAATAACACATACATTCAATTTTCAATTATATTTAATAACATACCTTGGGACATAAGTCCAGGTATCCATATCATGTCTACACATTTGGATCTTAGAGCATCAGTCCGACATCCTACACCATGAAATAAATTAGTGGGGCCTAAATAATTAGTCTGGCCTAACTTAGTGAAGAGGAAACTTAGTCTAAAATCCTAACCATACCTTTTATCATTTATTACAAGTTTCATCATCAGTAACCATTTTAAAAAACAATAAAAACATGGGTGTGGCTTTTCATTTATCACATTACCAAGGTTCATTACATTTATCACTTCACTCAATTATATAACTATACCATTTCCTTATTTAACCATAATTTCAACCATTGTTCACCCTTCCAAACCATTTACCGACATGGAAATTCCTCTTTTACCGTTTATCACATTTAGTCATTGACATGCCATACTAATTTTAATTTTTCAAGTTAATCTAAACAAACCTTATTTCATGATAACAATCCAAACACAATTTATATGGTTTAATATTATAAACCCTTTAAAGTGTCATTTCACAACATATTTTACCACATCAAAGGGAGTAGAACACCCTTTGGTTGACCATAGGTGGTGTCTAAGCATCCTCAAAAGATCTTGTGAGGATCATTAGGGGTATCATGCATCAATAAGGGTCACAAATAACTATTCACAACTACAAAAACATAAATTCACAACATTGTAGTGCATTATCACAACCAATACATAAGATTAAAACCATTAATATGGAAAATTTACTTGTAGACCACCATCCTCAAGTTCATAGACAAGTACTCATCCACCCTCAGACCTTGATTCAAAATCAAACGACCCTCAATGACCAATATAAAAATCTACTAGAAAACAAGGATTTTGGGATTTGGAAGGAGAGAAAAAATTAATCCTCAGTTATTATAGAAAATAGAAGAAATAAGAGTGGAAGATTCACCTAGATCTTTGATTTTCAACCAATTACACTCCAAACAACCAAGAATAGAAGGAGAATCATCATTGGGATGTTTATGAGGAGAGGGTTTACACCCTTGGATACTAGAGGAGGAATGGGAAGTAAAATCTGGTAAGACTCCTTAAATACTAAGGGAGAAAATTGGGAAATTCACCTCTTTTAATGAAGAAAATGGTTTATACACACAGTTTGAAAAACGAGATGCCAACTATGTGACACCCTTTATCCAAGAGGGGACTTGGTCACACAGTTTGGATAGGCCACCCAAATGATTTGAAAAACCATTTGGTGGCCATGTCCCTGCCTCTATCTGAGGGGGTCAGGGTGCATGGTCTTCTAGGCCATGGCACATGGTTTTTATTAAAAATGTGCCAACCCTGCTCCTAATATAGAATGGAATCAATTTCCCCCTTTATGTGGCCCAAAACCCTAGAATACCCCCAAAACCAATCATAATATTTGGAATCATTTAATTAATAAATTTAAAGGGAGTGAAATAAAAATTTAAAAAATAACATACCTTCTCAAAAGTTCAGGATCATACAAACTCCCTACATTATAATAGCTCAGTATCAAACTGTAATCCAAAGCATCATTAAGCCTCCATATAAAAAATACTGGGTGACTGGGCCTACATATCCACCTCCATCTCCCCAATTTCCTCTTGAACTCAACCGTTCCACTACAAAACTCAAACTATACGCACAATCTTACCTTAAATAATGTTCTCACTATCACTAAAAAATAGTACATTAGAGGGGGTTATTTAGAGGGGGTTATTCACAACCCACTCTAAATTTATATTCTGTATAATTAGAGGGGGTTCTGCACAACCCCCTCTAATCATCAAATTTACAGGGGGTTATGAACCCCCTATAAATTCATTTTTTATAAAAATTATAGGTTGGTTATGTACATAAAATTTAGAGGGGGTTATGGATCCCCTCTAATTTCATAAATTAGATAGGGTTTTGAACCACCTAGAAATTTTTTAACATTGTTTTTTTAATTTCCAATAGGATTTTAGTAGGGGTTCAAAACCCCCTATAACGTATTAAATTAGAGGGGGTTGAAACCCCCCTTTAATTTCTTAAATTAGAGGGGGTTCAAAACCCCCTCTAATTTATTTAAATTAGAGGGTTTTGAAACCCCCTATAATGTCTTAAATTAAAGGGGATTCAAAACCCCCTCTAATGTCTTAAATTAGAGGGGATTCACAACCCCCTCTAATTTAAGATATTAAAGGGCTTATGAGCCCCCACTATTTAAAAAAAGCAACTTCTATAATATATATACATGTGTGTGTGTGTGTAAAATTAAAACACAATATATAATTTCATTTAAATACATTATATGAACATATTATATTGAATATTTACATGATTGTTTTTAATTATATTTATTTATATACATAAATAAAATTTTATAATGGTATGTACATTAATATATATTTATTTTTATGAATTGTATTTCATATAATTTTAATTATTCATAATATGAAACATAAGAATATGATATAAATATATACATAAATATAATTTTTTTAAAAAATATATCATATATAAACTCAAGCTTCTAGTTTTTATAATTTATATTATAATAATAAAAAATATATTTTTAAATAATATGTTTATGCTTTTATATTATATATAATTAATATTATATGAAATAGAATTTATAAAAATAAATATATATTAATTTTTACAATATTATACAATTATATTTATTGAAATACATATATATTAATGTTCATAATAATAAATATATGTATATGTAGAAATACATTATATAAATATTTGTATAAATTTTATTTCATATAATATTAATTATAAATAATATAAAATTATACATAAGATAAAATTATTTTTCATATAATTTTAAGTATATATTTTTATAAATTGTATTTGATATAATATTGATTATATATAACATACATATTAATTATATATAATATTAAATTTTATTTCATATAATAATATATAAATATTTTTATAAATCATATTTCATGTGATATCAATTATATATAATATAAATATTTTTATAAATTGTGTTTCACATAATAATAATTATATATTAATTATATATAATATTATTCTATTTATACAAATAAATATATATTAATGCAGATAATAATAAATATATGTATTGAAATACATTATATAAATATATTTTTGAAGAACTTATATAAATATATTAAGTAAATACTTATATATATATATATTCTTTAAATAAACATGTATATAATTAATAAATATGTATTTAAGTATATAAGTAATTTACATAAATATATAAATGTATTTAACATAATATATATATGATATAAATCATAAAATAAATATATAGTATTTATAAAACAAACATATAATTTTCATAGTTTAAAAGACAGTTTTAATAACAATAATAATATTATTTTTATCACACACACATACACACATACACACACATATGAATATATGTAAATAATTAAATAAATATATATTATAATTACATTATATAAATACATAAATAGGAATCAAAAATATAAATGTATTTATATATATATATATATATTTATATATGTAAATATAATTATTTATATATATTATTTGAATAAACATGTATATAATATATAAATATGTATTTATGTATATAAATAATTTATATTAATATATTTCTAAATATATGAACGTATGTGTATATACAAGGTGGGGAGGCCCTTCGGTGGGGGGGGGGGTTCACTTGGGGGGCGATTCGGGGCGCGAAACTGGTGGTGCTTGGGGGCGCTTCAGAGTGAGTGGGGGGTGACCCGGGGGTGAGTGGGGGGTGACACAGGGGTGAGAGGGGGGGGGGGGGTGACAGGGGAGCACAGAAAATGTGGGGAGGCACTTTGGTGAGCGGGGAGTGACCTGAGGGTGAGCGAGGGGGTGAGCGGGTGATGACACGAGAGCACATAAAAGGCAGGGAGGTGCTTGGGTGAGCAGGGGGTGTGATATGGTGGGATGCCAGACATGTGGGGAAAGGGTCCCTTCAAAAATGAACGTCTTTAGGGGCGGTTTTCCCAACCTCCCCTAAAGTGACCCCACTATTAGGGGTGGTTCAAACCACCCCTAATTCATTTCAATTTGTAGCAGTTGCTCAGTTCGGTGAATTTAAGACAACATTAGATGGGGTTTAAACCCCCTCTAATGTTACCCCCGTTAAAGTCACCATGACTTTTGCAGTGCTTACTCAAAAACACCACTACTAATAGTAGGTGGCCACATTAGCGGCAATTACTTACAACCATTTCTAATGTCTTTAGAAGGGGTTATAACCCCTTATAAATTCAAAAATATCCCCTTTTAAAGTGGATTTTTTTTGTAGTGTATGATCCACGATACATATAAGATCCTACTCAAAGGACGCATCAGCCTCAAGCTCCATATAATAAAAATTTATCACATGATATGGGCTGGGTTGGTACTTTTGAAGCTATGAAAAATGAAAAACATCATGAATACCACCATATCAATATAGAAGAGCTAGTTGGCGCACCACTAGTCTGATCCTCACCACAATATCAAATGGACCCACATTCCTGGGTGTCAACTTGCTTTGTTTTCACACCCAATGGGGAACCAATCTTGGTGACACCCGAGGAAACACAAATTCACCCACTATAAACTTAATATGGGGTGACAGGGGAGCACTAACAAGGTGGGGAGGCACTTTGGTGAGTGGGGGGTGACCTGGTGGTGAGTTAGGGGGTGAGCGAGGGGTGACATGGGAGCACATGATATGGGTTGGGGTGGTACTTCTGAAGCTATGAAAAATGAAAAACATCATGCATACCACCATACCACTATGGAAGAGCCAATTGGCACACCACCAATCTGATCCTCACCAAAATATCAAATGGAACCACATTCCTGGGTGTTAACTTGCCTTGTTTTCACACCCAATGGTGAACTAATATCGGTGACACTAGAGAAAACAAAAATTCAGACACTATAAACTCAATAGGTCAAAAATAACATTCAGAATATGAATTATGTCTACCTTGGTCCATATCTTTACCCTTTCAAATCAATTAAACCAATTTTTATGTATCTTTCGTGACAATTGGTCCCAAAAAGTTGAACTCTCCCTATTCCATCCAATATAATGAGGATCTTCATGGCATTCCATTGAGTTCCACATATGGTTCCTTCTAAATAGTCTCCTGATAACTATTATTATAGGTGAACTCAACATGTTCCAAGTGTTTCTCTCAAGATCACCCAAATTATTGGACGCATTCCATCAAAATTTCCTCTAATACATAGATAGTACATTTAGAGATGATGTATCCCAATAAATGTACCTTGTCGATCCAAAAATGACACTTTGACATCTTATCTTATAGATGATACTCTTTTAGTGTACTCAAGATCATGTCAAGATGTTTGGAATGATCATCATGAGTCTGGGAGTACACTAAGGTGTCATCCAAAAGTACAACTATAAAATGGTTCAAATATGGGTATAATATTTAGTTCATCAAATCCATAAACATAGTAGGTGCATTTATAAACACAAAATTCATCACAAATAACTCATATAAACCACATCTACTTATGAAAGTAGTCTTTAATAAATCACAAGGTCTCACTATCAACTGATGATACCCTAGCCTTAAATCAATTTGAAGAATACACAATCACCCTTCAGTGGGTAGAAAATATCATTGATACAAAAAATATGATACTGGATCTTAATCTCCATTTGGTTTAATTTCATGTAATTGAAACATTGGTGCAAGGTTCTATAAGTATTCTTTAAAAATAATATTAGAGAACCCCAAGGTGATGTACTCGAGCAGATAAACCCCTTTTCCTCTAACTCATCAAACTGAGTTTTAAGATTTTGAAACTCTACTAATTCCATTATATAAGGTGGAATAGATTCTATCTTAGCTCTAAGAATCAACTAAATTTTGAATTCAACTTCACTTTTAGGTGGAAGCATTGAAAACTCCTCAGGAAGCACATCTTCGAACTAATCCACTATAGGAGGGAAGACATCATGCTCCACTACCCCATAATCAAGTTAAGGACTTGTCAATTGGTATATGAGATCACATGATTTCTAATTAATTGGACCTACACAACCTTCCTAGATATTCCATTCTCTATTATGGACATAAGTGTCACCCACAAGAGACATAAAAATCACTCTCACATGGTTACAATCCATGAGATACTAGTATTTAACCAACCAATCCATTCCTTGTATCAAGTAAAAACCTACCATCTCAAGCATGTACAATTACCAAAGGAGATGGTACCCACTAAACTCAAGGGAACAATCCTTACATTAAAGGATACCCTCCAATCGTACCCCCAACGACATGTCGATCGACATGAACCCAAATATATACTCCACAACCAGACCAAAATTTCTTATAATTTGGGAATATATAAAAGAATGCGAAGCTTATGTATGAAATAAATCACAAGTAAGTGTATAATATACATGAATCATACCTTAAAAATTTATATTTTATCCTTTCCACCTTTGTTTGTAGGCCAAATTGCATACAGTTAACCTGCTTCTCTATCCTGCACTCCTGTCTGAGTCCTCTAGGTCACATTGCCCTTTTGATATGGATGATCTTTCCCTAGAGTACCAAATCCACCACCCTGAGCAGTACAGATAGTAGAACTCCATATTCTTTCCTACTGTAGGACATTAGACCCCCTTCCAGCACTCTACATCAGTCTATAACCTCAATCACTTCCCACCTACTAAGGGTTATTGCAAAACCTCTATACATGTCCCATTCTTTTCGCATGCTCGACACTCAACTGGGGTTTGGGGACACTGACTTCACATGTGTCCCGACCTGCTGCACTAATATTATAACACTCGATCACTACCCTAATATGTCAATCCTCTAGCCTAGATATTCTATCCAACACCACCCTAGTGAAAGCTCTCAAAAATTATGCTTCATACAATCATAATACATACCACTGGAATGCCCAACCAAAACCACATTTCTACTAGTAGAATCCTATTTCAAGTTCCCCTAAGAAATGAGAGCCTATTCTACCACCTCAAAAATCTCTTCAAATATAAATTATTCACTTGGAACTTTATCTCACATCTAAGTCCATCTTGAAAATGTCCTCCCATCACTGCCTCATCCCCCACCAATGATAGAACAAAGAACCATAATTTGGTAAAGTAGGTAATATAATCCATCAGAAACATTTTCCTCTGATCCAATTTCATAAACTCTGTAACTATCTTCCTTATTAGAGTATCTAGATATAAATTTTCTAGGAATTTTCATATAAATATTTCCACAACATTCCATATGCCTACTCAGTCTAAACCCAAATATACCACCAGTTATTGACTAGTCTTATCAACATATATGATTCTAACTTGAATCTATTATCTAAAGAAGTCTCTAAGTGGTATATAATCATCTTGATGGAGTCTATACAGAATTCTATTACCTCAGGTCCACCCTCCCTAGAAAAAATTTGAGGATTCTATAATTGAAACTCGCTTGTCCGATCAAACAGACTCAATGTATCCCTCCCCGGACCTCTCTCTATAAACTATATAAAACCTGAAAATTTATCATGTAACTTATCTTCCCCTATATTATCCATAATCAATAAGGGTTTTTGTCCCACTACGATAGGCACATTTTTAGCAATGTCCTCCTATCACCCAACCAGTAAATGTCAATGTGGATGAATCTCTCTATAATTCCAACCACACATTTGGGGCCCATATCATAAAATTTATATGATTATATAAAATAGGGTTCACACAAGATATTGCAGGATACTACACATACAATATATCAATGATCATTACAATAACACAATAACTACCCTCAACCATCCCTATCCTATTCCATAAATAACATTGGGAAAACCAAACTTCAAAATTAAAACTTTACATTAGACATAATGCTAGAAATTTAATTTAAAATAATTTAATTATTTAAATAGTTTCAACGCAACCATTAGAAACTATTTTAACCATTAGATTTAATTATTTTAATTTAGCTGCTTGTATCATCTTCATTAAGATCCATTTCTTTAAAAAGTATAAGGAAACTAAAATTTTTCTTATTCCACTTATCCCATATGCTTTTCCCCGTACATGTTTATCATGATGCATGTCACATAAATTTCTAGGTGCCTATAATGATATATGTATACAAAAATTTGTGGCATTCCTACCCATGAGTAAAATCCCATTAAACAATATCATCACACATCAGGTGTATCACCCAAGTTGAAATAATAACATTCAATCGTAATGTGAAAACATCACAAATAACAATTCCTACACTGGGTACTTGGGTTTTCCCCTACACATGGGTTAAATAATAACATTAAAGATCTCATGAAAATGTCTTGAATCATTTTAGTCTCCTCTCTAAATTCTATAAACAATAAAACAACATAATAGGAAAAACCATATGATACCACTTTGTAATGTCCCATCCTGGGTTCCATTAAATCAGTGCCCTGAGATAGCGCACCACATGAACTTAGGTGTTCCTCCCCATATTATAGTGGTTTATAAATAGTATATAGAGTTTAAATAGATACATGGGGAGATAATATCACCTTCACCAAAATAAACCAACAGTAGAAATCAAAATAAATAATAAAATGAAATGATCACAATGATCCATACCTCACAACCCACATTCCCAAACTAGGAATCACCAACAAAAATATACTATAAATTATTCCATATCATGAGAGTCTAATGTGATGAAGGTAAAATAGAAATAAGGACACATATATTACCTCCCAAGTCAGGTCTTGATGTCGATTCTAGTCCCCTAATCCATGCTCCATATTGTGTAAACCATCTATTAGAGGGACATTTCCATTATACTGAGCCACAACCATATATTCTACTAAGGTACCCAATGTTGGATTGACCACGGTTCGATTAAAACTCAGTTGGACACCGCCAATGGTGTCTACAATAATAATTAGTCAAATAACAGTGTATGTAAAAGTGACAAGAATAGTAATCATGACTGTGAAATTAAAAAAGTTTCCCATTAAACGATTATTCATTATTCTCATGGACCTCTGGCTCTACCAAGACACCCAACTACTAAAATATTTTCATCCCACTATGTGAGTTTAAACCATATACAAGGATTTATACACTTTACATCACATGATCATTCAATTTTCAATTCAATTTAACAATGTTACTTAGAGCATTAGTCATGGTATCCATATCATGTTCATACCTTAGGAGATTGAAGCATCATTCCAACATCCTAAACTATGAAATACATTAGTGGGACCTAGAGAATTAGTCTATCTGGACCTAGGGAAGAGGATCCTCAATCTAACTTCCCAACCATACCATTCATCATTTATTCCAAGGTTCATCATTTGTGACCTTTTTAACTAAAAATTACAATAAGGGCACACCTTTTCATTTATCACATTACCAAGGTTCATTATATTCAACACTTTAATGAATTATATAACTAGCCAATTTCCTTTTTAAGGACAATTTCAACCATTAGTAACCCTTATAAACCATTTAATCACATAGAAACACATCTTTAACCACTTATCACATTTACCAATGGGCACTCCATCACTCTTTTAAAATTTTCAAGTGAATAAAAATAGCCCCTAATTCCATGATAATAAGCCAAACATAATTTACATGGTTTAATATCCTCAACCCTTTAAAAAATTATTTTATGAAAAATTTTACAACATAAAAGCGAGTAGTACACCCCATGGTTTGCTGTAGACCACGAATAAGAATCCTCAACTGACCCCATAAGGATTGTGAGGGGTCTTGCATGTCAATTAGGGTCTCAAATCATTATTCCTAATTAAAAAAAAACAATTCAAGGAATGAAATCACATTAAAACAAACTATAAAAACAGTTAACATCATGAATATAAGAAATTTACTTTTAGACTACTTACCTCAAATTCATAGATAAGTACTCACCCAACCTCATACCTTTATTCAAGCTCAAATGAACCTCAATTCTTAATTTAATAATCTGCTAGAAAATAATGATTTAGGGAATCAGAAGGATAAAAAACATTAATCCTTGGTTCTTATCGAAAATATATTAAAGAGGAGTGGTATACTCACCCAAAGATTTGATTCATAACCAATGATGCTTCAAACGACCAAGAATTAAAGGAGAATCACCCTTGGGAAGCTTGTGAGGAGAACGATCACATCATAGGCTATTAGAGGAGGAATGAGAAAGAAAATTTGATAATAAGGCTTGAATCATAAGGGAGAAAATTGGGGAATTCCCCTATTTTAATGAGTCACATGGTTTGGATGCTTGGTTGGAAAAATCAGGCACCAACCATGTGGAACCCTTTATCTAAGAGGGGCCCAGGCCACACAGTTTTACTAGGACACCCACATAATTTGAAAAATTATGTAGTGGTCATGCACCTATCACTATCCAAGGGGTTAGAACACACACTGTCCTAGGCCATGGTGAATGATTAGTAATAATTGTGCACTAACCATGATCCCTACATAGAATATCCTCTTTCCCCCCTTTTCCATTCCCCAAACCCCCAAAACACCCCCAAAACCTATTATACTCTCATAAATAATTCCATTGATCAATTTAAAGGGATTTAAATAAAAAATTAAACAATAAGATACCTCTATGAAAGTTTGGGAACTTAAAAAATTATCCTTTTTTTATGTATTTTTAAGTTATATAATTCTTGGGTTGAGTTTTATGAGCTTCTGGATGGTTTTGGTGTGTTTTAGAAGTGTTTCCAAGGGTCCATAGTTTTAGAATAGTTACAAGAAAATATGTGGTTTTCTCTAGGAAACTGTATTATAGTCTTAGGAGGGTAGGAGGGTGAACATGATTTGTACAAACTATGTGGGTGACTAGGATAAACCATGAAATAAATATAGAGGGATAGAAACAGTTGTCTTGTGGCTGGTCAAACCATGCGAACCAACTATTCAAGGGGGTGGTTTGGAGGCTGTATCATGTACATAGTTAGTGAATAGTTTTTAAAACCTTTTTGGATAACCATGCCACACACATTTTTTGATTAATGTTTTTTATTTTAACTCTCTTTTTAACCCCTAAAAACCCCATTTTCACCTCTCTTCCCAGTATCTCAAAATACACTCATCTACTAAGTATCCCTAGTGGTTTCCTTTGGTCTGAATTTTTTTTGACATATATAAGTGTGTTAGATATCTAGAATCAATGAAAAGTATATGTTTTTTATCTTTCTCTTTAGATATCATCAACTCCTCCCATAAATAATGTCATGTCTAATACATTATAGATAGATATTTGATTTTTTATGTATTTTGATGAGATCTTAATTATATCTATTTAAGTAAATGATTTTTTATCCTAGATCTAGAGGTTTCGTTGTGCTGTTCTTGATTTTCATCATCCATTGAGAGGTATGTGACATCTCTCTCTCATCCACTAATTCTAGAACTTAAAGTCTTAGTTCTATTAAAAGTTTTATTATATTTTTAAAGTAAATATTGGATGAATTATTAAAGAAAAACACTTTTGGATTATGTTTTGGGAACATGGGAATTTTAATTTCTTTTGGAAAACCCATTTGGTTTCTCATTTTAAATTATGGTTTTTTAATATAAATAATATAATCAATGTATTTTTTAAAGGGAATAATTTATTTATATGTAATTAATTTGTGTAAAAAATTATCATACATGGGCGATGTGTGTTCATATTTTCATTAGAAATGACCCTTCAGGGGTGTAGTTGTAGACTGGAGGCACTTCGATAATGGTCACCTAGGGAAGAATTAGTTGATTGATGAGTAACCGCTCATGAGTATAGGAATACCACCCGGAATTCATGTGAGTTTTATTTTATGGATATGTTTTGTGTATTTAAAGTGGTATTGATGGATAAATTACATTGTTTTAATTAAAATTGTTTTAAATTGGAAAAATATTTTGATTTTCCTCTCTTTATTACAAATTATATTTTTATCTGGGAGCTAACATGTTCTTATCCTAGTGGTGTTATTTTTGAAGTCTATTGGGGAAATATTACTAGGTATGATCACTCACCCCATGTATATTCACTTTGGTATATATGTATATATTTTTATTCAGGAAATAAGTAAAGGAATGGCCTCTTATTTCTCTAGTGGTGCATCATGATGCTGTATCCTTAGTATTGTTTCGGTGCTTGGAGTTTATCTCATAGATTGGTTGGAGTGATGGAACATTAGTGTTTTTACGTCAGGATATCCATTAGTTTTCTTGATTCAACTTATTATACTTTTTTTCTTCTCTTCTAATTTTTTTTACTAGTTTCTCATTTGAGATTTATTTTTTATAATCTTGTATTGTATAGTTGGTTTGGTTGATTGTATTTTTTATTGATAGATTATATTATTTAAAATATAAAATCATCCCCCAATGTCTAGGAAATCCCTTAGCATTTATTTTTGGCCTTTGGTGTCATGGGGATGTCACCTATGGTTAATGGAACATTAGATACTTTTTAGCCAATGTTTAGGGTAGGGATTCTACATATCATCACTAATCTTAACCAAGGTTAGGTATTGATTATTAACTTATAACTATTTCTAGTTTTAGTATAAATAAATTACTTACTTTTTAAGGAATAACATAGTACAATAATTCAATATTTACTTAGATATATTCATACCATTCAAATTATCTCTTTTTAAACAAAATATAGGTTTACTAAAATGAATCAATATAACAGAAAATAAATATGATCCAAATATAAATTCTCTTTATTAACCCATGACTTAAGACATGCAAACATTTATTTTAATTAATCAAAATTAATTCAAGGGACATAACTTAAATTCATGAATAAACATTTATTTTTAGATATTAAAACTATTTTGAAATTATTAAGATCTTTGAGAATGAAAATATATAAATGAAATAATGTAAAAAATTAAATAACACAAACCAAACAATTATTTCATGGAATATATAATTCTAAAACAATAAAACATGATTAATATCCCATAAAAAAATAAGAAAAAACACATAATATAAAAAAATTATTCATGGAAAATAATAATTTAATAAATGAAAAAATATATATAATAACATGAAAGGACATAATAACCAAACAATACAAACAAACCATCATAACATGCTATAATTTACTTATTCAAATTAAAAATTTACATGAATAATTTTTTTTACCTAAAATAAACTTTTCTTAAGGTGTTAAATCAAGTGTTTAAGGAAATCAAGTATAAATAAAAAACCATTGCATAATTTAATGAAAAAATTCATTTAAAACTTTTAACTTTACGTATCAAAATATTATTTAAAAAACAACATATTAAAATTATATTATTATTTTTTTATATCTAGTGGGGTATAATAAATATATTCCTTATGCATGTATTATAATTTAAAATTATATTTTTCAAAGTTAAACTTTATATAATTTACACGTGTAAAAAAGGATTCATTAAATGCATAAATTATGTTTACATATTTATTTATTTAATTAAATATGATGATTGTTGAACTAAGTTGGATGAATATGAATAAAAAATAAATGTATTCAAATCATATAAAAAAATAGCATGAGGATGGGGTTAAATAGTTCATCAAGTTTTCAACATAGCATTGAAATAATCATTCTCAATTCATTTATCTAACTTTATGCTTTTTTTTTCAAGAGTAAATTTTCTATATTAGTTAGAAGGATGATTTAGCTATCACAAACTAGATCAAACCAATAAACATTGATCTAAACATGGGGAATAAATAAATATAGCTTGTGATTGGGAAAACATTATGATTTATGGATCACCTTATATGATAACATCTATAAATAATAATGGAGATCATATTGAGGAAATAAAAACTTAAAGATGAACTTCACAATTATCCATAGTAGTTTGAGAAATTATAGATTTATTAAAAGATACTATTTTATATTTGTTGTAATAAATATAATTTTTTTTCATATATACCAATGCTATATAATTTTAAATATGAAAAAGGATTGAGAAAAAATATATTTATAGAATTCATTTATATATTAAATGATATGTTATATAATGATATTCCTAGTTAAACATATAATTCATATTTTTTATGTTTAATATTTTTGATCTCTGAAAGAATATATTCCAATCCAAATGAATGTATAATGTTTCTCAAGGACCATGGATCACTTAAAAAATGTTATAATCATGGTGCGACTTAATACAAGAAAGGTGAAAAATCCATTTGAAAGTTTTATAGTAATTTCAAATCATTAAAAGTATTAGATGTCTATATTAAAGTGAGGAGACTTTAATAAAATTGACATGAAATATAAATACAAGAATCCAAGATGAGAAACATTTTCACCCAAAAGACTCTTATCAGAGGAATAAAATTAATCACGTGTATCCTAAATTTGAAAACAATACGAGAAACCTATATCTTGCAATATCTATAGATAGAGTGAATCATTTTGGTGTAAAAAGTATCACTCATAGTACATGGAATGTTATGTTGTTAAATTAAAACTTTACATCTTGTTTATGTATGATTTGAAAGTAAATTATGTTGTATTTAATTATATTTGGACCGAAATAACCTAGTAATGATATTTATGTTTATTTGGCTTCATTGATCATGTATGTGAAATTGATGTGGGATTCTAGTGTTATGTTGTATGATGATCATAGAAATGAAGATTTTACATTGAGATACACATTGTTCATAATGATAAATGATATTAATTCTTATGAAAAGTTGTTAGGATATAACATTAAATGAATGTTAGGGTATCATATTCATGAATATGGTACACACTCAGTTAGGTTGAAATAATACTTAATGAAAATATTTAAGGGAAATCATAAATTTTTACCTCGATGACATAATTATCTATCTTATAAAACATCATTAGATGGGAATTCAGAAAATAGTACAACAACTTCACCGTTAATGATAAATTAATAGTTTGGGAATGTAAAGGATATTGTAACGATTTTTGGTAAACCCTTTTTGAAAAATCTTATAAAAATGGAATGAAAAATTTATTTTTTTTGATTTACAGTATTGTAATTTTTTGTACATCAGAAATTTTCTCAATGTCATGTGCATAGAAAAAATATGTAACATTTTCTCCCTCTATATGATATTCTTCATATTTTAAGGGTGAATGATATAATTTTCTCCCTCTATGGCTTGTATTATTTCCCAGAAATAAATATTTTTTTTGTAACTTATTTAATAGTGTAAAGGTTCTAGAGGGTTATTCATTAAATATAAAGAATATCATACTGATGAATAATTTAATGTTTAATGGATTAAAATCACATGGATATCATGATTTGTTTCAAGATTCAATTCTTGTGGATTTACATTGAATTCTACCTACTTTTTTCTATACACATTAACTTGGATTTTCTTTATTTTCAAAGTTACATGTAGTAAATTTATAGACCTAGTGAAGCTACCTACTATGGAAAAGAAAATTTATCTCATATTATTTGAAATTGATATATTATCCCCACATTTATTCTTAAATATAATGTTTCACTTGGTTAGATAGATCTAACTATATGGTCCTATAAATTAAAAATTGATTTAACCCATTGAATTGTATATAATTATTTTGAAAGGGTACATAAAAAATTGAAGTTTTCTTGAAGGATGTATTACAGAATGATATTTTGAGAGAGGTAAAATTTAAAATATTCAAGAAAATATTCTACATGATAAAAAACTTCCAAAATATTATATAAGAGAAGCGATTCATGTAGCTCGTGAGTTATGTTCCAAGTTACTTTTTCCCCTTGAAAAAATTGATGTTCACATGATTGAACTTGTCATTGTAACTTTCATATCATGGTTGTTTAATATTATAATGATACATGATTATAATGAGGAATATTATTTCTAATTTATTTTATATAAATAAATTTTTATAATCAATGAAAAAAAGTCTAAACTGAGGTAAGATATTAAATAAGGAGAAACATAAGGTTGCACACACTATCTAAAGGATCAAATAATATATCAAAATAACCTTATGATAGTTCATTTACCCCACCAATTTCACTACCTCATTTATTCACGTTATAAGTTCATGAAGATACAACATTAAAATATAATAATATCACTCACATTTAATATAAAGAAAAAATGTATAGAGAGGCCATTACTAATGTGATTGTTCTTAAGAATGTAAATGAAATTCCCAAGAATCAATGGTTGGGGTTTTTAGTTGTGAGTATATACATGAGGTACATAATCATAATTTTTTTCAATAGTTTACCTATTATATTTATTATGTCATAAAAATATTTATATTTTCTACATGAATATATATTACACCAATGTAAATGGAAGGCCATACAAATAAAAAATTTGGATTTATTTATCTTAATGTCACTTTTACAAAAAAACATCAATGGATGGGGATGAAATATTAGTAATATCACAACAAGTAGCCTCATCATTTGAAAATAATATACTAGATGATATACTTTTATTAATACTTAGAATACATGGGTAAAACTCAATGCTCCAATCATATAAAATATATTTTCACATTTTCATTTTCCAAATCCTTTTTGTTTTTTAGTAACCACTAGATGATATTTGTGATCAATTTGGATACTCCAAAGATAATTTTTTTGGATCCAATGCATGAATATACAACAAATAGGCCACACATAATTCCTAAATAAAATTTTAATACAATAAATTGAACAATTAACAAATAAACTTCAAGTTATATGTTTTATATTATATTTTAACAAGAATTTTGTTATTATAGGTTGGTGTTTATTTATCTTCTAAACCATGGTACGGGGATAACCAATGAGAATAAGAATCATATGTATTTTTATAAATAGATAATTCTTAGTTTATATATAATAGTATTTCACCATCAAAACATATATCAATAAAAATATCTTATTCTACTCAATGAATCTATAGTGTCCAAAATAAAGTAATCACATTGATTATGGTTATTACATTTTTAAATTTATGAAAGATATCATATTATATCCCCAAACTAACATCCTAAAAGTTGTACTTATAAATATAATTAAAAATTTCATTTACAATATTTATTAACTATTTTTTATTTATATTTTCTTAGTTTTACTAAGGCTGTAAAAAATATAAATATTCCAAACATGAAATTGATTTTTTTTGAATGGGTGGGTAGAGCACATGGTTTATTTTTTTTTGTAGAAAATATAAAGAAGTGGTTTCCTATAATGTTTGGAATTTTTTAATTCATATAGATCACTAAGTGGTAGTTTATCTATTACTTCTTATTTATTTTTATTATCATTTTTAATTATGGAAAGAGAATTTATAAATGAAAGTTTTCTATCTCAGTAGGGATAAAAATGAATATATAGAGTGCTGTTTTAGAGAAAAATTATATATTATTATTATTGACATGAGACTAGGAGGCCACATTATAACTACACCAACTCTAGTCAGCCATTTCTACTGTGTTATTTATTAAATGGTAATTAGAATATAAGAGATTATATTTCAAAGATCAAGGTTCAATATTCCTCAAGAGACTAGATACATAAACATTACAATATTACACAACATTTACAGTATTTCAGTGCAATTCTTTATTCCTTAATATAACCCTTAAAGATAATTATACACTATATTCCCCTTTATTACCTAGGTAAATAGAAAAAAAGTAAATGGAATTCTCAAATACTTAGTAAGGGAAAGCGTACAATGGAAGCTAACATGGAATAATCTATATAATGAGAATATATAAACAATTTATGTCGTATAACATAATCCATGAAAGGAAAAGGTAATAAAAATGTAAATAATTACATAATGATGAAAATATAGGAATTCATAATTCCAAACATCATAAATATATCACTGATTCCTTTTTCCAATACATCATACATAAAGGTTAAAAACAAACCCTTTACCCTAACTTAGTTGTCTCATGAGACCTACCAGTTCACTAAGGGGAAATATATTTCTGGGCCCCACCCATCACATCAAATTCCAATTTTCGTGAACCAACTTGGGACATCCATCCATCGGAAGCTCGAGCTCGTCCGAGATATACTTGAGGAAAATTCCTAATTACCATAGACTAGAAATTAGTGCAAGGGATTAAAATAAAAATCATTAGGAATAATTTCACCCTTAATAAAAATAATAACCAAATACATTCAATTAGAGTAAGTAGTAGAAATAAAAGATACATACCCTGAGAAGACCCAATATTACAAGTAAAAAATCATATGATATTGAATAATAGATACATAAATAAAATCTAAAAAGTTACTAGGATATAGGATGATATATATACTTCCTAATATAAAACAAAATAAAAAAAATCCCAACCAAACCCCTAAAAATATCTCTATATGACCTTTTTCACTCTCGACATCCTAATCCACTGTCAACCTGAACAACCGAATGGAATAATACCAATAAAAGAAACCTAAAATTAAATCCATATTATATTTATACATTTAATGGTGTATAAAAGGTGTGAGAGAAACTAATATTAGTAGCTAATCACTATAGATTTTGTGTAATTCATTATAAAAGAAAAATAAATGTTACAATAGTTTGAAATAAAATATGAAAATAAGTTTTTCGTATCCTATTCAATACCAACACCACATCCATAAAATATTATAAAAATCCATTATATTTTTATTATTAAATAAAAATAATCTCTTGAAATATCATTTCTCGTTCCTCGACCCCTTCTTAATCAAAACATCCATTTGGACAGACTTTTGAAATCACTTTATAAAAGTACACTTGTTTTAAAAAATTTCAGATCACTTTAAAAAAAAAAAAATTTCAAGAATAACATAATAAATTCTATAACGTAATGAAAAAAAATAAAGAGTGTATGAAAGGGGAAGAAATGGTGCCTTGTGTGTCAATGAAGAAAAGTAACACAAGGGATATAAGTTACACAAAATAATAATTAATTAGACATGGGAAATTCTAAAACTTATGATGTGGTGATGCTAGATTTAATTGGTTTGGAATCATATGTAGGCTAATCAATTCATTAATATGTTTATAACCAACTGGATTCCCTCAACTGGACCCACCAGTGGTACTCCCCTTATGGCCTAGGTACATCTATCCCTAGGGGGGATATGGTCTTTCTAAATGGGACTAGGTTGTAACTATCTCTCATACCTCACTAGGATACCTAGGATTATCATGAATGTCAATCGATATGAGGTTAGAAATAAAATGTATCAATATATTAGAAGTAGTAAATATATTCTAAACTTCCACACCCTCTCAAGAAGAAATTTTTTTTACATATCATCCATACAATATAAAATACACAATATTCCCCTCTGGTCACAATCCCATAACGCATAGCCTAAAAGGTATCAAGAGGGGTTCATAAACCCATAATATTTTGAAAACCATTTAAAAGAGAAAAATGATACTTCCATTAAAAATAACTCAGAATGGGAAGTCATATTTATTCATTTGAAATTTCATTTCAAATGACTCTTTAAAAAAATTCCTCAAAACTCATTTTTAAAACATTTTCAAAAAATAATTCATCATTCCATTTAAAAATACATTTTAAAATCAGCTCTATTTTTTATAAAATCCCAAAAGTTTAAAAAACCACTTATTTATCATTTCAGGACCCAAATTATGTAAAAAAATTTCAAACACTATAATTTCATTCAAAAAATTCTTTTAATTCTTTATCAATACTTGAAATTTCAAGTTATACTAGAATTAAAAAGAAAAAACCTTATTCCATTTGGAAAAACTAATTCAAAACTTTTTCAAAATAAATTTTATCTATCACACATAGTAATAAATAATAAAATAAAATATTAAAATATCTCAATCACCAAATTGAATTCCATTTTTTGAAATTACAGAAAAACACCTACCTTAGTTTAATGAAAATCTATCCCAAAGTTATTGCATGACAACCCTGATCTTTATTACACAATAGTGCATGATTTTTTACATAAGATTAAACATAATAAAACATAGAAGATTGAGAAGACTATGGTATTTAGGAATTAGGTGCATTAAATAACTACTTAAAAGATGGGATACAATAATATTGTTGAAAACTTTCTTTTCATGCTCATATTATTCCATTGTACTTAAAACTGCAAGGGATAACTGGGGGACATATATAAGAAATGGGTGAGCTATAAAGCCTATTAAGAGAATAAACATGGAATAGAATGAAGAAATTAATACATATTAAACAACAATAGTTTCAATGTGTGATGACCCGGACTCTCTTGATCCTTACCTTTACCAAAATCCGAGTTCTAAAGGAGTGGCGTCTCAGTGAGACCGATCGGCGAGACCGATCGGTGAGACCGATCGGCGTCACCCGACCTTGTCAAGTTGTTTCCAGTAGTGCTCCTTTGCGTAAATAGGGTTTTAAACCCTATTCTGACTCGTTTAAGAGTGTTTTTAAGACCCATAACTCCCATAAGAGTTTTAATTAAATGATTCATCAATTCATGAGTTGGCTTAAACCACCCGACCCCCTTTTGTGACGAGTGGAGCCGTGTGGTAAACCCACGACCCCCGCGCCTTATGTGGTTTCGTGTTTTCACCTCAACCGTCCCCATCTCTTATAAACTAAGGGTTATCCGTGGTTTCTCCTTTCCTCGATCGTGGATTTTTACAAACAACTTTTGGTGCATCAGGCGCATCGTTATCCGTAAAGTTCCACACCCCCGGCCTAAAACGTCGATCATCTATCAACAAGTAGGGAATTTCTCCTTCGTCTCTCTCTTTTGTGTTTCATACGGGGTGGGCGTGCTTTTGATCCTGTAGAATTGGGTAAACCAGACCTAATTAATGATAAAGAACGAATTCTATAAAGAAAGAAGAGGGGGGATGTGATTGTTGATTTTGTCTTATACTTTGATGCTGTTTCTTCTATAACCATCTTGTTGAGTTGTGCTGGCTTATGCCTCCTGAAAATCGAGGCCGTTGGTGGTCATTGTTTGTGCACTAATGAACCCTGCTGATGTTTTAACTGACCTGTTGGTGGTTGTAAATTCCTGCTGTGAAAAGTGAATTGGTTAATCACATATATCCGGCTGAATAAATTGAAAGCACCAGGATCAACCCTTCTGTGATAACTCCTGGTTATAACACACGAAATTCGAATCATGGAGTGTGTTAAGTCATTTAAATCTGAAAATACCTGCAAGGCCCTGTTTTGTTGATGGTGGTAGTTGGTTGTGTTCCTTTTGGGCCGATTGCTGGAGATGTTGGAGGGGATGGGATCCCCTGTTCTTTTATACTCTCGGTGGTTGTGTGAATTTGGGGGATGGGATATCTTGTTGGTATGGATTCAGTGGTTGTGAGTTTTAAGACCAGGTGGTTACTTGTTTATATCACAAATTGGGGTGGAATCCTCTGTTGTTGAGAACCAGGTGTACGTTTTGGTTATTGTTTGACTGTTTACTTTCCTGGACTTATGCCTATGACTACTAGTTGCCCAGTAGTGCTTAAACGTAAACATTATTACTGAACGTGAAATAAGAATGGGGACAAATGGGTTGTTGGCATGAGTTGTGACTCAGACTTGAGTGTTTTTGTGATCTGTAGGCTGTCTGAAGAAAAACCTAGCTTTGGGTGAGTGCTTGTTACATATATATATATATATATATATCTGTATCTTTGTTTTTCTTATTCGCGCCCCACCCAAGTTGAGCACTTAGTTCCGAACACCCCCATTTGACGGGGGAGGGTGTTTTTCCCAACACTATTCTTATTGGCTGGTTGTTAGCTCCTTTTCTGCTCCCTTTCCCGGATAGCCCAAGTATCTTCAGGCAGGCTGTGATGGCCTGAGGTCCATTATTAGCCCAAGAACCTTCAGGCGGGGTAGTGTGGTGGTTGGCCAGCTGTGTGCGGCAGGTGGTTTCCCAAGCGTCTTCGAGATGAGGCCCAAGTGTCTTCGGGCGTGGCAGTGGATCCTTTAGCCCAGGTGTCTTCGGGTGTGGTGGTGGTTGTTCTGGCCTAGGTGTTTGTAGGCATGGTTACATGTGATAGTTGTGTCCCAGGTGTGTGCGGGCGGGATTTCAGCAGTGGGACTGCATGCGGTTGAGGCCCAGGTGTGTGCGGGCGGGATTTCGGCAGTGGGACTGCGTGTGGTTGTGGCCCAGGTGTGTGCGGGAGGGTGTGGCAGTGGGACTGCGGTGAGAATGGCGGGATTGGTCCGATGCGTAGGATGTCTCAATAACCAGTGGGAAAGTGGCGCGGGGTACCCAAACATCGATGTGCTCTTATTATATATATTACTTGACTTGCGTTATTTGGGGAGTGAGCCTTGGTGAGGCCTGGGATGGATAGTTTGCCTTGTTAGGTGTTTGGTTTACTCTTTTTTTTCTCACAGGACTTTAGTACGTTCCCCCACTTGTGCACAAGAGTCTTGGTTTTCCCTACTGAGTGTACTTTTATGCTCACCCTACAAATATAAAACTGCTTTCAGGTTTCCAGGAGGACTTCGAGGATCATTCAGGACCTTACTAGCTCGGACTTTTGGAGCAATTGCAGTTGTTGTTTTTCTTTTTTGGTACTTACCTTGTAGTCACATTTTTCACTTTGTGGCTTTTACTTTTGAAACATGCATGTGGTAATGGTTTACTTTTGGATTTACTTTTATTTCTACCTTGGTGTTGTTGGGTTTTGTTCTCCTTATCTCTCGATCCTATAAAATAAAAAGGGTAATGCCTTCCATTTGTGATAATTTTCTATACCCTTGGTGCTAGTCGCCACTCCGGGACCTATTGAAGGCGGGTTTCGGGGGTCATTATCTCTCCTTTAACTTAAAGAAGGAAGGGCCTGGAAATATGCTGACCCTTCCCTCCATTTGGTGAAGGCGGGTCATGAAAGAATGGTATCAGAGGCTGATGGTTGAGAGATAGGACGGAGTCTGGAGTTAGTCACAGTGAGGATTGCATGAGATGGTAAGGCAACGGTGTTGGGTGACCATGGAGCGTTAATTAGGCCAGGGAAGACCGGCTAGGACACAGGATTTTAGGCCCCCCCGTGATCCGATGCAAGGACTCTGGACCTACCTAACGACCAAGTGAGGCCACACTGATTGCAGGGTAGAGACCCTAGGAAGGGTACATGCATCATAATGGCTTGTGTTCTTGTGTTTCTGGGATGTCTTGGGAATTAAGAATAAATGAAATCTTAAGAAGTTTTAAGAACGATATTCTGCACTACTTGGGCTTAGGCATTCCTTGTTTATCTTGCAGCTATGGCACCTGGAAGGGGACCACGTGTGGTACAGGCGATAGAGGCCCCAAAGACTACTTTGGCTGATCGGCAGAGAGCTGATCGAGAGGAAGAGGACGACCAGTTGCAGAAGACTCTTCGAGCCTTCCAACGACAGGCCCTCGAGAAGTATGAGGACAACACCTCCGATATGAAGACAGAAGGCTGGCTAGAGGAGATTGTTATAGCCTTCGGCCTGATTCGGGCCCCGACCGAGTACTGGGTTCCTCTGGCCGTTAGCCAGATGTGGGGAGCGACACGTCAGTGGTGGATGCTTTACCTGGGGGAGAGGAGAGAGTCTGAGGTGGCTTGGGTGGATTTCAAGAAGGAGTTCCGGGCGGAATTCCTCTCCTCGACGATGAAGGCAGAAAAGAGGCAGGAACTACTCTCCCTCCAGCAGGAGAGTATGTCTGTGAGGGAGCTAGGTATCAAGTTCAAGGACCTCCTACATTTTTCTCCAGACCTGTTTCCCGACGAGGAGTCTCGGGCAAGACGTTTGGAGGAGGCACTCCGACCCTCCCTCCAGTATGCTGTTACCCCCTTTACCCTGCTGACGTACTTGGAGGTCCAGAAGAAGGCCAAAGTGGTGGAGAGGATGCATGCTCTTGGGGGAGTGTCGCGAGAGGAGATCCAGATGGGACCATCAAAGGGGAAAGCCGTCAGCACCAGGCCTCCAGCGTCAGGACCCTCTAGGTTCCGACCCGCAGGGAGCAGGCCGCAATAGTTTCAGTTTTGATCCCCCGACCCTTGCCCTTTTCCTATGGGCCCGGGACCGCGGTGCTTCATATGTGGGAGCCCTGGGCATCTCCGGAGTTAGTGCCCAGACCGGGTGCAGTACAGCAGTTGTAGTCAGCCCCAGCACCCGCCCCAGCAGCAGCTTCCAGCCAGACCTTTCCAGCAGCAGCAGCAGGGACAACGAGCTCCCGCTCCTCCGAGGGCCGATGTAGGAGGAGGCCGACCTCAGGTCGCTCCACAGGGACCTCGACCAGGGCGTGGTCGGGGAGGTGGCCGACAACCGAGGGGCAGGGGAGCTGGGCGTGGACAGTTGCACGCTGCAGAGGCAGCAGTCCTAGCAGGGCCAGAGGTTGTTCGAGGTACGATCAGTCTGTTTAGCACTCTTGCTTATGCTTTGTTTGATACCGGAGCTTCGCACTCCTTCGTTGCACCCAGTCTAGCCCGTTCCTTGGGTCTAGATGCCTAGAGACTTCCAGTTCCCCTGGTGTTGAGCACACCAGTTGGATAGCAGACTGACTTGTTGTTCATTTTTCGGGGATGTAGACTGATGATAGGGCCACATCAGTCAGTTAAGGATCTTCTTCTGCTACAGATTCATCCATACGATGTCATCCTAGGCATCGACTGGCTATTTTCTGTGTGCGCCGTCATCGACTATTTTCGAAGAAGGGTGGTGTTCTCAGACTTGGATAGCCGGCGTGTTACCTTCACCGGCGAGCGGAGCAGTCCGAAGGGAAATAGGAGAGAGGAACCTCTCCTCTCCTTGTTGACCGAGCTAACGGTAGAATCAGTAGATGTGGAAATGGTGGAAGTGCCAGAGATTGTCTGTGAGTTTATGGACATATTTCCTGAGGAGGTGATGACTCTACCCCCTCGACGTGATATCGAGTTCGGGATAGACCTGCAGCCCGGCGCTCGTCCAATCTCGATGGCTCCTTACCGGATGCCACCTTCAGAGCTACGGGAGTTGCTGATACAGATTGACGATCTGATGAAGAGGGGTTATGTTCGTCCGAGTGCATCACTGTGGGGTGCTCCGATCTTGTTTGAAAAGAAGGCAGATGGAGGTCTTAGGCTGTGCATAGACTACAGGAGGTTGAATCAGGTGACGATCAAGAATCGCTACCCTCTCCCAAAAATAGATGATCTTTTTGACCAGCTAAAAGGGGCAGGATGGTTCTCGAAGATAGACCTGCGGTCTGGGTACCACCAGCTGAGGGTGAAAGAGAGCGACATCCCGAAGACAGTGTTCAGGTGCAGGTATGGACACTTCGAGTTCGTAGTCATTCCCTTTGGTGTTACGAACGCCCCGGTTGTGTTCATGGGGCTTATGAACTCCATCTTCCGGGAGTACCCGGATCGGTTCGTGGTTGTGTTCATCGACGAAATCCTGGTCTACTCTAGATCAGAGGAGGACCATGCAGAGCACCTGAGGATAGTTTTGGAGGTCCTCCGACATCACCAACTATATGGGAAGTTGTCAAAATGCAAGTTCTGGACACAAGAAGTGCACTTCCTCGGGCACGTAGTGTCTGAGCAGGGGGTAGCGGTCGACCCATCAAAGGTTGAGGCAGTTTTTTCTTGGGCAGCACTCAAGAATGTGGCAGAAGTCCGAATTTTCCTTGGGCTGGCGGGTTACTACCGGAGATTCGTACCCAACTTCTCCCGGGTAGCAGACCCTTTGATGGCTCTGACCAAGAAGGACCAGGCCTTCGTATGGAGTGAGCAGTACCAGTCAGCCTTCAGCTATCTGAAGGAGAAGTTGGTCAGTGCCCCAGTGCTGAGATTACCAGAAGAAGGGGTGGCCTATTAGGTATTCTACGATGCTTCGGGACATGGCCTGGGATGCGTGTTGATGCAGCGACAAGGGGTGATCTCTTATGGGTCCAGGAATCTGCGTTCCCATGAGCGTAATTATGCCACCCACGACCTAGAGCTTGCAGCGGTCGTTTTTTCGCTAAAGTTATGGCGGCAATACCTCATCGGGGAACGCTTTGTGGTCTTCACGGATCACAAAATCTTGAGGTATATCTTCTTCTAGCGGGACTTAAACTTGCGACAATGGAGATGGGTGGAGTTCCTCCAGGATTACGACTTCGAGATCTCTTATACTGAGGGCAAGGGAAATGTGGTGGCCGATGCTTTGAGCAGGAGGACGTAGAAGGATGCGGTCCAAGAGTCGGAGGACGCCTGGAAGGCAATGGAAGAGTTGGCTGCCTTACACCTGGATGCGACGATGGATAGCGGCAGAGGCTGCCTATATCAGATGACAGTGCAGTCATCCCTATTTCAGCTGGTGGAAGAGTCTCATTGGGGAGACCTAGAGTGCGAAGTGATGCGTGACCAAGTTGACCAGGGCAATACTCCGGAAGGATGGACCGAGGATGGTCAGAACCAGATGCTTTTTCAGGGAAGGTTGTTTGTCCCAGAGGTGATGCGCAGCAAGGTTCTCAGTGAGTTCCACAACTCACCCCTGGTGGTACACCCTGGAGTTTCCAAGATGTACCAGGGGTTGAAGAGGCAGTTTTGGTGGCCCAGAGTTAAGCGAGCAGTGGCAGAGGTTGTGGCCAAGTGCCTAGTGTGTCAGCAAGTGAAGGCTGAACACTGAGTTCCAGGAAGCCTAATACAACCCCTAGATGTCACCGAGTGGAAGTGGGATGACATATCAATGGATTTCTTCACGGGACTACCCAAGGACCAAGGAGGGTACGACTCCATCTGGGTGGTAGTGGACAGGTTGACGAAATCGGATCACTTTCTGGCGACCAGGGAGTCGAGTGATATGGATGCTTTGGCACGAAAGTACGTGGATGAGGTAGTGCGATTGCATGGAGTCCCGATGTCTATAGTCTCGTATAGGGATGCACAGTTTACCTCGCGGGTCTGGGGAGGATTGAAACATGCGTTTGGCACCCAATTACGCCTTAGAACTGCTTTCCATCCTCAGACAGATGGACAAACAGAGCGCACCAGCTAGACCTTGGAGGATATGCTGCGAGCATGTGTTCTGGACTCAGGAGGGTCATGGGTGAAATACTTGCCTCTGGTATAGTTTTCCTACAATAATAGCTACCACTCTACCATTGGCATGGCCCCATTTTAAGCTTCGTACAGGAGGCCATGCCGTTCGCCTGTGTGTTGGACCGAAGTAGGAGAGGCGGGCATCCTTGGTCCGAAGGTGGTGCAGAACATGATAGAGAAGGTTCAGCTCATACGAGAAAGGATGAAGGCAGCCTAGGACCGACAGAAATCTTATGATGATACCAGGAGGAGGCCCTTGGAGTTTGAGGTTGGGGACCATGTGTTCTTAAAGGTCTCCCCTCAGCGTGGGCAGCGGAGTTTTGGCAAAGGGAGTAAGCTTTCTCCCAGATTCATCGGACCCTTCCAAGTGTTGTGGCGGGTCAGCGAAGTGGCTTACCAGCTAGTGTTGCCTCCGTCGCTACTAAGGATACATGATGTCTTTCATGTGTCCCAGATCTGTCGGTATCTGCATGATGATTCACACATCCTTGATTGGGGTGAGCTAGACATCGAGGACGACATGACCCTTGTGGAGAGACCAGTGGCGATCGAGGATCGCAAAGAAAAGGTGCTTCGTGGGCGAACCATTCCCTTGGTTCGCGTGTTGTGGAGACATGGTGGGCTTGAGGAGAGTATGTGGGAGAGGGAAACACAGATGCGTACCCAGTACCCAGAGTTGTTTTAAGTTTTGTTCCATGTTGTACCAGTTATGATAGAACGTTTTTTCTTTTGGCTATGAAATGTACTGGTTTTCTTCCTCTGCTTGTGTGTGAAAACCCCCGGCTATAGGGAAGGAGAGAACCCGACCCCTAATGAAGACGCATTAAGGTGGATGCGATTAAACCCGTGCGGGTGAGTCAGTGCCGCCCAAAGCGGATAATATCTTGACATGGGGGAAGAGACTCCCCAACCCACATGCCCGGGCAGTTTTTCATGGTATGTTTCTTGGTTCGTGACAGGAAGATGTTCTTAGTTAGCGATGAGGTTCACTCTTGAGAGGTATCTTTTGGGGTGGTTGTTCGGACCCGCCCTTTCCTTCTGGGTTGTTTAAATTCTTGGGGATGAGAATAGTTTGAGAGGTATATGATGTGGTGACCCAGACTCTCTTGATCCTCCCCTTTGCCAAAATCCGAGTTCTAAAGGAGTTGCGTCTCAGTGAGACCGATTGGGGAGACCGATCGGCGAGACCGATTGGTGAGACCGATCAGCAAGAGCGATCGGCAAGACCGGTCGGTGAGACCAATCGGCGAGACCGATCGGTGAGACTAATCGGTGCGACCAATCAGTGAGACCGATCGGCATCACTCGACCTTGTCAAGTTGTTTCTAGTAGCGCTCCTTTGCGTAAATAGGGTTTTAAACCCTATTCTGACTCGTTTAAGCGTGTTTTTAAGACCCGTAACGCCCATAAGAGTTTTAATTAAATGCTTCATCAATTCATGAGTTGGCTTAAACTACCCGACCCCCTTTTGTGACGAGTGGATCCGCGTGGTCAACCCACGACCCCCGCGCCTTACGCGGTTTCGTGTTTTCACCTCAACCGTCCCCGGCTCTTATAAACTAAGGGTTAGCCGTGGTTTCTCCTTTCCTCGATCGTGGATTTTCACAAACAACTTCTGGTGCATCAGGCGCATCGTTATCCGTAAAGTTCCGCACCCCCAGCCTAAAAAATCGATCATCTATCAACAAGTAGGGAATTTCTCCTTCATCTCTCTCTTTTGTGTATCATGCGTGGTGGGCGTTATTTTGATCCTGTAGAATTGGGTAAACCAGACCTAATTAAAGATAAAGAATGAATTCTATAAAGAAAGAAGAGGGGGGACGTGATTGTTGATGTTGTCTTATACTTTGATGCTTTTTCTTCTATGACCATCTTGTTGAGTTGTGCTGGCTTATGCCTCCTGAAAATCGAGGCCGTTGGTGGTCGTTGTTTGTGCAGTAATGAACCCTGCTGATGTTTTAACTGACTTATTTGTGGTTGTAAATTCCTGGTGTGAAAAGTGAATTGGTTAATCACATATATCCAGCTGAATAAATTGAAAGCACCAGGATCAACCCTTCTGTGATAACTCCCGGTTATAACACACGAAATTCTAATCATGGAGTGTGTCAAGTCGTTTAAATCTGAAAATACCTGCAAGGCCCTGTTGTGTTGATGGTGGTAGTTGGTTGTGTTCCTTTCGGGCCGATTGCTGGAGATGTGGGAGGGGATGTGATCCCCTATTCTTTTATACTCTCCGTGGTTGTGTGAATTTGGGGGATGGGATCTCCTGTTGGTATGGATTCGGTGGTTGTGAGTTTCAAGACCGGGTGGTTACTTGTTTATATCACAAATTGGGGTGGAATCCTCTGTTGTTGAGAACCAGGTGTACGTTTTGGTTGTTGTTTGACTGTTTACTTTCTTGGACTTATGCCTATGCCTACTAGTTGACCAGTATTGCTTAAACGTAAACATTATTAGTGAAAGTGAAATAAGAAAGGGGACAAATGGGTTGTTGGCCTGACTCGTGACTCAGACTTGAGTGTTGTTGTGATCTGTAGGCTGTCTGAAGAAAAACCTAGATTTGGGTGAGTTCTTGTTACATATATATATATCTGCAGCTTTGTGTTTCTTATTTTCACCCCAACCAATTTGAGCACTTAGTGCCGAACACCCCCATTTCATGGGGGAGGGTGTTTTTCCCAACACTATTCTTAGTGGCTGGTTATTATCTCCTTTTCTGCTCCCTTTCCCGGATAGCCCAAGTATCTTCGGGTAGGCTGTGATGGCCTGAGGTCCATTATTAGCCCAAGAACCTTCGGGCGGGGTAGTGTGCTGGTTGGCCAGGTGTGTGCGGAAGGTGGTTTCCCAAGCGTCTTCGGGATGAGTCCCAGGTGTCTTCGGGCGTGGCAGTGGATCCTATAGCCCAGGTGTCTTCGGGCGTGGTGTTGGTTGTTCTGGCCTAGGTGTTTGCAGGCATGGTTACATGTGATAGTTTTGGCCCAGGTGTGTGCGGGCGGGATTTCAGCAGTGGGAGTACGTGCGGTTGAGCCCCAGGTGTGTGCGGGCAAGATTTCGGCAGTGGGACTGCGTGTGGTTGTGGCCCAGGTGTGTGCGGGTGGGTGTGGTAGTGGGACTGCGGTGAGAATGGCGGGATTGGTCCGATGCGTAGGATGTCTCAATAACCAGTGGGAAAGTGGCGTAGGGTACCCAAACATCTATGTGCTCTTATTATATATATTACTTGACTTGCATTATTTGGGGAGTGAGCCTTCGTGAGGCCTGGGATGGATAGTTTGCCTTGTTAGGTGTTTGGTTTACTCTTTTTTTTCTCACGGGACTTTAGTACGTTCCCCCACTTGTGCACAAGAGTCTTTATTTTCCCTACTGAGTGTACTTCTATGCTCACCCTACGTATATAAAACTGCTTTCAGGTTTCCAGGAGGACTTTAGGGATCACGCAGGACCTTACTAGCTCGGACTTTTGGAGCAGTTGCAGTTGTTGTTTTTCTTTTTGGTACTTACCTTGTAGTCACCTTTTGCACTTTTTGGATTTTACTTTTGAAACATGCATGTGGGAATGGTTTAATTTTGGATTTACTTTTCTTTCTACCTTGGTGTTGTTGGGTTTTCTTCTCCTTATCTCTCGATCCTATAAAATAAAAAGGGTAATGCCTTCCATTTGTGAGAATTTTCTATACCCTTGGTGCTAGTCGCCACTCCGGGACCTATTGAAGGTGGGTTTCGGGGGTCATTATCTCTCCTTCAACTTAAAGAAGGAAGGGCCTGGAAATCTGCTGACCCTTCCCTCCTTTTGGTGAATGCGGGTCGTGACACAATGATTCATAATACCAGTGAGAATAATTAACATGAACAATGAGGCATGATATACCATGATATCCATAAAGGAAACATGAGAAATGTGGAAACAACTTAAAACACTGCTTTATCAATGTAGGTCAAGGCAAAATACCAAGAAATAATGATGGAAAAGTCCCATGGTGTATTAGGTTCACTTCTTAATCCCTTGTGTGACGTCTCCTAAGATTAAAACATTACCCAATGCATTGGAGTGCTATATAATTTTGGGCACACCCATCACTTTCATTTTATTCTCATGATTAAATGTGCTACATAGATCATGACAAATAGGGTAATTTATCATCAAATTTTATACCAAAAAAAGGAGTGTGTAATAAATAAATTTAAGTAGTAAATAAAATAATTATAAGTGCATGAAGGTGAACAACCTTGATAGGAAATCCAAGGGATATTCACTACATAATTGTTTGGAATGGAAAATCATGGTGAAATTTTTATAGAATAACTGGGGTGTATAAATGTTAATGGAAGGGATTAATAAGAGTGAATGGGGTTACTCATCATTTATAAATAAAATTTATAGTAATGAGGATATATAAGAGCATATCCCATCATTAGTATTTTGGGATAAAAGACATAAGATAATGAAGAAACTTGAATAAAAAAGAGAAGGAGATGATCCCTTACCTTAAGAGGGTGATTCCAAATGATTGGGAGAAACTTTTAGAGAGCTTGGGGGCACCTTATGAGTAATATAGATAGGTTAGGGAAGAGTAAGTATGTGATCCAAGGTTTTTGAGTGAATATAAATGAGATCTTTGGTGGGTTTATATAGTAAATGAGTGTGAAAAAGTTTTATCATTTCTTAAACTTAGGTTTTGGACTCTATATAATAACATTAACAAAACCAAAAACCTTACCATAATATTTTAACACGGTTTATACCAAAGAGGGGTGGGTTTAATTTATTTATTATTAAAATTTCCTAAATTATTAAAACAATACACTTGACTGTGTGGAGGTGAGTCATGTTTGTAAAGAAAAGATTTTAAAACCATAAAATATATTATAAGGTTTGTAGGATTCGAAAAGGCTTTATAAAATTAATAAAATAAACTTAAAATCACATTATTTTAAATTGAAAACATATATTTGGTCATGGATACCCATTATAGTATTTATTACATTATTTTTGGGTCATTATGATGTCATAATATATATCGTATATTTATACTATATTTAATTTTTACCTGAAAATTCCACTATCTCAAAAAATTATGAAAAATTAATTATTATATAAATTTTGAAATTCATATTTTGAAGTTAATATTAATTTTATAAAATTTTTTTTTTAAATATTTTAGTTTTTTACTTCTAAAATAATAGTCAACATCTATTGAGAAATGTTGGGTTTTTTTGATAATAAATGTTTTTGATCCCTTATAAAAATTACATTTGAATTAATAAAAATTATATGATCATTTATATTTGATAAAAATTATTTATTAATAATATTTTAATAAAATATAATCTATTTATAAAATCCATTAATTAGTTAATGCCTTAATTGAAATTGAATATTTCCCAAAAATATAATTTTTATTTTTTTGTATCTAAATAAAAAAATTATAAAGTAACAATAATAAAAAGAAAATATATCTATTAATATATAAAATATACATATTCATATTATTATGGTCTTGATAAATATACCTTTAATACACCAATAAACACCCTAAGAGTAAGGAGCGTGATAGAGAGACTTTCTTGGTGTGGTTCTGTGTATATGGTTTGATATGTGATCTCGATGAGCTTGAAATTATCCCATAAATGGTTTCACGGGTACTTAATTTTTTAGATATAATATTGGGATTGGTCAATAGAAAAAACTAGTGATGTTATCTCACTCTAAATATCTAATAAATGGGATTTATAGTAGAAAATACTACTGGTTGTGTCCATCACTTCATTTTTCTATGTTAACAGGATTTGAGAAAACCCTATATTTATTCTATTCATATTATCACTATTCAATAACTATATGATCAAGGGTAAAAATTCTTAATGTTACTTTAAATATGATAATATATAATGAAACCAAAGAAGTGAATGTGTTTTCTATATGCACAATTTATAATAATTCATTTAATTAAATCATAAGGGGAATTTTATTTATAAAAGTTCAATTCATTACAATATCCTCCCTTCATAAATTTTACAACAAATTTTTCCATTTTACCCCCTAAAATAGATGTGGGTAATTATGTTTCATCATTTCCTTTGGTTATTATGTCACTTCTTCAAACTTGTGGTTTCTCTATTTCACATTGAACAGGTGCATTGTCTTAATATGTATAAATTTATCTCTATGCTCTAAGATCTTAACTGACTAATCCTCATATAAGTGACCATTATCTAATTGTACCACCTATGGATTGAGAACATGTGAGTGGTTTGGTATGTACTTTCTAAAGAGTGATACGTTGAATAAATCATGTACTTAAGATAGGCCATGTGAGAGTGTTAGTAGATAGGCTACCATTATGACGTGATCAAGGATCTAAAAGGGTTTGATGTATTTTGTACTAAGATTTCCCTTCTTCCCAAATCTCATGAATTTTTCCATGGAGATATGCATAATTATACCTTGTCTCCAACCACAAACTATAGGTCTCATCGATGATTGTCAGTATAGCTCTTTTGTCAACTAAAATACGCCTTGATGTGATGTTTAATAGTCTTGACCTTTTCTTACATTTCCTCAATCATTTCAGGACCTAGTAGTTTTTATTCCTCAAATTCATTCGAATATGCAGGTTTTTTCACTTCTTCCCATAAAGTGATTCCTAGGGAGCTATTTGGATGCTCAAGTGGAAACTATTATTGAATGAGAACTTGACTAGTGGAAGATATTAATCCCATCATCCTTTGAAGTCATTTAATCATTATATCAATATGTCTTCAAGTGTTTCAATAATCCAATTATATTTTCCATTAGTTTGAGGGTGATAAGTTGTACTAAAGTTCAACACAGTATTTAGAGCATGTTGGGGTATCTTCCAAAACTTAGAGGTAAATATTGTATATCTATCATATACAATCGATAGTAGTGTTCCAAGTAGTCTCACCACCTCTCTAATGTATATCCTTACAAGTTGATCGAGTGAGAATCCATGTCAAATTGAAATGATGTGAGAAGTAATTGTTAGATGATCCACCACAAACCATATAACATTATTTTTCAAGTTTTATTTGTAAGACCAGTAACCAAGTCCATGGTTAGGGTTTCCCATTTCCATGTAAGTATGGGTATTGGTGGCATCATACCCTTATATTTTTTACTTTTTTCACTCACTTGATGACATAAAAGACTTATTGATGTATATTCCATGATATCCTTCTTCATATTGTCCCACCAATAGTGCTCTTGGAGATCTTAATGAATATTCATGATTCTAGGATGGATAGAGAAGATCTACCTATGTGCATCATCCAAAAACTCCTTATTTAAGTTAGGATTTAATGGTACACATAGTTGTGACCCAAATCACAAAACACCTTCATTAACATTAAAATTTGAGGATTTACATTTTTTTATAGCTTCCAATTTATTCTAAATTCACATATATTCTCTTTGATCATCCTTTGTATTCTCCATAAGGTACTTTTGAGAAATCATTTGTGAAAGGATTGATGATGTTCCTTCCTTTATGATTCCCATATCCATCCTCTTCTAATCAAAGAAGATCATATATTTCTCAATTCTAATCAATGATAAAATTGATGGATTATTTATAATTAGATCATTTTATACTTTATTTTCATTCCCTATATTATAGTGGATTGATTATTATATTCTTTTATTAGATCTGACCATATTTTTTGGTGCATATTCATATCTTTCTGTGTGAATATATACTTGAGGCTCTTGTGATCTTTATATATTTCACACTTTTCCCCAAAGAGATAATGATAAAAAAAATTTAATGTGAATATAACTACGGATAACTATAGATAATGTATTGGGTAGTTCTGTTCATGATCTTTAAATTACTTTGAAACATAGATTATCACTTTGTCATTTTTCATTAACACAGAGCCCAATCCCTTCTTCGAATTATCTCTGAATACCATGAAAATTTCTCCACTCATGGGTAGTGTGAGTACTAGTACAGTGATAAGACTATTTTTCAATTAATTAAAGCTGTATTAAAATTAATCATCCCAAAAAAATTGAATCCCTTCTGAGTTAGCTTGGTTTGATAGTTTGACAATCATGAGAAATTTCTCATAAATCATTGATAGTACCTAGATAATACTAGGAAACTATAGTTTTGTAACTTAGATTTTGGCCTCAACCATCATTAAATTACTTCTACATTTTAAGGGCTTATAAATACTCTATTTTTTTTGATAATATTCCCAAATAACGAGGCTTCTTTCAACCATAACCCACATTTACTGTACTTTTCATAAAGATTATCCTTTTGAAAGTTTTTTAAACCAGTTCTCAGATACTCCTTAGTATCCTTCTTACTTTTAGATTATATTATAATATCATCTATAAATACTTCCAAAAATTTGTTAAGTTAATCTATAAAGACTCTATTCATTATTTCCATGAATATTTTTGGTGCATTAGTGAGTCCAAATGACCTTACTATGAACTCATAGTGACCATACCTTATATGGAAAACGGTTTTGGGGGTATACTTCTCATTCACCCTTACTTGATAATATCCCAACCAAAGATCCACCTTATATAAGTACTATTCCCAATGTTGATAATTAAATAATTCATAATTTTTTGGTAGTGGATACTTGTTCTTTATCAATATCATGTTGAGCTCATGATAATCAATGAAAAGGATCATTTACTTATCCTTATTCTTGATGAAGAGGATTAGTGTACCCAGAGTGAAGCACTTGGGTGTATGAACACTTTATCAAGTTTATAATATCATTGTTTCTTTATCTCCTCAAGTTACAAAAAATCCACTTTATATGTAGTATTGTATAATAGTTTTGACCCAAGTATAATATTGATTTAAAATTCAACCTATCAGCTAGGAGGAAGACCTAGAAATTCTTTGGGAAACACTTCAATGTATTCCCTCACAATGGGAATATCTTCAAGGATGATCATTTACTTAGATTCAATAATTTTAGCTAGATATTCTTTTTTGTAAGGAAATAACATCCATTCTTGAGATGTTGGTGCTTAATAAGATTAATCCTCCTCTTTTTACTTGTATAGAATCGGGGGACATTTCATGATATGGAGAGTAATTTCCTTATCACAAAAATTTATTTTGTCTCTATATAAGGAAAGACAATCCATTCCCATAATTTCATCAAATTATACTAAATGGAGTTTTACAAGGTTCACTAGAAAGTTGAGACCGCAAATATTTATAGGGGAAGAGTTATCTACTTTGGATGCAATGATTTCCCCATTTTTCATTTTCACCGATGGATTTAATTCCATGATTTGTGGTTGTGTTTAAATAGTTATACTAAACTTTCATGATATAAAGGAATGCATAGAACTAGAATAAAAAATTATTATTTCTATTATTTAATGAATAATAAGCATACCTATCACCACTTTGTTTTCGAGATCCACCTAAGATCTTCTGATGGAAAAATCTCTCCCTTACTACCCTGGAGGTTTTTTGTTTTCTCCTAAAACCCTTGGATACGTGAATTAGTTCCTTAAAATTGAAATAATGATCAATGAAATTAGGTTTGAGTGGCATATTTATTTACTCCATTGCATTATTGGGATTCTACCATCAGTAATCACTAGCTAGGTGTCCTTTCTCCCTTCACCTAAATCATTTCTTTATTCCCCTTAGGCAATTTCCAGTGTTCTTATTTCCTCACTTTTGAGAAGTGGGATATTGAAATTTATTAGCATCATTAGATTTATCCATCAGAACACTATAATTAAACTCCACTGTAACGACCCAAAATTTTAAATAAATCTTGTTTCCTAATTTTATGTGTTATTTTATTTTATTTTTATACTCAACAAAAATGTTTCATTTGATAACATGAGTATAATTAAAACGAGACTGTTGGGTTTTGACTGTTATTTGAACATTGGTCAATATGACCACTGGAAACTAAACATTTTGACTATTGTCTCTAAATACAAGCAATCTTGGTTAATTAATATAGAAAGAAGATTCGATGGCCTCACCCAGTAGTCTTGGACCGATCGAAGCCCACCTAACAGAACTTGGGAAGGAGGTAGCACCACTGGGCTTTGCTCTGGACCAAACCCAAGCTGAACTTCATCATGTGAAGCTAGAACGGGATAGACTTCACGAGAAGTTCAAACTGATAGAAATTACTACTCGTGCGATGTTGGCCAAGCCTCCCTCAGATTCTCTCACCTTAGCACACCTTACACTTAGGTCCTATGCTAGTGTGATAAGGGGCTATGTAAGGAGACCGTAACTTCCTTGTGTAATCCTTTGTTTTAAATAAAAACTGGGATTTCTTCTTATGATGAAGTTTATGAATTTTCAAATGTCTGGATAAATATAGTATGCATATTTTTGATGAATTTTAGAGAAATGATATTTTAAAAATGTTTATATAAACCTTAAATAAATAAAAATGTGTAATGATTTTCAAAAAATGGTCTTCTACAAATATGTTCAGTACGAAATTTAGAGTCCAATAAGATCAACATAAATTTTGATGAATAGTAAATTATGAATAGTGATTTTATGCTTAGGATTAGTAATGTGACCAAATGGATTAGTAATCTCACTTAAAGAAAGTATTAATATAATCTAGGCACCATGATTAAGTAATGTGATTCAATAAAATGGTTAAAAAACGGTTTCATAAATTATTATTCAAGTATTAGTTTTTTCGGGTGAATAGTGTTTTTTAATTAAAAATTAAATTAAAAATAATTAGAAAAATATTTTTATAAAATGGATTTCATTTTTGAACTCAGAGCATCAATATTATGTTAAGGTAATTTTTGGGGATTTTTCTAAAAAAAATGAATTTTTGGTGAATAGTGTATTTATTTAAAAAAATAAATTAAAAATATTTAGAAAATTATTTTTATAAAATGGAGTTCATTTTTGAAATCAGAGCATTGATATTTGGTTAAGGTAAAATTTTGGGATTTTTCTGAGAAAGTTGAATTTTCAGTGAATAGTAAAAATACAGTTGTAGGGTTTCAGTATGTTTAATGACATCATAACTGTGTCATGATGATGTCATGAGATATTTTAAAGAATGTTAAACTAAAGAGGATGAAGTATTGTTTGGGGGTCCCCATGTGGCCTAACTCTATGGGAAGTACCATGGGAGGGCCCATGCTTTTGAGAAAACCACTTTTGAGGTGTCCCTTGGCCATTAATGCCTTGTCCCCTCACTTTCCCTATAAATACCAAGACCTCCTCTCATCTTTTCGACTCCAAAACCATCCTCAACGAAGTTCTAGTCCCCTTACCTCCCAAGGAGTCCTCCCAAGGTGCCCCCAATCCCTCAAGTTCCGAACCTTTGAGTTTTAAGAGTTACGTTTTAAGGTAAGGGATCCGACCTCTCTCTTTCTTTTCAAGTGATCTCTTTTATGTCATTTATTTTATGCTTCATGTTCATATGTTGGAGGATGTTCTTTTATATTCATTATACTTTCCTTTTTATTTTCATATTATTAGAGACCCCCTCTTACTCTTATCATTTCATTTTATGAATTTTTAAGTGGCGTCGTTAGGCTGCCAAAATTTTTGTAACGGATTCTTTCACCCTTCTCATTTTCAAGTTCTATTTTCTTGTCAAGTCTTTCAAGTTAATTTTTATTATGTTTGGGTATGATCTATATATCTATAATACTGAACTCTTATGTTCATATTATGAGAGACCCTATTTGATCTTGTCAATTCATTTTTTTTAAGCTCAAGTGACGCCGTTAGGCTGGCGAATTTTTAAGGGGATTCTTTCACCCTTCTCATTCTTTTCAAAGTTCTACTTTCATGTCAAGTCTTTAAAATTCCATTTTTTTATGTTGGGGTATGATATATATATCTATATTACTGAACTCTTATGTTAACATGATGAGAGACCCTATTTGATCTTGTCAATTCATTTTTTTGAAGCTTAAGTGACGCCGTTAGGCTGCCGAATTTTTAAGGGGATTCTTTCACCCTTCTCATTCTTTTCAAAGTTCTACTTTCATGTCAAGTCTTTCAAATTCCATTTTTTTTATGTTGGGGTATGATCTCTATATCTATCATACTGAACTCTTATTTTCAAATGATTAGAGACCCTATTTGATCTTTTCAAATCATTTTTTTAAGTTTAAGTGACGCCGTTAGGCTGCCGAATTTTCATAAGAGAAATCTAATTGTTGTCTTCCTTCCATGTTTTTCATTTCAAATGGTATGTCCTTAAAATTTCATTACCATGTTAATATATCCTACTTATTCTTCCCCTATACTGTTTTATGGGTCATTTATGAATGTTGTACCCATTTCCCCTCTCTTTTAAATGTTTTCTAAAACCTTGTAACATAGCCGTTATGCTGCAGAATTTTCGTCTCAAAATGCCTCTCTCTTTTCTCAAAATTATTTTATGTTATAAAGTGAGTACTCAAAGCTCTTATTTCTATAAGGGTATTCACATATATATCAAAATTTTATATTTTAAATTCTAGTATTTACATACATGAGACCCGCTTTCCCTTTCTGTGGGTTTAAAGTGACATTAAGATCATGTCTTTAAAGCAGTTTTTAAAACGTTATGATTATGAAATGAAACCCATTTATTTTGTGATATATGGGTTCTTTATGAAATTTTTGATGATGATATATGTGGATCACATGATAATAAAGTCAAATTTAAGGGTGCGCCCTGATAGCGCTCAAATGCATTGGGTAATGATGTAACCACTAGAGATTACAATTTTCATGATACCTTGGTGAATAACCTTGGTAATTTTCAAATGACACCTTGGGGATGGACCTTGGTGATATGTTCATGATTGTCTATGTAAAATGATGCAGCCACATCTTAAAGTTATGAAAAATGTTATTTTTATTGTGATATTCCACATGATTTCTTTCTCATGCCTTAAAGATCTTTTCATGACATTGTTGATGTATCTCAAGTTCACATGTTAAATGTTTCCCCTTGTTTCCCTTACTGGGCCTTCTGCTCACCCTTTCTTTTGAAGTATGTCCCCAGGTTATGAGATGCAGTAATGAACCTAGGATGAACATAATGAGAAGCCTTTAAAGTGTTTAAGAAGAATAATTTTTTGTTTCATGTATTAAGTTCCTGGTTTTCAGGACACTAAACCTTAAAGATCCTCAGTTTTGTAAAATGTAAGGAATGTTTATGTGATAAAAAGGAGGGATGCTATAGTTGGTATCAAAGGATGGTTTAGTTATTTGTGGAAATTAGGATATGAAAACATTAGGAAGAACCCTATAGAAAATTTTAAATATAGGAAATATTCCTGGTATTTTGGTGAGTATTGAGTAAGGGGTTGCCAAGCAAATACATCCCTGTCTGGATACGAGCAGGTAGAGGTGGCTCTGGCACAGATGTACATAGGGGTAAAACCCGAAAACACCGCTTTTAGCTAGACTCGAACGGGAACTGGTACACGACAACGGGCCTTGCTGCACTCTTGGTTACGACACTCCCGAGGGACATGCTTTGGTAAATTCATAAGCTTAGTATGAACCATTATTAAAGGAACAAAGATAAAATAAAATAAAGATTCATATAAGAATATACGATCATGGATAACCTAGATTGGAACCTAGGGGATCGCAAGTTAGGATATACTTTTATTCTACAAGTTTATCCTTTTATGCTTAAAGTTTCCTTTTCATGATTATTGGTGAAGTCTTTAAGCCCCTAATTATACTTTATCTTCTTAGTTAATGGTGGGAGATGGAAGAACATGTCCCAAAAACCAATGTGATAGGAAATGCGATGATTTCCGTATTAATATGACAGAGATGATTAGGGGATTAATAGATGATTATTATTTTGGAAGACGTTCACTATTTTGGGGACCCTATATGATTGAGGTAAATAGATTACAACGTTATTTTCATTGAGGAGTAAGGTTGACTTATATTTTGAAGAATTGATGAATTTAAGGTGGACTTATAGTAATTTAGGTTACTTATGGAAATGATTAACCTATCTTGGGGTAAATATGTTTAGGTTAGTTACTTTTGTTATAAGATGTTAGGAGTGGTTGATATTGTTTGGAGATGAATGATAAAGTTTACCTTGGAAGACTATGTTATCAAATCCTTCTTGTATTTGGGTTTCAATCTTAGTTTGGTTTATTTTGAGGATTTTTAAGGACAGTTATTTACGGAATGGTCTATGATGAACTCTGGGTAGTACCATGGAACTTTGAAGATTTAAAAGTAGTTTCCATTCCTATAGGATTATTTCTTTTTGAAGAGTTGTTTTACCTTACCCTTTCTGTTTTTGGGATAATGTTTAAAGGTAGATGAAATAGATGGTTAATCTTTTGTGGATTATGTGATTCTCTAGAAGATTATTCTTGTGTTTTGATGAGACCAAGTGTTTTTGAATGCTCATCGTTTGGAGAAAAGATTATTTTGGGTAGAAACTTATTAAAGGATGAAACTCTACATGAAGGTAGGTATATTTTCTTATGTTTTTGTTCTATGTAGTAAATGAATTCCTCAAAATTATGAAAAGAAACGTAAAATAAAAATGTTGTTGGCTTACATTTCCTACTAGGTAATCAAAGACCGTTTACACACATCATAAGTTTGGGATTTTCTTATGGTTAACTTTCTCTAAATCACGTTCTCTATCACTCTCCCTCAGAACTTGACCCTTTGTTTTCTCCTCCATGTCTATGTTTTCCTACACGGAATCCTAGTGTGGGTTAACTGGGGTGACCTGTGTACTTCCCTTTCTTTCTTTTAAAGTAATAGTTTTACTGACTCCTTTTCCGATGTGGGACTTTCAATGAAATTTCAAAACCCAATTTTAAAAATTGCGAGGACGCAATTTCTTAAGGTGGGAAGAATGTAACGACCCAAAATTTTAAATAAATCTTGTTTCCTAATTTTATGTGTTATTTTATTTTATTTTTATACTCAACAAAAATGTTTCATTTTATAACATGAGTATAATTAAAATGAGACTGTTGGGTTTTGACTGTTATTTGACCATTGGTCAATATGACCACTGGAAACTAAACGTTTTGACTATTGTCTCTAAATACAAGCAATCTTGGTTAATTAATATAGAAAGAAGATTTGATGGCCTCACCCAGTAGTCTTGGACCGATCTAAGCCCACCTAACAGAACTTGGGAAGGAGGTAGCACCACTGGGCTTTGCTCTGGACCAAACCCAAGCTGAACTTCACCGTGTGAAGCTAGAACGAGATAGCCTCCACGAGAAGTTCAAACTGATAGAAATTACTACTCGTGCGATGTTGGCCGAGCCTCCCTCAGATTCTCTCACCTTAGCACACCTTACACTTAGGTCCTATGCTAGTGTGATAAGGGGCTATGTAAGGAGACCGTAACTTCCTTGTGTAATCCTTTGTTTTAAATAAAAACTGGGATTTCTTCTTATGATGAAGTTTATGAATTTTCAAATGTCCGGATAAATATAGTATGCATATTTTTGATGAATTTTAGAGAAAGGATATTTTAAAAATGTTTATATAAACCTTAAATAAATAAAAATGTGTAATGATTTTCAAAAAATGGTCTTCTACAAATATGTTCAGTACGAAATTTAGAGTCTAATAAGATCAACATAAATTTTGATGAATAGTAAATTATGAATAGTGATTTTATGCTTAGGATTAGTAATGTGACCAAATGGATTAGTAATCTCATTTAAAGAAAGTATTAATATAATATAGGCACCATGATTAAGTAATGTGATTCAATAAAATGGTTAAAAAAGGGTTTCATAAATTATTATTCAAGTATTAGTTTTTTCGGGTGAACAGTGTTTTTTAATTAAAAATTAAATTTAAAATATTTAGAAAAATATTTTTATAAAATGGATTTCATTTTTGAACTCAGAGCATCAATATTATGTTAAGGTAATTTTGGGGATTTTTCTAAAAAAAATTAATTTTCAGTGAATAGTGTAATTATTTAACAAAATAAATTAGAAATATTTAGAAAATTATTTTTATAAAATGGAGTTCATTTTTGAAATTAGAGCATTTATATTTGGTTAAGGTGAAATTTTGGGATTTTTCTGAGAAAGTTGAATTTTCAGTGAATAGTAAAAATACAGATGTAGGGTTTCAGTATGTTTAATGACATCATAAATGTGTCATGATGATGTCATGAGATATTTTAAAGGATGTTCGACTAAAGAGGATGAATTATTGTGTGGGGGTCCCCATGTGGCCTAACTCTATGGGAAGTACCATGGGAGGGCCCATGCTTTTGAGAAAACCACTTTTGAGGTGTCCCTTGGCCATTAATGCCTTGTCCCCTCACTTTCCCTATAAATACCAAGACCTCCTCTCATCTTTTCGACTCCAAAACCATCCTCAACGAAGTTCTGGTCTCCTTACCTCCCAAGGAGTCCTCCCAAGGTGCCCCCAAGCCCTCAAGGTCCGAACCTTTGAGTTTTAAGAGTTACGTTTTAAGGTAAGGGATCCAACCTCTCTCTTTCTTTTCAAGTGATCTCTTTTATGTCATTTCTTTTATGCTCCATGTTCATATGTTGGAGGATGTTCTTTTATATTCATTATACTGTCCTTTTTATGTTTATATGATGAGAGACCCCCTCTTACTCTTATCATTTCATTTTATGAATGTTTAAGTGGCGCCGTTAGGCTGCCAAAATTTTTGTAACGGATTCTTTCACCCTTCTCATTTTCAAGTTCTATTTTCTTGTCAAGTCTTTCAAGTTCATTTTTATTATGTTTTGGTATGATATATATATCTATCATACTGAACTATTATGTTCATATTATGAGAGACCCTATTTTATCTTGTCAATTAATTTTTTTTGAATCTCAAGTGACGCCGTTAGGCTGCCGAATTTTTAAGGGGATTCTTTCACCCTTCTCATTCTTTTCAAAGTTCTACTTTCATGTCATGTCATTAAAATTCCATTTTTTATGTTGGGGTATGATCTCTATATATATCATACTGAACTCTTTTGTTCACATTATGAGAGACCCTATTTGATCTTGTCAATGCATTTTTTTGAAGCTTAAGTGACGCCGTTAGGCTGCCGAATTTTTAAGGGGATTCTTTCACCCTTCTCATTCTTTTCAAAGTTCTACTTTCATGTCAAGTATTTCAAATTCCATTTTTTTATGTTGGGGTATTATATCTATATCTATCATACTGAACTCTTATTTTCACATGATGATAGACCCTATTTGATCTTTTCAAATCATTTTTTTGAAGTTTAAGTGACGCCGTTAGGCTGCCGAATTTTCATAAGAGAAATCTAATTGTTGTCTTCCTTCCATGTTTTTCATTTCAAATGGTATGTCCTTCAAATTTAATTACCATGTTAATATATCCTACTTATTCTGCCCCTATACTGTTTTATGGGTCATTTATGAATGTTTTACCCATGTCCCCTCTCTTTTAAATGTTTTCTAAAACCTTGTAACATAGCCGTTATGCTGCAGAATTTTCATCTCAAAATGCCTCTCTCTTTTCTCAAAATTATTTTATGTTATAAAGTGAATACTCAAAGCTCTTATTTCTACAAGGGTATTCACATATATATCAAAATGTTCTATTTTAAATTCTAGGATTTACATACATGAGACCCGCTTTCCCTTTCCGTGGGTTTAAAGTGACATTAAGATCATGTCTTTAAAGCAGTTTTTAAAACGTTATGATTATGAAATGAAACCCATTTATTTTGTGATATATGGGTTCTTTATGAAATGTTTTATGATGATATATGTGGCTCACATGATAATAAAGTCAAATTTAAGGGTGCGCCCGGATAGCGCTCTAATGCATTGGGTAATGATGTAACCACTAGAGATTATAATTTTCATGATACCTTGGTGAATAACCTTGGTAATTTTCAAATGACACCTTGGGGATGGACCTTGGTGATATGTTCATGATTTTCTATGTAAAATGATGTAGCCACATCTTCAAGTTATGAAAAATTTTATTTTTATTATGATATGCCACATGATTTCTTTCTCATGCCTTAAAGATCTTTTCATGACATTGTTGATGTATCTCAAGTTCACATGTTAAATGTTTCCCCTTGTTTCCCTTACTGGGCCTTCTTCTCACCCTTTCTTTTGATGTATGTACCAAGGTTATGAGATGCAGTAATGAACCTAGGATGAACATAAGGAGAAGCCTTTCAAGTGTTTAAGAAGAATGTTTTTTTTGTTTCATGTATTAAGTTCCTGGTTTCCAAGACACTAAACCTTAAAGATCCTCGGTTTTGTAAAATGTAAGGAAAGTTTATGTGATAAAAAGGAGGGATGCTATATCCACTTTTTGTTTCTTATCCCCATGATAACCTTAAGATTCTCTAATCTGTATTTGAACTTTGAGAAAACATCGAACAATTTATTCATAGCTATCAAAGTCTCGGATCACTAGGGATTTTCATAGACTAGGTTTTACCCCATGAAATAAGTGATAAACCTTGAATTTGGGGGTAAAAACAAAGCCATAGGAATATCCTGTAAGTCTTGTTATGTTTTCCTCATACACACCAATAGATTCATTGTCTTTTTTCTTGGGGGTAGGGAAATCCATTTCCATTTTAATTAATAGAGGGTGAGGAAAATATTTATCAAATTTGTTTTCCGGAATTCCTTCCACTCCATTGCTTCGATCTCTTCCTCAAACTTCATATTATTGATCAATTTTCACCACTGATCAGATTCTCCCTCAATATTATAAACATATAGTAAAACCTTCTCTTTATCAGAACATTGAAGGATATAGAAAATATTCTCAATGTATTTGATACATTGTTCCTTGATTAAGGGATTAGACAATCCATTAAAAGTTGGAGGCATTTTTTTTTGCATAAAGGTATAAATTGTAGCTTGTTCTTTATTAGGGGGTTTTGAGTGATCCAACTAATATAGTTCTATATTCAAAACCTAAGTCAGTTGAGAGAGTATAATTATAAATTTCTCTATTCCTACTCCCATCAGGTTGGTCATCTCATTTGGGTAGTCATCACATTGCCCTTCACATTGGCTATTTACCCGATTCCTCCCATTTCTAGTCATTGGACAGAATAAAGAGAAAATTTGGGATGAATATTTTTAAAATATTAATCACATAAATGAGAATCCAATGAGATATTATAAATGACATATATTTATTAACTTATGAATTCCTAAACATCAATATATGTTATCCATGATCTATTTCTTAACATATACTCTTATGGGAATTTTTTTCCTTAATAATGGTTCATAATGAGCTTGTGAACATAACAAATTATATCCTCTATGAGTGTTAAACCAAGTGTGTAGAAAGGAACATTTTCATGCACCAGTTACCAGTTGAGTCCAACTCAACATGGTGTTTTCGGGTTTTACCCCTATGTACATCTGTGCTAGAGCCACATACACTTGTAGTATCAATACAATGATTTATTTTTTGATAAACCATTAACTCTATACGTTACCAAAATTTATGGATGTTTTCATATTCTTAGTCTTATCCCTAAGGCTTTCACTATATCTTTTTACTCCAAATTCCAAAAAAATAACTAAACCTCCCTTTGATACCAACTATGACAACCCTGCTCTTTATTACACATTAATTCATGATTTATTAAAAATGATTATACAAAATACAACCTAGAAGACTGAGAATTCTTGGGTATTTTGGAATTAGGTACATCAAATAACAACTTAAAACATAGTATACAACAACAGTACTGAAAACTTCCTTTACATGCTCATATTATTCCACTTTACTAAAAATTACATGTGATAACCTTGGGACATACATAAAAAAGGTTGATATATAAATAAAAGTAAGAGAATAAACATGGAACAACATGAAGAAAGTAATACATATTAAAAAATATGAATATCAATGAGGCATAAAAGGAGTTATAGTAATAAAAATGAATAATGAGGCATGATATAACACGATATTCATAAATGAATAATGGTAAATGTGGCAGAAACTTAAAACACTACATCATAAGCATAGATCAAGGATAAATACCAAGAAATAATGATGGAAAAGTCCCAAGATGGATCAGGTTCATTCCCTAATCCCTTTCACGACATCTCATGTGACTATAACATTATCCAATGCATTGAATCACTATATAATTCTAGGCCCATCCATCACTTTCATTTCATTCACATGCTTAATCATGCCACATTGATCATAAAAATTGAAATTATTTATCGTCACATTTTATCCCAAAATCATGGAGTGTGGGATAAATACATGAAATTACTAAATTAAATAATTATAAGTGCATTAAGATGAATACCCTTGATAGGAAAAGGGTATGGGTATTCACTACACAATTCTATGACATGAAAAATTGTGGTTAAATTTCGACAACATAACAGGGGAGTATAAATGTTCATGGAAGGGATTAATGAGAGTGAAAGGGTTATATCATAATTTAGAAATAAAATAGAAAGTAAGGGGATATAAAAAAACATATCCCATTAATATTAGTTTGAGATAAAATACATAAGATAATGAAGAAACTTGTATAAAGAGGAGGAGAGAATCCCTTACCTTGAGAGGGTGATTCCAAATGCTTGGGAGGAGCTTCTTGAGAGATATGGGGAACCTTGGGATGACTCTAGAGATGTTAAGGAAGAGTAAAAATGTTTTATAATGTTTTTTTACTGAATATAAATGGGATATTGGGTGGGTTTATATAGGAAATGAGGGGGAAATTCTTTATCATTTCTCAAACTTAAGTTTTTAATTCTGTATAATAAAATAACCAAAACCAAAAACCTTTCCTTGGGGTTTCCCATTTTTTCTTCCAAATAGAGGGTTTATTCATTATTTTATTAGTAAAATGTCTGAAATTATCAAAATAATACCCTTATTTATGTGTAAGTGAGTCATTTTTATAAAGAAATGATTTTAAAGCCTTAAAATATATTATTGGTTTTGAAGGATTTATAAAATATTTATAAAATTAATAAAATAAATTAAAAATAAAATTATTTTAAATGGGAAAAATATATTTATTATTTTATAGCCATTATAGTATTGATTACATCATTTTTGTGTCACTATGATGTCAAAATAAACACAGTACATATATACTATATTTAATTTTTACCTGAAAATTTGAACGTCTTAGAAAATTATGAAAAATTAACCATTGTTTAATTTCGATGTTTGGATTAAAAAAATAATATTTATTTTATCAAAATAATTTTATAAATATTTTAATTTTAATTTTTAAAATAATAGTCGACATTTATTGGGAAATGACGGGGTTTTTGATAATAACAGTTTTCAAACCATTATAAAAATTAAATTTGATTTCATAAAAATTACATTATAATTTATATTTAATAAAATTAATTGAATAATAATTTTTTAATAAAATATTATCTATTTTTCAAATCCATTAATTCATTAATGCCTTGATTAAATTTTAATATTACCCAAAAATTTATTTTTTAATTTATTGTATCAAAATAAATATCACTTATAAAGTAAAAATATTAAAAAGAAAATATATATATTATTATATAAAATATACATACTCATATTATTTGGGTGTTGATACATATCTATTTAACATATGAGTAAATTACCTCAGAGTAAGGTGCACGACAATGATACTTTCATGGGGTGGTTCGACGTACATGGTTTGATCCGTGATCTCGACGAGCTTGAAATTCTCCAAATGTTCATGGATCAGATTAATGAGAGTGAAAGGGGTATATAATCATTTAGCAATAAAATTTAAAGTAATGGGGATATGGAATAACATATACCATCATTAGGAATTAGAGATAAAATACATAAGATAATGAGGAAACTTGAATAAATAGGAGGAGAGGATCCCTTACCTTGAGAGTGTGATTCCAAATTCTTGGTAGAAGCTTCTTGAGAGATTGGGGGAACCTTGGGAGGACTATAGAGAGGGTATGGAAGTATAAGTACATGTTAAAAGGTTTTTTTAGTGAATATAAATGTGATATTTGGTGTATTTATATTTTAAATTATTGGGGAATTCAATATTATTTCTCAAACTTAGGTTTTGGACTCTATATAATAAAATAATCAAAACCAAAAACCATTCCATGGGTTTTCCCATGATTTCTAATATATAGGTTTTTTTTCATTATTTTATAATGAAAATGGCCATAATTATTAAAATCTTTCCCTTACTGATGTGGAAGTGATTCATGTTTATAAATAAATGATTTTAAAACCTTAAAATATATTATAGGTTTTGGAGGATTCATAAAGGATTTATAAAATTAATCTAATAAAATTAATATCACATTATTTTTAATGGGAAACAAATATTTGTTCATGGATACTCATTATAGTATTTATTACATCATTTTGGTTCATTAATATGTCATAATACAAACCATATATTTATACCGTATTTAATTTTTACGGGAAAATTTGACTGTCTCTAAAAACTATGAAAAATTAACCATTGTATTTTTAAAAATTATGATTAAAAAAATAATATTTATTTTATCAAAATAATTATCTAATCATTTTAATTTTCACTTTTAAAATAATAATCTATATTAATTGTGAAATGTTGTGTTTTTTGACAATAGCAGTTTTTGAACCCTTATAAAAATTTCATTTGTCTTCAAAAAAATTATATGATCATTTATATTTAATAAAATTTATTTAATAATAATATTTTAGTAAAATATTTTCAATTTATAGAATCCATTAATTCCTTAATTGAATTTTAATATTAACCAAAAATATAATTTGTGTTTTTTGTATTAAAATAAAAAATTATTTATAATGTAACAATAATAAAATGAAAATATATGCATTATTCCATCAAATATACATATTTATATTATTATGGTCTTGATACATATGCCATTAATAAATCAGTAAATTCAATAATAGTAAGGTGTGTGATAGTGAGACTTTTATGGGGTGGTTCAATGTACATGGTTTGGTCCATGATCTCTATGAGATTGAACTTATCCCATAAATGGTTTTGATCATCACTATGATGTTAGATATGAGATTGGGTTTGGTTAAGGGAAAATTATAGTGTTTTTATATCCCCTATATGATCTAATGAATGGGATTCATAGGGTACAATCCTACTAGTTGAGGCAATCACACCCTTTGTGTGTTTTAATTGGATTTATTAAAACCCTATATTTATATTAGTCATATGATCATTGTTCAATGGATATATTATCAATGGTAAATTTTATTAATAGTTTTTTAAATAGGATAATATATAATGAAACCAATAAAGTTCATGTGTTTTTTATATCTATAATATATAATAATGAATTTAATTAAATCATAAGGGGAATTTGATTTATAAAAGTTCAGGTCATTTCAATATTCCCCCTTAAAAAATTTCACCCTCAAAATTTTCATTTCACACAAAAAAACAGATGAGGGTAATTCTATTTCATCACTTGATATGGTTCCTTAGTTTCTTTTTCAAACTTGTGGTTAATCCACAACACTTTGAGTAGGTGTATTGTCTTATTCCATTGAACTTTTTCTCTATGATCTAAGATATTCATCAGCTACTCCTTATATGAGAGATCATTATTTAGTGGTACCACCTATGGATTGAGCACATGTGTGGGGTCTAGTATGTACTTCCTCATGAAGTAAAAATGTAGTATATCATGTAATTTAGATAGGTTATGTGGGAGTTCTAGTCGATAAGCCACCACCCTGATGCGATCAAGGATCTTAAAGAGACCGATGTATGTTGGACTGAGATTCCCCTTATTCCATAATATCATAACTTTATTCCATGTTTAAATATGAAGTAATAATTTTTTTAACCTCAAAATCTAGGTCATTCCAATGATTATCCACATATCTCTTTTGTTGACTCTGATCATCCTTGATCTTCTGCTGAATTGTCTTTACATTTTACACCATTTCCTCAACCATTTTAGGTCCTAGTTGTTTTTATTCCCTAACTTAATCCCAACATGTATGTGTTATGCACCTCTTCCCATAAAGGGCTTCATAGGGATACATTTTAAATATTTATTAGAAACTATTATTGTATGAGAACTCGACTAGAGGAAGATGTTGATCCCATCCTCTTTGAAGTCAATTGTACATGTTCTCAACATTTCCTAGAGTGTCTGAACCATCCTCTTGGACATAATTTTAAGGTTGATAAGCCTTTTTGAAGTTCAACTCAATATTTTTATTGTTTTATAGACTTCCAAAACTTTGAGACAAATCATGGGTCTCGATAAGAAACAATCAATAGTGGTGTTCCATGCATCCTCACCACTTCTCTAATATATATGCTTGCTAGTTGATTGAGTGAGAATTCATCATGAATCATAATGAAGTGAGAAATCTTTGTAAGATGATCCACCACAACCCATATAAAACTATTTCCTCTTAATGTAATTTTAATACCAGTGAAAAATTCTATAGTGATGTTTTCCCATTTTCAGGTAGGTATGGGAAGTGGTTACATCATACCCTTGAATTTTTTCCTTTCCGCCTTCACTTGATGATATACAAGCCATATTGATTTATATTCTATGATATCCTTATTCATATTTTCCCACCAATAATGATCTCAAATATCTCGATACATCTTTGTGATTCCGGTATGGCTGGAGAAGGATGATCTATGTGTGTCATCCAACAACTCCTTTAACTTAGGATTTTATAGTACACATAGTCATGACCCAAATATCACAACTTCTTCATTAACATTGAAATAACATGATTTACCTTTTTTTATATCTTCTACTTTCTTCTAAATTCCCATATAATCTCTTTGATAATCCTTTAGATTCTCCAGAAGGGATGGTTGAGCAGTCATTTGTGAAAGGATCAACGATGTTCCCTCCTTTAAGATTCCCATGTACCTAATTTTAAAATCTAAGAAGATAAAATCCTATTATATTATTATCAATGATAAAATTGTTATATACTTTATACTTTGATCATCTACCACTTTATTTTATTTGAAATTATGGTAGTGGATTGAGCAGTCATAATTCTTGACCAGCTCTAACCGTCTTCATTGGTGCATATTCATCTATTTCTATGTGAATATAAAACATCATGGAAGATCAAAAAGTCTATAATATTTAATAATTAGGTAAATTAAATAACAACTTAAAACATGGTATACAAAAAAACTATTTAAAACTTTCTTGACATGCTCATATTATTCCATTGTACTTAAAACTGCATGGGATAACCTGTGGACATACATAAAAAAGGGGTGAGTTATAAAGATAAGTAAGTGAATAAACTTGGAATAACTTAAAGAAAGTAATATATGTTATAAAATAGTAATATCTATGATTCATAAAATGATTGATAATATTAAACATGAACAATGAGGCGTGATACAACATGATATTCATAAAGGAAACATAGGAAATGTGAAAACAACTTAAAACACTGCATCGTAAACATAGGTCATGGATAACTGAAAAGAAATAATTATGGAAAAAGTCCTGTATTGGATTAGGTTTCCTCTATAATCCCTCAAATGGAATCTCATGAGACTAAAATATTAACCAATTCCTTGGATAACTATATATTTTTAGGCGCACCCATCACTTTCATTTAATTCTCATGCTTAAGTGTGCGTCATGAATCATAAAACATGGAATCATTTATCATCACATTTTATTACATGATTAAGAAGTATGGAATAACTAAATTTATCCAATCAATCAAATATTTATATGTTCATAAAGGTGACCCCACTTAAAAGGAAATGGGTATGTGTATTCACTACATTATTGTTTTGGCAAGGAAAATTGTGGAGAAATTTCTGCAGCATAACCTAGGTGTATAAAAGTTTATGGAAGGAATTAATGAGATTTAAAAAGGTATATCATCATTTATAAATTAAATTGAAATTAAGGGGTATATGTAATAATATATCCCATTTTTAGGAAATAGAGTTAAAATACATAAGATAATGAAGAAACTTGAATAAAGAGGAGAATGAGAGGATCCCATACATTGAGAGGGTGATTTAGAATACTTGGGAGGAGATTATTTAGAGCTTGGTGAACATTGGGAGTACTCTATAGAGGGTATGATAGAGTAAGGGTGTGATCTTAGGTTTTTTAGTGAAGAGAAATGGGAGCCTATGTGGATTTATATATGAAATGGGAGGGGAATTCTTTATTATTTCTCAAAATTATGTTTTGGACTCTATGTAATAAAATAATAAAAAACACAAACCTCCCATGATTTTTCCCATGGTTTCTACAAAATTGGGGTGGTTGTAATTTTTTTATTGGGAAAATGGATAAATTAATTAAAATAATACCCTTACAAATATGGAAGAGAGTCTTGCTTGTAAATTAGTGATTTTAAAACCTTAAAAATATATTATTGGTTTCAGAGGATTAATAAAGGATTTATTAAATTAATAAAATAAAATTAAAATAAAAATATTTTAAAGGGTAAAAATATATTTGGTTTTTTTATATCCATTATTGTATTTATTACATCATTTTAGGTCATTATGATGTCATAATACAAACCATATATTGATACCGTATTTAATTTTTACACAAAAAATTGAAAGTCATAAACAATTATTAAAAATTCACTGTTAGATAATTTAGAAGTTCTGATTCCAAAAATAATATTTATTTTATCAAATTTAATTTTAAATAGACTTTAATTTTCACTTTTAAAATAATAATCTACATTTATTGAGAAGTGATGGGTTTTTTGACTATAACATTCTTCAAACCCTTATAAAAATTACAATTGACTTCACAAAAATTATTTGATCATTTATATTTAATAAAAAATATTTAATAAAAATATTTTAATAAAATATTATCTATTTAAAAAGTCCAATAATTCATAACTTCCTTAATTGAATTTAAATATTACCAAAAAAATAATTTGTGTTTTATTGTATCAAAATAAAAAATCATATATAAAGTAACAATAATAAGATTAAAATATATCCATTATTATATAGAATATTAATATTAATATTGTTAGGTTCTTGATACATACTCCTTTAAAACACCATAAAACACCCTAATAGTAAGGGGTATGATGGTGAGACTTTCATGGGGGTGGTTTTTCGTACATGGTTTGCATCGTGATCTCGATAAGTTTGAACTTATCCTGTAAACGTTTTTTCTAAAGCTTAATTTGTTGGATCTCATATTGGGATTTGTCATGGAAAAATCCTAGTGATGCTATCTATGTTGGAAGATTTAATAAGTGGGATTCTTATGGTATGATCATACTGGTTGAGGCTATCACTTCCTTTTTCCATATCAATTAGATTTATTAAAATCCTATATTTATACTAATCATATGATCATTGTTCAAGGATTATATTATCAATGGTAAATATAATTAATGTTCTTTTAAATATGATAGGATATACTAATACCAAACAAGTGCATGTTTTTTTATATCCATAATATATAATAATGCATTTAATTAAACCAAATAAGAGAATTCATTTTTTAATACTAATCCCAAAATAAAAAAACTTTCCATTGATACCAAATTTGACAACCCTTCTATTTATTACTCATTAAATCCTGATTTATTACATAATATTACACATAATAAAGCAAAAAATTTTGAGGATTATAATTTATTTTTTAATTAGGTACCTTAAATAAAAAATTAAAATATGGGACATGACAACATTATTGGAAACTTTCTTGATACTCTCATATTATTCCATTCTACTTAAAACTATATGGGATAACCTAGGGACATACATAAGAAAGGTGTAACACCCGAGATTTTTATAAGTAATATTTTGTTTTATATATATCATCAAAGGAATCTTTCACTACACACTAGTTTGAATTACTTTACACGCAATTGCGACCTTCCTCGATAGCTTGCGTTGTACGCAATATCGAGTTTCACTAAACAACGATATGCTATTAAAATATTATTAAAACTAGCCGTTATGAATAGTAATAACCACTTTTTGAAATTTTATAAATTTTATTTTTAAAAATGGACTTCATTTTTGGATTCGGAATACCGAAATTAGCCTAGGGTGAAATTTTGGTATTTTTCTGAAAACTTTCAATTTTTGATGAATAGTGAAACCACTAAGTGGTAGGTTAAAAACTGAATTTTGCATAAAACTTAATTTTACCGCTTCTGTGAATGGAATTTCGAAAATCCTACATACACGGTTGATATCAGTAAGTAAAATATGGTTCAATGAGATAAAAATAATTTTTGGTGAATAGTAACTTTTTACTTTTTTTTACCGCGGTTAATAGTAAATAGGGTAACTAAGGGTAAATATGAGATTACTATTACTCTAACACATGTCCTAATTATATTGGATAAGTGTAATTCGACCAAAAACAACCTTATGAATATAATATGACCATTTAGGTCCACTTGGATTAGATTATGACATTTAATATTATTTTATTTAATGAATAGTTAAAATAGTTAAAAATCAAAGTTTAGTAACTAAAACATTTTTTAATATGGGGTTATACATAAGATAAATTCGATTATAAATATTCATTAGAAAGCTAAAAATATTTCCTACATAATGACATTTTATTTATAATTTTTATACTTTAAATAAATTTATTTATTTATGACACAATGATGATGCAGTAATTATCTTATTAATGAAATATTGACATAATTGATGTTATAAACACCAAAATAAATGTAATTTGAGACTTTTTATGAATCCCACTAATTTTCTAGGTTAATATGACATGTTAGTATTGATTTAATTAACTTGGTTAGAACTAATAATTCTGTTATGATTTTCACAAAAATCAATTACTAAATAATGTCAAAATTGACATAAAATAGTTTTTAAAACAAATATTATATTATTAATTGTTATTTTATTCCTAAAAATCTAAGGTTCGGCCAAATGACTTAGATAAGGTTATATATATTAATAATAAACAACTTGTGGTTCTCTTGGATGCTTATAGTAAGTTTATTAACATTATAGTATAAGAACACAAGAAGACATGGTAAAAGTAAAATTATTTAACTTAATGTTAAATCTAAATAATAAGGTTAAAATAGGAACCTAAACTTGTCTAAATTCTATTGGATGAGAGGATTTCTACCCATACCCACCTTAGCTTAGAAATATATCAATTTGGAGCTATTTAAAACTGAACTTGACTTTATAATAAAATAATAGTTTTAGTTATTCCAAAGGTGCCCCTCTCCTCCCTTATAAAAGGACACCTCCTCCCCCTCTTCCTCACACCACTTTGAGCCTTATAGCTCGGCCAACCCCTTCCAATTCCTCCTCTCCACTTCCCTAGAAACATCCTAAAGGTTCTGGTCTTCTTCAAAGACCCATTTTAGTGCCCTAAAAGGAGGTCTTAAAGAAGCACTTCAAAGAAGAGGAGCTTCGGACACGTACAAAGAAAATCAGACCTAAGGTAAGGGAATATATCACAATCTCATTTTATCCGAGATTGTTTATACTTTGGTATTTATTGGGGTGTATTTTATCATCCACATCCATGTTTCCTCAATATGTAATATTATTTCCATTCACCTACAATTGTTTAAATCCAATTTTACCCTTTGGTGATTTTTTGGTAAAGGATATGAAAGGAATCTTTTGTCATTTTTCGTACGAGGTACTTTTTTTGAATTTTCCGACAAAATTACGCGAAGAATGTTTTTTTAACTTATACGGAATGAATGGATTTTTAAAACATTATTTCTAAGAATAATCCTTTACAAGTTTTCAATTTTATTTTTAATCAACTTCTTTTAGTTTAAAGTTGTATGACATGTTAAGAAAGGAAAAAATGTTTTTAAAGAAGAAAGGATATTTTCCTCAAGAACGGAGTTCAAGTTTTTAATCAAAATTATTTTCCATCTAAGATAATAAAGGGTACTATTTTTATCCCTATTATTACATTGATTTGATTATGTTGTGATGGAATTATTTTTATGAATTCCTTTATTGTATATGAATTGTTTTATGATGTCATGATGTTTAAGATTCCCATTTTTATTACATGGGTTATGCAATGATGTATGATTTATGATTTTTTGGCACACATAAGAATGGTATCATTATGAGATGGGTGGGACCTATATCTCCCTCCAATGCATTGGGTAAAGATTTTATATCTCATGAGATAGACATGGCTGGAACGGTAGGTTATTCCGGTTCAGTGAAACAGGACTGAAACGAGGGTGACTCTGTTCAGAAATGGACTTTGTCCACTAATATAGTCTTGGAAATGAGTCTTGACTAACAAGAAATGATTCTCTATGATTATGTGTGTATGCCAAAAAATTTCATGTCTTAAGTTATGATTACTGTGATTACATTTCACTGCCATGATTTATCCCATGTTATGAAATTATGATCTCTTTTGCAGGTTAATATTTCCAAAAGTTATGTGCCTATGTATATGATGTGATTGATATTTCTTTTGTTTACCCTTACTGAGCATTTTATCTCACCCTTTTGTATGTTTTCTTTCCCCAGGTTAGGAAGAAGGTTATTAAGTAGGACATGCCAAAAAGGGACTCTAGATATGATGAAATAGGTGGGAGGCAAAGTTGATGCTTTATGAACCAGTTGTTTATGTTTCCCAGTTTCTAAAGACACTATACCTATACGGTCCTTTTGTGGTTTTGTTATATGTTGTAATAAGTATGCTTCAATTTTGAAGTTTTAACAATGTATGTAAAGTATGGGTCGTTATAGTTGGTATCAGAGGAAAGGTATAGTCAACCTTTGGAACCTAGGATGTGAAAGCCTTAGTAAGAACCCTAAAGATAAGTCTAAGCATAGAACACAATCTTAGTGTTTTAGAAATGGCCACGAATAACCTATGATAAGATCTTAAGAGTAAAAATTTTATTCTTGAATTATGTGGTTTTCCTATTATAATTAGTGTTGCTCACACTATTCTTCTTGGTTTTAGTCAATGGCTGGAACCCGAAGGAATCGTGTTAATGTGGAATGCGATGGGCAATGCAATGATTGTCCCCCTGAGCAACCAAACGTTGTGGGAGCTGGAATGCAAAATCTTGTAGCCATGCTCACACAACTTTCTCAAGCTATGAATCATGCAGGACTTCCAAACGAGCAAAGGAAGGAGCAAAATTCTGTTGAATCCTTCATGAGACAGAGTCCACCTTCTTTCAGCGGGTCTACTGATCCATTAGTTTCTGAACAATGGATTAGTACTACTGAAAAGATATTTTCAGTTCTTCAATGTTCTGAACATGATAAAGTCATCCTAGCAGTGTATCATTTGGAAGGAGATGCTGATCAATGGTGGAATCTTATTAAGAATAAGAGGCAAAGGGATGAAATTGAGTCCATGGAATGGGACGAGTTCAAGAACTTATTTTTCAATAAGTACTTCCCTCGTATTCTCCGAAAAAATATGGAGAAAGAGTTTCTTGAACTAAAGCAAAAGGATGATGAATCTATTGGTACCTATGAAGCAAATTTTACAAGACTTTCAAGGTACGCTTCTGGTATTATTATCCAACCTGAGAGTAAGATCGATCGATTCTTTAGTGGCTTAAAACCAAGTCTTCGAAGGGAGTTAGCCATAAGGGACTTCAATAGCTATGAGGAAATCGTTCGATGTGCTCTCAAAGTCGAGATGGAGATTGGAGTAACCCATCAGTCATATGGGTTTGATAAGAAGAGGAAAATGGAATTCAAAGGAAAATCTAAAGAGCACACTGAAAAGAAGATGAGCTTTCCCTTATTCTCAAAGTGTGGAAAGAAACATGGAGGGAGTTGTCTTAAAGGGACAAGTAAATGTTTCAAATTTAGAAAGGAAGGTCATCAGGCATTTGAATGACGAGATGATGGGAAGAAGATGTCTAATGATGCAAACAAATGAAGGGACACACAGAATGAACCTACTACACTTCAATGTTTCAAGTGAAAGGAGATGGGGCATTATGCCAATAAATGCCCCAATCCAAGGGTTGATGATGATGGTCGACGTCAACAAACCCTTAAGGATAAAGACAAAGGAAAGTCACTTGCAATTTCTATCAGCGATGTGGAGTACGATAACGATGTGGTGAAAGGTACACTTACCATCCACTCTAAAGTAGCAAATGTTTTATTTGATTCTGGATCCACCCACTCTTTTATTTATAAATAATTTTCTAAAGGTATCACCGTATTACCTCAACAATTAGATGTTGAGTTAGCTGTGACAACACCTAATGGCACATCAATCGCATCAAAATTTTATAATTCTTCTCCGTTCGAATTTTGTGGGAAAGTGCTTCCTGCAAATCTTGTGATCCTTCCTATAGTGGAATTTGATGTGATTCTTGGCATGGATTGGCTTTCTTTATATGGAGATCATATCAATTTCCAAAGAAGGGAAGTCACATTTCATATTCCAGATCAATCTATGATCGTCGATCAATGCAAGGATGAACATAACCTTCTAGTGGAAATTTCTTCCATTTTATGGGTATTGATTCCACTAAATGAAGGTTATTTATCTCAAATGGTTGGTGAGAAACTCGCGATTAAGAATATGCCCATCGTACGGGAGTTTGATGATGTATTTCCGGAGTAATTACCGGGTCTTCCACCAAATCGTGAAGTTGAGTTTTCAATAGAACTCGTACCGGGTGCTTTGCCTATTTCAAAGAAACCTTATAGAATGGCCCCAATTGAGTTGCAGGAATTGAAGAAGCAACTCCAAGAGAATATTGATAAGGGATTCATACACCCTAGTGCGTCACCTTGGGGAGCACCTATTCTATTTGTTAAGAAGATAGATGGATCAATGAGACTCTGCATTGATTATCGAGAACTTAACAAGATCACTATCAAGAACAAATATCCTCTCCCACGCATTGATGACTTATTTGACCAACTACGTGGAGCTCAATACTTTTCCAAGATTGTTCTTCGTTCAGGGTATCATCAATTAAGGGTCAAACGAGAGGATATACCAAAGACGGCTTTCCGTACAAGGTATGGACACTATGAATTTATAGTGATGCCATTTGGTCTTACTAATGCCCCTGCTATCTTCATGGATCTAATGAATAGAGTCTTTAGAGACTATCTTGATCAATTTTTGGTAGTCTTTATAGACGATATTCTTGTCTATTCAAAGAGCAAGGAAGAACATGAAGATCACTTGAGAATTATATTGAAGACCCTGAGAAAGGAGAAGATTTATGCAAAATTTACCAAGTGTGAATTTTGGCTTCAAAAAGTTGCATTTTTGGGTCACATAATCTTAAAAGAGGGGATATCTGTGGATCCAGCAAAAACAGAGGTTATCGAAAGATGGTCGAGACCAACAACAGTAACTGAGATCCGAAGTTTTCTTGGTTTGGCTGGATATTATCGACGTTTTGTGAAAGATTTTTCACGATTATCTAATCCACTCACCAAGTTGACTTGGAAAGGAGTTAAGTTTGTCTGGACGGAAGAATGTGAAGAGAATTTCAAGGAGTTGAAAAGAAGGTTATCCAGTGCACCTGTGCTCACACTGCCTTGTAGTGGAGAAAGGTTTGTGATCTACAGTGATGCATCAAAGAAGGGATTGGGGTGTGTTCTTATGCAAAATGATATGGTGATAGCTTATGCCTCACGACAGTTGAAAAGCCATGAGCAAAATTACCCAACACATGATTTGGAGTTAGCTGCGGTAATCTTTGAATTAAAGATTTGGAGGCATTACCTTTATGGTGAAAAGTGTGGTATTTATACTGATCATAAAAGTTTAAAGTATATTTTCACACAAAAGGAGCTGAATATGCGTCAAAGAAGATGGTTGGAGCTGATTAAGGATTACGACTGCTCAATCCATTACCACCCTGGGAAACCAAACAAGGTGGCAGATGCATTAAGTCGACAAGACCATGCTAGTTTATCAATGATGAGGATCAAACAAGATCCAATATTTATGTATTTACAAAGGATGGATCTTGGAATTATAATGGAAGGGGAAAAATCTTATCTTTGTCAAATGAATGTTCAACCATCTATACATGTGAAGATTAAAGAGGCACAGAAAGAAGATGTCGAGTTTCAAAAGAAGGTGAGAAATGTTCCTGAGTTCAACCTTGATTGTGATGGGATAATAAAGTTCAGGAATCGGGTTTGTGTTCCTACCATCCCCGAATTAAAGAAGGAGCTGCTGGATGAGGCTCATAGTTCTTCATTCTCTATTCATCCTGGAAGTACGAAGATGTATAGGGACCTGAAAGAGTACTTCCGGTGGGATGACATGAAAAGAGATTTTGCTGAATATGTCTCTCGATGCTTGGTTTGTCAACAAGTTAAAGATGAGAGACAGAAGTCTAAGGGGATGTTACAACCATTACCCATACCCGAATGGAAGTGGGAAAACATCACTATGGACTTTGTCATAGGACTTCCTAAAACATCCAAAGGAAATAATTCTATCTGGGTCATAGTTGATCGTCTTACAAAGTCTGCACACTTCATTGCTATTAGAGAGGATTTCTCTCTGGATCAGCTTGCCAGGATATATATAAATGAAGTGGTAAGATTGCATGGAGTACCACTTTCTATTATATTTGATGGGGATTCGAGATTTACCTCGAAGTTCTGGCGAAGTCTTCAACATACTCTGGATACAGAGTTGAGTTTCAGCACTGCTTATCATCCTCAGACATACGGTCAGTCTGAGAGAACAATTCAAACCCTAGAAGATATGTTGAGAGCTTGCTCTATGGATTTCAAAGGAGGTTGGGATCAACACCTACCTTTGGTGGAATTTTCTTATAATAATAGCTTTCAATCCAGTATTCAGATGGCTCCTTATGAAGCTCTCTATGGAAATAAATGCAGGACTCCAACTTGCTGGGATGAAGTTGGGGAAAGAAAGCTATTAGGACCTGATCTCGTTGATGAAATGGCAGAAAAGGTCAGATCTATTCAACAACACATAAGAGCAGCTCAGAGTCGATAGAAAATTTATGCCGACAAGAGAAGAAAAGACCTAGAGTTTGAAGTGGGTGATAAAGTGTTCTTACGAATATCTCCATGGAAGAGGGTTATGAGATTCGGAAAGAAGGGGAAGTTGAGCCCTAGATATATCGCTCCTTTCGAAATACTGGATCGTGTTGGAAAGGTAGCTTACCGATTGGCGCTTCCACCGAATCTCTCTCAAGTTCACGATGTGTTTCATGTATCTCTCCTGAGAAAGTACATACCTGATCCTTCACATGTACTCAGCTCAGAAGTTGTACCGCTGGAGCAAGATCTTTCTTATGAAGAACAACCGATAGAGATTCTGGATCGTAGCGAAAAAGTCCTACGAAATAAGACCACTCGATTGGTGAAAGTTTTATGGATAAACCACCAACTTTAATAAGCTACATGAGAGCTTGAGGATATGATGAGGGAGAAGTATCCTCATCTATTTGTTACAAAGTGACGAATTTCGAGGGCGAAATTCTTTTTAAGGGGGGTAGAATGTAACACCCGAGATTTTTATGAGTAATATTTTGTTTTATATATATCATCAAAAGAATCTTTCACTACACACTAGTTTGACTTACTTTACACGCAATCGTGACCTTCCTCGATAGCTTGCATTGTACGCAATATCGAGTTTCACTAAACAATGATATGCTATTAAAATATTATTAAAACTAGCCGTTATGAATAGTAATAACCACTTTTTGAAATTTTAGAAATTTTATTTTTCAAAATGGACTTCATTTTTGGATTCGGAATACCGATATTATCCTAGGGTGAAATTTTGGTACTTTTCTGAAAACTTTCAATTTTTGATGAATAGTGAAACCACTAAGTGGTAGGTTAAAAAATGAATTTTGCATAAAACTTAATTTTACCGCTTCTGTGAATGGAATTTCGAAAATCCGTCAGACACGGTTGATATCAATAAGTAAAATGTGGTTCAATGAGATAAAAATAATTTTTGGTGAATAATAACTTTTTACCTTTTTTTTACCACGGTTAATAGTAAATAGTATAACTAAGGGTAAATATGATATTACTATTACCCTAACACATGTCCTAATTCTATTGGATAAGTGTAATTCGACAAAAAACAACCTTATGAATATAATATGACCATTTAGGTCCACTTGGATTAGATTATGACATTTAATATTATTTTATTTAATGAATAGTTAAAATAGTTAAAAATCAAAGTTTAATAACTAAAACATTTTTTAATATGGGGTTATACATAAGATAAATTCGATTATAAATATTCATTATAAATCTAAAAAGATTTCCTACATAATGATATTTTATTTATAATTTTTATACTTTAAATAAATTTATTTATTTATGACACAATGATGATGCAGTAATTATCTTATTAATGAAATATTGACATAATTGATGTTATAAACACCAAAATAAATGTAATTTGAGACTTTTTATGAATCCCACTAATTTTCTAGGTTAATATGACATGTTAGTATTGATTTAATTAACTTTTTTCGAACTAATAATTCTGTTATGATTTTCACAAAAATCAATTACTAAATAATGTCAAAATTGACATAAAATAGTTTTTAAAACAAATATTATATTATTAATTGTTATTTTATTCCTAAAAATCTAAGGTTCGGCCAAATGACTTATATAAGGTTATATATATTAATAATAAACAACTTGGGGTTCTCTTGGATGCTTATAGTAAGTTTATTAACATTATAGTATAAGAACACAAGAAGACATGGTAAAAGTAAAATTATTTAACTTAATGTTAAATCTAAATGATAAGGTTAAAATAGGAACCTAAACTTGTATAAATTCTATTGGATGAGAGGATTTCGACCCATCCCCACCTTAGCTTCTAAATATATCAATTTGGAGCTATTTAAATTGTATCTAACCACAAACTCTAGGTCTTTTAAACAATTGTCAGCATAAATCTTTTGTAGATTTTGAGAAAAATTGATGTACTGATGAATGTTATTGACCTTTTACACTATTTACTTGACCATTTAAAGACCTAGAAGTTTTTTATTCCCCAACTTCATTTCAAAATTAAAGTGTTCTGCAACTCTTCAGATAAAGGGATTTAAAGGGAGAAATTTAGATTCTTAATCGGAAACAATTATTGTATAAGAACTCAACAAAATGAAGATGTTGATACCATATTACTTTGATGTCAACTAAGATTTCTCTAAACACGTCCTCGAGTTTATCATATTGGATATTAGTTTAGGGGTGATAAGTTGTGTTGAAGTTCAACTTAGTATTTAAAGTGTGTTGGAGACTCTTTCAGAACATAGAGGTAAATATTGGGTCTCAATCAGATATAATTGATTTTGAACTTCCATAAAGACTCACCACTTATCTAATGTAAACCATTACAAGTTGATCAAGTGACAATTTCTCTCAAACTACAAAGAAGTGACCAGTCTTTGTAAAATTACCCAACTATGACAACCCTTCTATTTATTTCACATAAATCCAAGATTTATTACATCAGTTTTCACATAATACAACCTGAAAGACCAATACTTATAGTGTATTTTGGAATTAGGTGCATAATATAACAACTTAAAACATTGGATACAAAAACATTTTTGAAAACTTCCTTGACATGTTCATATTATTCAATTGTACTTAAAACTGCAAGGGATAACCTGGAGGCATACATAAGAATGGGGTGAGCTATAAAGGCTAGTAATAGAATACACATGGCATAACATGAATAAATTAATACACGTTAGACAATAGGGATATCAATGAGGCATAAAGGTTTTTATAATAATAAACATGAACAATGAGGTATGATTTATCAGGATATTCATAAAGGCAACATGGGAAATCTGGAAACAACTAAAAACACTGCATCATAAACCTAGGATAGGAATAATTTCCAAGAAATCATGATGTCAAAATTCTTGTGATGGATTAGTTTCACTACCCAATACCATTCAGGATTCCTCATGAGTCCAAAACATTACCCAATGCATTGGAGAGCGATTTAATTTTGGGTTCACCCGTCAATTTTATTTCATTCTCATACTTTAGTGCGCCACATAGATCAAAAAACATAGAATCATTTATCATCACATTTTATCATGGGAGCAAGGAGTGCATAATAAATATATTTAATTCATCAATAAAATAAGTATAATTGCATAAAGGTGAACACCCTTGATAGTAAATGGGCATGGGTATTCACTACACAATTGTTTGGCATGGAAAATCATGGTAAAAGTTTTGTAGCATAACAAGGGCATATAAATGTTCATGGAAGGGATTAACGAGAGTGAAAGGAGTAAGTTATAATTTATAAATAAAATTTATAGTAAGGTGGATATGGAAGAACATATCCTATCATTATGAATTGTAGATAAAAGACATTATATAATGAAGAAACTTGAATAAATAAGAGAAGGAGAGAAGTCCTTACATTGAGAGGGTGATTCCAAATGCTTAGGAGGATATTATTGAGAGCTTGGGGGAAACTTATGAGGAGTATAAATAGGGGATATAAAATTAAGTAAATTCTATAAGGTTTTTGATTGAATAGAAATGGGATCTTGGTTTAGTTTATATAGGAAATAATTGGGGTATTTTTTTTTTCAATTCTCAAAATTAGGTTTTGGAATCTATATAATAAAATAAACAAAACCATAAACCTCCCCATGATTTTTGACCACGTTTTCTATAAAAAATGTGGAATTTTAATTATTTTATTAGTCAAAGGTTTGAACCCATTAATATAATACCCTTTCTTATGTGGAATCAAATCATTTTTATAAAGAAATGATTTTTAAAATGCAAACTATATTATAGGTTTTGGAGGATTTATAAAGGGTTTATAAAATTAATAAGATAAAATTAAAACCAAATTATTTTAAATGATAAACATATATTGGGTTTTGGAAACCCATTATAGTATTTATTAAATCATTTTTGGTTATTATAATGTCATAATTCCCAATGTATATTTATAACGTATTTAATTTTTACCTGAAAAATGGTATGTATTAGAAAGTTATGAAAAATTTTCTGTTAGATAATTTTGATGTTATAATTCCAAAAATAATATTTATTTTATACAAATAATTTTATAAATTTGTTAATTTTTACTTTTAAAATAATAATTAACATGTATTTGAGAAATGTTGGGTTTTTTGACAATAATAGTTTTCCAACCCTTATAAAAATTACATCGGACTTCAAAAAAATTATTTGGTCATTTATATTTAATGAAAATTATTTAATAATAATATTTTCATAAAATATTATCTATTTAAAAAATCCATTAATTCATTTATTCCTTAACTGAATTTGAATATTACCCAAAAATAGAATTTGTGTTTTATTATATCACAATATAAAATAATTTATAAAATAACAATAATAAAATGAAAATATATCCATTATTATATAAAATATAAATATTCATATTATTTTGGTCTTGATATACATCCCTTTAATACACCATGAAACACTCTAATAGTAAGGTGCACAATAGTGAGACTTTATGGGGTGGTTCGACGTACGTGGTTTGGGCCGTGATATCGATGACCTTGAACTTATACCATAAATGGTTTCACTCATGATTATATTGTTGGGTATCAACTTGGTCTTGGTCAAGGGAAAATACCAGTGATTCTATATCCCTTGAAATCTTTGATAAATGGGATTGATAGGGTGCAATCCTTAGAGTTCCATGTTAATGGATAAGGAGTTGGGAGATTTGGGTCACGACTATGTGTACCATGAAATCTCAAGTTAAAGGAGTTATTGGTTGATGCACATTGATGATCCTTATATATCCATCTAGGATTCACAAAGATGTATCCAGATATCCAAGAGTACTATTGGTGATAAAATATGAAGAATGAGATCACAGATATATAGTTAGATGTTATGTATGTCTATAAGTAAAGGCAAAAGAAAAAAAAATACAAGGGGATAATGAAACCATTATCCATACATACATGGAAATGTTAAAACATAACCATGGACTTTTTCACTGGTTTTATGAAGGAATCAAGTGGAAATAATTCTATATGTGTTGTGGTGGATCATCTTATAAAGACTGATCACTTGATTGCAATTCAGGGGGACTTATCACTTGAAAAATTTATAAGGATATACATTATAGATGCAGTTAGGATGCATGTAACACCATAATAAATTATATCTGATCTAGAAATAATATTTATGTCCAATTTTTAGAAGAGTCTTCAACATACTCTAAATAATGAGTTGAAATTTATCATGACTTTTCACTCCCAAAATTATGCCCAATATGGGTGAATTATCCATACATTTGAGGAAATGTTGAGAACATGCTCAATTGACCTAAAATGAGGAAGGGATCATAATTTTCCTATGGTTGAGTTATCATAAAATATTAATTTCCACTCAATCATCCAAATGGATCCCTACGAAGACCATTATGGAAGGAGGTATAGAACACCAACATTTTGGGTTAAATTTTTTGAATAAAAACTGCTAGGTCCTGAAATGGTTGAATAAATGGTGGAAAAGGTCAAGACCATTCTGTAACAAATCATGGATGGTCAGAGTAAAAGAAATATCTATGCTGATAATCACTTATGAGACCTATAGTTTTAGGTTGGATATAAGGTGTTCCTCCATATATCTCCATGGAATAAAGTCATGAGATTTAGGAATAAGGGAATGTTCAGTCCAAGATACATTAGTCCATTTGAGATCCTTGATCACATCATAATGGTGGCCTATCAACTAACACTCCCACTTGACCTATCAGAAGTATATGATATATTCCATGTATCCCACTTAAGGAAGTAAAAACCATATCCCTTGCATGTCCTCCACCGAGTGGTGGTACTATTTGAGAATGATCTCTCACACGAGGAGTATCTGATGAAGATCTTAGACTGTAAAAACAAAGTTCTATAGAATAAGGAAATGAACCTGATCAAAGAGCTATAGAGAACCCACAACTTTGAATAAGAGATGTGTGAATCGGTGGAATTGAGGAAATAGACTTAACCTTGTCTGTTTTTATGTGTGAAATGAATATTTCGAGGGTGAAATTTCCAAAGGGGGGAGGATCGTAAAGACCTGAAATTTTATAAATAAACTTCCCCTTAGGATTTAATTAAATTAATTATTATATATTATTAATATAGGAAACACATGCAATTATTTAGTTTAATTATATCCTATCTCATTTAAAATAATATTAACCATCTTTACCATTGATAACATAACCATTTAATAGTGATCATATGATTAGAATAAATATAGGGTTATAAAAAATATAATTAACATAGAAAAAATGAAGCGATGGACTAAACTAGTAGGGTTATAACCTATGAATCCCATTTATTAGAGATTCCGATATAGATAACATCCCTGAGAATTTTCCTTGACCAATCCCAAGTTTATATCCAAAAACTTAAGTACAAATGAAATTATTTGTGGGAGAAGCTCAAGCTCATTGAGATCATGACCCAAACCATGTACACCGAACCAGCACCATCGTGAACCATAATATTAGGGTGTTTTCTAGTGTATTAAAGATATATTTATCAAGAAACTAATAATATTAATATGTATATTTTATAGAATAATTGATATATTTTCATTTTATTATTGTTACTTTATAAATGATTTTTGATTTTGATACAATATAACACAAATTATATATTTGGGTAATATTAAAATTCAATTAAAAAATTAATGAATTAATTGATTTTTTAAATAGTTAATATTTTATTAAAATATTATCATTAAATAATTATGATTAAACATAAATGATCATATAAATTTTATGAAGTTAAATGTAATTTTTATATGGGTTTGAAAACTGTTATTAGAGAAAAAACCAACATTTCTATATAAATTTAGACTGTTATTTTAATAGAAAAAATTAAAATATTTATCAACTTATTTTGATAAAATAAATATTATTTTTGGAATCATAATTTTGAAATTATCCAACTATTAATTTGTTATAATTTTCTAAGTCGGTTGAATTTTTGGGTAAAAAATAAATATTATATAAATATATATATTTTTTATTATGACATAATGGCCCAAAAATGATGTAAAAAATTATATAATGAGTATATAATAATAAATATTTGTTTTCCCTTTAAAATAATTTTATTTTAATTTTATTTTATTAATTTTATAATGCCTTTATGAATCCTCCAAAACCTATAATATATTTTAATGTTTTAAAATCATTATTTTATAAACATGACTCACTTCCACATAAAAAAGGTATTATTTTAATAATTTTCTCCTTGTAATAATAAAATAATTAAATCCACCACTCTTTGGTAGAAAACATGGGAGAAAACTGTGAGAAGGTTTGGGGTTTTGGTTATTTTATCATATAGTCCAAAACTTAAGTTTGATAAATGATAAAGAATTCCCCACTCATTTTATATATAAACCCACAAAATATCTGATTTATCTTCAATAAAAAACCTTTTATCACATTATTAATCTTCGTTACACTCTCTATAGTCCTCCCAAGGTTCCCACAGGATCTCAAGAAGCTCTTCCAAAGCATTTGGAATCACCCTCTCAAGGTATGTGATCCTCTCATTCTCCTCTTTATTCAAGTTTCTTAATTATATTATATCTTTTATCTCTAATTACTAATGATGGTATATGTTCTTACATACCTCCCTTACTTTCCATTTTATGTCTAAATGATGATATACCCATGTTATTCTCATTAATTCCTTCCATGAACATTTATATGCGCCCTTTATGTCGCCGAAATTTCACCTCGATTTTCCTTGTCAAAGAATTGTGTAGTGAATACCCGTACCCATTTTCTATCAAAGGTGTTCACCTTAATTCACTTATAATTATTTTATTTAGGACCTAAATTTATTCATTATACAATCCTTTACCATGTGATAAAATGCGACGGTAAATGATTCCATGTTTTATGATCTATGTAACACAATTAAGAATGAAATTGAAATGAATGTAATGGGTGTGCACATAATTATATAGTGATCCAATGAATTGGGTAATGTTTTAATATCATGAGAAATCATGAAAGGGATTATAGAGTGAGCCTATTCCATCATGGGACCTTTTACATCATTATGTCTTGGCAGCTATCCTTGACCCATGTTTATGATGCAGTGTTTTATGTTGTTGCCACATTTTCGATGTTGCTTTTATGAATATCATGATATATCTTGAATCATTTTTCATGTTTATTATTATCACTTCTTTTATTACTCATTTATATTACTATGGTATAACACATATCAATTCTTCATGTTATGAAATTTTTATTCCCTTATTGGGATATATAGCTCACCCTTTTCTTATATTTGTCTCCAGGTTATCCCATGAAGTTTTAAATACAATGGGATACTATAGAATGTCATGGGAGTTTTCAATAATGTTGTTTTATTTCATTTTTAAGTTGTTATGTAATGTAACTAATTACCAAATACACTATACTTATCAATATTCTAGGTTATATTATGCATAATCATATGTAATAAATCATGAATTAATGTGTAATAAAGTGCATGGTTGTCATAGTAAGGAACATGAATAAAGAGGAGAAGGAGAGGATCCCTTACCTTGAGAGGGTGAATAAAAATGATTGGTATGATATTTTTGAGAGACTGGGGGAACCTTAGGAGGAATATAGAGAGGGGAGTTTAGAGTAAGGACATGATATAAGGTTTTTGAGTGAACAAAATTGAAAGATTGGGAAGGATTTATATAGAAAATGAGTGGTAAATCTTCATCATTTATCAAATATATGTTATGGAGTCTATATAATAATATAACTAAAAAAACCTACTCATGGGTTTTCCCATGGTTTCTATAAAATAGGGTTGGTTTTAATTATTTTATTAGGCTAAGGTTTAGACATATTAAAATAATATCCTTGCTGATGTGGAAGTGAGTCATATTTATAAAGAAATAATTTTAAAATCTTAAAATATATAACATGTTTTGGAGGATTCATAAAGGCTTTATATCATGCTATATACTTATTATGATATATTTATATATATATAAATTTTTTAATATACAATATATTAAATTTGAAATATTTTTTAAGAGAGAGATATATATATATATACTTTTTTAAGGTTCCTGTAAATATACAAGAATATATATATATATATAACATGTTAATGTAGTAAACCTAAATAATAACCATATATGTATATATGTATATATGTATGTGTTAATATATGTATGTGTAATTGATAATAAAATTTAATAATATGTTTTTTAAAAAAATTTATAAATTGGTAATTAATACACACACACATACGCAATATATATATGTATATATATATAATTATATCTGATATATATATATAATGTTTATTTTTATAAATAAATAATTATATGAATATATATACATATATAGATGGCATATGATAATTGTGTAGTTTGAAAAAAAAGAAAAAAAATTGAAAAGTGGAGGGGGGCTCACAAGGGGCCTGAGTATGGTGAAAAAAAGGGAAGCCACACTTAATGAAAGTCTTATAACACATATAAAGTAGGAATATATATATATATATATAAATTATATATATAATGTGTGTGTGTGACATGTAATGGAAAAAAAGTGAGAGATTCAATGAATTGAATAAAAAATAAAAACAGTAATAATCACTCCATTAGAAAAAAATAGAATTATGTGTGACTTTAATCCTCAACATTTAATAATGGGTTAAATATATGGATACATGTATAAATATAATAATAATAATGATATAGATTTTACAAATTAGGATTATAAAAAAGCATTTAGGAAGAAGAACGTGGCATAGCCCCCTTGGCAAGTGCCACACATGGTTTTCATTTTTAGAGGGAGTGAGATGTTTTAGAAAATTTTTTCTTGGGTAAAGGAGTTATGAAAATGGTAAATGAAAATATTATTGGTACAATTATGAGGTAGTGGAATTAATTTGTTTTTTCTAAAATTTTATATTACAATGATTCAAGTGGGTCATGCATTTAAATTTTTATTCCTAAAATCGCTTTATCCTTTGAAATTTATTTTAATTAAAGTATTTTGAATGTTTAAATTTTTTTAATTACATCCTTATGAATTTAATGGTTTTTTTATTTTAAATACTCTGCTTAAATGTTTCAACAGGTTTTTGCATTAAAATTTTTAGATACAAAAATCATTCTGCTATTGTGGTTTTATTTTATAAAAATAATTTTAATGTTTAAGGAATTTTAATTCATCCTATATGAAAGTAAGGTATGTTATTGAATTTTAAAAAATATATTTTAAGTTGAAATAGTTTTATTTTCTTATAAGTATATATATATACACACACAAAAATATATCATGTCATGTGAAACTCTTTTGTTCTGAAATGTATATATATACGTATATATATATCATTTCTTACAAAACTATTTTTATTTTGATAGATTTTTATATATACATATATGTATACATATATGTTTCATGTGAAACCTGATTTTATTTCTCGGATCTATATATTTTTATATAAGTGTATATATATACATATCATATTATTTAAAACTATTTTATTCTGTTATCTATAAACATGTATATAATTGTAACATTTTATGTAAAATTGTTTTTATTATAATGTCAATAAATATGTGTATATATATCTATATACATATCATTTTATGTAAAACTATTTTTACTCTTTTACATATACATATGTACATAAAAATATATATATATATATATGTATGTATGTATGTATCATTTTATGTAAACCTATTTATATCTTCACATATGTAAAAAAATGTTTATATATATATGTATACATATCATATCATATAAAATAGTTTCTTCCCATTGATTTTTTTATAAAATTATTTTGAATGTTTAATTTTTTTTAATCATGCTTCTACGAATGCAAGGTAATTTATTAAAGTTTTAAAATTACTGTTTTAACAAAATGATGCATTTTCAAATATATGTACAGACAGACACACACACACACACATATATTATTTCATGTAAAATGGGTTTTTCTATAGTTTTGTCTTTATTAAATTATTTTGAATGGTTAAATAATTTTAATTATGCTTCTATATATGCAAGAGAAATTATTAAATTTTGGAAAAAATTATTTTATGAAAATGTTTCATTTACAAATATAAGTATATTTGTATATATATATATACATGCTCATATATATATAAATATGCATCATTTCAGGTAAAAATATTTATTTTTTTCCTTGTGGACTTAGTTTTTTAATATTTTTTTGGATATTTAAAGAATTTTAATTCAACTTCAATGAGTGTAAGGGAGGTTATTTAATTTTCAAAATTATCTCTTTGGTAAATGTGATTTATTTTCATGTGAGTACATATATGTACACAAAAAAAAACACACACACATCATTCCATGCAAAACTATTTTTATCCTGTTATCTAAATACATGTACATATATGTACTATTTTATGTAAACTGCCTTTATTATGTTATATATATATGTATATAAATTTATTTATATATATATATGTATCATTTAATGTAAAAATATTTTTATTCTGATATATATGTATTTTTATGTAAATGGGTATATATATAAATCCTTGCACATGAAGCTACTTTTATTTTGATATATATATATATATGTATATCCAAGTAATTTTTTTATGAAATGGATACCATTGATCATGGTTTTAAAAAGTATTCATGGTTTTTATGATGTAAAATAAAAGTTACCATGCTTTTAATTCCAAATAATTTCACTTGGATATTATATGAATGAAGGTAGGGGATGATGAGTAAACCCACACCCTTATGGTACTTTGTCCAACCATATGATGGGTGCACATAGATAGCACTAGGTGAGCCTGCTATAGTTTAGACGATGGGTGCACCCAGATAGCACTCCAATGCATTGGGTAGTGTTATAATCTCATAATATGCCACGTATGGTGGTAAGCCGTGAACTTATTCTATGATCCCTAGTGCCTTTGGTAATTATTTAGGAATGCTTATGAGTTTTCAAGAGAAACCTTTATGATTTTATGAATGAATGAATTGGATTTTCCAAAGGTTCAATATACCGAAATTTATCTAGAAGAAGCATTTATTTTCATAAGTACTCACGATTCCTAAGGTCTGAATTTTTTTTAACTTTATGACATGTTTTAATTTTATATTGAATTGAAAAATCCTATTTCTTTTCCACATGTTTTGAGAACCCTTAATAATCTTATAAATGTTTTTTGATTTATATAGAAACAAAAATTATATTTTTGGGTAATATAAACATTTTATTAAGGAATTAATGGATTTTTGAAATAGAAACTATTTTATTAAAATATTATTGTTTAAATAAATTTTATTAAATATAAATGGTCATATAATTCATATGAATTCAAATGTAATTTTTACAAGGGTTAAAAAACTATTATTGTCAAAAAATACATCATTTCTCAATAAATGTCAACTATTATTTAAAAAAAATTCCTATATTTATAAATTAATTTGGATAAAATAAATTTTATTTTATAATCAGAATGATGAAATTATCCAACATTAATTTTATCATAATTTTATGAGATAGTTGTATTTTCGGGTAAAAATTAAATACAATATAAATATACAGTGAGTGTTATTAAATCATAATGAACAAAAAATGATTTAAAAAATTCTATAATGTGTATCCATGACCAAATCTATGTTTAACCTTTAAAATAATGTGATTTTAAGTTTATTTTATTAATTTTATAAACCCTTTATGAATTCTCCAAAACCTATAATATATTTTAAGGTTTTTAAGTAATTTCTTTATAAAAATGACACACTTCCACATCATCAAGGGTATTATTTTAATAAGTTCATCCATTTAAATAATCAAATAATTAAAACCACCCCTATTTTGTAGAAACCATGGATAAAAACCATGGGAATGTTTATGTTTTGGGTTATTTTAGTGTATAGAGTCCAAAACCTAAGTTTGATAAATGATAAAGAATTATCCAATAATTTCCTATATAAACCCACAAAATAAGTCATTTATATTCACTCAAAAACCTTAGATAACATCCTTACTCTTCCCTCACCTCTCTTGAGTCCTACCAAGGTTCCCCTAATCTCTCAATAATATTTTTCCAAGCATTTGGAATCACCTTCTCTAGGTAAGGGATCCCATCCTTCTTCTTTTTTTGTGAAAGACGAGATCAGAGGATCTTGAATTGAAAATATAAAAGTATCTACAATAGTCTAAAAGTGTAAAGTTTACATTTATCCTTTTGAAGCATTGGAAAAAGATTAGGAGGAAGAGAGTTGGAAGGGAGACAAGACTCCTCGTGCACTCCCTTGTTTTCAAGTGCATCTTCTAGAGTGTTAGATTCTCGATAAGCATGTGTGATAATGTAACTCATTGAAGCAAGTTGATCAAGGAAATCAATCCATTTCGCTATCAACTTCCAAGAAAGATATACCTTCTCATTTCTAATAGTCTGGATCAAGGTTGTGGAGTCAAACTCAAACCAAATATTATTTAGATTCCTTTGTTGTGCCATGCTGACAACATTTATCAGACCATTTATTTATATCTATAGGGATTTCACAGTGTCACAAGAACCACACTGGTAAACCATGATATCTCCCTCTGAGTATCTGTACACAAAACTATAACTTTCAGGCCCAAGGTTCCCTTTTTAGGCTCCATCTATGTTACACTTGATCTATTTGGCTGGGGGAGGGATCTAGATAATTTCAATCAAGTGATGAGTATGAGGGAAGTAGCTATGAACTTTCAATCACCCAAGGACAATATAATTAGTCATCAATTTTTTTAGTGAATAGAGTGAATCATGTCATCATGTTAAATAACCATTAGGATTTCCAACATTGAAACATTTATGTTGAATTAGGACTAGTTTTGAATCACCTTGTTACGCGCTCTCCGTATGATATGGATTAACTCTACACAAGAAACATGGAAGAGTATGGCTAGCTGGTCAGACATCAGGATGTTGAGAAAAACAGGAAGAAAGGTACTGACTACACAAGACTGGATAGGCCGAACCTGAAAGAGGTCAAATATGATTTTCTATAAGGTTGAATTAGTTTTACAACAAAGAAACAAGTGATTCACATATTCATAGTGTTGATGGAATAGGACACACCTAGATCATAAGGAGAAATCTACTTTCTAAAGATTAGCCTTAACTAGGATTTTATTGAAGGAAAACCTCCACAACATGGTGAATACGGAGGGAAGAATCCATTTATTTTTTAAGGATTCAATATAATTGTTTGGGACCTCTATGAGGTATTTATATAAAGACTCGAGTCAATATTTCCATTAGAGGTTGGTTCCCAAGCTGGCATGTCACCATTGGTTGAGAAGGCATAACTTCTGATAGTTTGAATAATTGTAGGTGGAAGATTACTCAGGTTGTTTATTTTGTCCTTAATGGATATTCCATTGTTTATATTAGAATATATTCCATCATTACTATAAATGAGGGTGCTTCCATTTCATTTGTCAGTCTATAACATGATAGAGGAGTTACAATGACCATCCAGTGGGAATTTAGGAAGATTTTGTGAAAGACTGATATAAGACCATTCCAAACTGAAGAAAGCATGTAGGATGTATGTCTTGATTTTAGTTTCCTGAAAAACCTGGATCTAAGAAAGTTAATAGACTTTGATACAGAATTGAGAAGATTACATAGAAAATGTTTCTAAAGATAATGATTAAAGGGGAATATATTCTTGATCCCAAGTCCCCCTCTAGCATAAGGTAGGAAACATTATGTCTATGGAATGGTAATTATCTTTCTCTCTAGAATAATTACACTCTAAATGAAGTCCCTCATCAAGGAATTAATGTATTTAATGAAGGAGGCTGACTAAGAGTAAACCATAAAGAAGTACACTAATTTTGAGATGATGACATGCATTATAATGCATGATCTTCGAGGCATTGATAAGGATTTTCCTTTCCAAGATGCATAAGATCTTATGACTCAGGATACTAATGAAGTAAGAAACCTCTGGCCATCCCCAAAACATAAGCACTCCGAGATAGATGAAAGGTAAATATCCCTCCTCGATTCCCAATCCATTAATCATGTCCATCTTTTATGAGACTGAGATATCCTTACCAAAGATAATGAAAGACTTACCCCAACTAATTTCGCGGTCAGAGACACTTTCATAGTGGGTGAGGGTATTCTTGTTGTTCTTAATATTTCTCCTATATCCCTAATTTAAAATGATGATATCATAAGAAAAAAGGTATGAGATGGAGCTAAAATATCTCATTCCTCCTAGATGGTTTTCATATCCCCGTTGTTCACCATAAGAAGGGGCCGACTAAGATAGTATTCAGAAATGGGAAAGAAAATATCCGAGAGGGGGTAAATTTATCTCACCCCTCTTTATCACTTGAAATATCATTCTAGAAATCCATTTATGAGAATAGAAATTCATGCCAACTTGATAAGTTCCTTTATCAAGTCAATGATGATATCATTAAAGCCAAAACTCTTAAGAACATTGCAGATAAATCACCAATCCATCATGTCAAAGTATTTCTTGATGTCAATATTGATTGTAATGTTACCTCCCCTCATTGATTTCCTGATAAATTTCATGCATTCTGAAGAAGTAATTAGGTAGTCCTGTATATTTATTCCCTGAACAAAGCCGAATTGATTCTAAGAAGTAATCTTGTTTGAGATTCTTGGAATTCTATTAGCCAGGATCTTTGTGATGATTTTTTAAATGGTGTTAACATGAAAAAATAGTCTGAATTTGATGATTTAACAAGAATTTTCAACCTTTAGAATAAGGTAAATAAGTTGGGAATTAAATCCCTAGGTTAAGGACCTAGATTTGAAAAAATGAATAACCAGATTGCAAACCTCAGATTGAATCACCCCACAAAAATTTTGAAAGAAATTAATGGTAAAACCATCCGGACCAGGTGAGATTTCCTTGTTTAGACTAAAAACATACTCTCTAATTTCAAACTAGATGGGGATGGATATGAGGAACTAATTTTCAACCTCATTGGAAAACATAAGAATGATACATTCCTTTAGATTGAAATTATTTGCTGGAACATAGAAGTGGTTTTCATAAAAGGAAACAATATGATCCACAAGAGTATGCATATCATTCAAGATCTAGTTCCCATCCTTCAAGAGATAAAGAGGCTTTTCCTTTCTTAATCTTTTTTTGAGAATTGAAAAACTTTATATTCTTGTCCCCATCATTGAGCCACTTTTCCTTAAAAGTGTTTTTAAGGATATTGACTTTGTGCCTTATAAGAATGTTAAGATTTGAAAACATTAGAGTATCTTGAGTGATACCATTTGAAAAGTTTTGCTGTGTGATGTATTCCTAAATGGAGTAAAGAGATATCTATAGAGAATAAATTTTATCATCAAGATGTCTAAAATTATGGATGATATAATCCTTCAATCAAGATTTCAGATTTTTTAGTTGATAGATGCCATCCATTGGGATGTTATTCCATATAGTACTTATCTAAGAGAGTTGAACTGGCTTGTGACACTCTGGAAGGTCATCCCATGCATTATTAAACATGAAAGGGATGGGAATCTTTCTATAATTACCATAAAGGCTCACTAGAATGGGGTGGTGATCAGAGTTGTGCTTTGAAAGTGTGACACATGAGATGGATATCCAATTTCCCAGTAAGGAATCATTCATAATTGTCATTTTAGTACTACTAGACCTCATTCCATTTAGATGTTGTCTATACCAAGTGAATTTATCGCCAGTGAGGTTGAATTACATGAGGTTGGATTCCTCAATGCATGTGTTTAACTCCTCGGTGTAGAGTGAGCATAGGGTAGGACCCGATTTCTCAACAATTTGAAGTATAGAGTTTAAATCTACTAGAATAACCCATGGATCCAAATGGAAATAGAGAGACCCTTTATTAAGGAACAAAGCAATATCATGTCAAGATAGCTATTAAAAGCATAAAGAATAGTGTAAAAAATATTCTTTTTGTCCTTACAGAAGTAGTAGGTCATGGATTGTTCATCCTCATGAACAATTAAAGGGATATCAATAGAGCTATGAGAAAGAATACAAAGACAGTCCTGAGTTGTAGAATCCTGAGATTTTCCCAATAGGTAATAGCCACAACTAGGTGAAAAATGTTCCTACTAGAAAATAAATATTTTAGGATCAGCAATGCCAATGACTTCAGGCTTATATTTTTCTATAAGATTCCTTAATGAACTTCCAGTGTCAAGGTTGGATATTCCTTGAAAATTTTAGAACATGATCATCATTTTGACCATGTCTTGGGGGTGCTTTCCCCCTTTTCTTTAACCTCCAATTTTTTTGGGTCTATAAGATTTTTGGTTATTTTTCCTGGACTCTAGCTCAAACATTTCATCATTTTCCCCCTTGGGATCTTCCTGGTCTGTTATTATCAGTCATAGTGGACATTTCATGAGATATTTTCTGTATCTTTATTATCATATGCCTTTTATTTCTAGTTCCTAATAATGGTATATGTTATTACATATCTCCCTTGCTATCAATTTTATTTATAAATGACAGGATACCACTTTCAATCTCATTGATACCTTATATGAACATTTATACACCCTTGTTATGCTGCCAAAATGTCACCCTAATTTTCCTTGCCAAACCAATCATGTAGTGAATACCCATACCCATTTCTTATCAATTGGGTTCATATTTATTCACTTATACTTATTTTATTGGGGGCTAAAATTTATTTATTACATAATCTTTGATCAGAGAATAAAATGTGATGATAAATGATTCCATGTTCTATAATCTAGGTGGCACACTTAAGAATGGGAATAAAATGAAATTGATTGGTGTACCCAAAATTATATATTTATCCAATGCATTGGGTAATGTTTTAGTCTCATGAGTCATAATTTAATGTATTAGAGAGTGAACCTAATCCATAATGACACTTTTTCCATTATGATGTCTTGGTAGTAAGCCTTGAACTATGTTTATGATGTAGTGATTTAAGTTGTTTCCGCATTTCCCATGTTTTCTTTATAAATATCATTTTATATCATACCTCATTATTAATGTTTGTTATTATCACACCTTTTATGTCTCATTGATATTACTATTGTTTAATTAAATGAATTATTTTATATTATAGATATATAAAAACATGGTTACTTCTATGGTTTTATAATATCCAATCAGATTTAAAATACCAATAACAATCTTTACCATTGATAATATACCCATTAAACCTTGATCATATGATTAGTATAAATACAAGTTTTTAACAAATCCAATTTACCCAGAAAAATGAAGAGATGGAATCAACCAATATGATAGTACCCTATGAATCCAATTTATCAGATCTTTTAAGGGAGATATCATCACTAAGATTTTCCCTTGACCAAGACCAAGTATATATCCAATAACTTAGGCATGAGTAAAACTGTTTACGGGAGAAGTTTAAGGTCATCGAGATCACAACCCAAACCATGTACGCCAAACCACCCCATGAAAGTCTCATCATCATACACCTTACTCTTAAAGAATTTTTTGGTGTATTAAAAATATATTTATCAAGGCGCTAATAATATGAATATGTATATTGTATAGAATAATGCATATATTTTCCTTTTGTTATTGATACTTTTAAATTATTTTTTAATTTTGATACAATAAAACAAAAATTATATTTTTAGATAATATTAAAATTTAATTATGGATTTAATTAATTAATATATTTATAAAATAGATAATATTTTATTGAAATATTATTATTAAATAATTTCTATAAATATAAATGATCATATGACTTTTATAAAGTCATATGTAATTTTTATAAGGTTTTTAAAAATATTATTGTTAAAAAACCCAGTATTTCTTAATAAATGTTGATTATTATTTTAAAAGTAAAAATTCAAATATTTAGATAATTATTTGGATAAAATAAATACTATTTTTGAAATTATAACATCAAAAGTATCCAATGCTTAGTTTTTCATAATTTTCTGAGATAGTTGAATTTTCGTGTAAAAATTGAATATGGTATAAAAACACAGTGGGTATTATGACACCATAATAACCCAAAAATGATATAATAAATACTATAATGGATATCCTTGAGAAGATATTGTTTCCCCTTTAATATAATGTTATTTTATGTTTACTTTATTAATCTTATAATGCTGTTATGAATCCTCTAAAACCTATAATATATTTTAAGGTTTTAAAATATTTTCTTTAAAAACACGAATCACTTCCACATCAAAAATATTATTATTTTATAATTTCAAACCTCGTACAAATCAAATAATGAAAAAAACCTGTATTTTTAAGAAGCCATTATAACTCACTTGCTCATTGTTCATGTTTATTATTCTCACTATTATGACTCATTTATGTTTCTATTGTTTAACATGTATTACTTTATTCATTTTATTTCATTTTTTTCACTCACTGGGTTTTATAGATCACCCCTTTCTTATGTATGTCCCCAAGTTAACCCTTATTATTTTAAGTACAGTGGAATAATATGAGCATGTCAAGAAATTTTTCAACGATGTTGTTGTAACCCATGTTTTAAGTTATTATGTAATGTACCTAATTCCAAAATACACTAGACTTATTGATCTTCCAGGTTGTATTATGTGAAATATTATATAATAAAACATGAATTAACATGTAATAAAGAGTAGCGTTTTGGTTTTGGTTATTTTATTATATAGAGTCCAAAACCTAATTTTGAAAAATGATAAATAATTCCCCACTCATTTCTTATATAAAACCACCAAAGATCCCATTTTTCATGACTCAAAAACCTTAGAACACATCATTACTCTATATTCTCCTGTCCATCATCCTCCCAAGGTTCCCCCAAGCTCTCAAGAACCTATTCCCAAGCATTTTGAATCACCCTCTCAAGGTAGGGATCCTATAATTATCCTTTTTTTCAAGTTTCTTAATTATCTTATATGTTTAATAAAAAATTATTACTGATGGGATATGTTCTTACATATCCTACTTACTATCCATTTTATTTATAAATGATTAGAGACCACCTGAACTCTCATTGAGACCATCCGTGAACATTTATATGCCCCCATTATGGTTCCAAAATATCACCATGATTTTTCATGTGAAAACAATTGTGTAGTGAATAACCATACCCATTTCCTATCAAAGGGGTTAAAATTTTCTAACATAGAATTATTTGATTTTGTAATTACATGTAATTATTGCACACTCTTTTATCATGGAATAAAATGTGATGATAAATGATTCCATGTTTTATGATATATGTGGAACACTTAAGCATGAAAATGAATTAAAACTAATAAGTGAAACTAGAATTATATAGTTATCCAATGAATTGGGTAATGTTTTAGTGTTATGAGACACCATTAAAGGTATTAGGGAGTGAAACTAATCCATCACATGACTTTTTCCATCATGATGTCTTGGAAGTTAACCTTGACCTATGTTTATGATGAAGTGTTTTAAGTTGTTACCAAATTTCCCATGTTTTCTTGTGAATATCATGCTATATCATGCCTCATTATTCATGTTTATTATTATCAATCCTTTTATGAATAATTTATATTACTATTGTGTAACATTCATTAGTTTATTCATGTTATTCCATGTTTATTTCCTTACTAGGCTTTAAATCTCACCACTTTGTCATTGTTAATTAGATTTTTTAAAACCCTATATTTATACTAATTATATTATCACCGTTCAGTGACTATATCATCAAAGGTATTGATTCTTAATGGTATTTTAAATAAAATAGGATATAATGAAACAAAATAAGTTTTTGTTAGTTCTATATCCATGATATATAATAATTAATTTAATTAAATAAAAATGGGAATTTTATTTGTAGAAGTTTAGGTCATTGAAATCTCCCCCTTAAAAAATTTCACCCTCAAAATTTTCATTTCACACACTAAAATAGATGAGTTTAATTCTATTTCATCACTTCCTCCAGTTCCCACATAACTTCCTCAAGATTTTGGGTTCTCTACAACACTTTGACCAGGTGCATTGTCATATTTCATAGAACTTTATCTCTATTATTTAAGATCTTCACTTCCTGCTCCTCACATGATAGATCATACTCTAAAATTACCTCCCATGGATTGAGTACATGTGAGAGGTATGATATATACATCCTCAATAGAGACACATGGAATACATCATGTACTTGAGATAGGTTAGGTGGGTTTGATAGTCAATAGGACACCACTCAGACGCGATCAACGATATCAAAGGGACCTATGTATCTTGGAATTAGATTTCCATTCTTCCTAAATCTCTTGAATTTATTCCACGGAGATATGTGGATTAATAACTTATCTCCAACCTAAAACTCTAAGTCTTATGGATTACTATCATCGTAGATCTTTTATTGAATATGAGAATCCTTGATGTGTAGTTGAATGGTCTGGACCTTTTCCACCATTTCCTTGACCATTTCAGGACCTAGTAGTTTGTGGCCCCTAACTTCATCCCAACATATATTTGTTATTCACCTTTTCCCATAAAGGGATTTATATGAAGACATTTGGATGATTAAGTGGAAACTATTATTGTTTGAGAACATGACCTGAGGAAGATGTTGATCCCATCATCCTTTGAAGTTAATTGGGCATTCTCTCAATATGACCTTGAGTTTCTGGATAGAATTCTTAGATTGGAAATCATTTTGGGGGTGATAAGCCATGATGAAGTTCAACTCAGTATATAGAGTGTGTTAGAGCATATTCTAGAACTTGGAGGTAAATCTTAGATCTTGATCAGATAAAATCGATAGTGGTGTTCCATGTAGCCTCACAACTTCTCTAATGTATCTCCTTGCATGTTGATTTAGTGAGAATTCTTGTCAAATTTCAATGATGTGAATATTTTTTGTAAGATGATCCAACAAAAACCATATAATATTATTTTATATTGATGTCTTTATAACACTAGTGAAAAATTATATGGGTTTTTACCACTTATCTTTAGGTATCAGTAATGGTTGAATCATACCCTTGGATATTTGAAATTATACCTTCACATGATATCATTCAATACATCTTGATTTATATCACGAGATCTCCTTCTTCATGTTTTCCCACCATTTTCACTCTCAGAGATCTCAATACATCTTTGTGCTTACTAGATGGATGAATAAGGTTGATCTATTTTCATCATCCAACAAATCCTCATTTAACTGAGGATTTTATGGTACACATAGTCATGGAAAAAATCTCATAACTCCTTCATTGACATTGAACTCTGATGATTTCCCTTTTCTTATAACTTACAATTTCTTATGAATTATCAAATCTTCTCTTTGAGTATCCTTTATCTTCTCCAAAAGAGAGATTTGAGAAATAATTTGTGAAAGGATTGATTATGTTATTTCCTTTATGATTCCCATGTCCATCCTTTTCAAGTCTAAGAAAATTAGATCCTTCTCAATCCACATAAATGATAGAATTTCTTGATTCTTTCTACTTAGAGCATCTACCACTATATTTTATTTCCTAATATTTTAGAGGATTGAGTAGTCATAGTCTTTAATCATCTTTTAACATATTCATTGCCACATATTTTGTTATTTATGTGTGAATATAAACTTTAGGTTTTTTTTATTTGTATATATTTTACACTTTTCCCTAAAGAGGTAATTCCCCCATACTTTCAGCACAATAATCACTGCATATAACTCTAGATCATGCATTGTGTAGTTATATTTTTGAAATTTCAATTTATTTGAAGCATATGTTATCACCTTTTTATTATTCATTCACAAATAGTCCAATATGTTTTTATAGCATTGCTGAATACCATGAAATATTCCCCATTTTTTGGTAGCATAAGTACCGGTGTAGTGATAAACATCTTTTTCAACTCCTTGAAGCTCTCTTCACATTAATCATTCTAAACAAAATTGACTCCCTTCAAGGTTATCTTGGTTATCGAGTTTGATAATCATGAAAAATTTATCACAAATAGAAGATAGTACTCAGTTAATCCAATGAAAATATGGATTTATGTCATAGATATTGGCCTCGATCATCCTTCATTTGCATCTATATTTGAAGGGTCTATAGATATACCATTAAATATGATAATATTACCTAAAAATGAGACTTACTTCTACCAAATGTAACATTTTATGTACTTTTCATAAAGATTATCCCTTTATAAGGTTTTTTGCGTAGTTATCAGATGCTCATCGTGATCCTTCTTACTTTTGGAGCATATTAAAACATCATCTACAAATATTGACACAATTTTTTTGATGTAATCTATAAATAATCTGTTCATAAATTATATGAATATTTCTAGTGAATTAGCAAGTCTGAATGGAATTACTATGAACTCATAATGACCAAACCTTGTACGGAAAGAGGTCTTGGGGGTATCCTCTTTCTTCACCCTTACTTGACAATATGCTGACCAAAGATCCACCTTGGAGAAGTATTGTGCTCCATGTTGCTGGTTGAACAAGCCATAAATCCGTTGAAGAGGATACTTGTTATTTATCATGATCTTATTGAGCTCACAATATTCAATGAAAAGGTGCATTGACCCATATTTCTTATTGATGAAGATGACTTGTGCACCCTAAGGTGAAGCACTTGGGTGTATGAACCCTTTATCCAAATTATCCTATTTTTGTTTCTTAAACTTATCAATCTCTAAAACTTCCATTATCTATAGAGTCTTTGATTATAGTAATGTCTTAGGTATAAACTCAATTGAAAATTCAACCTCTTGTCTAGGAGGAAGGTCAGAAAATTATTTAGGAAAAATTTTAGTGTATTCCATAACAATGGTACATTCTTCAAGGATGATCCTTTCCTTAGACTCGTTCATTTTAGTTATATATTCTTTCAATTAGGGTAATACTATCCATGCTTTAGATTTTGTTGCTAAATAAGATTCATCCTCTCCTTGCACGTATACAGAATCAGGGGATGATTCAAGATACAAATAGTGATTTATTTCTCATGGTAATTTATGTTGGTTCTATAAAAGTTAATCCAATCCATGCCCATAATTGAATCCAATTATACTAAAGTGAGTATAACAAGGTTCAATAGGAATTTTAACCCAAAAATTATGACAGGGGAGGAGTAATATACTTGAGATGTTACAATTTCCCCATTTTTCATTTTCACCAACAACTCTACTTCCGTGCTTTTTGGTGGTGTTTTAATAGTTCTACTAAAATTACTTGATATGAAGGAGTATGTAGAACTAGAATAAAAAATTGCATTTTTATTCTTGAATGAATAACTAGTGTACTTTTCACCATTTCATTTTCCAGATTCACCTCAGTGATTGTGATGGAAAAAGCTCACCGTTTCTACCTTAGAGGTTGTTGGTTGTCTATAAAAACCCTTAGCTTAGTGCATTGGTTTAGAAAATATCCCAGTTCATTGTTAATGAAACAATGAATAGTTTTATAAGGCTTGATTGGGGAATCAATTTCCTCCATCTCATTAGTGGGATTCTCTCATTGGTAAATTCTTTCTAGGTGTTCTTACATCTTGAACCTAAAGAATTTCCTTGTTCCCATAAGAATATTTCTAGGGTTCTTCTTTTCATACTTTTTATAAGTGGGATGTTGAGATTTCTTGGCATAATTATATTTCTCAATAGGATCAGTAGAATTATAATTCAATTTACACTTATTAACCCCATGATACCATTGAGATTCACCAGTCTCTATTTTGAATTTGAGGGAACATCGAACAATTTTCTCATATCTATCGAAGTCATGGATCTCGAGGGATTTTTATATACTAGGTTTTAGCATACCATAGAAGCGATAAACCTTATTTTTGGGGGTAAAAACAAATCCAAAGGAATATCATGAAATTATTGTGAAGTTTTATTTATATTATCTGATAGATCAGTCCTCTTTTTTCTTGTGTGTAAGAAAATCCATTTCCATTTTAAGTCAGAGTGTGAAAGGAAAATATTTATTGAGAAAAATTTTACAAAATTCCTTCCACCCCATCGCTTCAGTATCTTCCTTAGGCTTAGTATTCTTGATCAATGTCCCCCACTTATCAGATTATCCCTCTATATTATTATCATATAGTAGAAACTTCTCTTGATCGAAACATTGAATGATAGAGAGGATCTTCTTAATGGATTTCAGACATTGTTTCATGATTAAGGGATCTGATGGTCCATTGAAAGCCAATGTAATTTTTCATATAAAGGACCCAATTGTAGCTTGTTATTTATGAGGGGGATTTGGTTGCTTCACCAGTCCAGGTTTCTATTTATAATTTGAGTCAACTAAGATATTATTATCATAAAGTTATCTATTCTTGCTCCCATTATGTTGGACATCATATTTGGGAATTAATCACATTTTCCTTCACATTAGTTGTTTACTCTATTCCACCTATTTTATTCCATTAGATATAATAAATGGACAATTAGGAATGTGTATTTTTAAACTATTATACACATAAATGAAAATCCAATGAAATTAAAGGGATAAATTACAAATGACATTTATTTCTTAACTTGTGCATTTCTAGGATTCAATATTTGTTATCTGTGATCTATTTCATGTCATATACTCGTATGGGAATTCTTATTCTATTAATAATGGTTCGTAATGAGATTTTGAATTTTCCAAATAATATCACTTGGGAGTTTCAGACTAGGTGTGAAGCAAGACCCATTTTCGTGAACCATTTCTTAACCGAGTCTAGATCAATGCTGTGTTTTTGGGTTTTAATTCTATGTACATATTTTCCAAAGCCACATCCACTTGTAGTATTCAGATAGGGATGGATTTTATTGATAAGAAACTTAATCTATACTTTAACAATTTTTTTATGTATTATTATACTTAGTTTTATCCCTAAGGATTTTACTAGAGTTTTCAAATACTAATCCAAAAAATAACTATACTTTTCCTTGGATACCAACTTTGACAACCCTTCTATTTATTAAAAATTTATTCATGATTTATTGCATAATATTACACATCAAATAAATCAAACTATCATGAATTATAGTGTGTTTGGGAATTAGGTATATTACATAAAAACTTAAAGCATGGGATACAACAAAATTATTGAAAATTTCCTTGGGATGCTCATATTATTCCATTGTACTTAAAACTACATGGGATAATCTGGGGACATACATAAGAAATGAGTGAGATATAAATCCTTTTAAGGGAATAAACATGAAATAGCATGAAGAAATTAATATATTTTATACAATAGGAATATCTGTGAGGCATAAAATGAGTGAGAATCATAAACATGAACAATGATACATGATATAGCGTGATATTCATAAAGGCAACATGGGAAATGTCACAACAACTTAAAACACTTCATTAAAAACAAAGGTTAAGGATTACTACTAAGAAATCATGATGGAAAAAGTACCGTGATGGATTAGGTTAAATAAATAATTCATTTAATGACATATCATTAGACTAAAACATTACCCAATGAATTGGGGATCTATATTATTCCAAGAACACCCATCACTTTTATTTCATTCTCATGCTTAAGTGTGCCATGTAGATCATAAAACAGTGAATCATTTATCATCAAATTTTATCCCATGATCAATTAGTGTGGAATAAATACATGTAATTCCTCTATCAAAGAAGTATAAATGCATGAAGGTGAATACCCTTGATAGGAAATGGGTTTGATTATTCACTAAACAAATGTTTATAATAGATAATCATGGTGAAATTTTGATAGCATAATAGGGGTGTATAAATGTTCATGGGAGTTATTAATGAGAGTGAAAGAGGTCTATCATTATTTAAAATAAAATATAAAATAAGGGGGATATGGAATAACATATTCCATCATTATTGATTATAGATAAAATACATATTATAATGAAGAAACTTGAATAAATAGGGGAATGCGAGTATCCATTACCAAGAGTGGGTGATTCCAAATGCTTGGTATGAGCTTATTGAGAGATCGGGGAACCTTGGGTGGACTATAGAGGGGGTGGGAGAGACTAAGGACATTCTCTAAGGTTTTTAGTGATGAAAAATGGGATCTTTTGTGGGTTTATTTACGAAATGAGTGGAGAATTATTTATTTTTTCTCAAATGTAGGTTTTGGACTCTATATAATAAAATATGTTAAACCAAAAACCTTCCCTCGGTTTCTAGAAAATTGGAGTGATTTTAATTATTTTTTAAGTTTAAGGGCCTAAATTATTAAAATAATACCCTTGATTATGTAAAAGTTATTCATGTTTATGAAGAAATTATTTTAAAACCTTAAATTATATTACATGTTTCGAAGGATTCATAATGATTTAAAAAATTAATAAAATAAACTTAAAATTACATAATTTAAATGGAAAACACATATTTGTTCATGTCACGACCCGCCGTCACCAAAAGGAGGGAAGGGTCAGTAGATTTCCAGGCCCTTCCTTCTTTAAGTTGAAGGAGAGATAATGACCCCCGAAACCCGCCTTCAATAGGTCCCGGAGTGGCGACTAGCACCAAGGGTATAGAAAATTCTCGCAATGGAAGGCATTACCCTTTGTATTTTATAGGATAGAAAGATAAGGAGAAGAAAACCCAACAACACCAAGGTAGAAAGAAAAGTAAAGCCAAAAGTAAACAATTCCCACATGCATGTTTCAAAAGTGGAAGCCACAAAGTGAAAAAAGGTGACTATAAGGTAAGTACCAAAAAGAAAAAGAAAAACAACTGCAACTGCTCCAAAAGTCCGAGCTAGTAAGGTCTTGCGTGATCCCCTAAGTCCTCCTGGAATTTTGAAAGCAGTTTTATATACGTAGGGTGAGTATACAAGTACACTCAGTAGGGAAAACCAAGACTCTCGTGCACAAGTAGGGGAACATACTAAAGTCCCGTGAGAAAAAAGAGTAAACCAAACACCTAACAAGGCAAACTATCCATCCCAGGCATCACCAAGGCTCACTCCCCAAATAACGCAAGTCAAGTAATATATGTAATAAGAGCACATCGATGTTTGGGTACCCCGCGCCACTTTCCCACTGGTTATTGAGACATCCTACGCGTCGGACCAATCCCTCCATTCATACCGCAGTCCCACTGCCACACCCGCCCGCACACACCTGGGCCACAACCACACGCAGTCCCACTACCGAAATCCTGCCCGCACACACCTGGGCCTCAACTGTCACATGTAACCATGCCTGCAAACACCTAGTCCAGAACAACCACCGCCACGCCCGAAGACACCTCGGCATCATCCCGAAGACACTTAGGAAACCACCTGCCGCACACACCTGGCCGACGACCACAACACCCCGCCCGATGGTTCTTGGGCTAATAATGGACTTCAGGCCATCACAGCCTGCCCGAAGGTACTTGGGCTATCTGGGAAAGGGAGCAGAAAAGGAGCTAATAACCAGCCACTAAGGATAGTGTTGGAAAAAACACCCTTCCCCCATAAATGGGGGTGTTCGGCACTAGGTGATCAACTTGGGTGGGGCGCGAATAAGAAACACAAAGCTATAAGTATAGATATAGGTAACAAACACTCACCCAAAGCTTAGGATTTCCTAGCCAACCTACAGAACACAACACCACTGCGTCCGAGTCACAGTTCACGACCCTTGCCCACAAAACCCATTTGTCCCATTCTTGTTTCACGTTCAGTTAAAATGTTCAATTGATTTTAAGCACTAATGGGAAACTACCATAAGCATAACCAAAGAAAGCATCAAAAGCATGGATCAACCAAAACACTCACACCCGGTTCTGCCAACAGAGGATCTATCCCCAATTTGTGATAAAAACTCACAACCACCGAAACCATACCAACAGGGAATCCCATCCCCAAATTCACACAACCACCGAGAGTATAAAAGAACAGGGGATCCCATCCCCTCCCACATTTCCAGCAATCGGCCCGAAAGGAAAACAACCAACTACCACTACTAACACAAGTCAGGGATTTTCAGATTTAAACGACTTAACACACTCCATGATTTCAAATTCTGTGTGTTCTAGGAGTTATTACAAAAGGGTTGATCCCGGTGCTTTCAACTTATTCAGCCGGGCATACGTGATTAACCAATTTCACAGCAGGAGTTCACAATTTCAGCAACCCATTTAAAACATCACGAGTGGATTCATCAGTGCACATACAACGACCACCAACGGCCTCAATTTTCAAAAAACATGAACCAGCACAACTAAAAAGGATGATCATAAGATAAAGCATAACAACGATCACAACCCCTTCCCCTTATTTCTTTAGAACTTCGTTTATTATCTTCATTAAGGTTCGGTTCAACCAATTCCATATGAACAAAAAATAACGCCCACCCCGCATGATACACAATTGTGAGAGACGAGAGAAATTCCCTACTTGTTGATAGATGATCGATGTTTAGGCCGGGAGAGAGGAACTTTACGGATAACAATGCGGCGGGCCCGATGCACCAGAAGAGCCACGATCGAGGAAGGGGGGGAACCACGGCCTAACCCTTAATTTATAAGAGCCGGGGACGGTTGAGGTGAAAACGCGAAACCGCGTAAGACGTAGAAGTTGTGGGTTGACCACGCGGCTTGACTCATCATTAAAGGGGCTGGGTGGTTTAAACCGACTCATGAGTCGATTCAGTATCTAGTTAAAACTTTTGTGCGCGTTTCGGGTCTTTAAGACATTTTCTTTTCTTTTAAACGAGGCAGAATAGGGTTTAAAACCCTATTTGCGAAAAAGGAGCATTACTGGAACACTTGGCAAGGTCGGGTGACGTCGGCCGATTCCGCCGATCAGTCACACCGATCGGTCACACCGATCGGTCTCACCGATCGGTCTCACCAATCGGTCTCACCGATCGGTCTCACCGATCGTCACCCCTTAAGGATCCTGATTTTGGCAAAGGAAGGGACCAAGGGGGGTCTGGGTTATCACATCAGATACCTCTTAAACGATTCTCGTCCTCGAGAATCACAACAAACCAGAAGGAAAGAGAGGGTCCGAACAACCATCTTCGAAAGATACCTCTTAGGAGTGAACCTCTGCTAACTAAAAACACTCCCCTGTCAAGAACCAAGCAACATACCACGCCAAACCGCCCGGTCATGTGGGTTTGGGGAGTTTCCCTCCCCCATGTCAAGATATTATCCGCTTTGGGCGGCACTGACTCGCCTGCACGGGTTTAATCGCATCCACCTTAATGCGTCTTGATTAGGGGTTGGGTTCCCTCTTCCCTTTAGCTGGGGCTTTTCACACACAACAGAGGAAATAAACCAATACATTTCATAGCCAAAAGTCAAACGTTCTACCACAACAGGTAAAAAAGGAACAAAGCTCAAAACAACCCGGGGTATTGGGCACGCATCTGTGCTTCCCTCTCCCACGTACTCTCTTCTAGCCTACCATGTCTCCACAACACACGAACCAAGGGAATGGCTCGCCCACGAAGCACATTCTCCTTGCGATCCTCGATCATCACTGGTTTTTCCACAAAGGTTACGTCGTCCTCGATGTCCAGTTCACCCCAATCAAGGACGTGTGAATCATCGTGCATATAACGACGGAGCTAGGATACATGAAAGACATCATGTATCCTTAGCAGCGGCGGAGGTAACGCTAGCTGATAAGCCACTTCGCCGACCCGCCGCAACACTTCGAAGGGTCCGACGAATCTGGGGGAAAGCTTACCCCCTTGCCGAACCTCCGTTGCCCACGCCGCGGGGAGACCTTCAAGAACACGTGGTCCCCAACCTCAAACTCCAAGGGCCTTCTCCTGGTATCAGCATATGACTTCTGTCAGTCCTGGGCCGCCTTCATCCTTTCCCGTATGAGCTGAATCTTCTCTGTCGTGTTCTGCACCACCTCCGGGCCAAGGATGCCTCCCTCTCCTACTTCGGTCCAACACACAGGTGAACGGCATGGCCTCCCGTACAAAGCCTCAAACGGGTCCATACCGATGGTAGAGTGGTAGCTATTATTGTAGGAAAACTCTACTAGAGGAAAGTATTGCACCCATGACTCTCCTGAGTCTAGAACACATGCCCGTAGCATATCCTCCAAGGTCTGGATGGTTCGCTCCGTTTGTCCATCTGTCTGGGGATGGAAAGCAGTGCTAAGGCGTAAATGGGTGCCAAACGCATACTGCAATCCTCTCCAGATTCGCGAGGTAAACCGTGCATCCCTATCCAAGACTATAGACCTCGGAACTCCATGCAACCGCACCACCTCATTCACGTACTTTCGTGCCAAAGCATCCACAGTACTTGACTCCCTGATTGCCAGAAAGTGAGCCGATTTCGTCAACCTGTCCACCACCACCCAGATGGCATTGCACCCTCCTTGGAACTTGGGTAGTACCTTGATGAAATCCATTGAGATGTCGTCCCACTTCCACTCAGGAACAGCTAAAGGCTGCAGTAGGCCGCCCGGGACCCAGTGTTCAGCCTTCACTTGCTGACATACTAAGCATTTAGCCACAAATTCTGCCACTGCTCGCTTAACTCCGGGCCACCAGAACTGCCTTTTCAGCCCCTGGTACATCTTGGTAACTCCTGGGTGCACCGCTAGGGGTGAGTTGTGGAACTCACTGAGAACCTTTCCACGCATCACTCTTGGAACAAACAACCTTTTCTGGAAAAGCATCCGGTGCTGACCGTCCTCTGTCCATTCTCTTGGAGCATCGCCCTGGTCAACCCGATCACGCATCACTTCGCACTCGGGGTCTCCCCACTGAGACTCCTCCACTTGTCGAAACAGAGATGACTGCACTATCATCTGATATAGGCAGCCTCTGCCACTATCCCTCTTCGCATCCAGGTGTAAGGCAACCAACTCCTCCATTGCCTTCCAGGCATTTGCCGACTCTCGGACCGCATCCTTCTGCGTCCTCCTGCTCAAGGCATCAGCCACCACATTGCCCTTGCCCTCAGTATAAGAGATTTCAAAGTCGTAGTCCTGGAGGAACTCCACCCATCTCCATTGTCGCAAGTTCAAATCCCATTGGGAGAAGATATACTTTAAGCTTTTGTGATCTGTGAAGACCACAAAGCATTCCCCGATGCGGTAGTGCTGCCATAACTTTAGCGCAAAAACGACCGCTGCAAGCTCCAGGTCATGGGTGGCGTAGTTACGCTCATGGGGGCGTAGCTGCCTGGACCCGTAAGAGATCACCCCTAGTTGCTGCATCAACACGCATCCCAGGCCCTGTCCTGAAGCATCACAAAATACCTCATAGGCCATCCCTTCTTCTGGTAATCTCAACACTGGGGCACTAACCAGCTTTTCTTTTAGGTAGCTGAAGGACGACTCGCATTGCTCGCTCCACACGAAAACCTGGTCCTTCTTGGTCAACTCCGTCAAAGGGGCTGCTACTCGGGAGAAGTTGGGTACGAATCTCTGGTAGTAACCTGCCAGTCCGAGGAAACTCCGGACTTCCGCCACATTCTTGGGTGCTTCCCAAGAAACAACTGCCTCAACCTTTGATGAGTCGACTGCTACCCCCTGCTCAGACACTACGTGCCCGAGGAAGTGCACTTCTCGTGTCCAGAACTTTCACTTTGACAACTTCCCTTAGAGCTGGTGCTGTCGGAGGACTTCCAAAACTGTCCTCAGGTGCTCTGCATGGTCCTCTTCTGACCTTGAATAGATCAGGATATCGTCGATGAATACCACCACAAACCGATCCAGGTAATCCCGAAAGATGGAGTTCATAAGCCCCATGAACACGGCCGGGGCGTTCGTAACACCAAAGGGCATGACCACGAACTCGAAGTGCCCATACCTGCACCTGAACACCGTCTTCGGGATGTCGCTATCCTTCACCCTCAGCTGGTGGTATCCGGACCACAGGTCGATCTTCGAGAACCATCCTGCCCCTTTCAGCTGGTCAAAAATATCATCTATCCTTGGGAGAGGGTAGCCATTCTTGATCGTCACCTGATTCAACCTCCTGTAGTCGATGCACAGCCTAAGACCTCCATCTTCCTTCTTTGCAAAAAAGACCGGAGCACCCCACGGTGACGCACTTGGACGAACATAACCCCTCTTTATCAGGTCACCAATCTGTATCCGCAACTCCCGTAGCTCCGAAGGTGCCATCCGGTAAGGAGCCATCGAGATTGGTCGAGAGCCGGGCTGCAGGTCTATCCCGAACTCGATATCACGTCGAGGGGGTAGAGTCGTCACCTCCTCAGGAAAGACGTCCATAAACTCACGGACGACCTCTGGCACTTCCACCATTTCCGCATCTACTGACTCTACCGTCAGTTCGGTCAACAAGGAGAGGAGAGGTTCCTCCCTCCTGTTTCCCTTCGGACAGCTCCGCTCGCCGGTGAAGGTAACACGTTGGCCGTCCAAACCGGAGAACACCACCCTTCTTTGGAAACAGTCGATGACGGCGCACACATAAAATAGCTAGTCGATGCCTAGGATGACATCGTACGGCTGAATCTGTAGCAGAAGGAGATCCCCAACCGACTGATGTGGCCCTAACACCAGTCTACATCCCCGAAAAACGAACAGCAAGTCGGTCTGACCTCCAACTGGTGTGCTCAACACCAGGGGCACTGGAAGTCTCTCGGCATCTAGACCCAAGGCACGGGCTAGACTGGGTGCAACAAAGGAGTGCGAAGCTCCGGTATCGAACAAAGCATAAGCAAGAGTGCTAAACACATTGATCGTACCTCGAACAACCTCTGGCCCTGTTGAAACTATTGCCTCTACGACGTGTAACTGTCCACGCCCAGCTCCCCTGCCCCTCGGCTGTCGGCCACCTCCCCAACCACGCCCTGAGGTCAGCCTCCTCCTACTATGTCTGCCTGTGGTGGAGCGGGAGCTCGCTGTCCCTGCTGCTGCTGCCGGAAGGGTCTGGCTGGAAACTGCTACTGCAGCGGATGCTGGGGATGACTGCCACTGCTGTACTGCACCCGATCGGGGCACTGACTCCGGATATGTCCAGGGCTCCCGCAGATGAAGCACCATGGTCCCGAGCCTGAAGGGAAAGAACGTGGGCCAGTGGATCAAAACTGAAACTGCTGCGGTCTACTCCCTGTGGGTCGGAACCTGGAGGGTCCCGATGCTGGAGGCCTGGTGCTGACGGCCTTCCCCTTCGATGGTCCCAGCTGGATCCCTTCTCGTGACACTCCGCCCAGAACATGCATCCTTTCCACCACTTCGGCCTTCTTCTGGACCTCTAAGTATGTCGGAAGGGTAAAGGGGGTAACAACATACTGGAGGGAGGGTCGGAGCGCCTCCTCCAAACGTCTTGCCCGAGAATCCTCATCGGGAAAGAGGTCCGGAGCAAAACGTAGGAGGTCCTTGAACTTGATTCCAAGTTCCCTCACAGACATGCTCCCCTGCTGGAGGGAGTGTAGCTCCTGCCTCTTCTCCGCCTTCATTGTCGAGGAGAGGAACTCCGCCCGGAACTCCTTCTCGAAATCCTCCCAAGCAACCTCAGACTCTTTCCTATTCCCCAGGTGAAGCATCCACCACTGACGTGCCGCTCCTCGCATCTGGTTAACAGCCAGAGGAACCCAGTACTCGGTCGAGGCCCGAATCAGGCCGAAGGCTATAACTAGCTCCTCTATCCAGCCTTCCGTCTTCATATCGGAGGTGTTGCCCTCATACTTCTCGAGGGCCTGTCGCTGGAAGGCTCGAAGAGTCTTCTGACACTGGTCATCCTCTTCCTCTAGATCAGCTCTCTGCCGATTGGCCAAAGTAGTCTCAGGGGCCTCGATCGCCTGTACCACACATGGTCGCCTTCCAGGTGCCATAGCTGCAAGGTAAACAAGGAATGCCTAAGCCCAAGTAGTGCAGAATATCGTTCTTAAAACTTCTTAAGATTTAATTTATTCTTAATTCCCAAGACATCCCAGAAACAAAAGAACACAAGTCATTATGATGCATGTACCTTTCCTAGGGTTTCTACCCTGCAATTAGTGTGGCCTCACTTGGTCGTTCGGTAGGTCCAGAGTCCTTGCATCGGATCACGGGGGGCCCTAAAATCCCGTGTCCTAGCCTGTCTTCCCTAGCCTAATTCACGCTCCAAGGTCACCCAACACCGTTGCCTTACCATCCCATGCAATCCTCACTGTGCCTAACTCCAGACTCCATCCTATCTCTCAACCATCACCTCTGATACCATTCTGTCACGACCCGCCTTCACCAAAAGGAGGGAAGGGTCAGCAGATTGCCAGTCCCTTCCTTCTTTAAGTTGAAGGAGAGATAATGACCCCCGAAACCCGCCTTCAATAGGTCCCGGAGTGGCAACTAGCACCAAGGGTATAGGAAATTCTCGCAATGGAAGGCATTACCCTTTATATTTTATAGGATCGAAAGATAAGGAGAAGAAAACCCAACAACAACAAGGTAGAAAGAAAAGTAAAGACAAAAGTAAACCATTCCCACATGCATGTTTCAAAAGTGGAAGCCACAAAGTGCAAAAAGGTGACTACAAGGTAAGTACCAAAAAGAAAAAGAAAAACAACTGCAACTGCTCCAAAAGTCCGAGCTAGTAAGGTCCTGCGTGATCCTCGAAGTCCTCCTGGAAACCTGAAAGCAGTTTTATATACGCAGGGTGAGTATACAAGTACACTCAGTAGGGAAAAACAAGACTCTCATGCAAAAGTAGGGGAACGTACTAAAGTCCCGTGAGAAAAAAGAGTAAACCAAACACCTAACAAGGCAAACTATCCATCCCAGTCCTCACCAAGGCTCACTCCCCAAATAACGCAAGTCAAGTAATATATGTAATAAGAGCACATCGATGTTTGGGTATCCCGCGCCACTTTCCCACTGGTTATTGAGACATCCTACGCGTCGGACCAATCCCGCCATTCTCACCGCAGTCCCACTGCCACACCCGTCCGCACACACCTGGGCCACAACCACACGCAGTCCCACTACCGAAATCCCGCCCGCACACACCTGGGCCTCAACTGTCACATGTAACCATGCCTGCAAACACCTAGGCCAGAACAACCACCGCCACGCTCTAAGACACCTGGGCCTCATCCTGAAGACACTTGGGAAACCACCTGCCGCACACACCTGGCCAACCACCACAACACCCCGCCCGATGGTTCTTGGGCTAATAATGGACTTCAGGCCATCACAGCCTGCCCGAAGGTACATGGGCTATCCGGGAAAGGGAGCAGAAAAGGAGCTAATAACCAGCCACTAAGGATAGTGTTGGGAAAAACATCCTTCCCCCATAAATGGGGGTGTTCGGCACTAGGTGCTCAACTTGGGTGGGGCGCGAATAAGAAACACAAAGCTACAAATATAGATATAGGTAACAAACACTCACCCAAAGCTTAGGTTTTCCTAGCCAACCTACAGAACACAACACCACTGCGTCCGAGTCACAGTTCACGACCCTTGCCCACAAAACCCATTTGTCCCATTCTTGTTTCACGTTCAGTTAAAATGTTCAATTGATTTTAAGCACTACTGGGCAACTACCATAAGCATAACCAACGAAAGCGTCAAAAGCATGGATCAACCAAAACACTCACACCCGGTTCTGCCAATAGAGGATCTCTCCCCAATTTGTGATAAAAACTCACAACCACCGAAACCATACCAACAGGGAATCCCATCCCCCAATTCACACAACCACCGAGAGTATAAAAGAACAGGGGATCCCATCCCCTCCCACATTTCCAACAATCGGCCCGAAAGGAAAACAACCAACTACCACTACCAACACAAGTCAGGGATTTTCAGATTTAAACGACTTAACACACTCCATGATTTCAAATTCCGTGTGTTCTAGGAGTTATCACAGAAGGGTTGATCCTGGTGCTTTCAAAATATTCATCCGGGCATACGTGGTTAACCAATTTCACAGCAGGAGTTCACAATTTCAGCAACCCATTTAAAACATTACGAGGGGATTCATCAGTGCACATACAACGACCACCAACGACCTCAATTTTCATAAAACATGAACCAGCACAACTAAAAAGGATGATCACAAGATAAAGCATAACAACGATCACAACCCCTTCCCCTTCTTTCTTTAGAACTTCGTTTATTATCTTCATTAAGGTTCGGTTCAGCCAATTCCATAGGAACAAAAAATAACGCCCACCCCGCATGATACACAAAGGTGAGAGATGAGAGAAATTCCATACTTGTTGATAGATGATCGATGTTTAGGCCGGGGGCGCGAAACTTTATGGATAATGATGCGGCGGGACCGATGCACCAAAAGAGCCACGATCGAGGAAGGGGGGAACCATGGCCTAACCCTTAATTTATAAGAGCCGGGGACGGTTGAGGTGAAAACGCGAAACCGTGTAAGACGTGGAAGTCGTGGGTTGACCACGCGGCTTGACTCATCATTAAAGGGGCTGGGTGGTTTAAACTGACTCATGAGTCGATTCAGTATCTAATTAAAACTTTTGTGCGCGTTTCGGGTCTTTAGGACATTTTCTTTTCTTTTAAACGAGGTAGAATAGGGTTTAAAACCCTATTTGCGAAAAAGGAGCGTTACTGGAACACTTGGCAAGGTCGGGTGACGTCGGCCGGTTCCGCCGATCAGTCACACCGATCGGTCACACCGATCGGTCTCACCGATCGGTCTCACTGATCGGCACCCCTTAAGGATCCGGATTTTGGAAAAGGAAGGGACCAAGGGGGGTCTGGGTCATCACAGTTCATGTATACCCATTATAGTATTTATTACAACATTTTGGGTCATTATGATGTTATAATACCCACTGTCAATTTATATCGTATTTAATTTTTACCAGAAAATTTGACTGTCTGAGAAAATTATAAAAAATTCACCATTGGATAATTTATAAATTATGATGCAATTTTATTAAATTTTCCCAAAAAGGTTAGTATTTTATGTGAAAAATTATAGAATCCTATTTTATGGGAAAACTATCATTTTATGTACTTTTCACTCATGTTAGTATGGCCATATCTTATATTGATATTCATTCATGTTACTATAAGGGATTTTATTTAACAATACTCCATGTTTATGAATTTCTTAAAAGTATTTAAAATCAATGGATTTCTTCTAATACTCTTGGAATTGATATTTCCCATGATAAGAAGTTAAAATATTATTTTCTTCTATGAAAATAATATATATTTAATATTTCATAAATGTGTTTTTGTGTTATTAATGAGAGAGGGAGAACCTAATTTTTTTTGTAAAATTTAACACATGAGTATTGAATGATACGTTATTGTATGAGGAGTAAACCTAGGACCTCAATAAATTACCATCCCACATGTGATACTACTAGTGGCCACTTGTTTTTCTTTGGGTTTGCTGAGTATCAATATTAATCAATAAAAGTTTATTATTTTAAAATGTTTTTAAATGATAAATCCTAGTATTATTTAAAATAATTATTTATCAAAAATACTATTTAAGTATTTTTATATAGATATTTATATGTAAATTATTTATCAAGTATTTTATTTGATAAAAATATCTTCAAATAATATTTATAGTTTTTATTGAAAATCATTTTTAAATGTATTTAAAACCACTTACTGAGAAATAAAATTCACACCATATATTTTAGATTATTTTTATAAGTTTCGTAGAAATTAAATTGGTGATTGTTTTGTAAATAGGTAGCACACAAGAAGATAGTTTGTCAATTGAATAATTTTTTTATAGCGATGAAATAATGTAATGTTTTGTCTAATTCTACAAAACCTAGAGTGTAAAGGTCCTAGAATTTATAAAGTTATATGCATTGTTTCAGTTATCATTTAAAAAAAATATACAGTATGTTTAGTACTAATTCTGGAAGTGTGGTTTCCAGGCTCTATAGATGACAACCTTTCTCTTTATTACACATTAATTTATGATTTATTACTCAAGTTTACACGAAATATAAGCTGGAAGATTGATAATTCAAATATATTTGGGAAATAGGTAAATTACATAACAACTTAAAACGTGGGATACCACAACATCATTGAAAAATTCCTTGACATGCACATATTATTCCATTTTACTTAAAAATAAATGGGATAACCTGGGGACATAAATAAGAATGGGGTGACCTATAAATTCCATTAAGGGAATAAACGTGGAATAACATAAAGGAAGTGATGCATGTTTGAAAATAGGAATATCAACCTGGTATAAAAGGAGTGAAAACAATAAACATGGAAAATGAGGCATGATATAACATGATATTCATAAAGGAAACATGGGAAATGTGGAAACTACTTAAAACACTACATCATAAAATAGGTCAATGCTAACTACTAAGACATCATGATGGAAAAATTACCATGAAGGACTAGGTTCTCTACCAAATCCCTCGCATGATGTCTCATGAGACTAAAATATTACCCAATACATTATAGCACAATGTAATTTTTGGCATACCCATCCATTTCATTTCATTCTCATGATTAAGTGTGCCATATAGATCATAAAACATGGAGTCATTTATGATCAAATTTTATCCCACAATCAAGGAGTGTGGAATAAATATACTTGTAAGTCCTCAATCAAAGAATGTATTGGTGCAGGAAGGTGAACACCCTTGATAGAAAATGGGTATGGATATTCACTACACAATTTTTTGGCATGGAAAATCATGGTGAAATTTAAAAGCCTAACAGGGGTGTATAAATTATAATGGAGGGGATTAATGAGAGTGAAATGGGTTACTCATCATTTAGACATAAAATAAGAAGTAAGTGAGAAATTGAATAACATATACCATCATTAGAAATTAGAGATAAAATAAATAACCTAATGAAGAAACTTGAATAAAGTGGAGAAGGAGAGGATCCGTTACCTTGGGAGGGTGATTCAAAATTCTTGGTAGGAGCTTCTTGAGATCTTGGGGAGATCCTTGGTAGGAATCTAGAGAGGTGAGGACATAGTAATGAGGTTCTCCAATGTTTTTGAGTGAAGAGAAATTAGATCCTTAATGTGTTTATATAGGAAATGTGTGAGTAATTATTTATCATTTCTTAATATTATATTTTGGACTCTATATAACAAAATAACCAAAACCAAAAACCTTGCCATGGGTTTTTACCCTAATTTATGACTTCCCTACAATTTAGTACACATTAATTCATGATTTATTACATAAGATTACACATAATAAAACCCTAAATATGGATAATTCTAGTATATTTTTGGAATTTGTTATATTACATAATAAATTAAGATAATGGATTCAACAAAGTTATTAAAAAATTTCTTGTAATTTTCATATTTTTCCATTGTACTTAAAACTACATGGCATAACCTAGGGACATATGAAGGAAAGAGGTGAGATATAAATCTCAGTAAGGGAATAAACCAGGAATAACATAAAGAAAGTATTAAATGTTAGACAACAGGAATATACATGAGGTATAAAGGGAGTAATAATAATAAACATGAATAATGAGTCATGGTATAGAATGATATTTATTAAGGAAACATGGAAAATGTTGAAACAACTTAAAATACGACATCATAAACATAGGTCAAGGCTAACTGCCCAGGCATCAGGATAGAAAAAATCATATGAAATATTAGGTTCACTTATTAATGCATTTAATGAAGTCTCATGAGACTAAAACATTACCCAATGCATTGGAGTGCTATATAACTTCAGTGCACCTCTCACTTTCATTTCATTCTCTGGATTAAGTGTGCCACAAAGATTACAAAACAAATAATCATTTATCATCAATGTTTTCTCAATTATCAAAGAGTGTTGAATAAATAAAAGTTATTCTCTAATAAAATAAGTATAATTTCATAAATGTGAACCCCCTTTATCGAAATTTTGTATGTTTATTTACTACATAATTGTTTTGGCTTGGAAAATCACAGTGAAATTTCAGCAGTAGAATGGAGGTGTATAAAAGTTCATGGAAGGGATTAATGATATTGAAAGGGGTCTATCATAATTTATAAATAAAATTTATACTATGTGGGATATTTAAGAATATATACCATCATAAGTAATTGAAGATAAAAGACATAAGATAATAAAAAAACTTGAATAAAGAGGAGAAGGAGAGGAACCCTTACCTTGAGAAGGTGATTCTAAATGCTTGGTAGGAGATTATTGAGAGATTTGGGGAGCCGTTTTAGGAATATAGAGTTGTAATATAAGATTAAGGAAATGATAAAAGGTTTTTAAGTGATTATAAATGGGATCTTGTGTTTGTTTTTATATGAAATGAGTGAGGGATTATTTATCATTTCTAAAACATAAGTTTTGGTCTTTATTAAATAAAAAAACTAAAACCAAAAACCATTACATGGGTTTTACCATGGTTTCTGCCAAATAGGGATGGTTTTAATTATTATATTAGTACAATGTATGATATTTTTAAAATAATAACCTTACTGATGTAGAAGCGATTCATGTTTATAAAGAAATGAATTTAAAACCTTAAAATTGATTATAGGTTTTGTAGGATTCATAAAGACTATAAAATTAAAAAATAAGCTTATAATGACATTATTTTAACGCTAAAACATATATTTAGTCATTTATACACATTATATTATTTATTACATCATTCTTGGATCATTATATTGTCCTAATACACACTGTATATTTATACCGTTTTTAATTTTTACCTGAAAAATTGTCTACCTCAGAAAATTATGAAAAATTAACTATCATATAATTTCATTGTTATGTTTCTAAAAATAATATTTAATTCATACAAATATTTTTTTAATATTTATTTTTTACTTTTAAAATAATATTCAACATTTATTGAGAAATGCTGGTTTTTTTGACAATAACAGTTTTCAAACCCTTATAAAAATTACATTTGATTTCATAAAAATTATATGATAACATATATTTAATAAAAATTATTTAATAATAATATTTTAATAAAATATTATCTATTTATAAAATCCATTAATTTATTAATTTCTAAATTGAATTTGAATATTATCTAAAAATATAATTAATGTTTTATTATATCAAAATCAAAAATCATTTATATTGAAACAATAATAGAATGAAAATATATCCATTATTCTGTAAAATATACATATTCATATTATTATGTAATTAATATATATCCCTTTATTACACTAGAAAATGGAATAAGAGTAAGATGTGCGATGGTGAGACTTTCATGGGGTGGTTAGGCGTACCTGGCTTTGGCCATGATCTCGATGAGATTAAACTTATCTCATAAATGGTTTCAGTCATGATTTAGTTGTTAGATATCATCTTGATCTTGGTAAAGGTAAGATCCTAATGATTCAAACTCTATATAAATCTCCAATAAATGGGATTTATAGGGTACAATCCTACTGGTTGAGGCCATCACTTCCTTTTTTTTGTGTCAAATAGATTTGTTAAAAACCTATATTTATACTAATCATATGGTAACTATTTAATGGATATATTATCAATGTTAAATATTCTTAAAAATCATTTAAATATAGTAGGATATAACTAAATAAAATAAGTGCATGCGTTTTCTATATCCATAACATTTAAAAATTCATTTAACTAAATCCTAAAGGAAATTCTATTCATAAAATTTCTGGTTGTTACAACATTCTCCTATTCATAAATTTCTCCCTAGAAATTTTCATTTCACACACTAAAATATATGGGGTTAATTATTTTTCATCACATTATATGGTTCCCATGTCACTTCTTCAAGTTTGTGGTTTCTCCACAAGACTTTAACAAGGCCTATTTTCTTATTTCATTGAACTTTGTCTTTATGATATATGATCTTCAATGAATACTCTCATATGATAAATCATTTACCAATGGTACCACCTATAGATTGAGTAAATATGAGAGGTCTGAGATGTTATTCCACAATAGTGATACATGGAACACATGTTTTACTTGAGATAGGTCAGGTGGGAGTGCTAGTTGATAAGCCACTACTTCGATAAGATCAAGGATATCAAAGGGACATATGTATATTGGAGTAATATTTACCTTCTTCCCAGTATAATGAATTTATTCCATGGAGAAATGCATAGTAATACCATGTCTACAACCTTGGACTATAGGTATCATCAATAATTTTTATAATAGTTATTTTTTTGACTCTAAGAATCCTTGATGTGCTGCTAAATGGCCTCGACCTTTTCCACCATTTCCTCGACCATTTTAGGACCTAGAATTTTTTGTCCCCCATCTTCATCCCAATATGCAGGTGTTTTTCACCTTTCCCCTAAGGGCTTTATAATGAGCCATTTTGATTCTTGAGTGGAAAATATTATTGTATGAGAACTTGAATAGAATAAGATATTGATCTCATCCTCCTTTGTAGTCAATTAAGAATGCTCTCAACATGTCCTAGAGTATGTGGATAGTATAATCAAATCAAAAATTAGTTTGGGGGTGATAAGACATATTGAATTTCAACTTAATATTTAGATAATATTAGAGGATCATACAGAACTTGAAGGTAAATCTTGAGTCTGAACAGATATAATCAATAGTGGTGTTCCATATAGTGTCACCATTTCTCTAATATATATAATTGCTATTTTATTTAGTGAGAAGTCCTCTCAAATTGCAATGAAGTGATCACTATTTGTAAGAAGATCCACCATAACCAATATAGAATTATTTCATCTTGATGTATTTGGAATATCGGTGACAAAGTTCATATTGATGTTTTCACATTTCCATATAGGTATGGGTAATGGTTGCATCGTCCCCTTGGATTTTTTCCTTTCCACCTTCACTTGCTGATATACAAGACATCTTTATTTATATTCCACGATCTACTTCTTCTTATTGTCCCCCAATATTACTCTTGGATATTTCAATACATTATTGTGCTTCCTGTATAGATGTTTAAGGTTGAGCTATGTGTATCATACAATGAATCCTTATTTAACTCAGGTTTTGATAGTACACATTTTCATGACACAAATATCAAAACTGTTTATTCATTATCCTTGAAATCCAAGGACATCCCTTTTATTATAGATTCCATTATCTTATGAATCCCCACGTTGTATATTTTAGAATCCTCTATCTTATTACAAAGAGATGGTTGATCAATAATTTGTGAAAGGATTTATGATTTTCCTTCATTTATGATTCCCATGTCTGTCCTTTTTAAATATAAGAAGATCAGATCCTTATCAATTCTCATCAATGATAAAATTGATGAATCCTTTATACTTAGGTAATCTTCCACTTTATTTTCTTTTCCTAGATGGTAGTGGATTGTGAATTCATATCCCTTTTTCATATCTAAGAATATTCACTAGAGCTTATTAAGATATTTCCTTGTGATTATATACTTGATGCTCTTTTGATCTGTATGTATTTCACACTTATCGCTAAAGAGATAATGACGACATATTTTCAACATGAAGATCACAATATCCAGCTCTAGATCATGTGATGGGTAGTTATGTTCATGAAATTTTAATTTCCTTGAAGCATAGGATATTAATTTGTCATTTTTTATTAACACACACCCTGACCCCTTCTTCGAAGCATCAGTAGATACAATGAAAAGTTATCCACTCATAGGTAGTGTGAGTACCAGTGCAGTGATAAGCATATTTTTCTACTCCTTGAACCTCTCTTCACATTAATCATTCCAAAAAAACATGAAACCCTTTTTAGTTATCTTGGTAAGAGGGTTTGATAATTATGGGAAAATTTTCACAAATCAACAATAGTACCAATATAATCTAAGCAAACTATGAATTTCTATCATAGATATTGGCCATGACCATCCTTAAATTTATTCTATCTTCAAAGGGTCCATAGATATCCTTTTTTCTTGTGATATTATTCCCCAAGAATGAGAATTCCTTCAATCATAACTCATAGTATCTATACTTTTCATAAAGCATATCCTTTCATAAGGTTTTTATCACAGTTCTCAGATGATTATTCTTTCTTTTCGAGTATATTAGAATATAATCTATAAAGACTACCACAAATTTTTTAGGTTAATATCTAAAAACTCTATTCATCAAGTCCATTAAAATTTCTATAGAATTAGTGAGTTTTAATGGCATTACTATGAACTCATATTTCTCATACCTTGTACAGAAGGTGATATTGGGGATATTCACCTCTTCAACCTTACTTGATAATATCTCGACCAAAGATCCACCTTAGAGAAGTATTATTCTCTAGGTGGCTGATCAAACAAGTTATCAATCTGTGAAATAATATACTTGTTATTTTTTTGTGATTATTTTTTCCCATGATAATCAATGCAAATTTTCATTGACCCATCCTTCTTTTTGACGAAGAGGACTGGTGCACCCCTAGGTGATGCACTTAGGGGTATGAACCCTTTATCCAAATTATTCTATAGTTGTTTCTTTATATCCTCAAGTTCCAAAAAATACATTCTATATAGAGTATTGGATAATGGAAATTCCCCATGTATATGATCGATTTAAAATTCAACGTCTCAGCTAGAAGGAAGAACATAACATTATTTGGGAAACACATCAGCATATTCCCTCACAATGGGAATTTATTTGAGGATGATACTTTATTTAGAATTAATCATTTTGGATAGATATTCTTTCTCATACTGAAATAATATCCATTCTTTTAAATTTTGTTTCTAAATAATATTCACCCTTCTCCTTGAAATTATATAGAATCGGGGGACAATTCGCGATATATAAAGTTATTTCCTTCTCAAAAAATTAATGTTGGATCTATATAGAGAAATCCAATCCATGAAATTAATTGAATTAAATTACACTAAATAGATTATCACAATGTTTAGTGGGAAATTTATCCCACAAAGTCTATTAGTGGGGGAGTTATATAATTGGGATTCTCTAATTTTCCATTTTCTATTTTCATCGAGAGATATACTTCCATGTTTTCTGGTGGTGTTTGAATAGTTCTACTAAACTTGTGTGATAACATGAAATGAATATAAATAGAATAAAAAATTAAGTTATCTATTCTTGAATTAATAACTAGTGTAACTATCACCACTTCATTATTGGGATCCACCTTAGTGGATGTGATGAAACAAACTCTTCCTTGCCACCTTAGAGGTTGTTGGTTATCTCCTAAAACCCTTAGCTTAGTGCAATGGTTTGAAAAGTGTCATGGTTTCTTGCATTTTAAATAATGAAAAATGAGATGAGGGTTTACTAGATCATTCCTTTCCTCCATCACATTAATGGTATTCTCCCATCAGTAATCGCTAGAAGGTTGTCCCTACTTTACTCACCTTAATAATTTCCTCATTCCTGTTAGGAAATTTATGAGGTGTTTCTTTCTACACTTCTAAAAATTGGGATTTTAAAATTTCTTAGCACTGTTAGTTCTATCCAATAGACTACCAGAATTAAACTCCACTTTTCGATTCTTATCCTCAGGATACGCTTGAGATTCTACAAACTATATTTTGACTTTGAGGGCACATCATAAAATTTCTTAATAAATATCAAAGTATAAGATCTATTTGGATTTTTATATAATAGGTTTTACCCCACCAAAGAAGTGGTTAACTTATAATTTAATGGTAATGAAAAAGTTGAAGGCATATCGTGAAAGCCTTGTGAATTTCTCCTCATATTCTCTAATAGATTTATCATCTTTTTTCTTGAGGGAAGGGAAATAACTTTCCATTTTAATTTGTATATGGAGAGGAAATTATTTATTAAGAAACATTTTTTTAAATTATTTCCACCCCATCACTTTGATCTCTTCCTTAGGTATCATATTCGTGATCATAGTAAACCAATGACCAGCTTCTCCCTCTATATAATAAACAAATAGTAGAAACTCCTCGAGATCCTAACATTGAAGGATTGATAATATATTCTCAATGGATTTGATCCATTGTTATGAGATTAAGGTAAAAGATGACCAATTGTAATTTAGAAGCCTTTTTTTCTTAAAGGTATCAATTTTTGGTTGTTCTTTCTTCAGGGGATTAGAAAATCCTCCTGATCCAAGTCTCTATTCAAAACCTGAGTCAATAATAGATTATCATCATAAAGTTCACTGTTATTTCTCCCATTGGGTTGGGCATCTCATTTGGGAATTCATCACATTTCCCTTCACATTGTTTGTTTACCTGATAACTACTATTTTTGGACATTGGATAAAATAATGGGAAACACTGTGGGAAGGTTTTTTATTTTATTGATTTTATTATATAGAGTCCAAAACCTAATTTTGATAAATGATAAATAATTTCCCAATAATTTACTATATAAACCAACCAAACCTCCCATTTATATTCACACAAAAACCTTAAAATATTTTATTACTCTAAACTACCATGTCTAGTGTCCTCCTAAGGTTCCCCAAAGCTATAAAAAATATCCCCCAGTCATTTGGAATCACCCACTCAATGTTAGGTATACTCTCCTTCTTCTCTTTATTCAGATTTATTCATTATTTTATGTCTCTTATCTCCAATTCCTAATGATGAGATATGATCTTCCATATACCCCTTACATTCCATTTTATGTCTAAATGATGATAGAACCATTTCACTCTCATTAATACCATCCATGAACATTTATATTCCCTTGTTATAATACCAAAATTTCCCCATGATTTTCCATGCCAAAAATTTGTGTAGTGAATACCCGTACCCATTTTCTGTCACAGGTGTTCACCTTCATGCACTTATACTTATTTTATTTAGGACATACATGTATTTATTCCACACTCATTGATTGGGTGATAATGTGTGATGATAAATTATTCCATGTTTTATGATCTATATGACGCACTTAAGTATGCGAATGAAATGAAAGTGATAGGTTCTCCTAGAATTATATAGTGTTCCAATTCATTGGGTAATGTTTTAGTCTCACGAGACATCATGAAAGGGTTAGAGAGTGAACCTAATCCATTATAGGATTTTTTTCATAATGATGTCTCAACAGTTAGCCTTTTCTTATGTTTATGATGCAATGTTTTAAGTTGTTTCCACATTTCCCAGGTTACCTTTATGAATATCATTCTATATCATGCCTCACAATTAATATTTATTGTTTTCACACCTTTTATGACTCATCAATATTTCTATTTTATTAAGTGTTTTTATTTTTCATGTTATACCATGTTTATAACTTACCAGGATTTATTTCTCACCCCTTTATTATATATGTCTCTAAGTTATCCCATGTAATTTTAAGTACAATGGAATAATATGAGCTCATTAAGGATGTTTTCAATAATGTTGTTATATCACATATTTTAATTTGTTATGCAATGTACCTAATTCCCAAAGACACTAGTCTTCTCTATCTTCCAGGTTGTATTATGTGTAATATTATGTGATAAATCCTGAATTAATGTGTAATAAAGACCATGGTTTTCAAAGTTAAAGATTCAACATCCTCCATGAACTTATAAAATATTAGGGGATGATTCGTGATACATCGAGTGATTTCGTTATCACAATAATTTATGTTTTATTTATATAAATAAATCCAATCTATGTCCATAATTGTATCAAATTCTATTAAAGGGAGTATCGAAAGGATATCTGGTGAGTTTAGTCCACAAATTATGATAGGATAGGAGTTATATAATTGGGTTCACTAATTTCCCAATTTTACATTTTCAAATATATCTCTACTTTCATTATTTGTGGTGGTGTTTTGATAGTTCTACTAAACTTTCATGATATGAAGGAATGCATAGAATGAAAATCAAGAAGTACATTCACTATTCTTGAAATAATAAGTAACGTACCTTTCACCAATTTTTTTTCGAGATCCACCTTAGTGGTTGTGATGGAAAAATATCACCCTCTCTACTTTGGAGGTTGTTCTTTTTATTTGAAAACTATTAAATTAGTGAATTGGTTTGAAAACTATCCCAGTTAGTTATAGTTGAAATAATAAAAAATTAATTAAGGGTGTACTGGAGCATTTCATTCCACTATTTCATTAGTGGGATTCACGCATCAGCAATTTCTAGCTTTGTGTCCTTCCTTTACACACATAAATGATTTCCTCATTCACCTTAGACCATTTCTAGGGTTCTTCTTTCTTCACTTTTGAAAATTTAGATTTTGAAATTTCTTATCACCATTAGATATCTCCATCAGCCAAACAGAATTAAACTCCAGTTTGTACTTCTTATCCCCATGATACCCTTGAGATTCTCTGATATCTATTTCTACTTTGAGGCAATATTAGACAATGTTTCTCATTTTTATTAGAGTATTAGATCTTCAGGGGTTTTCGTAGACCATGTTTTTCCCACCAAAGAAGTGGTAAAACTTGCATTCAGGGGTGACGATAAAGCCCATGGCATATCATTCAAGTATTGTGAATTTTTCCTTGTACACCATGATAGATTATTCATCTTTTTTTCTTGGGGGGAAGTAAATCCCTTTCCATTTTAAGTTAGAGATTATGAATAAAATATTTCTCAATTTTTTTCCAGAATTCCTTCCACCCCATCGCTTAGATCTACTCCTCATACATTGTATTCTTGATTAATTTGCACCACTGGTCATCTTATCCCTGCATATGATAAACAGACTATACAACCTTCTTTTTCAAATAACATTGAAGTATGGATAAGATCTTATCAATAGATTTGATCCATTTTTCATTGATTAAGGGATTCGATGATCCATTGAAAGTCAGAGGAATTTGTCACATAATAGTCTCAATTACAAATTGTTATTTATTAGGGGGATTTGAGCATTCCACTTGGTCTAGGATTATATTTAGAACCAGTGTCATCTTAGAAAGTATTTTCATAAATTTCACTATTCCTGCTCCTATCGGGTTGGGAATATCATTTGGACTATCATAAGATTTCCCTTCACATTGGTTGTTTACTCAGTTCTTCATATTCTCAGAAATTAGATAGAATAAAGGGAGAATTAGGGATGAATATTTTTAAACCATTAAACACATAAATGAGAATCCAATAACATTAAAGAGAAAACTTATAAATGACATTTATTTGTTTACTTATGAATTTATGGGATTTAATTTTTGTTTTCCATGATCTATTTCCTAACATATACACTTATGGGATTTTTGTTCCCTTAATAAAGTTTTTTAATGAGCTTGTGAATTTACTAAAGCATATCTCATGGGAGTATCAAACTAGGTGTCCAAAAAGGCCCTTTTTTGTGCACCATTTCCCCGTCAAGTCTACCTCAACGTGGAGTTTTTGGGTTTTACCTCTATGTACATTTGTGCCAGAGCCATATCCACTTATAGTATCCAAAAATAGATGTATTTTCTTGATAAATCACTTAATCTATACTTCACTAAATTTTTTGGATGTTTTCTTATAATTAGTTTTATACATAAGGCTTTTTCTAGAATTTTCTAATCCTAATCTAAAAAATAACCAAACATTTCCTTTGATACCAACTATGATAGATCTGATCTTTATTACACATTAATCCATGATTTATTACAAAATATTACACATAATACAATGCATAATATTGATATGTCTAGTATATTTTCACTACTGGAAAAGGATGATTTAGCAATGGTTCTGAACCGTTGGGAAAGGCCACAAAACCATTGGTATACCTTATACCAAGGGTTCTGTGAACCGTTGGTAAGTAAGCAGTTCAGATAGATTTTCCCTACGGTTTACATAGAACCGTTGGTATAGGTTAGAAAAGTTATCATATCCCAATGGTTTTGGGAGCTGTTGGGAAATTTTTTTCCCAACGGTTTCCTTGAACCGTTGGCAAAACCAACATTTTCCCATGGTTCCCAATGGTTTTAGAAACTGTTGGGAATGTATTTTTACCAACGGTTCCCTTTGAACCATTGGTAAAAACTTTCAATGAAACCTATGCTAATGGTTTTAAACCGTTGGTATAGGCTATGCTATGCAAATTGCACAGCAGCCTCCAATTTGCACAGCATTGGCAGTGTGTCCATCCATTCAGGTAATTCTCCGATCTCTTCTCCGATTAATGTACCTAAAATAACCAACTAAAACATACATATATATAACAAATTCATACACATTTGACTTATAATTCATTTAGAACTATACACATCCATAATTAAATCAGAATTCATAACTTAATTATAAACATACATAATTCATTTAAACATACACATTTAAATGTGTTTTTTTTAGAAATGATGTCCATTTTAAACAGAATACATCCATTTAGAGTGATACCGGCCACACTATACCTCATATTGAGGTGAGGTTGACTCGTGTACGCCATATATGACTCATGGATTGTTGTGCTAAATTATCAACACAATCAGAATCCGTTTGGTCAGTTTTACATATGTACTTAAAATGTTGTCCATTTTAAACAAAAGAGAGACACTTTGAGAGATCCCAACCATACTGCAACTCAGATTGAGGTGAAGTTAACTCATACACATCACATATGACCCATGGATAGTTTTCCTAAAGTTTCAACAGAATAAAAATGTTTTTGGTCTGTAAACCGTATGTCAGTTGTTGTTTTCAATTAAAATGAAGTCCATTTTAAACTATAGAGAGACACTTTGAGTGGTTCCAGCCACTCCGTGCGTCAGATTGAGGCTAGGTTGTAATTTACACTTCAAATATAACCCATGGATCATTTTCGTAAAGTTTCAACAGAATCCAAATGCATTTGGTCGGTTTTCTGTATGTTAGTTGTTGTTTTCACTTAAAATGTTGTCCATTTCAAATAAACCTGAGACACTTTGAGTGGTGCCGGCCACACCGAGCCTTGGATTGAGGCAGGGTTGACTTGTACACATCAAAATGACTCATGTAACTTTTTACTAAAGTTTCAACAGAATCTGAATGAGTTTTGTCAGTTTTCCGTATGTCAGTTGTTGTTTTCACTTAAAATGTTGTCCATTTTAAACTATAGAGAGATAGTTCAAGTGGTGACAGCCACACCATGCCTCGTATTGAGGCTGGGTTGACTCGTACACATCAAATATGACTCATGGATCATTTATCTAAAGTTTCAATGGAATCCAAATGCGTTTGGTTGGTTTTCTGTATGTCAATTGTTGTTTTCACTTAAAATGATGTCCTTTTGAAACAAAAGAGAGACACTTTTAGTGGTTCTGGAAAAACCGAGTCTCATATTGAGGTGGGGTTGACTCGTACACATCACATATGACTCATGGATTATTTTTCTAAAGAAACAACACATTAAAAATGCATTTGGTCAGTTTTCCATATGTCGGTTGTTGTTTTCACTTAAAATTAAGTCCATTTTAAACAAAAGAGAGACACTTTGAGTGGTGCTGGCCACACCGTTCCTCGGATTGAGGTGGGGTTGAATCTTACATGTCACATGTGACCCATGGATCGTTTTTCTAAAGTATCAACACAATCAGAATCCATTTGGTCAGTTTTCCGTATTTACTTAAAATGATGTCCATTTTTAACATAAGAGACACTTTGGGTGGTTCCGGCCACACTGTGACTCAGATTGAGGCGCGTTTGACTCGTACATGTCACATATGACCCATGGATTGTTTTCCTAATGTTTGAACAGAATTCTAATGCGTTTGGTCAGTTTTTTGTATGTCAGTTGCTATTTTCACTTAACATGAAGTCCATTTTAAACTAAAGAGAGACACTTTGAGTGGTGTCAGCCACACCACATCTTGGATTGAGATGGGATTGACTTTTACATGTTACATATGACTCATGAATCGTTTTACTAAAGCATAAACACATTCCAAATGCGTTTTTTCGGTTTTCTGTATGTTAGTTGTTGTATTCACTTAAAATTATGTCCATTTTAAACAAAAGAAAGACACTTTGAGTGGTGCCGACAACACTGTGCCTCATATTGAGGTGGGGTTGACTTTTACACGTCACATATGACCCATGGATTATTGTGCTAAATTATTAACACAATATGAATGTGTTTGGTCAGATTTCTGTTCGCTAGTTGTTATTTTTACTTAAAATGTTGTCCATTTCAAATAAACCTGAGACACTTTGAGTGGTACTGGACACACCAGGCCTCTGATTGAGATGAGGTTGACTCGTACACATAAAAAATGACTCATGGAACGTTTTATTAATGTTTCAATAGAATAAAAATGCATTTGGTCAGTTTTCTGTATGTCAGTTGTTGTTTTCACTTAACATGAAGTCCTTTTTAAACTAAAGAGAGACACTTTGAGTGGTGCCGACCACAACACGTCTTGGATTGAGATGGGGTTGACTCGTACATGTCAAAAATGACTCATGGAATGTTTTACTAAAGTAGAAACACATTCTAAATGCTTTTGGTCAGTTTTCAGTATGTTAGTTGTTGTTTTCACTTAAAATGATGTCCATTTTAAACAAAAGAAAGACACTTTGAGTGGTGCCAGCAACACCGTGCCTCAGATTGAGGCGGGGTTGACTCTTACACGTCACATATGACCCATGGATTGTTGTTCTAAAGTATTAACACAATCCGAATGCTTTTGGTCGGTTTTCCGTATGCTAGTTGTTATTTTCACTTCAAATGTTGTCCATTTCAAATAAAACTGAGACACTTTGAGTGGTGCTGGCCACACCGGGCCTTGTATTGAGGTGAGGTTGACTCATACATGTCAAAATTGACCCAAGGATAATTTTCCTAAAGCATCAACACAATCCTAATTTGTTTGGTCGGTTTTTTGTATGTCAGTTGTACTTTTCACTTTAAATGTTATCCATTTCAAACAAAAGTGAGACACTTCGAATGGTGCCGGCCACACCGCACCTCAGATTGTGCTGGGGTTGACTCATACACATTACATATCACCCATGGATCATTGTGATAAAGTATCAACAAAATCTGAATGCATTTGGTTGGTTTTCCGTATTAGTTGTTCTTTTCACTTAAAATCCCATCCATTATAAACAAAAGAGACACAATTAGAGTGATACCAGACACATTGCACCTTGTATTTAGGAAGGTATGACTTTTACATGTCACAAATGACCCAATGATCATTTTCTTAAAGTATCAACACAATCCGAATGCATTTGGTTGGTTTTCCGTATGTCAGTTTTACTTTTCACTTAAAATGTTATCAATTTCAAACAAAAGTGAGACACTTAGAATGGTGCCGGACAAACTATGCCTATAATTGAGCCAAGGTTGACTCTTACATGGCAAATATTACCCATGTATTGTTTTCCTAAAGTTTCAATAGAAACCTAATTCGTTTGGTCAGTTTTCCAAATGTCAGTTGTGTTTTCACTTAAAATCCTGTCCATTTAAACAAAAGAGAGACACTTTGAGTGGTGCCAGCCACACCATACCTTGGATTGAGGCGGGGTTGAGTCGTACATATCACATATGACCCATGGATCATTGTTATAAAGTATCAAAAAATCAGAATCTGTTTAGTTGGTTTTCCGTATGTACTTAAAATGTTGTCCATTTTAAACATAAGAGACACTTTGGGTGGTTCCAACCACACTCTGACTCGGATTGAGGTGCGGTTGACTTGTAAACGTCACATATGACCCATGGATCTTTTTCCTATAGTTTCAACAGAATCTGAATGCGTTTGGTCGGTTTTCCATATGTCAGTTGTTGTTTTCACTTAACATGAATTCCATTTTAAACTAAAGAGAGACACTTTGAGTGGTGCCGACCACACCGCGTCTTGGATTGAGGCAAGGCTGACTCGTACACGTCAAAAATGATTCATGGAATGTTTTCCTAAATAATCAACACATTCTGAATGCGTTTGGTCAGTTTTTCGTATGTCAGTTATTGTTTTCACTTAAAATGATGTCCATTTTAAACAAAAGAAAGACACTTTGAGTGGTGCCGACAACACCGTGACTCGGATTGTGGCAGGGTTAACTCATGCATGTCACATATGACCCATGGATCGTTTTACTAAAGAAACTACACATTAAAAATGCGTTTAGTCCATTTTTCGTATGTTGGTTGTTGTTTTCACTTAAAATTAATTCCATTTTAAAAAAGAGAGAGAGACTTTGAGTGGTGCTGGCCACACTGGGCCTCAGATTGAGGTGGGGTTGACCCGTACACATCACAAATGACCCATGGATCATTTTCCTAAAGTATCAACACAATCCGAATGTGTTTGGTCGGTTTTCCATATGCTAGTTGTTATTTTCACTTAAAATATTGTCTATTTCAAATAAACCTGAGACATTTTGAGTGGTGCTGGCCACACCTGAGGCATGGTATTACCATCTTTCAAAACAGACATGTCATCGGTTTATCTTCAAGGAACCAATATCACTCATGAGTAGTAGAAACCATCCTGGTAGCCCTCACCAAGAAACCAAAGCATACATCCTAAAATTTTAAGTCTAAATTCCCTGAGCATGAAGAGTCCATCCATGAGTCCTTAACATGTAACCCATGTCTTATCCTAACAATTGAAAAGTAAACCAAATCAAACAAGGCATAATTCGCATAACATGGTGAATGTAAAACAATGCTTTGTATTCAAATTAAAGCATATCATCACATGCATTTGATGAGCATGAGATAATAATCATACCAAGACATTCATATAATTCAAGACATACAAAAATGGAATAATCCTAAATAACATTGCATGAACAGAGAAATAAAAAAGGCATGTGAAATCAAGGAGGGTGGGGTGGGGGGGGGGGGGGCTGTCCGTGGGGCTCTCCGAGGTCCCGGGAGGAGGGTTGGGGGGGGGGTGTCCGGGGTCCAGGGAGGAGGTGACAGGGGGGGGGCTGTCTGGGGGGTGTCCGGGGGGCTATCCGGGGACCAAGGAGGAGGGTGGGGGGGCTGTTCGGGGGGCTGTCCGGGGTCCAAGGAGGATGATGGGGGGTTGTCCAGGGTCCAGGAAGGAGGGGGGATGTCCATGGAGTTCCCAAACACACAAAACTCTATAAACATGCTCAAGAAACACCGCAACCACTAAAAGACATCAACTACCATGAAAACAGACACTATATAAAAATAACTCAACTCCAATACTATACTACAGATCTAGATAAAACCAAAAACTAAAATAGATTAAACATAAAATATCAGTAATATTAGTAAAAAATGTAATGGATCAATTTGTCCCACATCACCATGAACATCATCACCATCATCATCACCCTCATCCTCATCCCCATCATCTTCCTCGCCCTCTTCAATGCCCTCCTCCTCACCCTCCTCCTCTGCCTCGCCCTCCTCCTCCGCCTCGCCCTCCTCATCTCCCTCCTCTTCCGCATCAACCTCCTCTCCATCATCATCACCAGGCTAGAAATCATCTTGAACACTACTAGAACTGCCATCCGGTGCACCATATATAGAACGTATCGATGACATATATTCATCAAAATCTGGGCTGGCCTCTGGTGGAAGTGTTGGACAAAGAACTTCAATAAATTTCATAAATGCACTATTTTCCCTAGCAGACTATTCTGACGTCTCTATGGACCTTTTGTCAGCCTGTTCTGCCTGTGCCCTACCTTGCTGTAGCTCGATGGCACTACAACTTTTACCTGAGGAGGGCCAATAATTTTTCAGGGCTATCCTTGGTCGGCAACGTACTCTGCCAGAATGCTCTTCTCCCAACACCTGATGTAAGTGATCAGTTGGCCCAAAATTGTCTGGTTCTTGGGAATTGAGGGCCTCTAAAGTATCCTATTAAAAATATAAATATATTATTAAGTTACAAAATAGATATTAAATTATAAAATCAACAGATTAAAACTTCAAATCTGCTGCTGAGTCGGTTCCTTGACGACACTTCCTTCATTTTTCCGTCTACTCGAGCAAAACATTTTTTCTCGAGGCACACGTCCTTTAATATTCAGTTGTTGCCTCTACAATGACATTGAAAAATAAAGTTATATGAAAACTTTAGAAAACGATTAAATAATTGAGGAAGCAAAAGAAACTGTAAGTCGTAAAGAAAACTTATAAACAATTGTCATACCAGCTTCCTCTCATGATCTGACATTGTAGTACGTCCCAGTGTGTGGAGGTATTTTTTTGCAACAATGTTTTTTTTCCAGATGATTCCTAAATAAAATTTGATAATGAAAAGGATAATATTAATGCAAAACATGAAAGTTATTATTTAAATACCTCAAATGTAATTAATACCTTAAACTGAGTAGTCATCCAATGGGTAATCATCTTCCGATACTGCTCTATAGGACAAACATCCACGACTGGTACCACCTCTAACTTAGTGCCAACTCTAGCACTCTATCCAATATATAACTCATGCTTGTAGGCTCTCCAAATCTCAACTAAATCCTTTAGACGTGCCGGTCGTGCACCCTCACCATCGGAAAAATTAAATCGAAGTTGACACCAAAATATTAATTCATATAAATACAAAAATAATTCATGGCATTAAATACAATAGATTTTTTACCCATATCTCTTCCCAAGATATATCCTTGACCTCATGTGGAAACTGTCTCCATGATAGCGTGCTTATGGGAATGATGTTGGAGTATTTGGAAAGTGTCGCCAAAAAACTCCGACATTGCTGCCCTGTTTTCTCATCCATTTGGTTGTCTTCATTGTAATCCACCATTACATGTGTGCGGCGGTTCCACACCGCACACATGCGTGTACGCCCCCACCCCCACCTCCTATCATTAGATGTATATATCATGAAAGGAAAACAAATATTTTATCAAAACATGTTATAATGAAAATAAATATTGGTATAAAAATTTGTTAGGGTTCTATAAATATACCTACGCCAGTCTGATCGCTGAGCGCCACTGGATCCACAGAAACTGATGGAACACCCCGTGGTGGAACAGGAGTCGAAGACGATGGAATATAGAAGCTCGGAGAGATAGAAGTATAAAGAAAAGAAGATGGGACAACTGTATGACTAGATTCTGGCTGGGGAGTGGGAATCATTATGGGATATGAAAAAGATGGGCCAGAAGTTGCAGAAGGTGGTGAAAACATGGGAGACCTAAATATCCAGTGTGTCCCTAACGACACACCGGGATCAGAATATGGGAAGGATGACATGTCAGTGGGAGGGTAAGGGTCTAGTCAGGTATGCAAAGCTACTCGTCCACCTCTGGTACGAACCCTCCTTGTACCACTGACCTGAGTACTATGACTAGTACTAGGATCCTCGTCAAATAACTGTCGACGTATAGGTGGATCCTACAAAAATGTTTACAAAAAAATTAATCACATGAAATTATATATTATTTAAATATATATATTTGAAATAAAGTACTAACTATAGGAACTAATAGTGGAATGCCCATCTTCGCCATTCGATGATTTTTCTCCGTTATTTTTTTCCTTCGTCTCTCTTCAACTGGCATCATTTCCTGCTTTTAAAAACAAATATGTAATTAATTAGAAAAAGGAAACTAATGTGTAACCCAAAAAACTAAATATATGAGGTAATAGGGGGATTCATTGGTAATTTAGCTATCAATTGTTTTATAAGATCTTGAATGGATTTAATAAATCATACAAGTTGTAATGTTCACCAAGTTAGAAATATTGTTTGACTAGGTTTGAATACAGTTCAATTCCAAATTAGAAAATGCAATTCAAATAAAACTGCAACTAATAAACATTTAAAATTCACATAACGGTCAAGTCAGATAAAACATATTTGTGATCAATACTAAATCAATTTGAATATTACCAACCTTAACAACCCAAATCGAGGTAAACCAAAATAATTGAGAACATAGATGAATGATTCTATATATTTTCAACCACAAATTTAGGTTCACAATCAACTCTGAAAATTGAGATATTGGAGTCATCAAAAGAAATAAATTGATTGGTTGCAATGGCACTAGGGACAATGTCAACTCCATCATCACCATCATCAAAAATATGTCTTGGAATTACTTGAACTATGACACCAAATTCAGGTTGAATTAGGTCTTTGACATAAAAAACATGTTTATCCATTTATGCCAACACATATGGTTCTTAGGTAGCAAGAGTGCGAGTCATATTAATTACTTGAAATCCCCAATCATCAATAATTGTGCCCTGTCTCATCATCAAATCAAACCAATGACATTTCATCATTGTGACTCGTCCATGAGAGTAATAATCCAATATTATTATTTTATCAACGACTCCATAATAACCCACATTTTCAAATCATGGTCTACTATCTGATGCACTAGCATAACAATATGTTGTGGTAGTAACCATAACACCATCATGTTGTGTTCTCATGTTCTTTTCTCGTTCAGTGATAATAAATTTTTACCCATTGATAACAATTGATTTACAGTCACGAACCACGGTATTAGGACCAAAAGCCAAAGCTCTTATTTCCTCAGAGACAAAGTCAGCAGACAAACTCACAACCTGCAATATAAATGACTATTAAACTTAATTAAATATTGATATAATTATTTTAAACAATAATATTTTTACCTTCAATTTTAACCAAGCAGAAAACTATTTGCTATGAAAAGTCTCTCTCCTTCTCAAAGATAAAGAACGATGCTTTCTATTTATCATTGTTTTATATTTACTGTAGATAAAAAAATATGAATAATTTAACAGATATATATGTAAGATATACATATTGAATTTAGTTACCTGATATAGTCATCGAACAAATCAAAGTTGAACAAAATTGTGCGATGTGCCATCTTTCGTTCTTCATAGATTAATGTCTTCAATGTATATGATCCAGGAATTACTCCTATTTGAGTAAGTGATGGAAAACTGGGTTCAATTTTCTCATACTGTTATTCTTAAGTTATCATTGGTCTGTTCATTCTTGTAGTAAGATCAGACAAATACATTGAGCAGAAATACATACATTCTTGAGCCAAGTAACCATTCACGATAGAACCTTCGGGATGATTCATATTTCAGGCATAATAATTTAATGTGTACATATTTCTTTCAGTTGGATACATCCAACGAAAAGAAACAGGTCCTCCGATAAGTATTTTAGTGGGAATATAGACAGTCAGATGTAGCATGTATGTGAAAATGATGGAGGAAATATTTTCTCCAACTCACACAAAATTAATGGGGCATTTGTCAAATTTGTTTGCAAGAAATACTTGAACAAATTCTTAGCACAAAGATCTCTAAACAAATGGCACAATAGAATAATAGTCACCCTTACATTATTGGAAAAAAATATGATGGATTTCTATTGGAATCCACTCATGTAGTAGAATGTGATAACCACAAGTCTTCAAATATTTTAGTTTCAACTCTCTTCTGTTGACCCATTTAGATATGTTGCTTGAATAGGCATCAGGAACTCTAATAGTCTCTAATACTTCCATAAATTGTTTTTTTCCATAGGAGTCATCACATAAGAAGCACATGGAATTTTCCATTTATTTTCAATGATATGCACATGATGCAATTTTGTTTTGATGCCCCTATCCACCAAGTCACCCTGAGATCGTAAATCATCTTTTGTCTTCCCCTTGAAATTTAGAAGAACCGAAAGAAACATTTTGCACATATCATTTTCAATAGGCATTACGTCTAAGCAATGACGTAACAAATTGATTGAAAAATAAGGAAAATCAAAAGAGATACTCCTCTTCCTCCAATTGTAAGAGGTTTCAGTGGAAACATTATCTCTCTTTCCAGATTTCATTTGACCCTTCCCGAATGAAAAACTAAAATCTTTCAATTCATTGAGCACATCAGTTCTAGACATACACTGAGGTGGATCATCGGTATCTATGGTATTATCAAATCTTCGACGATTCATTCTATATGGATGATCCTTTGGAAAGAATCATCGATGTCCCATAGAACTGAAACTACAATGATGTTTCAGTCTTCTGGATCATGTATTCTTCATACTAATTGGACATGACAGTTTTCCCTTCTTGCTTCATCCATAAATCATTGCATAAGCCGTAAAATTATTGATTGTCCACATAAGTGCAACACGCATATGAAATATGTCTTTCAAACATGCATTGTATGTGCGCACACCCACATCCCAAAGAAGTTTCAACTCTTTTATTAAAGGTTGTATGTATACATCAATATCAATGATGGGATCAAAAGGACCAGATATGAGTATACTCATGAAAGTGAAAGGTTTTTTCATACACAACAATGGGGAAAGATTATAAATGTGTATAAAAAATGGCCATGTGTTGTGCGATGTAATCATCTTCCCAAACAGATTAAAATCGTCACATGAAAGACCCAGCCTCACATTACGCACGTCAGCTGCAAAATCAGGATGTCGAGCATCAAATCTCTACCATGAAAATCCATCTGCAGGATGAACCAACTCATCATTAGTCTTCTTTCTCTCGGTATCATGCCATCTCATTTTTATTGATATGCCATCAGACATAAAAAGATTCTAGAGTCTGGGGATCAATGTAAAGTGCCACATTACTTTCCGTGGAACGCGGGATGGTGTTCTATCAGATTTTGACTTCCAGTGGGATGTACCACATTTTATACAAAAATTTAATTCAGTGGTTTCCCCCCAGAATAAACTGCAATATTTCGGGAAAGCACGAATTATGTTTCTTGAAAATCCAAGTTTCTCAACTAACTTCCATGACATATAGTGGTTTGAGAGAATATCTTCATCATATGGAAGTAAATCCTTCAAGAGGGTAAGAATGTAATCGATTTCTGTATTAGAAATCACATACATAGTTTTCCTATGAAACAATCAGATTAAAAATTCCATCTTTTTAATTTTATCGCATTTTTGATATACTGGAGTCGTGGCAGCATCATTCAATTTTTTCACCCTATCAATATCATCATTTTTACTAAATGCATCATCTTTCCTCATATCAAAGTCTTCTTGAGTCGAAATCCTTTCTTTTTCATGATGACGAATAAACGGAAACTGATCATCTAACAAATTCTCCATTCCAGTCCTTTCATTTCGATCATCACTAATTTGAGATTTCATTTTCTCCCCATTATGATACCACACAAAGTAGTTTGCTTGAAAACCATATTTGGTTATGTGGTAGATGAATTCTTCATGGCTCAACCAAGGTCTACCGACACAATTGGAACATGGGCAGTGTATGCAACCACTATCTGAAGCATTGTGAAATGCAAAATCTGTAAATCTCTCCAAATTGTTTTGAAAATCGCTTGTGATCCAATCAGTTTCATACATCCAACTTCTGTCCATTCTATAAAAAGAATTTATATAAGTCATTTTTTCATAAACAATTCAATAGGATTGAACTTTAATAGAAAATATATTTAAGTAAACGATAAAGGAAGAAGTTTCTAGTCGATGTAGTGAACTATTAAAATAATGTAAAGAACAAGTACTCATAAATTAAATTAAAATTTATTTATATTCATTTTCATTAGGTCTATAAGAGGAACATGCCTCAGGTCCCATTATGTGTTATAGGCATCCCAAATCATTCACTCATGTTCAATAACTCATTATTGGCACCTCTATGGACATACCTTTCACTACCCAATTACTTACCCAAGTCAAACGCACCCCGTGGGTGAATAAATTTTAGGATTCTACACTAATAGGTTGTTCATTGCTTATAAAAAGATTTAATTTCATAAAGTATAAACAAAAACATTTATTTTTAAATTTGATATTAATAATAAAGTATGTCAATGATAACAACATTACTGAATTAAACTTGTGACTTATCTAACATTTTTATGGATGTCTACACATGCCAGCATGGCTAGTGAAAAGAACCCCACCCTCATAAAGGTGAGTATTGGGCAAGAAGGACACATAATATACAACATAAAATGAGAACCAAATTTAATTGAACCTAAAGTTATATTAGTACAGTCTTCTTGGGGGAAATGGAACATAGGATCATAGTTAACTGATGAATTCAAAAGCTCGTATTCCATATGTTGGATACTATCTAAGGTAAGAAATCATATGAGCATGGGTTTACATCATTCAATTTCTTACATTCTAGTGATAATTAAGGTTTGAATTAATAACTTGAGTTCACTAATTAAATGAGGGTAGAGGTTGCACAGGCTGTGTAAACAGAATGATTAAATAAGGGTAGAGGTTTCATACACTGTGCATGGTGGGGGAGTCTCAACCGATTTAGAAACTAAAATAAATTCCCATCATAGTTATCAATAAGAAACATCAGCATCAAAAGAAATTCCAAATAAAAAAGGACTAAAAACATCAAAAATTTCAATAATTAACTACTATTCATGGTTTATCTACATGTTTAGCAGTAATTATATGTATTAATCGTGAACCACCTCTACAACTCCCAGTTTTCACCAATAAACATAAGGTAAATATCTCAAAATATCCTTAAAACAACTCATTAATAGGCTCAAAACGTAAATATAATCTTAAACCAACCAAGGAATCTCTTTTACCACACATTCTCACACACCAGTTATCTCATGTGTTACCAAATACAAAACATAGTCACATAACAAGTGTACTATAAAAAATTACATTACACAAGCCTTATTAAAAAAATTCTCATTTTAATAAAACACTTTCCTCAATATTGAAACATTTCTGAAATATCTTTTGAAATCCATTTTAAATCACCTAGTTCTACCTTTACCAATGGTTTTATGAAACCATTGGTAAAGGCCTCCTTGATGAACCGTTGGTATAGGAGCATTGAGAAAACCCAGATTTCCAGTAGTGGATTCCACTAGATGAGGTATGAGTCCACTAGTGAAACCTAAATCTAGATTTTCCCATCTAACTATCTAAGTCACCATGACTAGTCAAAAGGGGTGAGTAAGATAATTAATTTATGAGGGTCAAAATGAGGATCCTTATCAATATCAATCATATTATTCAGACCTCAAATCATATCTCAATCTCACCCCAATCTCCATCGATGTGAATAATCCCATCTTCAAAATCCATCAATTGTAATTACAAGAATTGAGCAAGTTACATTAATGAATTATTACAATTGAGGATCTTCATAAATTTCCAACTGAGTGGTAAAAAATCTTCAATTCAATTCAAAACCCCTTATTTAATTCAATATTTAAAAAGGTTACCTATACCAACTTCCTTCGAAAAACTAACATGTGATTCTAAACAGGACTTTAAAAAATACTTTATTTCAAAACATCCCAAAGGCATTAAAGGATGTTTTACAATTAAAAATTCTCAATATTAATTCAAAACATGGGATTTCAACCTATTTACACATGAATAAATATCTAATTTAAAATTACCAAAGAAATCTCATTTCAAAAAAAAAAATCATTCCAAGAGGGTTTATTGTCATTTCACAAATTAAATAATTTTCAAATACTTAGAAAACATTAAATAGGTCAACTCATTTCATGAAAATCAATTTATTTCATTCTTTGAATAAAAACTTGAGAAAAAGACTCAATTTCACCAATTCATTATTTAAATATTTTTTGAAAATAAATCTAATCAGTCATGGAATTGAATAATTCATAAATACTTGAAAGATTACACAATTATAGTCATAAAATTCATTACTTGTTCAATTCAATGAGAATAGGGTTAAATAATATTTTACAAGGAATTTTAAGAAAAAAATTAATATAAACTTTGCTAAAAATTAATAAAAACATATAAATAAATTTCAAAGTAACAATTAATTACAAGATGAAGAAAAAGCATAAAAAACATACTTAGAATATCTGGAATCCAATCACAATGAATTTGAGATGTTTCTTCTTCGATGGAGGTTTAAAGATTTAATTAATTAAATGGATTGGAATGGAGAAAGTCTATTTTAAATCAAAACACAAAAAATGATATACACATCAAAATCAAAACTTAAAACTAAAATATTAGATGAATAACAATAAAAACAAGGTAGAACTTAAATATTTTATGTGTATAAAGAAGAAAATACCTGATTTGATATAATTCAGATGATGTTTTAGTGGTTCGGATGGGGGAAGCCGTGGGAGGAGCGCTGCAGATTTAGGGTTCTGTCTCGCGAATGGGGGAGACGAGTGACCGAATGTATTTGGGGTAAAACTTTACCAACGGTTTTTAAAAACCGTTGGTAAAGGGGTGTCCAAGGTACCCTTTCCTAATGGTTTACTAGAACCATTGGGAAAGGGTGGGTTGAACACACCCTTTGCCAACGGTTTCCTAAAACCATTGGAAAAGGGGTACCCTTTACCAACGGTTCACTAGAACTGTTGGTAAAGGGTGTCCTGTCCCTTCTTCACCAATAGTTTAAGCAAACCGTTGGTAAAGAATCATGGGGAAAACCTACCATTCCAGTAGTGTTTAGAATTAACCACATTACATAACAACTTAAAACATGGGATACAATGAAATCATTGAAAACATCCTTGAAATTATCATGTTATTCCATTATACTTAAAATTGTAAGGGATAAACTTTGGAAATATAAAAAATTGGGTGAGTTATAAATCCCAATTATAGAATAAACATGAAAAAACATTAATATATTAACAAATGTAAGAAAATATGCAAAACAATGGGGAATAAAAGGCATAAGAATCATAAATATGAATAAATAGGCATAATATAACATGATAATCATAAAGGCAACATGAGAAATGTGGAAAAAACTTAATATACTACATCGTAAATAGTGGTAAAGGAAAACTGCCTGTCACGACCCCCTCCCACCAAAGATGCCCCTCCTGAGCTAGAAATGGCGAAAGGGAGATAATGACCCCTGAGTCCCGCCTCCAGTAGGCCCCGGGGTGGCGACTAGCACCAAGGGTATGAGTTTTTACAAATATGGGAGGCATTACCCTTTTTATTATTTAAGATCGGGAAATAGGATGAGTCAACCACCAAAAGAAAAATAAAACAAGTAAATGGAAATAAACCCAAACTAATCCCACATGCATGTTTAAACAATCTTGAAAACAAAGTAGAAGTACAAGAAAGATCAAAAGTACAATACCAAAAGAAAAAAGAGATCAGTAACTGCAACAACTCCAACTGTCCTGACTAGTAAGGTCCCACATGACCCTGGTAGTCCTCCTGGAAACCTGAAAGTAAACGTAGGGTGAGCATACAAGTATACTCAGTAGGTAAACCTAAAGTTCTCGTGCACAATTGGGGAGACATCCTAATGTCCCGTGAGAAAAATAGAAGAAACCAAAACCTAACAAGGAATTCTATCCACCCAACCTCACCAGCCACGCTCACCAAAAACACAAACAACAAATAGTAGTAGTATATAAGAATAAGAGTATTGGGTACCCCACACAATTTCCCACTATTTATCTACTATTCCTAACGACGAATGTCCTGACGCTACCACACTCTTCCTGCCCGCACACACCTGGGCCTCAAGAACCACATATCCCGCCCACACACACCTAGGCCTCACAACCACACATCCCGCCTCACACACCTAGGCCTCACAACCATGTATCCCGCCCACACACACCTGGGCCTCACAACCACACATCCCGCCCGCACACACCTGGGCCCTATTCCGAAGATTCTTGGGAAATAGTAAACCTGCCCAAATATTCTTGGGCTAAAACCACCCCAATCGAAACCTACCCGAAGAATCTTGGGTGTAAGGTCGCCTCAAGCCATCACAGCCTATGGAAGAAGGAGCATGAAGGAGCTAGTAACTAAGGGGAAAACACCCTCTCTCATGAAATGGGAGTGTCCATAACTAAGTGCTCAACATGGGTGGGGTGTGACAAAATACAAAGATAAACACACACACACACAGATATATATATATATATATATGTATACCAAACACACAGCCCAACCCATGGCTTCTAAACAAAGAAACTGAGCACGTGCCTTGACACTGCTACTACGAAGCATGCATATAACAAACAACCCCAACCCCATTTAGGTTTTCATGTTTTAACAGAATTAGTTTATTAGTTCCTTAACTAATGGGCAATTATCCATAACCAACCACACCGATCGTTCGTAAAACATATCCCTTCCATCCACAAATCAAGTTAGGAAAACACAAGCAACACAAACAAGTCCCTTCTTATTAACCATCCAACCCCATTGATCATTATTTCTGTTCCATTACCATGACCCACCATTCATCAACTCTTCCAATTTTATTTATTATTCACAAACAATAGTTCGTTCACATTCAAATCCATCCCTGCAGCCCCGCTGCCAACCAAGATAACCACAAACACATCGAAACTCGTACATTATCATCCCTTGATACCGTTTATTGCAGCCCCGCTGCACATTACCAACACAAAATTCACACCAACCCACAACCAAGCCAATCACATCCCCACTGCTCACTCGATTCTCAGCAACCCACAAAACACCCCCTTCACATAAATAAACCCTAACCAGAACCCACATGTTTATTAATTCAATTTTGTTCAACCGGGGTGATCACACAAGGGTTCTGGATATTCATTTAATCAGTCAAATTTACGTGGCTAAACAATTTCCACATTCAATAAGGTTTCCATCCATAAAAGGTCTAGAAAGATAGGGCAGCATTTAATTTCACAAGAAAAGGCCCCAACGACTATGATTTTCAGTAGGTATAATCCTATTAAATTCATAACATAATATCACAGGATATAAACAATGTAACTACAATAAAAAAATTCCCATCCCCGTTATATAATCCAGTTATTATCTTTATTAAACTGGTTCAAAAGTGTTTCACGTAAACAAGAGGACACCCACCCCTCATGATGCACAATTTAGAGAGACGAAGGTAAAATCCCTACCTCAATAGAGTCTGATCACAATGCTCCCCCGGATCAACTTTAGAAGACGTTCATCGACGTTTGTCGCTTCTGTCAAATCCCAGCAAAACCTAATCGGGTGGAAGCTGGGAAGGAAGGGCCAAAGTAAAGACAACGGATCCAAGCTCAGAATTTCCGCCTCTTCGTTATGATCCCGTGGCTGCTGACGGATCGTAAATTAGAGCTCAGACGAAGAAGTTATGGAAGAAAAGAGCCTTGGAGTCTCTTGGGAGAGCTCTGCTCGAGGGAATAGGGAGGAGAGGAGTGATTTTAAAAGGAGGAGAGGACCCCTCATTTTATAGGCATGAAAAACAAAAGTACACGGTGTGTACTTTATAGTACACGGTGTGTACTCAGCTATTTCACACGGTCACCACGCGGCTTCCAACAGGACCTTCAATGCGGCACACGGTCATTGACTGGTCAACACACGATTTGAAGGAAACACATACGTGGGGAGACACTACACGACGTGTAGTATGGGGTACATGTCATGTACTCATTTATTTCACACAGTAAGGACGTGGATTTAACACGACACAAATCCGTTGATTGGTCAACAGACGGTTTGAGGGTAACACAAACGCGGGGAGACACTATACGACATGTAGTATGGGATACACGATATGTACTCATTTATTTCCCACGGCAAGGACACGGCTTCAACACGGCACACAACCATTTACTGGTCGACACACAATTTGAGGGTAACACATACACGGGGAGACACTACACGACATGTAGTATGGGATACACGGCGTGTACTCATTTATTTCACATTGAAAGGACACGGCTTCAACACGGGTTATACCCGGTAAGGTGGTACACGACGTGTACTCACACTACACGGCGTGTAGTTACAAAATTCTGAAAATTGTGGGAAAAGTCCATTCTACCCTACAGAACACTTAATGACCTTCTTTTCAACAAAGGAATGGGCCGGAGAGTTCAGATCCATTACATCAGATACCTCTTAAAACATTCTCGTCCACGAGAATTCAAATCAACCCAGAGGAACCCAACAATATACCTCTTAGGGATCTCGTTATAACAGGGACTCATCCAATATCTCTAATCGTATGTGTTAGGAATTACATCTCCTGTGTCGATATATTATCCGCTTTAGGCGGCACTGACTCGCCTGCACGGGTTTAATCGTATCCTCAATAATGCTTCTCGATTAAGAATTGGGTCTTCCCACTTCCATACGTTAGGATTTTTCAACTTTCACTGCCCCCAACGCCGTACAACCAACACACTTCCCGAACACATGGTTTGGGGAAATTCCTTCTCCTATGTCAAGATATTATCCGATTTAGGTGGCACTGACTCTCCCGCACGGGTTCAATCACATCCGTATTAATGCATCTCGATTAAGGATCAGGTTTTTTCCCATTCCCCACACATCCGGACATGTTACACACTTCTAGAGAACAAGGAAACAAAAGGTATCACAATAAAAAATCCAAGCATTCCATATATCAAAGGTACAGAGTATAACATCAAAACAAAGCTCAGAAGAACAAACAAAACACAAGTCAAAAAAACTCTGGGTACTGAGCATGCATCTGGGCCTCCTGCTCCCAAGTGATCTCCTCGAGACCACCATGCCTCCACAACACAAGAACCAATGTGACGGTTTGTCCACGGAGCACCTTCTCTTTATGATCCTCGATTCTGACTGGTCGTTCCTCGAAGGTCGCATCATCTCCCATATCTAACTCTCCCCAGTCGATAACGTGAGAGTCGTAGTGTAAGTACCGACGAAGCTGGGAGACGTGGAAGACGTCATGAACCTTCTCCAACTGAGGTGGAAGGGCTAGCTGATATTCCACCTTGCCGACTCGCCTCAGCACCTCGAAAGGTCTGATGAACCTAGGGGAGAGCTTACTACCCTTCCCAAACCTCATCTTCCCTCGTCAAGGGGAAAACTTCAAGAACACATGATCTCCCACCTCGAACTCCAAGGGCCTCCTCTGACGATCAACATAAGACTTCTGTCGGTCCTGAGCTGCTTTCATCCTCTCACGCACAAGATGGACTTTCTCTGTGGTGATCAGTACTACCTCTGGCCCAAGAGCACCAGTCTCACCAACCTCTGCCCAGCAAATGGGTGAACAACATGGTCTTCCAAACAAAGCCTCAAACAGTTCCATGCCAACAGTAGAGTGGAAGCTGTTTTTGTAGGTAAACTCTACTAAAGGCAAGTGTCACACACATGATACTCCGAAATCAAGAACGCATGCCCACAACATGTCCTCCAACGTCTAGATAGTCCGCTCTGTCTGCCCATCGGTTTGGGGGTGGAAAGTAGTGCTAAGGCATAGCTGGGTGCCAAAAGCATGCTGTAACCCCCTCCAGACTCGTGAGGTAAACCAAGTATCCCAATCTGAGATGATAGTATTTGGAACTCCATGAAAACACACCACCTCGTCTACGTACCTCTATGCTAAGGTACTCACCGGGTCCGACTCCTTAATTTCTAAGAAGTGGGCTAACTTTTTCAGTCGATCCACCAATAGCAAGATAGCATCATAACCACCTTGAGCTCTGGGTAGTCCTATGATGAAGTCCATAGAGATGTCATCCCACTTCCACTCGGGGATATCTAAAGGATGCAAAAAACCACTAGGAACATGGTGTTCAGCCTTCACATGCTGACACACTAGACACTTAGCCACAAACTCTGCCACTTCCCGTTTTACCCCGGGCCACCAAAGCCATTCCCTCAGGCCTTGGTACATTTTTAAAACTCCTGGATGTACCACCAAGGATAATCTATGGAACTCATGGAGAACTCCCTCATGCATCGCCTCTGGAACACACAACCTTCCATGAAAAAGCATTCGATGTCGGCTGTCCTCTAACCATACTTATGGAGCGTTTCCCTGATCGACATGATCCCGCATTACTTCCACCTTGGAGTCCCCCCACTGAGACTCTTCCACCTGCTACAACAAGGAGGACTGCATCATCATCTGAAAAAAATAGCCTATAACACCTTCTACCCTTGCATCCAAGTGCAAGGCAGCCAACTTTCCCATCACTCTCCAAGCATCAGTGGATTCCCGAACCACTTATGCGACTTCCTGCTCAGGGCATCAGCCGCAACATTGCCCTTACCTTCAGTGTAAGAGATCTCAAAGTCATAGTCTTGGAGAAAATCGACCCATCTCCGCTGCAACAAGTTTAGGTCACACTGGGAGAAGATATAACGTAATCCCTTGTGACCTGAGAAGACCACAAAGTGCTCCCCAAGGAGGTAATGTCACCACAAATTCAGTGCGAACACTACTACTGCAAGCTCTAGGTCAAGGGTGGAATAGTTACGCTCATGAGGGCGCAACTGCCTAGACCCATAACAGATCACACCCTTCTTCTGCATCTGCACACACCCCAAACCAAGGCCAGAAGCATCACAAAACAACTCATACAACAACCTTTCCTCTGGAAACCTGAGTACTGGAGCACTGACCAACTTCTCCTTCAGGTAGTCAAAAGCTTTCTGGCACTGCTCGCTCCATAGGAAGACCTAGTTCTTCCTAGTCAAAGCTGTCAATGGAGCAGCAACTCGAGAGAAGTCCGAAACGAACCTCCGATAATAACCTACCAACCCCAGGAAACTACGAAATTCTGGCACGCTCTTTGGTGCTACCCAATAAAAAACTTCATCTACCTTTGACGGGTCCACTAACACTCCATGATGAGACACCACGTGCCCAAGGAAGTGTACTTCTTGCGTCAAGAACTTACACATTGACAACTTCCCATAAAGCTAGTGGTGTCAAAGGACTTCCAAGACTACCCTAAGATGCTCAACGTGCTCCTCCTATGATCTTGAGTAGATCAGGATGTCATCGATAAATACAATGACGAACTGGTCCAGAAACTCTCGGAATACAATTTTCATAAGTCCCATGAACACAACCGGTGCATTTGTAACTCCAAACAGAATCACTACAAACTCGAAGTGCCCATACCTGCACCTGAAATCCGTCTTTGAGATGTCACTGTCCTTTACTCTCAACTGACGATATCCAGATCGTAGATCAATCTTAGAAAACCAAACTGCTCCCATCAGTTGGTCGAAGAGATCATCTATCCTTGGAAGGGGGTAACGGTTCTTGACCGTTACCTGATTCAACCTTCAGTAGTCTTTGCGTAGCCTGAGACCACCATCTGCCTTCTTCACGAACAAAACTGGAGCACCCTATGGCAACACGCTGGTTCAAACAAAACCCTTCTCCATCAGATCTTCAATCTGAATCCGCAACTCCCACAACTCTGAAGGTTTCATCTGATAATGGGCCATCGAAATTGGATGGGCACCAGGCTGTAAGTCTATCCCAAATTAAACGTCACGTCGGGGGGGGGGGGGGGGGTAGAGTCAGAACCTCCTTAGAAAAAACATCTAGGAACTCCCCAACAACCTCTGGGACATCCATCATCTCTGTATCAGTTGAAACCAATGATAACCCACCTAACAAGGAAAGGAGAGGCTTCACATGCTTGATTTCCTCCTGATAGCTCCTCTCACCAATAAAAGATACACGCTGCCCATCCACATCGGAGAACATGAATCTTCTTCAGAAGCAGTTGATAACGTCACTAACAGAAAACAACCAGTCGATGCCTAGGATGACATTGTATGGTTGCATCTGTAGAAAAAGAAGGTCCCCACCAGATCGATGCAGTCCCAACGTCAGCCCACATCCACGAAAAACACAAGATACACTGGTCTGGCCTCCAACTGGTGTACTCAGCACCAAGGGTACGGAAAGTCTCTCTACGTCTAGTCCCAAAGCATGGGCTAGACTAGGTGCAACAAAGGAGTGCGAAGCTCCCGAATCGAACAAGGCATAAACGAGAGTGCTGAACAAAAAAATCGTACCTCATACCACCTATGGTCCTACCAGAGCTGCCAACTATACTGCTTGAAACTGTCCCTGCCCAACTCCTCTACCTCTCTGATGTTGTCCACCTCCCCAACCATGCCCTGGTCAAGGTCCCTGAGGGGCACCCTGAGGTCGACCTCCTCCCGCAAAGTCTGCCGTCGGAGGAGCAGGGTCCTGCTGCTGCTGGAAGGGCCTTGCCGGCAACTGGTGCTGCTGAGGCGGGCGATGAACCTACCCACCACCACTGTACTGAGCTCGGGTCGGGAACCGACTCTGAATGTGACCGAAACCTCCATAAGAGAAACACTTCGGTCCTGGGCTCGTGAAAAAGGGATGAGGACCCGAAGATCTGAACTGGAACTACTGGGGCCTGCTCCCTACTAGACTGAATCTGGAAGGTCACGTCGTAGGAGACCTGCTACTGAATGCCTTCCCCTTCGATGAACCTGGCTTGATCCCCTCATGCAGTGTACCTCCCTGCGAGTGCATCCTCTCTACAACCTAGGACTTCTTCTGTACTACCAAGTACGTCGGAAGGGTGAAGGGGGTGACAACATACTGGAGCGAAGGATGAAGCGCCTCCTCCAAACGTCTCACCCGAGACTCCTCATCTGGAAAGAGATCCAGAGAAAAGCGTAGGAGATCCTTGAACTTGATCCCCAAATATCATACTAACATACTCCCCTACTGGAGGGAGAGTAACTCCTGCCGCTTCTCTGCCTTGATCATGGAAGAAAGGAATTCCTCTTAGAATTCCTTCTCAAAGTCAGCCCACAGAACCTCTGCCTCTATCCTCTCTATGAGGTAGAGCATCCCCCACTGTCGCGCTACACCTCTCAGCTGACTGACTACTAGGGAAACCCAGTACTCCCTCTGATCACATATCAAATTAAAAGCGATCCCTAGCTCCTCAAGCCTCCCATTCGTCTCCATATCCGAAGTACTAACCTCGTACTTCTTGAGGGTTTTCCACTGGAAATAACGAAGAGTCTTCTGCCACTAGCTATCTACCTCATCTCGGTCAATCCTCACCTGATCGACTACCTGAATCTACTGGGTCTCGGCCGTCTGAGTCACCCGGGGATGACATCCAGGTGCCATAGCTGTACGGTAAACAAATATCACATAAGCCCAAGTAGTAAGGAAGGTTTTATTTTATCATTTTATTTCAATTTCTTTCCCAGAACACCCAAATCACGTAAAACACAATCATGATGATGTATGTAACTTCCCTAGGGTATTTACCCTTCAATAAATGTAGTCTCACTTGGTCATTCGGTAGGCTCAGAGTCCTTGCATCAGATCATGGGGGGCCCTAAAATCATGTGTCCTAGCCGGTCTTCCCTGTCCTATGTCATGCACTACGATCAGCCAACACTATTTCCCTACCATTCCATGCAATCCTCACTATGCCTAACTCCAAACTCCATCCTATATCTCAACCATCCTCTCTGATACCATTCTGTCACGACCCCCTCCCACCAAAGATGCCCCTCTTGAGCTGACAATGGTGAAAGGGAGATAATGACCCCCGATTCCCGCCTCAAGTAGGCCCCAGAGTGGTGACTAGAACCAAAGGTATGAGTTTTTACAAATATGGGAGGCATTACCCTTTTTATTATTTAAGATCAGGAAATAGGATGAGTCAACCACCAAAAGAAAAAGAAGACAAGTAAATGGAAATAAACCCAAACCAATCCCACATGTATGTTTAAACAATTTTGAAAACAAAGTTCAAGTAAAAGAAATCTCAAAAGTACAATACCAAAAGAAACAAGAGATCAGTAACTTCAACAACTCGAACTGTCCTGACTAGTAAGGTCCCGCACGGCCCTGGTAGTCCTCCTAGAAACCTGAAAGTAAACGTACAGTGAGCATACAAGTATACTCAGTAGGAAAACCTAAACCTCTCGTGCAAAAGTGGGGAGACATCCTAATGTACCGTGAGAACAACAGAAGAAACCAAAACCTAACAAGGAATTATATCCACCCAACCTCACCATCCACACTCACCAAAAACACAAACAACACATAGTAGTAGTATATACGAACAAGAGTATTGGGTAACCCACACCATTTCCCACTAGTTAGCTGTTGTTCTTAACGGCGAACATCTTGACGCTACCACACTCTTCCCGCCCGCACACACCTGGGCATCAAGAACCACATATCCCACCCGCACACACCTGGGCCTCACAACCACACACCCTGCTCGCACACACCTGGGCCTCATCCCGAAGATTCTTGGGAAATAGTAAACCTGCCCGAAGAGTCTTGGGATAAAACCACCCCAATAGAAACCTACCCAAAGAGTCTTGGGGGTAAGTTCGCCTCAAGCCATCACATCCAATGGAAGATGGAGCAGGAAGGAGCTAGTAACTAAGGGGAAAAAACCCTCTCCCATGAAATGGGAGTGTTCGGCACTTAGTGCTCAACATGGGTGGGGTGAGACAAAACACTAAGATATATATATATATATATATATGTATACCAAACACACTACCCAACCTATGTCTTCTAAACAGAGAAACTGAGCACGTTCCTCGACATTGCTACTACGAAGCATGCATATAACAAACAACCCCAACCCCATTTAGGTTTTTATGTTTCAACAGAATTAGTTTATTGGTACCTTAACTACTGGGCAATTATCCAGAACCAACCACACCGATCGCTCATAAAACATATCCCTGCCATCCACAAATCAAGTTAGGAAAACACAAGCAACACAAAAAAGTCCCATCTTATTAACCAACCAACCCCATTGATCATTATTCCCGTTCCATTACCATGCCCCACCATTCATGAACTCTTCCACTTTTATTTATTATTCACAACCCATAGTTTGTTCACATTCAAATCCATACCTGAAGCCCCGCTGCCAACCACCATAACCACAAACACATCGAAACTCGTACATTATCATCCCTTGATACCGGTTATCGCAGCCCCAGTACCCATTACCAACACAAAATTCACACCAACCCAAAAACAATCCAATCGCAGCCCCGCTGCTCAACCTATTCACAACAACCCACAAAACACCCCCTTCACATAAATAAACCCTAAGACGCACCCACATGTTTATTAATTTAGTTTTTCTCAACCGGGGTAATCACACAAGGGCTCCAGATATTAATTTAATCATCCAACTTTATGTGGTTAACCAATTTCCACATTCAACAAGGTTTCCATCTAGAAATAGTCTAGAAAGATAGGGCAACATTTAATTGCACAAGCAAAGGCCCCCAACGTCTGTTATTTTTAGTAGGCATAAGCCTATTCAATTCATAACATAATATCACAGGATATAAACAATGTAACTGCATTCACAAACTTCCCATCCCCGTTATATAAGACAATTATTATCTTTATTAAACTGGTTCAAAAGTGTTTCATGTAAAAAAGAGGACACCCACCCCACATGATGCACAATTTAGAGAGACGAAGGTAAAATCCCTACCTCAACAGATTTTGATCACAACGCTCCCCCGGATCAACTTTAGAAGACGTTCATCGACATCCGTCGCTTCTGTCAAATCCCGAAAAAACATCCTCAAGTGGAAGCTGGGAAGGAAGGGCCAAAGGAAAGACAACGAATCTAATCCCAGAAGTTCCACCTCATCGTTATGATCCCATGGCCGCTGACGGATCGTAAATCTGAGCTCAGACGAAGAATTTATGGAAGAAAAGAGCCTTGGAGTCTCTTGGGAGAGCTCTACTCGAGGGAATGAGGAGGAGAGGATTGATTTGAAAAGGAGGAGAGGACCCCTACTTTTATTGGCGTGAAAAACGAAAGTACACGGCTTGTACTTTATAGTACATGGCATGTACTCGGCTATTTCACACGGTCACCACGCGGCTTCCAACACAGCCTTCAACGCGGCACACGGTTGTTGACTGGTCAACACACGGTTTGAAGGTAACACAGACGCGGGGAGACACTAAACGACGTGTAGTATGGGATACACGACGTGTACTCATTTATTTCACATGGCAAGGAAACAACTTCAATATGGCACACGACCGTTGACTGGTCAACACACGATTTGAGGGTAATGCAAACATGGGGAGACACTACACGACATATAGTATGGGATACACAACATGTACTCATTTATTTCACACGTCAAGGACATGACTTCAACACGGCACATGATCATTGACTGGTCAACACACGGTTTGAGGGTAACACATATGCGGGGAGACACTACACGGCGTGTAGTATGGGATACACAGCGTGTACTCATTTATTTCATATAGTAAGGACACAAATTCAACATGGGGTATACCCGGAAAGGTGGTACATGATGTGTACTCACACAGCACTACCTGTAGTTACAAAATTCTGAAAAGTGTGGGAAAAGTCCATTCTACCCTCCAGAACACATCATGACCTTCTTTTCGACAAAGGAATGGCCCGGAGAGGTTCGGGCCATTACACTCCCAATAAATCATGATTGAAAAAGTCCCATGATGGATTAGGTTCACTCCCTAATACTTTATATGGAATCTCATGAGAATAAAACATTTCCCAATGTATTAGAGAACTATATAATTATGGGTGCACCCATCACTTTCATTTCATTCTTTAGAGTAAGTGTGCCACATAGATTATAAAACATTGAATCATTTAACATAACATTTTATCACATTATCAATGAGTGTGGAATAAATACATGTAATTCCTTTATCAAATAAGTATAAGTTCATGAATGTGAACACCGTTGATAGGAAATGAGTATGGGTATTCACTATAAAATTGTTTGGGATGGAAAATCACGGTGAACTTTTTGTAGCATAACGTGGGCGTGTAAATGTTTATTAAAGAGATTAATGATAGTGAAAGGGGACTCCAATCATTTAGACATAAAATGGATAGTAAGGGGGATATGGAAGAACATATAACATCATTAGGAATTGGAGATAAAATATATAAGAGAATCAAGAAGGATGATTAAAGAGGAGAATGAGAGGATACCTTACCTTGAGAGGGTGATTAGAAATTCTTGGAAGGAGATTATTGAGATCTTAGGGAAACCTTGGGAGGACTATAGGGAGGGGAGTGCAGAGTAAGGATGTGTTCTAAGGTTTTTTAGTGAAGAAAAATGTGAGATTTAGTGGGTTTATATAGGAAATGAGTGGAGAATTATTTATTATTTCTTAAACTTTGATTTTGCACTCTATATAATAAAATAACCAAAACAAAACAATCTTCGCATGGGTTTTCACATGGTTTCTACTAAATAGGTGTGGTTTTCATTATTTTATTAGACCTAAGGCTGAACTAATTAAAATAATTCCCTTACTGATCTCTAAATGAGTCATGTTTATAGAGAAATGATTTTAAAAGTATCAAGACCCTAATAGTATGAATATTCATATTGTATAGAATAATGAATATATTTCCATTTTATTATTTTTACTTTATAAATGGTTTTTTTATTTTGATAAAATAGTAAAATGAATATATTTTGTGTAATATTTAAATCCAATTAAGTAATTTATGAATTAATGGATTTTTAAAATAGATAATATTTTATTAAAATAATATTATTAATTTTTTTTAAATATAAATTATCATATAATTTTTATGAATCCAAATTTAATTTTTATAAGGGTTGATAAACTATTAAAGTAAAAAAAACCAATATTTCTCAATAAATATCAATTGTATTTTTAAAAGTGAAAATTCAAAAATTTTTAAAATTATTTGAATAAAATAAATCTTATTTTTGGAATTAGAATATCAAAATTATCCAACATTTAATTTTTCATAATTTTCTGAGATATTAAAATTTTTGGGTAAAACTTTAATATAGTATAATTATACGGTTTGTTTTATAAGACTATAATGACCAAAAAATGATGTAATAAATATTATAATGGGTATTTATGAAGCTACCATTTTATCATTTTTAATGCTATAATTAAATGTTTGTAAACCCACCATAGTTTTATTTAATGGTAAATATTCACATATTTAGATTTTTGTTTTATTTTGAGCTTAAATGAAAAAATGGCCTAATTCTGGAATTTTGTTAGATTTTAATCACATGCGTATTTTAGGAATAAATTTTTAAGTATTATTCATATTTGAGTGATTTTTTCAGGATTAATTTATTTATTTTATTCCTCTATTTATTCTAAACCAAGAGTTTATTCAAACATCCAGAGGCTCAAAAAAATCAATCAAGTAGAACAATTGTTCGTGTGGACAATGTGGACCCCCTGATAATAGAAGCATAATTCTAGCTAGACACCTATAATTGAGGTGATTTTAAATGGATGTGAAAGTGGAAACATATACATTCATTATCAATGAATTTTATGTAGTTTTGAGCTAATTAGCAGGGCTATTAAATATTATATATTAGAAGAATAATTATGTAATTCTCATCAAGAAAAATCTAACCTCAGTAATTATTCAATAAATCCTACACTTTGTAGTCAATGATGTTCAAAATTTGAGAGTGAACAAAGGAGACATAATGGAAAACCATTCAAGAATACAACTTTTATCAATTTGGCCACTGAATGGGTCATACTTGTGCAAAAATTTGGAGGAGTATTTTGGAGTGAATTATTTCACCCCTCTCCCTATAAATATGTATCCCTTTTTCTTTTCAAAATGTGGAAACTTGAGGATAGACTTGTTCTTTTCTATATCTTTGTAGTAATTTACATTTTTTATTTATTTTTTACTTTTAATATATTATACTTCTTCTTCATAATATCTTCCTCCATTTCATTTATTTTATGTGTTCTCCTACCTTGTTCCCTTCTCAACTCCAATAATAACAGAGAGCTAACGTTGACACTTGTTAGAGGGAAGGAATGGTTTTTGAATGAGTTTATTATGCTAAATTTTATTATCTATTTATTCTATTCTGTTAATTTTTATGGTGGTTAAATAGATTACAGTGAACAGTCTCCCCATTTCCTCTACCACAGAGTTCCTCTTCTCTTTAATCATTGTTCTTCCCTTCGCTATTTGTGATTTGCATACGGTGGATCATGTCATTGATTGCGATGACCAAAGAAGAGGTCTCCTACTTTTCTTAAGGAATATAATTACCCCATATATAGAATTCTCAATATGGGGTAATGAAATTTAAAACTAAAAGGTATACAGTGATAGGTCTTGATCATTACATTGAATTTAATATTGATAGTTCTTTCAAAAAATGACTTCAACCATTGAAAACTCCCAAGAACAATTGCTTCTTTATTTATCACTAAAATCAATCTTTATAAAATTGTATATATATATATATTATTTATATTTCATTCATTTAGACCCCCCATTTATATTAGTATTGTATTTTTATATTAGTTACCTTATAATAGTGACAATAGAAAAAACGTGCTTTGTAAGTGGCCTCCTTATGATCGACTATAGGGTGTGCCATTATGGTTCATTCATAGGTAAATAAAACATTTAATAGAGTAAAATTACTTTAAATACCTATCATCAGGTTTCCACAACCAAATATATTTTCCCCTTTAAAATAATGTGATTTTAAGTTTATTTTATTTATCTTATAGATACTTTATGATTATTGAAAACTCTATAATATATTTTAAGGTTTCAAAATCATTTATTTATAAACAAGACACACATACACATCAACAAGAGTATTAGTTTAACAATTTTGGCCCTTGTAATAATAAATTAATTAAAACCACTCCTATTTGGGAGAAACCGTGGGAAAAAACAATGAGAATGTTTTTGTTTTTGGTTATTTTGTTATATAGAGTCCAAAACCAAACTTTCAGAAATGATAAAGAATTCTCCAATTATTTCCTTTATAAACCCACCCAACCTCCCATTTCTCTTCACTAAAAAATGTTGTAGCACATCCTTACTCTACCATACCCTCTATATAATCCCCCCAAGGTTCCCCAAGCTCTCAATATGCCCATCTCAATCATTTTGAATAACTCTCTCTAGGTAAGGTATCCTCTCCTTCTCCTCTTTATTCAAGTTTCTTTATTATATTTTGTATTTTACATACAATTACTAAGGATGGGATATTTTATTCTATATACCACTTACTATACATTTTATGTATAAATTATGAGACTCGTTTCACTCTCATTATTCCTTTCCATGAACATTTATACATCCTCGTTATGCTACCAAAATTTCATAACTATTTTCCATGCCATAAAAATTGTGTAGTGAATACCCATAACCATTTCCTATCAATGGGGATCACATTTATGCACTTATAATTATTTGATATTGGAATTACATGTGTTTATTTGACACTCATTTATCATGGTATAAAATTTTATGATAAATCATTCCATGTTTTATGATCTATGTGGCATTACTTAAGCATGAAAATGAAATGAAAGTGATGGGTGCACCTAAAATTATATAGCACTCCAATGCATTAGGTAATGTTTTAGTCTCATGAGAAATCATGTAAGGGTTTAGGGAGTGAGTGTAATATATCATGGGACTCTATACATCATGATGTCTTGGAAGTTATCCTTGATCTATGTTTATGATGCAGTGTTTTAAGTTATTGCCACATTTCCCATGTTACCTTTATAAATATCATGCTATATCATGCATCATTATTCATATTTATTATTCACCTTCCTGTTATGCATCATTGATATTCCTATTGTCTATTTTTTATTAATTTATTCATGTTATGACATGTTTATTCCCTTATTGGGCTTTATAGCTCACCCCTTTATTTTGTATGTCCTCTAGTTATCCCATGCAGTTTTAAGTACAATGGAATAATGTGACCATGTCGAGGAATTTTTCAATAATATTTTTGTATCCCATGTTTTAATTTGTTATGTAATGTAACTAATTCCAAATACAGTAGTCTTATCAATATTTTGAGTTGTATTATTTTTAATCTTATGTAATAAATCATGAATTAATGTGTAATAAAGAGTAGAGTTGTCATAGTTGGTATCAAAGTAAAGTTTAGTTATTTTTGGGATTGGGATTATAAAACCCTTTGGGAAAGCCTTAAGAATAAAAATAAGTATAAGAAAACATGATTAAATTTTTCTAAAGTATAGAATAAGTGGTTTATCAGGAAAATACATCCATGTATAGATATTATAAGTGGATTTGGCTCCAGTAAAGATGTACATAGTTGTAAAACCCCAAAACAACATGTTGAGCTTGACTTAACCGGGAAATAGTGCACTATAATGAGACTTGATGCACACAAGATTTCAATCTCTTAAGGGATATTATTTGGTAAACCAACATGGTAATTATTAACCATTACTAAGGGGATAAAAATTCAGAAAATAGTATATGTTTGGAAATAGATCATGGAAAACATAGATTTAATCCTATAAATTCATAAGTAAATAAATAAATTTATTTTATGAGTTATCTATTTAATGTACTTGGATTCAATTTTAGGTGTTTAATAGTTTAAAAATACTCATCCATAATTTTTCCTTTATTCTTTCCAATATCTTGAAATTGAAGGAATAAGGTAAACAATCAATGTGAATGGAAATTTGATGACTTAAAAAACAAGATTCCCAACCCGATGGGAGATGGAATAGAGAAATTTTTGAATATAATCTCTCTACTGAATCAGGTTATAAATATAAACTAGGATCAGGAGGAGTTCCCAAATGAACCTAAGAAAGCAAAAACTACAATTGATACCTTTATATGACAAAGGCCTCCAACTTTCAATGGATCATATGATCCCTTAATCATGGAACAATGGATCAACTCCATTGAGAAGATCGTCTTCGTCCTTAAATGTTATGATCAAGAGAAGGTTCTGCTGGCTATTTACCTCATGGAGGGAGAAACTGATCAATGATGGAAATTGATCAATAATATGAATCCTAAGTAAGTGATCAAATAGACAGGGTGAAAGGAATCCTAGAAAATGTTTTTTGATAAATATTTTCCTCACAATACTTGACTTAAAATGGAATGGGATTTCAATTACCTCAAGTAAGATGATGATGAATCTGTTGGGTAGTATGAGGAAAATTTCAAAAGACCTACATGATACACCTTTCAATTTTTCATTACAACCAAGTGTAAGGTTGATCACTTCTTTGGTGAGCTAAAACCTAGTATATGAAAAGGCCTGGCAATTTAAGACTTTGATAGCTATGGGTAATTTTTCTAATGGGTCCACAAAGTAAAAAATTTGGATCGGTGAATCTCAAGGGTATCATGAGGATAAGAAGTAGAAAATGGAGTTTAATTCTAGTGGCCTGATGGAAAAATCTAATTGTGATAACAAATTTCAACATCTCACTTATCAAAATTATGGAAAGAAGAACCCTAGAAATTTCCAAAGGGGAACAAGGAAATTCTTTACGTGCGGTAATGAAGGACACCCCGTTAGATATTGCTGATGTGAGTATCCCAGTAATGTTATAGAGGAAAGGAAAGATCCATTAAACCCTTAGATCATTGTTCATTATTTCATCAACAAGGAACCGTGATACTTTTTAAACCAATTCACTAAGCCAAGGGTTTTTAGAGACAACCAACATCCTCTAAGGAAGAAAAGGTGATCTTTTTCCATTAAAAATGATGAGGTGGATCCCAACAAGGAAGTGGTGACATGTTTTCTAGTTATTAATTCAATAATAGAATTTTTTTTATTCTTGTTCTAATAATTCCTTCATATCATGAAAGTTTAATAAAAATATTCAAACACCACCACATAGCATGGAAGTAGAGGAGTCAATGAAAATGGAAAATGGAGAAATTATTCCATCCCATGTATATAAATCCTCCCTTGTCAAAAGTTGTGGATTGAACTTCCTAGTGAACCTTGTGATACTCCCTTGGGTATAATTTTATACAACTATAGGCATGGATTGGTTTTCCTTATATATATCCAAAATAAATTTTTGTGAGGATGAAATCACTCTCCATATCACAAATCATCCAATTATTATATGAAATTCAAGTAGTAGGATGAATCTTTTGGAGAGCTAATATATCAAGCATGAATATTATTTACCTATTAGAAATCATATCTTGATCAAATTATTTATTTGAAGGAAAGGATCATCCTTGAAGACATACCCATTACGAGGGAGTATGCTTAAGTGTTTCTAAAAGAATTTCCTCATCATCCTCCAAGCTGAGAGGTTGAATTTTCAATCGAGCTTACACGTGGGGTGTTTTCATTGTCCAAGAATCTGTATAGAATGGAAATTTTGGAACTTTTGGAGTTAAATAAATAAGTACAAGATAATCTAGATAAATTATTCACATTACCATGTTCTTCACCTTGGGGTGCACCAGTCCTCTTCATAAAGAAGAATGATGGATCAATGCAAATTTTCATAGATTACTATGAGCTCAATTAGATCACAATAAAGAATAAGTATCCTTTTCCATAGATTATTGAATTATTCAATCATCTATATGAATCACAATAATTATTCAAGGTGAATCTTTAGTCAGGCTATTATTAAGTAAGAGAGAAGAGGTATGATATTCCCAAGATTGATTTCTAACAAGGTATGGAGATTATGAGTTTATAGTAATTTATTTTAGACTCACTAATTCTCTATAAATATTCACAGACTTAGTGAATATATTTTTTAAATATTAACTCAATAAATTAATGGTAGTATTTATAGATGATATTCTAATATAATTTAAAATAAAAGAAGAACATGAGGAGCATATGAGAACTGTGCTAAATACCTTATGAAAGGAGAAGATTTATGAAAAGTAAAAAAGTGAGTTTTTGTTAAAGGAAGTGTCATTTTTGGGGAATATTATCACATGAAATAGGATATATATGGATTATTAATATATAGAAGCAATTAATAGATGATTGAGTCCAATATCTATATGAGAAATCCATAGTTTCCTTGGGTTTTCTGGGTATTATTTTTGGGTTATGGGAAATTTATCACAATTTTCTAACCATATAACCAAGATTTCTCAAAAGGGAGTCAAGTTTTTTTTGGAATTATGATTTTGAAGAGTTCTTAAATGAGTTGAAAAATAGGCTTATCACTACACTAGTATTCACTCTACCCGTGAGTGTAGATATTTTCATGGAATTCAGTGATTCTATAAAAAGGGATTGGTTTGTGTGTCAATTAAAAATGAAAAAGTTATAGCCTATGCTTCAATAAAAATGAAATTTGATGAATAAAACTACCCAACACATGTTCCAGAGTTAACTATAGTGATCTTTGTATTTAAAATCCGATGTAATTACCTCTTTAAGGTGAAGTGGGAAATATAAACCTATTACAAAAGCCTCAAGTATATATTTACATAGAAAGAGATGAATATGTGCAAAAAATATGGTTAGAGCTAATCAAGGACTATGAATACTCAATACACTACCATCCTAAGAAGGAAATAAAGTAGAAGATGCTTTAAGTATAATGGTTCTAGAAATATTATCATTGGTGAGAATTGAAAAGGATCCAATCTTCTTATATTTGAAAAGTATGTACATGGGAATCATAAAGGAAGGAATGTTAGCAATCCTTTTATAAATTATTTCTCAACTATACCTTATAGAGAAGATATAGAAATTTAGAATAAAGTGAAAGATATAAGAAAATGTAAATCTTCATAGTTCAATATTAATTAGGAAGGAGTAATGAGATTCAGGTCTCGACTATACGTACCATTAAATCCTGAGTTAAAAAATGTGTAATTGGATGATTCAAATAACTTGACATTCTCTATCCATCCTGGAAGAAAAAATTTGTATCGATATCTCTCAGAGAACTATTTATGGGACAATATAAAGAAGGAGATAACAGAATATACATCAATATGTAGTGTATGTTAGCTGGTGAAGTTGGAAAGGGAAAAAATAAAAGGGGATGATGCAACCTCTACCCATACCTACATGAAAAAGGGAAAACATCACCATGAAATTTTTTCAATTGTATTCTAAAGAAATAAAGAGAAAATAATACTATATGGGTTATGGTGGATCATCTTACAAATAATTCTCAGTTCATTTTCATTCGAGAGGAATTATAACTTGATAAAACTGCAAGGATATACATTATATAAGGGGTGAGGCTACCTAGAACACTAATTACATTTTTTTATCGAGATCCAAGATTTACCTCTTAGTTCTGGAGGAGTCTCTAACACTCTCTAAATATTGAGTTGAACTTCATCATGAATTATCACCCCCAAACTGATGACCAATATAAGAGGGCTAACCAGACACTCAAGGATATATTGCAAGCATGATAAATTGAATTCAAAGGAGGATGGGATCAACATCTTCCTCTGTCCGAGTTATTATAAAATAGTAGTTTCCACTCAAGCATAAAAATGGATCCCTATGAATCCCATTATGAGAGGAGGTGAATAAAACCTTCATTTTGGGATGAATTTGGGGAATACCAACTACTAGGTCCTGAAATATTCTAGGAAATGGTGGAAAATTTATAGACCATTCAACAGTACATCTTAGATGATTAGAGTTGATAAAATATCTATGCAGACAATCATAGATGTGATCTAGATTTTTAATTTGGAGACAAGGTATTACTACACATATCTCCTTGGAAAATGTCATGATATTTAGAGAGAAGGGAAAAATTAGTCCAAGATACATCAGTCCCTTTTAGATCCTTGATTCTATTAGATTGGTGGCCTATAGACTAACACTCTCACATGAACTATCTCAAGTAGATGATGTGTTCCATGTATCACTCTTGAAGAAGTACATATAGGTCCCCTCACATGTACTCAATACAGAGGTGGTAACATTGGATAATGATATCCCATATGAGGAGTACCTGGTGGAGATCTTAGATTAAAGAGACAAAGTTCTATAGAATAAGAAAATTCACCTGGTCAAAGTGTATTGGAGACACCACAAGTTTGAATAAGTGACGTGGGAAATAGAGGAATTGATGAAATAAAACTACCTAAATTTTTTTAGTGTGTGAAATGAAAATTTTGAGGGAAAAATTTATGAAGGGGTGAATATTGTAACGACTAAAACTTTTATAAATAAAATTACCCTTGTGATTTAATTAAATGAATTATTATATATTATGTATATATAAAATAAATGAACTTATTTTGTTTCAATATATTCTATCTGATTTAAAATATTGTTAATCATATTTACCATTTATAATATTTCCATTGAATAGTAATCATATGATTAGTATAAATATAGGGTTTTAACAAATCCAATTGACATAGAAAAAGGATGTGATGAACTGAACCTGTTGGATCATACCCTATGAAGCCCATTTATTAGAGATTACAAGGGAGATAACATCACTAAAAGTTTCCCTTGACCAAGCCGAAGTTGAGATCCAATAACTTAAGAACTAGAAAAACTGTTTATGGGAGAAGTTCAAGCCCATCAATATCACGACCCAAACTATGTACTCTTAACCACCCCATGAATGTCTCACCATCACCCACCTTACTCTTTGTGTGTTTTTTGTGTATTAAAGGGTTATTTATCATGAACCAAAAGTATGAATATGTATATTTCAAATAATAATAGATATATTTTCATTTCATCATTGTTACATTATATATGATTTTTGATTGTAATACAATAAAACAAAAATTCTATTATTGGATAATATTCAAATTTAATTAATTCCTTAATGAATCAATGGTTTTTAAAAATAGATAATATTTTATTAAAACATTATTTTCAAATAATTTTTATTAAATATAAATTATCATACAATTTTTATGAATTTAAATGTAAATTTTAGAGGGATTGAAAACTGTTATTGTTAAAAATCACACCATGTGTTAATAAATTTCGACTATTAATTTAAAATTAAAAATATACATATTTAGAAAATTATTCTGATAAAATAAATATTATTTTTGGAACAATAATTTCAAAATTATCCAAAAATGAATTTTTTATAATTTTTTGATAGATTAAAAAATATCAAGTAAAATTTAAATGTGGTATAAATATACATTGCGTATTATGAAATCATAATGACCCAAAAATGTTGTAATAAATACTATAATGGGTATCCATGACCAAATATATTTTTAACCATTAAAAAATGTGATTTATAGTTTATTTTATTAAATTTTAAATACTTTATTAATACTCCTAAAGAATATAATATATTTTAAGTTTTTAAAATCATTTATTTATAAAGAAGATCCTCCCAAGAATTTGGAATCACAAACTCAAGGTAATGGATTCTATCCTTATTATATTTATTCAATTTTCTTCAATATCTTATATATTTTATCTCAAATTACTAATGATGTTATATGTTATTCCCTATCCATATTAATTTTCATTTTATTTCTAAATGTTTAAATACCCATTTCAATATTACTAAGCCACTCCATGAACATTTAAATGCCCCTATTATGCTTTTGAAATTTCTACATGATTTTTCAATGAAAAAAATAGTATAATGAATACCCTGAACCATTTCCTATAAAGGGAGTTCAAATTCATATATTTATACTTCTTTAATTTTGGACTTACATGTATTTATTTCAAACACCCTGATAATGGGACAAAATTTGATGATAAATGATTTTATGTTTTATAATTTAGGAGGCAAACTTCAGCATAAGAATGAAATGAAAGCGATGGGTGAACCCTAAATTATATAGATCTCCAATGAATTGGGTAATGTTTTAGTGTCATGATAAATCATTAAATGAATTTAATAGTGAACCAAATTTATCGTGGGACATTTTCCAACATGATGACTTGGCAGTTAGCCTTGACCTATGTTTTTGATGTATTGGTTTAAGCTGTTGCCTCATTTCCCATGTTTCCTTTATAAATATCATTCTATATCATGAATCATTGTTATTTTATTAATTTTCACTACTTTTATGCCTTATTGATATTTATATACTCTAACTTGTATTACTTTCTTTAAGTTATGACATCTTTTTCCGCTTACAGGGTTTTATAGCTCACCCCTTTCTTATGTTTGTCCCCAGGTTATCCCATGAAGTTTTAAGTAAAATGTAATAATATGATAATTTGAAGGGATTTTTTAATAATGTTTTTGTATCCCATGTTTTAAGTTTTTTTTCATGTATATAATTCCCAAAGACATTAGACATCCTTTTCTAGTTTGTATTATATGTAATCTTATGCAATAAATCATGTATCGATGTGTAATAAAGAGAAGAATTTTTATATTTGGTATTATTATTTTAAAATTAAAAATTAAAATATTTAGAAAATAATTTTGATAAAATAATTTTTGTTGGAATTATAACATCAAATTTATCTAATGGTGATTTTTTCAAAATTTTCTAAGATAGTCAAATTTTCAGGTAAAAATTAAACACAGTATAAATATACAGTGTGTATTATGAATTCATAATGACCAAAAAATGAGGTAATTGTCACGACCCGTCCTCGGGGCCCGTGCCGTGACTACCCCAAGCCCGCCTTCCATAGGCCAGGGGCTGGCGACTAGCACCAAGGCGTAAAATCCCAGTAAACAGGGAAGGCATTGCCTTTATAAGTAACAACCACCACAGAGTCAGCAAGCGGAAAGTAACTACAAAGTGCAGAAAAGTAAAGGGGGCCGGAATACAAGCCCAACTGAAAGTACAACTGAAAAGTAAAGAACAACAACTGAAGAAAAGACGGCGGCCTCGTGTCGTCCACTGGCAATCCCACCTGAAGGGTGGGTACAGATAGCCTCCAGGCTCCTCGGGTCCCACGTCCGCTCCGAGCACGTCCCGCCCAGTGGTCGACCTCCAGGTACCGTCCTGCTCCACGCCCCAACCGTGATCAGCGCTGTCCGTCGTCTGCATCCAACACAACAAGGTGCGGGCATAGCCCGTGCAGGGGTGAGTATAAGCTACTCAGTAAGGACCCCGAGACCCCCGAAGGTCTCCCGAAATCCACAAAGGATATAGCACAAAAGAAAGATGCAATCACGAAGTAACATCTGACTCGACTTAGGTATATGCCCATACATATACCTAAGTCCCCAATTCTAGCTCTACTCACGAGCTCAAGAACAACTCAATCCACAAAGGAAAGCAAGAATCAAATCCACAAGGAGAGTAAACGGTAAATTCACAAGGAATAGTTCGACACAATCCACAAAGGAGAGTAACATAAGATTCAGCTCAACCAGGTATACTTTTTCAAATGACGTCAAAGATGATCACTGATCCATCTAAGTCGTCGGACCCACGAAGGATCGATAGGTACTAACCCCCGCAAAAGACCCACATAGGATCGGGCTCACACAGAACCTGTAGGCAGTGGCTCACACAGAACCGGTAGTAAGGACCCACATAGGATCGGGCTCACACAGAACCTGTAGCACTGATCCACGTAGGATCGCTGAGTGCAGTAGTCGACGTAGTCCACTGAGGATCTCTGCACAGTCGTCGCCGCAGTCCACGGAGGATCTCTGCTCTGCCGTCGTCGCAGTCCACAGAGGATCTCTGCTCTGCCGTCGTCGCAGTCCACGGAGGATCTCTGCTCTGCCGTCCTTGCAGTCCACGGAGGATCTCTGCTCTGTCGTCGAAGTCACAGCCAACGCTAGGGTTCCCGCACATAGCGAGCTCCTTTAGGAGGGTCCGCTCCACGAGCCGAGAGGCTGATACATCAACTGACACGTAGTCTGAAGTTGATGTATCCAAAAGTTCCGCATCGACAACAGGATCTCAACGCAACAGACGGCGCGTCAATCGGACGCCCGGTCTGAGAGTTATTGGCATTTTCGTCCCAGGGGCCCGGTTGGTTTTTAGGGAAAAACCAACCCGACCGTACTACGCCTATGTCCGATCCTCGGGCGGAGTGTGCCAAAAGTTCCGTCTCACTTAGAGGAAACTACCACAGCTGACGGTACGTCGATCGGACGTCCGTAGCTCAAGTTATGAGCGTTTCCGCTCCGAGGGCCCGGTTGGTTTCGTGTACGAACCAACCCGGCCGAACCCAAAGTCTTCCGAAACATTGAGTGTAATATACCGAAACGACCGTCTCGATCTAAGGATCGCGTAGCCGCTGACGGTTCGTCAATCGGAGGTCCCAGGCCCAAGATATGGGCAAAAGACCGAAGAAGGCCCGAAAACGGGGGTTCTAGGCCCGGGGCGACCCGGCCCGAACCCCCCTGGGTCGGCCGAACCGGGCGGCCCGACCCGGCCCGACCCGGCTAGGCCGGGTCCGGTCCGGCCTGGGCGCGGCCCGGCCGACCGGACCGGCCGGCTCGGCTTCGGCCGAGCGGCCGAAGAGCTGCCGCGGGTTTGACCCGCGGCTTGAAGGAAACGCGGCCCCGCGGGGGGCCGCCTGTCATGCGGAGGCGGCCGGGCCGCCGCGTCCCTCCCCGGTTCCGCGCGGCCGCGGAACCGGCCGCCGCCGCCGCGGCTTCAGCCGCGGCGGATCTTCTCCACGGCGGCGCGCCGGGTGCCGCCGCCTCCGGCCGCCGGCGCCGCCGCGCCGGCGACCCGCGCCGCCGCCGCCTTCCGCGGGCCGCCGGAGTTGCTCCGGTGGCCCGTTTTGCCTCCCGTCTGCGCCGTTGCTCCTCCCGGGGGCCGACCTTCACTGCGGGATCAAAAGATCGCCCCTGCCGCGTGGTTCGTCGTCGTCCGCCGTATCCGCACAACAAAAGAGATCGGCGGAGGGTTGCCGGGTCTTGTTCGTTAGACCCGCACCCTCCGCGTTAGTCATAAACAACGGGAGGAAAAGATAATAATCAACAACAACTTTAAATAAATTAAAATTGTCAGAGATCATGTTCTTTACTTTAAAAGAATAAACACGGGGAATAAAAGAATTCCAACAACCCTTACCTCGATGTCGCCGTCGGACGTGAGGTCGTCGCGGAATCGCTCGTCGCGGAAGAAGGAGATCGTCGCGTCGTCGCGGTATCCGGCGTCGCGTCGCCAATCTCCGGATCAAGACTAAACGGATTTAATTAATTTAAATCCGTTGATATCGAATTAAAAAAAAGGGGAGAATTAGAAGGTTCGATTCTCACCTTTGTTGCCGAACGAGGATCGGCCGCGGAAGAAGAGGCGTTGCCGAAGAACGTCGCGGGTAGAGCTCATCGACGTCGCAGATCACGGTGTGCGTCGTCGAATTCCGGTTCCGGCGTTCTTCGTGTTCTTCGCGTTCTTCGCGTTTTTCGCATTCTTCGCGGGGGAGCTGAAGAATCAGGGATCCTCTCAAATCCTTTCAAAGGATTTTTAGGTTGGTCTTATTTTATAAACATGCCAACAAACGCAAAAGCGTAAGTAACGACCCATCAGTTCGTTGAATTAATTCAACGAGCGAAACAGCCCATTTAATTCACGATATAAACCGCTCAATTAAATGGTCTGTTAAGAATTAAAGAAAACGCGTCGGTTGACTTTTCAGTTACTTTGACGGGTTTTCGCGGGTGCGTTACTTAGCGAAAGAAACGGCGGGGCTCGTGCGGGCCCCACCGCACAAATATCCTAACAAGGGGTAGGATATTTCCGGATAGCACCCTATCCGCTTTAACTCAGTTCAAGTGGCTTCCAAGTGACTTCCAAGCGGCTTAGGTGAAATAAAATAAAGTTGTCGCACAAACTTTATTTTATTTCTGACTTAAAGCCCCAAAATTTAAAAACCACGTCTGAGCAAACGCAACTCCGGAAGAGGCGTTTCTAAGCAAATACCGGCGCTACGATTTCATCGGTGCCCTCAGAATTCGATTCCGGGCACCGGTTCAAGAGATAGAAAAACCCGCTCGTCCGTTCACTGAACGTACCCGAGCCAAACTTCAGAAATTGATTCCGGGCACACCGGGCCTCGGAATCAGGTGCCGTCTGAAGCTGCGCTCTTGTAAAATTCCAAAGAAAATTAAGAAAAAAATTTCCTTGAAATTTTCGGGTCTTTACATTACTCCCACCTCAGGGCTTTACGTCCCCGTAAAGATACATCAAAAACTAGGGGAACAAATGGGGGTACTGAGCACGCATCTGAGCCTCCCGCTCCCAAGTGCTCTCCTGGAGGTTCCCGTGCTGCCATCTGACGCGCACAAGAGGAATCGACCGCCCACGTAGGACCCGCTCCTGTCGATCCTCGATCTCCACTGGGACCTCCGCAAAAGTCGCCCCATCGTCCACGTCCAGCTCCCCAAAGTCGATGATGTGCGTCGGGTTGTGCACGTATCTTCTCAGCAGAGACACGTGAAAGACGTCGTGCACCCGGTGCAACTGAGGTGGTAGAGCCAGGCGATATGCCACCTATCCTATCCTGCTGAGGACCTGGAAAGGCCCGATGAAGCGTGGAGAAAACTTGCCGCCTCGGCCAAATCTCCGTAAACCACGTCGAGGTGAAACACGCAAAAAGACGTGGTCGCCATCCTCGAACTCTAGTGGCCTCCGCCTCCTGTCAGCATATGACTTCTGCCGGCTCTGAGCTGTCCTCATCCTCTCCTGGATGATCTGGACCTTCTCTGTCGTGGCTCGGACCATCTCTGGTCCCACGAGTGCTGACTCCCCAGGGTCTGTCCAGCACAACGGTGATCTGCAGGGTCTGCCGTACAACGCCTCGTATGGTGCCATCCCGATGGTGGAGTGGTAGCTGTTGTTGTACGCGAACTCCACCAAGGGTAGGTGGTCCTCCCAGCTGCGACCAAAGTCGAGAACACATGCACGGAGCATGTCCTCGAGTGTCTATATGGTCCTCTCCGTCTGACCATCCGTCTGAGGGTGGAAGGCTCTGCTCAGATGGAGCCGCGTCCCGAACGCCTCCTGCAACCCCTTCCGAAGCCGGGAAGTGAAACGAGCATCTCGATCGGAGACGATAGACGATGGCACACCGTGAAGCCGTACGATCTCCTGGACGTAAAGACGTCCCAAGCTCTCCACTGAGCCCTGCTCTCTGATGGGTAAGAAGTGTGCCGACTTGGTGAGTCGGTCGACAATCACCCAAATGGAGTCGTGACCTCTGGAAGTGCGTGGAAGTCCAGTCACGAAGTCCATAGATATGCCGTCCCACTTCCACTCCGGGTCCTCCAAGGGCTGTACCAAGCCTGCTGGTACCTGATGCTCTGCCTTCACCTGCTGGCAGGTGAGGCATCGTGAAACGAACTCTGCCACAGCTTTCTTCATGCCCGGCCACCAGTGCTGTCGTCTGAGATCCTGGTACATCTTCGCCACTCCGGGATGCACCGCCAAGGGAGAAGTGTGAAACTCTCTCAGCACCTCCTCTCGTCAAGCGACTGGTACGAAGGTACGTCCTCTGAAAAGGATGTCGTGCTCTTCTCCAAGGGAGAAGCCATCAGGCGCCTGACCTGAGGATATCAGTGCACGCCGGGTCTCACAGTCAGCGTCTCCAAGATGAGCCTCTCTGACCCGCTGTAGAAGTGGAGGAGAGACTGTGAGAGACTGAAGAAAGGCTACTCCGTCTCTATCCACGAAGGATATCTGTAAGGAGGCTAGCTGCTCCGTCGCCTCCTCAAGTAGCTGAATGCCCGTCCTCCTGCTGAGGGCATCGGCTACCACGTTCCCCTTCCCAGGAGTATAGACTATCTCAAAGTCATAGTCCTGGAGGAACTCAAGCCATCTCCGCTGTCTCAGGTTCAGGTCCTTCTGAGAGAAGATATACCTGAGAATCTGGTGGTCAGAAAAGACTGTGAAGCGCTCGCCCATCAGATAGTGCCGCCAAGTCTTCAGAGCGAAGACCACTGCTGCTAACTCCAGGTCATGAGTGGCGTAGTTCTGCTCATGCGGCCTCAACTGACGTGATCCGTAGGCGATCACAGCCCGCTCCTGCATCAGGATGCACCCGAGTCCAGTCCCTGATGCATCGCAGTAAACTACGTATCCAACTCCCTCCTCAGGCAACCTCAAGATAGGTGCGCTGGTCAATCTCTGTCTCAGCTCCTGGAAGCTCTGCTGACATCTGTCTGACCACACGAAGGGTTTCCCCTTCTTCGCTAACGCCGAGAGTGGTGCCGCAACTCTGGAGAAGTCTGGCACAAATCTCCGATAGTATCCGGCTAGGCCCAAGAAGCTCCGCACCTCCGTCACGCTCTTGGGTGGCTCCCAAGCTAGCACTGCCTCGATCTTCGCGGGATCCACTGCAACTCCCACCTCAGAGATGACGTGCCCCAAGAAATGGACCTCACGTAACCAGAACTGGCACTTTGAGAGCTTGCCATAATGCTAGTTCTCTCGGAGCGTGTCTAGCACAACTCGCAGGTGGTAGGCATGCTCCTCCTCAGTCGTCGAGTATACCAAAATGTCGTCAATGAAGACCACGACAAATCGGTCGAGGTATGGCTGGAAGATCCTATTCATGAGGCTCATGAACATTGCTGGAGCATTGGTTACGCCGAATGGCATAACCAAGAACTCATAATGGCCATACCGACACCTGAAGGCCGTCTTCTGCACGTCCTCGTCTCGAACTCTGAGCTGATGATAGCCTGACCGGAGGTCTATCTTCGAGAACCACCGCGCTCCCTTGAGCTGATCGAAGAGGTCATCAATCCGTGGCAGCGGATACTTGTTCCTCACTGTCACCTGGTTCAGGCGACGATAGTCGACACACAGTCGCAAGCTCCCGTCCGCCTTCTTGGCGAACAAAATCGGGGAAGCCCAGGGTGAAACACTGGGTCGGATAAACCCCTTGCTCTGCAAGTCCTCCAACTGTACCCGCAGCTCTCGAAGCTCGGCGGGGGCCATCCGATATGCTGGAGTAGATATCGGGGCTGTCCCGGGGTACAAGTCGATGTAAAAGTCTACCTCTCTACGAGGAGGTAGCCCTGGAACGTCGTCGGGAAAGACGTCCACGTACTGGTCCACCACTGCAGGAAAAGCTGTACTCCGCACGTCCACTGCTCCTAGGATGAGGCTAGCCAACTGATGAGAGATGGGCTGCACTCTCCTCCGCGGAAGTCCATCCTGTGCTGCAAAGGTTCCCTTCTCGCCGGTGAAGGTAAACCTGCTCCCGTCGGTGCGAACACATCGCACCTTGCGCCTAAAACAGTCGATCTGGGCATGAACCGTGGATAGCCAATCCATGCCCAAGATGACGTCGTAAGGCCTCGACGCCGCTACAAGGAGATCCCAGCCGAAGCTCTCGCCTCCTAGAGTAAGCTCACACTGCCGGCACCAGTGCGTAATCGTCGAGTCTGCTCCCGTAGGAGTCTCTAGCCGTAAGGATCGAGCCAACGGCTCAGTCGGAATCTCCGAGCTCCGAACAAGGGCAGAGGCTATGAAAGAGTGACTCACTCCTGTGTCTATAAGTACTGCAGCAAGGGTGGAATAGACACAGATCGTACCTCGAATCATCTCTGGCATGTCGGGGTCGTAGGCCTCCACTGCCTGGAGATGGGCCTGTCCCTGCCCGCCAGCTCTCTGTGGTCGAGGTGGCCCTCCTGGTGGTGGTGGGGGTAGAGCCGGGAAGCGTCGCCCACCACCCGCTGCTCGGCCAGCTCCTCTGCCTCGTCCGCCTCCTCCCTGCGGACCGCCACGGTCGACCCTCTGCCTCTACCTGGGTGGCCCCTCCACCGTCTGCTGCTCCTCTGGTCGGCGATTCGGGCAGTCACGAGCCATGTGACCCTGCCCGTCGCAGGAGTAGCACAGCCTGCCTCTCGGAAGGCTGGCACTCCGCTGTGTGCCCCGCACTGCTGAGCCGGTGTCCTGAGGCCGTCTGCGTGGGGGTCTGGTCTGCCTGGACCCGAGAGTCATCCGTCGGCTACCTGCTGCCGAAGACTCAGCTACCTGCCGCCCTGCGCTAGGTCTCGCCGCTGAAGAAGGCTCTTCCAGGAAACTCTCGATCAGGAGGGCTCGCTCCAGCACCCCCGCCTGGGTCGAAATGCTGAGGGAGATCAGCGACGCCCGAATCTCCTGTCGCAAGCCCTGCTCCAAGGTCCGGGCCCGGAAGAAGGGGTCCCGTACCATGTCGGTCGAGTAGCGAGATAGGTCAGTGAACCTCGCCGCGTACTGAGCAACCGTCATGCTCCCCTGGCGCAGCTGGAGAAGCTCCTGGATGCGCACCGCTCGGAGGGTGGCCGGGACGAACTCAGAGCGGAAGAGGCTCTCGAAGTCCGTCCAGAGCAAGGATGCCTCATCGTGAACCTAGAGCATCAAGCTCCACCATCGTCCTGCTGCCGCCTGCAGGAGGCTCGCCGCGAGAATCACCATGAGATCCACTGGTGTCCTCACTAGCCTAAAGATCCGTACCACCGCCTCTAGCCAGTCCTCGGCGGCCTGGGGGTCCGCCTCACCGCGAAACCTGGGCGGTCGCTGGCTCTGAAACTCATGCAGTGCCCTGAGGCGACGTGCATCGTCAGCGTCTGGTACTGGCAGCATCGGTGGCTCGGCGGGTAAAGCTACTGCCGGTGCCACTGCTGGAAAAGGGCCCTGCACCGAGGCCTCGTCGCTCGGTGGGCTGCCGTCGTGCCCTACACTCGGAACCCTAGCTGGCTGTCGTCGCGGGGCCATCCTGAAAAGGAGAACAAGAGCACCACAGTCAGAACAGTATACCTGGTGAGCTGGCACAAGTAATCACAAGGAAAACTTGAGACTTTCATGAAGCAGATCAGTATACCCGGTGAGCTGACACAAGTAATCACAAAGAAAACTTGAAACACACACGCAATCAATGTTTTCATGCATTAAGTCGGAAATCAGGAGTCAGGGTCCTGGTGTACAGATACGTCGGCCGCCGCACCAACACTGGGCTCTCTGAACTGATAACCACACTTAATACACTAAACACTATTGCTTCATATAGAAAGAAAAGACGATCAGAGTCTGCGGTAGAACCGACCACCTCTGATAACAATTTGTCACGACCCGTCCTCGGGGCCCGTGCCGTGACTACCCCAAGCCCGCCTTCCATAGGCCAGGGGCTGGCGACTAGCACCAAGGCGTAAAATCCCAGTAAACAGGGAAGGAATTGCCTTTATAAGTAACAACCACCACAGAGTCAGCAAGCGGAAAGTAACTACAAAGTGCAGAAAAGTAAAGGGGGCCGGAATACAAGCCCAACTGAAAGTACAACTGAAAAGTAAAGAACAGCAACTGAAGAAAAGACGGCGGCCTCGTGTCGTCCACTGGCAATCCCACCTGAAGGGTGGGTACAGATAGCCTCCAGGCTCCTCGGGTCCCACGTCCGCTCCGAGCACGTCCCGCCCAGTGGTCCACCTCCAGGTACCGTCCTGCTCCACGCCCCAACCGTGATCAGCGCTGTCCGTCGTCTGCATCCAACACAACAAGGTGCGGGCATAGCCCGTGCAGGGGTGAGTATAAGCTACTCAGTAAGGACCCCGAGACCCCCGAAGGTCTCCCGAAATCCACAAAGGATATAGCACAAAAGAAAGATGCAATCACGAAGTAACATCTGACTCGACTTAGGTATATGCCCATACATATACCTAAGTCCCCAATTCTAGCTCTGCTCACGAGCTCAAGAACAACTCAATCCACAAAGGAAAGCAAGACTCAAATCCACAAGGAGAGTAAACGGTAAATTCACAAGGAATAATTCGACACAATCCACAAAGGAGAGTAACATAAGATTCAGCTCAACCAGGTATACTTTTTCAGATGACGTCAAAGATGATCACTGATCCATCTAAGTCGTCGGACCCACGAAGGATCGATAGGTACTAACCCCCGCAAAAGACCCACATAGGATCGGGCTCACACAGAACCTGTAGGCAGTGGCTCACACAAAACCGGTAGTAAGGACCCACATAGGATCGGGCTCACACAGAACCTGTAGCACTGATCCACGTAGGATCGCTGAGTGCAGTAGTCGACGCAGTCCACTGAGGATCTCTGCACAGTCGTCGCCGCAGTCCACTGAGGATCTCTGCACAGTCGTCGCCGCAGTCCACGGAGGATCTCTGCTCTGCCGTCGTCGCAGTCCACGGAGGATCTCTGCTCTGCCGTCCTCGCAGTCCACGGAGGATCTCTGCTCTGTCGTCGAAGTCACAGCCAGCGCTAGGGTTCCCGCACATAGCGAGCTCGTTTAGGAGGGTCCGCTCCACGAGCCGAGAGGCTGATACATCAACTGACACGTAGTCCGAAGTTGATGTATCCAAAAGTTCCGCATCGACAACAGGATCTCAACGCAACAGACGGCGCGTCAATCGGACGCCCGGTCTGAGAGTTATTGGCATTTTCGTCCCAGGGGCCCGGTTGGTTTTTAGGGCAAAACCAACCCGACCGTACTCCGCCTATGTCCGATCCTCGGGCGGAGTGTGCCAAAAGTTCCGTCTCACTTAGAGGAAACTACCACAGCTGACGGTACGTCGATCGGACGTCCGTAGCTCAAGTTATGAGCGTTTCCGCTCCGAGGGCCCGGTTGGTTTCGTGTACGAACCAACCCGGCCGAACACAAAGTCTTCCGAAACCTTGAGTGTAATATACCGAAACGACCGTCTCGATCCAAGGATCGCGTAGCCGCTGACGGTTCGTCAATCGGAGGTCCCAGGCCCAAGATATGAGCAAAATACCGAAGAAGGCCCGAAAACGGGGGTTTTGGGCCCGGGGCGATCCGGCCCGAACCCCCCCTGGGTCGGCCGAACCGGGTCGGTCCGATCCGGCCCGACCCGGCTAGGCCGGGTCCGGTCCGGCCTGGGCGCGGCCCGGCCGACCGGACCGGCCGGCTCGGCTTCGGCCGAGCGGCCGAAGAGCTGCCACGGGTTTGACCCGCGGCTTGAAGGAAACGCGGCCCCGCGGGGGGCCGCCTGTCACGCGGACGCGGCCGGGCCGCCGCGTCCCTCCCCGGTTCCGCGCGGCCGCGGCTTCAGCCTTGGCGGATCTTCTCCACGGCGGCACGCCGGGTGCCGCCGCCTCCGGCCGCCGGCGCCGCCGCGCCGGCGACCCGCACCGCCGCCGCCTTCCGCGGGCCGCCGGAGTTGCTCCGGTGGCCCGTTTTTCCTCCCGTCTGCGCCGTTGCTCCTCCCGGGGGCCGACCTTCATTGCGGGATCAACAGATCGCCCCTGCCGCGTGGTTCGTCATCGTCCGCCGTATCCGCACAACAAAAGAGATCGACGGAGGGTTGCCAGGTCTTGTTCGTTAGACCCGCACCCTCCGCGTTAGTCATAAACAACGGGAGGAAAAGATAATAATCAACAACAACTTTAAATAAATTAAAATTGTCGGAGATCATGTTCTTTACTTTAAAAGAATAAACACGGGGAATAAAAGAATTCCAACAACCCTTACCTCGATGTCGCCGTCGGACGTGATGTCGTCGCGAAATCGCTCGTCGCGGAAGAAGGAGATCGTCGCGTCGTCGCGGTATCCGGCGTCGCGTCGCCAATCTCCGGATCAAGATCAAACAGATTTAATTAATTTAAATCCGTTGATATCGAATTAAAAAAAAGGGGAGAATTAGAAGGTTCGATTCTCACCTTTGTTGCCTAACGAGGATCGGCCGCGGAAGAAGAGGCGTCGCCGAAGAACGTCGCGGGTAGAGCTCGTCGACGTCGCAGATCACGGTGTGCGTCGTCGAATTCCGGTTCCGGCGTTCTTTGCGTTCTTCGCGTTCTTCGCGTTCTTCGCATTCTTCGCGGGGGAGCTGAAGAATCAGGGATCCTCTCAAATCCTTTCAAAGGATTTTTAGGTTGGTGTTATTTTATAAACATGCCAACAAACGCAAAAGCGTAAGTAACGACCCATCAGTTCGTTGAATTAATTCAACGAGCGAAACAACCCATTTAATTCACGAAATAAACCGCTCAATTAAATGGTCTGTTAAGAATTAAAGAAAACGCATCGGTTGACTTTTCAGTTACTTTGACGGGTTTTCGCGGGTGCGTTAATTAGCGAAAGAAACGGCGGGGCTCGTGCGGGCCCCACCGCACAAATATCCTAACAAGGGGTAGGATATTTCTGGATAACACCCTATCCGCTTTAACTCAGTTCAAGTGGCTTCCAAGTGACTTCCAAGCGGCTTAGGTGAAATAAAATAAAGTTGTCGCACAAACTTTATTTTATTTCTGACTTAAAGCCCCAAAATTTAAAAACCACGTCTGAGCAAACGCAACTCTGGAAGAGGCGTTTCTAAGCAAATACCGGCGCTACGATTTCATCGGTGCCCTCAGAATTCGATTCCGGGCACCGGTTCAAAAGATAGAAAAACCCGCTCGTCCGTTCACTGAACGTACCCGAGCCAAACTTCGGAAATTGATTCCGGGCACACCGGGCCTCGGAATCAGGTGCCGTCTGAAGCTGCGCTCTTGTAAAATTCCAAAGAAAATTAAGAAAAAAATTTCCTTGAAATTTGCGGGTCTTTACAGTAATAAATACTATAATGGGTATAAATGACCAAATATATGTTCCCAATTTTATATTATATGATTTTAACTTAATTTTATTTATTTTATAAATCCTTTATGAATCCTGCAAAACCTATAATATATTTTAGGTTTTTAAAATATTTTCTTTAAAAAAATGATTTGGTTCCACATCAATGAGAGTATTATTTTATAAGTTTGTAACTTGGACTAATAAAATATTTATAACCACCCCTATTTTTTAGAAACCAAAGGAAAAACATCTAAAGGTTTGTGTTTTTGAATATTTTATTATAGAGAGTCTAAAACCTATGTTTGATAATTGATAAAGAATTATCCACTCATTTACTATATAGAACCAAAACATATCCCATTTCCCTTCACTAAAATACTTTAGAGCATATCCTTACTCTAAACTACCCTCTCTAGAGCCTTACTAAGGTTCCCCCAAGCTCTCAAGAAGCTCGTCCATAACATTTTGAATCACCCTCTCAAGGTAATGGACCATCTCATTCTTCTCTTTATTCAAGTTTCTTCATTATCTTATGTACTTTTACTCCAATTCATAATTATGGGAATGTTCTTACATGTCTTAATTACTATGAATATTATTTATAAATTATGATATACCACTTTCACTCTTATTAACCCCTTTCTATGAACATTTATACACCACTGTTATTCTACTGTAATTTCACAATGATTTTCCATGCTGAACAATTGTATAGTGAATACTTATACCCATTCCCTATCAAGGGTGTTCAAATTCAGTAAATTATAATTTTTTTATTTAGATATTACATTTATTTATTCCACACTCCCTGATTATGGGATAATATGTGTTGATAAATTATTCCATGTTTGATGATCTATGTGGTCAACAAAAGCATGAGAACGAAATGAATGTGACAAGTGTGACTAGAATTATATAAAACTCCAATGTATTAGGTAAACTTTTACTCTCATGAGACATAATGAAAGGGATTAGAGAGTGAACCTAATACATAATGGTACTTTTTCTATAATGACATATTAATAGTTATCCTTGAACTATTTTTATGATGTAGTGATTTAAGTTGTTACCACATTTCCCATTCATCCTCTGATACCAATGTAACAACTGGGCCCCACTAACAGCAAATAATCCCCAACATAACAAGGTACTTATATCTTGGCCCTCCAAGTTCCACTAGTTTCCCTATATACATGTGGTCCCCTACATGGTTCCCACCCAAATGTCCGAATGGGTCATCAGACTAATGACTATTCCCATAGGCCGACACTTGTTCTTTCCTGTGTGTTTTGTCCTTACTCACACACACCCAGATAAACTTCCCAGAAGGTCATGCATTGTGATCGTTACTCCAAGCCAAGAGTGGTTAAATATGGAGCTGCAATTAGGTAGGATCCCAAAAATAAAGGTTCACCTTTTTGACATGAGTAATATCATGTAGTCATTTAACCCTTTATCATTTTGTGGTGTTATATATTTTTCATAATTTTCATTGACAATGAAATTTTTGAGTAAATATTAAATATGGTATCTATATAAAATGTGTATTATGACATCATAATATCCCAAAAATTATGTAATAAATACTATAATGGATATACATGAAACAATCTATGTCTCCCCTTTAAAATAATGAGATTTCAAGTTTATTTTCTTAATTTTATAAGTCCTTTATGAATCCTCCAAAACTTATAATACATTTTAATGTTTTAAAATTCATTATTTATAAACATGACTCAATTTAACATCAGCAAGGGTATTATTTTAATAAGTTCATCCCCTTGGCCTAATAAAATAATTAAAACTACCACTCTTTTCCAAAAACCAAGGGAAAAAATCATTGGAATGTTTTTTTGGTTAATTTATTATATAGAGTCCAAAACCTAAGTGTAAGAAATGATAAATAATTCCGCATTATTTTCCTATATAAAACCACCCAAGATGCCATTTATCTTCACTCAAAAACCTTTGAACATGTCATTACTCTGTCCTCCCCTCGTTAGAGTCCTCCTAAGGTTCCTCCAAGCTCTCAAAAAGCTCCTCCAAAACATTTGGAATCACCCTATCAAGGTAATGGATTTCCCACTATCCTTTTTTATAAAGAACCTATTTTATGTTAGGTCTCTTAATTTTCATTTGTTCATGTTGATATTATTGAGTTTTGTGTTTTAATTCTTACTTTTCCATTCCTTTAGTTTTAGAAATCACACACTTTATTAAAAAAAATTTACTAACTTTTTATATATGAAGTATTTTAGTATTTTTTGTAAAACTTATTATTTTTTACCGTACATAGATGTATTCTAATGTATCATTAAAATAAAATTTAAAACAATCAATAAAATAACTATACTGAAGGTATGTATAATTAATTGAAACCTTTTTCATACTAGTGGGTATAATTATGTTTTGTCTATCCTTCTGAAAAACATAATGACCATCAGATTGACATTGGTATTGATATATCATACTAAATATTTTTTAGTTAATCATATCAATAATCTATAAGGAATTACTTCAGACATATTGAAGTTTATAATAAAAATCAAAGATGAAGTGTTTCTATCATAAGGAATATCTTTAACACTGTAATGGAGTTAATAAATATGACATCAGCATTTTTTTATTCTAGAGAATTGTGATCTTTCAAGTGCTAGCTGTCCGGTGCCATTGTAAAAAACTCATAAATATAACTGTTGGTAGATTGACTATAGATAGAAAGTCATTTGAAGGGTTTGAAGCAGATTTCATTTGCAACTCAAGTCGTATAAATATTTCAGAGCATGGAATGCTCGTTTTTAGTCTTTGTAATCATTTAAAGAGTTGGTAGTTCTAAGGAATCCTTATCAAGGTTGTTTCTCTATAAAAATTTTCTTTTGTAAACATGTTTGATCATTGTTACGATCATGGTCTTCTAGGTCTAGGAAGAAATATGTCAATCATTGTATTGAGGGATTCAAGGGATAGAAGTACATAGATATTCGAATATTCATATCTAGGGCTTTCCTGGTAAGGAAATACATACCTTACATTAAGTATAAAAAATGGACACCTTAATTAAAGGTTATAAAATACCTTATTCTTTAGGTTAAAATAGTTAAATACTTTAATATAACTTTTAATTAATTATTTCTATATATATATATTTCTTGTTTTTACAAGTAGCTATTCTACCGTGCATTTTATAGAAAGTAAGTCTTTATACTATTCTTGCTATACAATTGGTTTTATTTGCATTTATGTGAATAAAATAAAATTAGTACTTTGATATTAATTGGATCCATTTTGATTCTGATATTTACTTTGATATAATCATACATTTTCTGGTTCTGCTTTTGTTAATATAATAATCATATTGAGTTTGAGTCTAATAAATTTAATTTAGGAGGCTTTATGTTTTGTTTAGTTTAAAGCATTTTAAACTAAAATTCACCCCATATTATGTATATATGAATCTAATCTAGATATTATGATCTTATAATTGGTATCATAATAGGTTCTACTACTTTTACTTACTGAATTTTTTACTTCTTGTATTAATTTAATATTTTATTAAGTTTTGTAATAAACTTATTTTTTATTAATTATTTTACGCTAACGTGTTTGTATAAAATGAGTTCTTATTTATTTTAAAAATATAGGTCTTAATGTTTCCACTATATAAAATCTAAATACAAATAGACCACCTATCTTTGATGTTGTTGATTATGAGTAATGGATATGTTAGATGAAAAATTTTGTTATCAACCTTGAAGTTGTTAATTCTGTACTGCATACTAGAGACTACAAGATTATTTATAATAAAATAACTAATTTTACACATCAATAAAAACAAGAGTATTATTAAATTTAATAGTAAGTAGTACTCTATTGGGTTCCATGAAAAGAAGTATATAAAATCAGATATTGTCACGTAAAGCTAAAAATAGTATTTAGAAAAATCTTGGAGTCACATATTTTGGAACTTTTAAGGTTGTTGAGACTAGAAGAGCTATGCTTATAGAATACTATAAGTCCTTTGATTTTATTTTTAGAGAATCAATTAAAAGGATTCACTATATGTTCATGATAATCATAAATAGAATTCAATATATTGGTGAAAAATGTTCTTGATGATGAAATTATTGTTGAAAAGATTATCAATATCATGCCCAATGAGTGAGAATCCAAAGGAATAGTTGGGTATGAGACAAGAAAGATTAATTATATTACTTTTTATGATCTTATTGGTACCCTATTATAGTATGAAGGTATAATTAAAGGAGATATTGAGAGACAGAAAAAATGGTGGTGTTGATTTTGCTACAAAATTAACTGTACCTTATAAAGTTCATTTATTCGAGAAAATTGAAAAATATTTGAGGAAAAATAAAGTTGTTGTTCAGTAAGATTATATCACATTAGAAAATTCAAATTTTGAGTTATAAAATCTATCCATAAGGATGAAAAAGATATCCTAGAATAAATATTTTCAATATTGATATAATAAAAGTCATAAAGTTAAATGTGAACAGAAATATTCGAAAGTCACTTGTTAAGAATGTAAGAAAGATGACATATCTGACCTGATTGTACAAAGATGAAAAGAATAGATAGGATATTAAAGAATTCATAAATGAAATCTAAGAAATAATATAATTATAAAGGAAAGAAATTATTGAAATATTCTAACACATGGAGTGCCTGTGGTGGTGATTCTTCTAAAATTTATTTAGATAATGAAAGTTTAGGATAGAGGAACATTGGTATTTTTGAAAATATACCTATAGTAAATTAATGTATAATGGAAAAAGTACATAAACCAAAATATCTTTAATTAAAAATTAAACTGATGAGAAAAATTATACATCTTATGATTATGAATCTTACTCAGTAGAAGATAATTCTTTACCCCATAATAATGAAGTTTCTCATTTTACAAAACTTTTAAAAAATGACAATTATAATATATTAAAGAAATCGATAATTAAAAAGATAAACTTCATAAAGAATATTCAAGGATAAATATTTTTAAAAATGAAATATTATATCTTTCTAAATATCTTGATAAAACTATTTATGAAAAATATACTTTTTTTAAAATGTTTTTAAAAAGTAGTTTTTGAGAAAAATATTTTACAAAATAATTTAGATAAATTTAGTTCCATAAATATTAATATTGAGGATAATAATTTAGTTGTAAAACTAAAATTTGAAATGTCTTCTTTGAAGAAACTTGTATCAATGATTTCTACTGGTAAGGAAAATTTTGATAAAATATACAAAAAATTATTCCTTATTGTGATAATACTGGAATGGGTTCTACAAATAAAAAAAATTCTATTTTTAGTAACAATTATTTTATTCCTAAAAGTAAACATTTTGTTTTCTTCCATTACTGGACCCAATAAGGTTTGGGTTCCTAAAGACTAATATTTTTGTTTTTAGGATAACAAAGATATTACAAAAAAACTTATGGTACATGGATAGTGGATGTTCTAGCCACATGACTAGAAAAAAATAATTCTTCAAGAAGATAATCAAAAAGAAGGTGTGAATATAACTTCTAAATATAATGCTTAAGAAGAGATTATCAGAATAGATAACATTGTTATTCTTGGAAAATATATTATTTCAAATGTTTTATTGGTTGTAGGTCTTAAGAAAAAACTTATAAGCACAAGTCAATTATGTGATGATGGTTATCTTGTGAACTTTAGGAATGATAAATGTGTAGTATATAGTTATAAGAATGAATTTATTCTTTCTACCAATCATCATGAGAACGTTTACAAACTAAACTTAGGATAATTTTGAATCCAAGACTTACCTTTCCATAGTGAAATGAAAGATAATATTATTTATGACATAGAAGGTTTGAACACTGTAACCTTAGAAAATTATCTAAGGTGAATAAGAAAGGAATTGTTAAGGATCTACCAGAACTTAGGTTTGATATATAAAAAGTTTGTAACCCTTATCAATACAATAAGAAATATAAGTCAGGTTCTAAATATATTAGTGAAGTCTCAACTTATAATGATTTATAGTTACTTTACATTCACTTATTTGGTTCTACATAGACTAAATGTGTTGGTGTAAAATAGTATGTATATGTCTTAGTTGACGATTACACTAGATATACTTGGGTCTATTCTAGTACAAAGTAATCTAAAGCCTTTAGTTATTTTAAAACTTGTGTAGAGTGAACTAAAAATTAGAAAAAAAAATCATTGATAACTATTCATAGTTTTTTGGTGGATAATTTGGAAATTCTATTTTTGAAACTTTTTTTAGTGCGAAAGGTATTGAACAAAAATTTTCAGTACCCAGAACTTCCCAACATAATGGTGTAGTAGAAATAAGAAATATAATTCTATAAGAGATTACTAAAACGAAGCTGAGTTAATACTCAATTTCTATTTTTTTGGGATAAAGTGGTTAATAATACATTCTATACTATAAATAGAGTTTTAATTAGTCATTTTATTAATAAAACTCTTTATGAGTTGTGGATAGGAGGAAAATCAAACTTTTTATTACTTAATGGTTTTTGGTTGAAAAGTATACATCTTGAATAAAAAATATAATTTACATAAATTTTCACCCAAATATGATGAAGGAATATTTTTAGGTTATTATACTAATTCGAAGTATTATAGAGTTTTCAATAAAAATTATTGTACCTTTGGGGAAACAATTCATGTTAGGTTTGATGAAATCGAACCCTTTGTTTTCAAATAACCTCAACCTATATACACAGATTTTAAAAAAAAATTAATTTTCAACATTTGTTAGTAAGTTATTCTTTTAAGGAAATAACTCAATAATTAGTTTATGAAGTTATTCATTAGGAAGAGTTTCTAACATTAGTTGAAGAACCGAATTTTAAAAATCCAATAAGTCAGTTGTTTCAAGGAATTGTCCTAGTGAAAGTATCATTAAGGATGTAGGTCAGCCAGTTAGGATTAAAAGTTCTTTAGTAAATTTAACTGAACATCTATATTTATTATACCAATTTTAACATAAGAATCCTGATGAGGCTTTAGGTGTTGAAGATTTTATTAAGGCTATACAATATGAGCTCATTGCTTTTGAGAGGAAAAAAGTCGGGAATTTAGTTGAATGACCTATAGAAACTTCTATAATTGGAGTGAAATGGGATTTTCAGAATAAATGTGACGAAAATGGTATAATAGTTAGAAATAAAGCTAGACTTTTTTTGTTAAGGGATATAATTGATAATAAAGAATATAATATGAAGAAACTTATTTTTCAATAGTAAGACTTGAAGCTATAAAAACACTTCTATAATTTATAAAATTCTTTAATTTCAAACTATTTCAAATGGGTGTGAAGTCTGATTTTATTAACAAATACATTTAGGAGGAATTTTATGTTAAAAAACCACCAGTTTTTGTGAATAAAAGATACCCATAACATTTTTATAAACTTACTAAAGGTTTATATGGAATTAAACAATCTCTTAGTACTTGGTATGATAGGTAAATTGGATTTTAGTTACAAAACAATTTCTTTAAGGGAGCTGTAGATCGAAATATTTTTATAAAATAAGTTAATAGAAATATTATTATTATACAAATTTATGTTGATGAAATTATATTTGGTTCAAATAAAAAATCTTTAACAGAATCCTTTGTGGATCATATAAAGTCCGAGTTTTAAATGAGTATGATGAGAGACTACACATATTTCCTTGGATTTAAAATTTCACAAAAACTAGAAGGTACTTTTATATATCAAGATATGTATATAAAATATCTTCTTAAGAAATTTGGTTTTTATAATACGAAAATTAGTAGTACTGATATTGGTGCCTCCAATAACTTATATATTGATGTGCCTAAGATACTAGTTGATTAGAAGACTTTTAGAAGTTTGATAGAAAGTTTACTTTACTTAACTAATAATTATCTAGATTTGTTGGTTTCAATGTAATTATATAAAATATATCAAGACCATCCTAAATTATACTATCATAGAGATATAATATAAAATTTTCATTATGTTAAGTGAACTATGGAGTTAGGAATATTCTATTCTTTTGGAAATGTTTTTGAAATAAAAAGTCTTTTAAGTACTGAATTTGGTGGATGTATAATGGATAGAAATAGTGCATATAGAACTTGTTATTTAATATGATATTCTTTAGTTTCATGGTCATGTAAGAAACAATAATTAGTAGTAGTTTCCACTGCTGAATCCAAATATGTGGAAGCCGGAAGTTGTTGTGCCCAAGTGTTGCAGATGCAACACACACTCACCGACTATGACATGAGTTTTAATAAAACTAAAATACTTTGTGATAATAAAAGTGCCATTTATTTAAGTAAATACCCATAACATCACTCAAATGATAAGTACAATAATATAAGACACCATTTCCTTTGAGATCACACACTTAAAATAGATATAATTTTACAATCAATTGGAATGAAAGCACAACTTGATGATATTTTTACAAAACCTCTTAGTTTCTATAGATTTGAATACATTAAACAATATCTAGTAATGATCAATGTAAAGTGATCATTCATATCTACTTCTTATTTAAACATATCCTTATATTAAAAAATTCCTTTTCATAGGGGGAGTACACATGTTTTATGTTTTTCAGAAGTATTTTGTTTTTTGTTAAATTATTATTTTTTTAATTTTTTTATGATAATGAGTTTTATAGACTCAAATTTTTTATAAAAACATCTAATTTAGATTTCTAATAATGTTTTCTTGACTCAAAAATTATTATAAAATTCTTGGACTCATTTTTTGTTTTTAAAATTTTCATCGTTAAAAACAATCAAAATTAGTTTTTCTAATAACTATCACATGCAATTTAATATCTAAACTTTTTAAATTATATTAAATAATGAAAATATCATAATTAGTTTTTATTTAAAAACATTCATAATTTTTTTAAAAAATAAAGAAAAATTGGTTAATCATAGTGATGAATATTTCCACTTTGAAAGGTATAATTATATTCTTTTAGGTTTTTTCAATATTTCATTACTTTAGTTTATGATTTTTATTGTTATAATTTAAGTTTTTATTTTTTTTTTGTTTTCAAAGTTTTAAAATTTTTCCTAATCAGAATGATACTCTATCTAATAAATTTATTAAAAAATTTGAGGGTTCAAAAATTATTTTAAAACTTTATTCAGATCAATCATGACTATCAGATTAGAATGGTTTTTAATCTCTACCATTTTTTATATTATAGAAGTAGAATTTTCATAACCAGTTCCTATATAAGAGTGGGATTCCCCATGTACCGTATCAGTTCTTGGGAGATTTTTCACCCAAGATTATACACCCTTAAAAGGATCCAAGATGATAATATTTTTCTATTCTCCAGTTTCAGAGTCGAAATATGATGGAAACCAAGGAATATTATGCTAAGTTGTTTATATTCAGAGTGTGGATGATTGAAAGATGATGGTATGAAAAATACGATTCTACACTCAGGAAGATAATTCCATTATATGGATTGGAATCAGTTTGTGTTGAAAATAATAATGTAGATTTTGAATATATTATCCATAGGTAGTATCTGAAATCTATGATTCAATATTCTTAATTAATAAGGATGGGAAAGATAAATTATCTTTCAAATTGTTTGGTAATAGGTATAAGTTACATTATAAGAGAGTAGTGGACATGGTTGGAGTTCCTTTAGAAGCATAAGAATTTTTTCCTTATCATAAGCTACTGAACAATATTCGAAATTTTAACTAAAAAAAGATAACTATTCCTTATTTTAGGAATATTCTAAAGTTAGAAAATTTTCACATCTAAATGTGAAAAAAAGAGTCATTTACTAATGGGTAAAAGGGTACTTGATTTCAAGAAGGGGAGGCTGAGATACATTGAAGGTATCTGATGTTTTTTTTCTTGATTATTTGGTGAATATGTGAAAGACTAACCTTATCAAGTTCATATTTATCACAATGGATAATATAAAAACATCTCCCATCATGTTAAAAAATATCATGTTTTTGTCTTTTATAATTAAGATGGTTGTAAAGTGCATAGAGATATTGAAATTTGAGAACATATCATATCCATTTAGAGAGAATTTTTTTTATTAGTGAGGATATGATGTCCATAGTGAAATTATTTTTTGATGTTAATTCAATGAAGTTTATAGAGAAAGTTGGTGATTATGTATTAGAGGCACAAAAATCAAGGAAACCCAAGAAAAAATATAACAAATAGAAGATAAAGAAAGAGATATTACCTCAAAAAATGAGAAATAAGGAAAATAAGATGCCTGTTAAAGTGTTTAAAGAAATGATGAAACATATGGCTTAGAAAAATCCATGAGATCCAGAATTTGAAATCAACCTTGTATAAGCTAAATCATTGAAAATTTAGGCTGGAGAAAAGTTAGTGGAAGAAGAAAAGAAAAATAGATAAAATAAAATGTTTCAAGAAGCTCATATTTGTGAATTTTTTTTGAAAAGAGTTTAGAGAGATTATGAGAAGCTATTCATCCCTACTTCTAACACCAATTAGATTATTGCAGAGGATAGGTTAGTTTTCAAATAAATTTCTATTGTTCTGGATAAGATAAATTTTTTGGAAGACAAGGGAAAAAGAAGGATTGGTGAGGAAGAGTCACTTCCAAACATTCCTCAGAAAGAATTGGAAATAGAATCACCCAGAAAAGAAGATCTTAGAACAAAAATAAAGGTAGAATAATATCTTGATAAGGAAGTTATTGAAGAATATAATAGAAAATAAAAAGAAGAAAAAGAAGGATAATAAAAAGGGAAAGAAGAATATGGATAGGATTTTGAATAATAATAACTATAAGAATAAGTTCATGTTGAAGAATAGAAAGAGGAATTGGTAGAAAATTAAGAAGATGATGATGAGGAAACTCACTATGAGAAGGAATCATCAAAATCATCCTCATCCTAGTCAAGTTTAACCACTAAATATGGTAAGGATAGGAAGTCAAAAATCTCTTTGGAACATAAAACCTCATCAGAATAGAAAGAAAAATCATCATCAAAGAAAGAAAAAGAAGATCAACAATAAAAAACAAAAGATTATGAAAAATATGAGACTGATGAAGATATAGAAATTATGAAAATATCATATGAAAATAACGTTTCCAAGAAATATGAAAGGAAATCTAAAGAAGTCAATGTTGGAACTATTAAAACAAAATATTCCCGCGATTGAGCCTGATCAATTGGACTCCGAGAAAATGGTAGCCCAGAATGGTTTTTATTATATTTTTCATTTCTTGAGGAGATTATAAGATAAAATTACTTATTTTACTAATCTTGAATCTAGAAGTAACTTATTCAGAAAACAATTAGTGGTAAATTAGAGTATATAAAAGTCTTCATATAACTAGTGATTCAGATTGAAGTTAAATTTAATACTTTTAAAGAAAGTTCCCATGGTCACAAAAAGTCACGTCATCAAATAGTAAAGGGGTCCAACCAAATAGACTCCAATATTTGTATACATGATGAGAAGTTTTATGAAGTTAAGAAAATTATATTATAATTATATGAATCTTTCAATATATTATCAAAAAATTTGGATGAAAGGGTAAAATTTATAGATGAATTTAGAGACGCCATTGACGGACATGGTGTAAATGTAAATGTACTAAAACAAAAGATTAAAGATATACGGTTGGAGATGAGAAGGCTTCGATCATGTGAATATAAGATGACTGTAATGAGGGATCAGAATAAAAAATTGTTCAAGAAAGTCAAAAGGTTGAAGACTCAAGATCATACTTAAAAAGAATAAATTGTGAAGCTAGAGAGAGATCATCACGAGTTCAGAAAAATGAAGGCATTCGTAAAGACCTTAATGAAGCAATATTTATTATTTTATTTGGACTGTCAATGTATTTTTATGAATATTTTATACTATTTTTGATAATAAATTATATTTTCATAAAATTCCAATTTTATTTAATATTTTCTAATTCTGAATGTCTATATGTTCTTTCTTATTTACATGAATTATTAGTTATTTCAGTATTGTTTCGTATGCTATATTTTATAACATTTCTTGTAACTTTATATTCTTTCCCATTATTTTTAAAATAACAAAGGGGTAGAATATTTTACAATGGTGTAGAATGATATATTAAGGGGTAAATGATTTTTAAGGAGATAATTTATTTCCTTCAAAGGGGAGAATGTTTTATTGAAAATATTTTAAAAGAAAAAAATGGATTTAAGTTTTTAAAGTTATTTTTCTATTTAAGTTTTGGGGTTTGTGCTTTCCAAAAGGGGGGAGTTTTTTGAGCCTTATGTTTTATTTCTTCATTTTCCATTCCTTTAGTGTTGGAAATAAAAAACACATTCTTAATACATGATTACTAAATTTTTATGTCCTAGTTATTTTAGTATGTTTTTATAGAAAAAATTATTTAATACTATAAATAAAAGTTTTCTAATGCATTAAAAATATAAACATTACAATAATAAATTTGAAAACCAGATTAAAGGTGAGTGTGATTTATCATAACTTTGTTTAAACCAGTGGGTAGAATTATTTTTTTCTATCTGACAGGAAAATTTAATGACCATTAAACTAACCTTGGTATCGATAAATCAGACTAATCATTAATCAGTTCATCATATGGATAATATATAAAGAAGTACATAAGACTAACTGAAGTTTATAATTGGAATCACAAAAGAACTATTTCTATCATAAGGAATATCTATAACACTGTAATGGTGTTAATCAATACAATGTTAGAAATTATATTATTCTAGAGCATTGTGATCTTTCATGTACAAGTTGTTTTAGGCCGTTATACCAAACTTATAAATATTAATATTGGGAGATTTCCTATAAATAGCATGTCATTTGAAGAGTTTAGAGAATATTTATTTAGGAATTCAAGTCTTATGAATATTTTAGAGTTTAAATTTCTCATTCTTAGTCTTTTTATTATTTAGAGAGTTGGTAGTTCAAAGGAATCCTTGGCCGAGTTATTTCTTTGTGAACATTTTCTTTTGTAATCATGGTCGATCATTATTACAATCTAGGGATTCTCGGTGTAGGAAGATAAACACCGATCATCATATGGAGGGATTCTAGGGATAAGAAGACTTAGATATTTCTATCATCATATTAAAGGATTTCTTAGTAATGAAAGACATACTTTATAGTAAGTATAAAACCATGGATACCTTTAGTCATGGTTATTAACTACCTTACTCTTGAGGATAAAAGAGGTAACTATTTTAATATATCTTAAAAATTAATTACTAATATTACTAGATATTCATTGTTTTTACGTGTTTTTATTCCACTGTTCATTTTATAGAAAGTTATCCTTTGTAATATTCTTTCTATAAAATTGGTTTTATTAGGGTTATTATGAATACGATAAAAATAATAATTTGATATTAATCAGATCTATTGTGATTCCAATGTTTACTCTGATATAGTTGGACATTTTTGGGTTCAGATTTTGTTAGTCTCACAATCAAACTATGTCTGATTCTGATAGATTTAATTCAATAGGATTTGTGTTTTTTTAGTTTAAAGTGTTTTAAACTAAGTTTTCAAACTACAATTCAAGACACTCTTCTTAATAAAACCATATACGCTAGATCTTATGATCCTATAGTTATATGTTCTTTTATATCCCCATTTTAATACATTTTAAGTCTAAATTAAGATAGACCCCTTTCAATCTCATTATTACCTCCCATAAACCTTTATTGACACCTGTTACCATGCCAAAATTTAGCAAGTGATCAAATATTTCTCCTCTTTATCCCTATTTATTATTTACCTTTTTTCATTTATATAAAATTAATAATGATGGGATATGTTCATCAATATCCCTCTTACTGTCCATTTTATGTATAAATGATGATAAACTATTTTCACTCTTATTAAATTTCTCTTTGAATATTTATACACCCCCGTTATGCTGCCAAAATTTCACCACAATTTTCCATCCTGAAAAATTTTGTAATGAATACCCGTACCCACTTACTATCAATGTTGTTCACCTTTATGTGATTATAATTATTTTATTTAGTAATTACATGTATTTATTCCATTATCCTTGATCATTGGATAAAATGTGATGATAAATGATTCCAAGTTTTATGATATATGTGGCACACTTAAGCATGAGAATTAAACGAAAGATATGGGTGCACCCAGAATTATATATTTCTCAAATGTATTGGGTATTGTTTTGGTCACTTATGATGTCATTCAAGGGATTATGTAGTGAACCTAATCCATCATAGAACTTTTTCCATCACTAAGTCTTAGAATTTATCCTTAAGCATTGTCTATAATCTAGTGTTCTAGGTTATTTACAAATTTCCCATCCCACCTTTATGAATATCATGCTATATTAGGCCTCATTATTCATTTTTATTATACTCACTCCTTTTATGACTCCTTGAAATTCCTTTTGTCTAACATGTACTACTTTCTTCATGTCATGCATTTTTTTTCCTTTATTGGGATTTATAGGTCACCCTTTTTTTATGTATATCTCGTGGTTATCCCATACAGTTTTAAGTACAATGGAATAATATGGTATTGTTAAGGAAGTTTTCAACAATGTTGTCATGTCCTATATTTTACGTTGTTATGTAATGTACCTAATTCTCAAAGACACTAGACTTCTTGATCTTCTGGGTTTTATTTTGTGTAATACTTTGTAATAAATCACGAATTATTGTGTAACAAAGAGAAGGTTTGATAGTGAAAGGGGTATATCACCAATTATTCATAAAATTGATAGTAAGGAGGATATAGAAGATTATATATCATTATTATTAATTGGAGATAAAAAACATATGATAATGAAGAAACTTTAATAAAGGGGAGAAGAAGAGGATCCCTTACCCAAAGAGGGTGATTCCAAATGCTTGGGAGGAGATCTTGAGAGTTTGGGGGAACCTTAAGAGGAATATAAAGAGGGAAAGGAAGAGTAAGGATGTGCTAATAGGTTTTTTAGTGAACATAAATGGGTGGTTATATGGGTTTATACTGGAAACGAGTGGATAATTCTTTATCATTTCTCAAACATAGGTTTTAGAATCTATATAATAAAATAACCAAAATAAAAAACCTTCCCATGGTTTTTGCACATGGTTTCTGCCAAATAGGGGTGGTTTTTAATTTTTTTTATTAGGCCAAGGGATTAAATTATTATAATAATATACCTGTTTATGTGGAGGTGAGTAATGTTATAAAGAAAATATTTTAAAACCTTAAAATATATTATTGGTTTTGGAGGATTCATAAAGGATTTATAAAATTTATAAAATAAACTTAAAATCACATTATTATAAAGGGGAATTATATATTTGGCCATGGATTCACATTATAGTATTTATTATATACTTTAGGCTCATTATGGAGTTATAATACACACCATATATTTATACTGTATTTAATTTTACCTAAAAATTTGACCATCAAAGAAAATTATGAGAAATTCAGTATTAGATAATTTAGAAATTATGATTCCAAAAATAATATTTATTTTATCCAATTAATATTATAAATATATAAATTTTTTATGTTTTGAATAATAATCGACATTCATTGAGAAATCCTGGGTTTATTTGATAATAATAGTTATCGAACCCTTATGAAAAATTAAATTTTACTTCATAAAATTTATATGATCATTTAAATTTTATAAAAATTATTTAATAATGATATTTTAATATAATATTATCTATTTATAAAATCCATTAATCTATTAATTCCTAAACTGGATTAGAATATTACCCAAAAATATAATTTGTATTTTATTGTGTCAAAATAAAACATCATTAATAAAGTAACAATAATAAAATAAAAATGTATTCATTATTCTATACAATATAAATATTTATATTTTTATAGTCTTGATACACATACCATTAATACACCACAAAACTCCCTAATATTAATGTGCGTGATGACAAAACATTCATGGGGTGGTTTGACATACATGGTTTGGGCCGTGATCTTGATGATCTTGAACTTTTCCCATACAAAGTTTTTCTAATGATTAATTTATTGGATCTCAGATTGGGATTAGTCAATTTCAAATCCCAGTGATTATATCTCCCTAGGAATCTCTAATAAATGTTCTTCACAGGGTGTGATCCTACTGGTTGAGGCCGTCACTTCCTTTTTCTATGTCAATTGGATTTGTTAAAACCCTATATTGATAGTAGTCACGTGATCATAGTTCAACGACTATATTATTAATGGTAAAGAGGATTAGTGATATTTCAAGTATGATAAGATATGACGAAACCATATAAGTGCATTTGTTTTCTATATACATGATGTATAATATGACATTTAATTAAAACAAAAAGGGAATTTTATTTATAAATGTTCAGAACGTTACAATCTTCCCTCTTTAAAAATTTCACCCTCATAATTTTCATTTCACCAACTAAAATAGATAATGGTAATTATGTTTCATCACTTCCTATGGTTCCCATATCACTTCTTCAAACTTGTGGTTTACCCACAACACTTTGACAAGGTGCATTTTCTTATTCCATAGAACATTGTCTCCACGATCGAAGATCTTCACCAACTGTTGCTCATATAAGAGATCATTGTCCAATGCTACCACCTATGGATTGAGTACATGTGAGGGTTTTGGTATGTAATTACTCAAGAGTGATATGTGGAGAACATAATGAAATTGATATTGGTCTGGTGGGAGTGCTAGTCAAAAGTCCACTGCTCTGATGTGATAAACGATCTCAAATTGACATATATATCTTGGAATAAGCCTTTCCTTCCTACTAAATCTCATGAATTTATTACAAGGAGATATTAAAAGGAATACCTTGTCTACAACCTCAAAATCTAGGACTCATTGATGATTATTAGCACAAATATTTTGATGACTCTGAGCATCCTTTATGTGTTTGTGAATAGTCTTGAACTTTTGTACTATTTCCTTGAACATTTCAAGACCTAGCATTTTTTGTCCCCCAACTTCATTCCAACATGCATGTGTTATAAAAATCATCCCATAAAGAGATTCATAGAGATATATTGGGATGATTGAGTGTAAAATATTATTGTATGAGTGCTTGACCAGTGGGAGATGTTGATACCATCCTCCTTTAAAGTCAAGTTAGCATGATCTCAATATGTCCTCGATTGTCTGGATAGTCTGCTCTGAATGGGAATCAGTTTGGGGTAATAATATTTTCTGGAGTTTAACTATATATTTATAGCATGTTGGAGAGTCTTCCAAAACATTGAGTAAATCTTGGTATCAATCTGATACAATTGATAGTGGTGTTCCTTGCAGCCTCACCACTTATCTAATATATATATTTGCAAGTTAATTGAGTGATAATTCTTCTTGAATTTCATTGAAGTAAGAAATATTTGTAAGATGATCTAGAATAACCCATATAACATTATTAACACATGATGTATTCATTATACTAGTGACAAAGTCCATGGTGATGTTTTTCTATTTTCATATAGGTACGGGTAATGGTTTCATCATCCCCTTGTATTTTTTCCTTTCCTCATTCACTTACTAATATACAAGACATCTTAATGTATATTCCATGATCAAATTCATCATATTGTCCCACCAATAGTGATATCATAGATATCGACACATCTTCATGCTTATAGGATAGATACAGAAGGTCGATCTATGTGAATCATCCAATAAATCCTTATTTAACTGAGGTTTTAATGGTATAAATAGTTGTGACCAAGATCTCTTGACTCCTACTTTATTAACATTAACCTCTGACGATTTAACTTCTCTTATATCTTCCAATTTATTCCAAATCCCCACACCATCTCTTTTCACACACACTATGTTCTCCAAAAGGGATGGTTGAGCAATCATTTATAAATGTATTGATGATGTTCCTTGCATCATGACTCCCATGTCCATATTTTTCAAGTCTAAGAAGATATGATCATTCTCAATTCTCATCAATGATAAAATTACTAGATCCTTTATTATTATAGAATATACCTCTTTATTTTATTTCCCATTATGGTAGTGGATTGAGAATTCATAGCCCTTTATTATCTCTAACCATCTTCAATGATTAATATTCAGGTCTTTCTTTGTGAATATAAACTTGATGACTTTGTGATTGGTATATATTTCACACTTCTACCCAAAGAGATAATGCTTCCATATTTTTAATGTAAAGAGCACCATAGAAAACTCAAGATCATGAATTGGTTAGTTTTATTCTTAAAATTTAAATTTTCTTGAATCATATGTTATCACTATCATTTTTCATTAAGACAAACCCAATCCCTTCTTTGAATCATCACTAAAACCATGAAAATTTATCCACTCATGGGTAGTGTGAGTACAAGTACAATTATAAGACTCTTTTAAACTCATTAATGCTCTATTCCCATTCATAATTCCGAAAAACGTGACTACCTTCTGAGTTATCTTGGTTTTAGGGTTTGACAATCATGATAAATTTCTCACAAATCAATGATAGCAACCAAATAATACAAGGAAACTACCGTTTGTTTCATAGATATTAGCCTCATCCATCCTTAAACTTACTATGTAATTTAAGGGTCCCCAGATATCCCATTTCTTGTGATATTATTCCCTAATAATGAGACTTCATTCAACCAGAACTTGTATTCACTATACTTTTCTTAAAGCTTTTGCTTTCGTTAGGTTTTTAACATTGTTCTCAGATACTCCTCATGCTCCTCCTTTATTTTAGATTATTTTAGGATATCATCTTTAAAGACTACCAAATATTTGTCGAGGTAATATCTAAAGACTATATTTATTATTTACATTAATATTTGTGGACAATTAGTGAGTCCAAATGGAATAACTATGAGGTCATAGTACTCGTACTTTTTATAGAAAGTGGTCTTGGGGATATCCTCCTTCACCCATACTTGATAATATCCCATCAGAAGATCCACCTTGGAGAAGTATTGTGATTCACATAGCTGATCAAAAAAGTCATCAATGCATGGTAGAGGATACTTTTTATTTATCATTATATTGTTAAACTCTTGATAATCAATGAAAAGGTGCATTGAATCATCATTCTTATTGACAAAGAGGACTGGTGCACCCCAAGGTGAAGCACTTAGGCATATGAACCCTTTTTCAAGATTCTCTTTTATTTGTTTCTCTAACTCCTCAATCTCCACAATATCTATTCTATATGGAGTCTTAAATAATGGTAATTCTGCAGGTATAAGTTCAATTCAAAATTCAACCTCTCACATAGGAATAAGACCAACCAATTATTTAGAAAACACTTTATCACGTTCCCTCACAATGGGAATGTAATCCAAGATGATACTTACTTATAATTAATCATTTATGATTGATAAAATTTTTCTTAGGGACATAATATCCATTCTTGAGATGTTAGTGATAAATAATATTCATCCTCCTCCTTACACTTGTAGAAAATCGGGGGATGATTCAAAATGTAGAGAGTGATTTATTTCTCATAGAAATTTTCATTGGATATATATACTGAATGAAAATACATGCCCATAATTTCATCAAATTCTACTAAAGGGTGTATCATAGAGTTATTGGGGAAGTTAAACATCCAAATTTTGGATGGGGAGGATTTATATACTTGGGATGAAATAATTTCACAATTTACCATTTTCACTAATATCTTTACTTCCATTCTTTGTGTTTGTGTTTGAATAGTTCTACTAAACTTCCTTGGTAAGAAGTAATTCATAGAACAAGAATAAATATTCACATTCATTATTCTTTAATTAATAACTATAATACCTATCACTACTTCATTATTGGGATCCACCTTAGTGGCTGGGATGGAAAAATCTCACCCTTGCTGCCTTGGAGTTTGATGTTTGTCTCCGAAAACCCTTGGATTAGTGCATTGGTTTTCAAATTATCATGGCTCCTTGTAGTTGAAACAACGAAAAATGCAATGAGGGTTGACTGGCTCATTCCTGTACTACATCACATTAGTGGGATTCTCCCATCGACAATGACTACCTAGGCATCCTTCCTTCCCACACATAAATTATTTCTTCATTACCTTTAGTAAATTTATGAGGTTATTATTTATACACTTTTAAAAAGTGGGATATTGAAATTTCTTTTCCCCATTAGATTTATCCGCAAGACTTTAAGAATTAAACTACACTTTATGCTTCTTAACCCCATGGAACCCTTGATATTTTCCAATATACATTTTGAATTTGAATAAACATCGGTCAATTTCTTCATAGATATCAAAGTCTCAGATCACCAAGGCCTTTCAAAACTAGTTTTTATCCCACAAACGAAGTGGTGATCCTTATATTATAGGGTAATGAAAAAATCCGAAGGCATATCATCAAAGTCTTGTTGAGTCTTCCTTATACACCCAGATATATTATTCATTTTTTTCTTGAGAGAAATGAAATACCTTTCTATTTTAAGTAAGAGAGTGCGAGGAAAACATTTATCAAAACAAATTTTCCAGATTTCCTTATTTCTCATCACTTCAATAAATTCCTTAGGATTCGTAATCTTGATAAATGTCTCCTAATGATTAGATTCTCCCTCAATATGATAAACAACAAGTAGAACCTTATTTTTCTTGATAAATTTAAGGATGAAGAAGACCTTATCAATGGATTTGATCCATTGTTCCATGATTAGGGGATCAAATGATCAATTCAAAGTTAGAGGCCTTTGTCACAAAAATGTCTCAATTGATGATTGTTCTTTTTTAGGAGGATTTGGGTGATCCTCATGATCTAGGTTTCTACTTAGAACCAGAGTTAGCTGATAGAGTATCACCATAAAGTTCTCTATTCCTGATCCTATTGGGTTAGAAATCTTATTTGGGAAGTCATGAAATTTCCCTTCACATTGGTTGTTCACCCAATTCCTCCTATTTCTATCCATTGACTAGAATAAAAGGAAAATTTGGGATGAGTATTTTTAAACTATTAAACACATAAATAAGAATCCATTTAAATTAAAGGGATAAATTATAAATGAAATTTATTTCTTAAATTATAAATTTGTAGGCATCAATCTATGTTATCTAGGATCTATTTCTTAACATATAATCTTATGAAAATTTTTGTTCCCTTAATAAAGATTTGAAATGAGGTTGTTAATTTTCCAAAGCATATATTCCGGTAGTGTCAAACTAGGTGTGAAGTAAGCCCCATTTTCATGCACTAGTTCCTGATCGATTCTATCTCAATGTAGTATTTTCTAGTTTTACCCCTACATAAATCTGTTCCAGAGTCACACACACTTGTAGTATCTAGATAGGGATGTATTTTCTTGATAAAACACTTATCTATGCATTAAAAAAATTAGGGATGTTTTATTATACTTAGTTTTATCCCTAATGATTTTTCTAGAGTTTTCTAATCTTAATCCCAAAAATAACTAAACTTCCCTTTGATACCAACTATAACAACCTTGATCTTTATTAAACATTAATTAATTATTTATTAAAATATATTACACACAATAAAACTAAAAATATAGATCATTCTAGTGCCTTTTATAATTTGGTAAATTACATAATAACTTAAAACATGGGATGCAACAACATTATTGAAAACATACTTAACATGCTCATATTATTACATTGTACTTAAAACTACATGAGATAACTTGTGAACATACATAAGAAATTGGTGAGCTGTATATACCAGTAAGGGAATAAACATGAAATAAAATGAAAAAATTAATACATGTTATAAAATAGTAATATCAATGATTCATAAAACTAGTGACAATAACAAACATGAACTATAAGGCATGATATAACATGATATTCATAAAGGAAAGATGGGAAATGTGACAAAATATTATAACACTGTATCATAAACATAGGTCAAGGCTAAATAACAAAATCATAATGGAAAAATTCACTTGATGTATTAGGTTTACTCCCAAGTCTATTTCCTGATGTCTCATGTGACTCAAACATTACCCAATTCATTGGAGCACTATATAATTCTGGGCGCACCTGTCACTTTCATTTCATTCTCATTCTTGTGTGTGACACGTAGATCATAAAATAAGGAATCATTTGTCGTCACGTTTTATATGATGGTAAAGGAGTGTGGAATAAATACATGTAATTACTCAATAAAATAAGTATAATTTCATGATGGTGAACACCCTTGATGAGAAATGGGTACGAGTATTCACTATTCTTTGGCCTGGAAAATCATGGTGAAATTTCAACAGCATAACAGGGGAATATAAATGTTTATAGAATGGATTAATGGGATTTAAAGGGGTATGATACCATTTATAAATAAAATAGACAGTAATAGAGATATTTAATAACATATCCCATCATTAAAAATTAGAGATAATATATATAATATAACGAAGAAACTTGAATAAAGTATAGGATATGATCCCCTACCCTGAGAGAGTGATTCCAAATGATTTAAATGAGATTCTTAAGAGATTGGGGGAACCTTAAGAGAAATATAAATATGGTATATAATATTAAGGATGTTATCAAAGGTTTTTAGTGGAAAAAATGGGATATTGGGTGGGTTTATATGGGAAATTAATGGGTAATTCTTTATCATTTCTCAAACTTAGGTTTTGGACTCTATATAATAAAGTAACCAAAACCAAAAACTTTACCATGGGTTTTCCCATAATTTATTAAAAAATAAGGCGGTTTTAATTCTTTTATTAGTCCAATGGAAAAAATTATTAAAATAATAGCTTTATTGGTGTGTAAGTGAGTCAAGTTTATAATGAAAGGATTTTAAAACCATAAAATATATTATTGGATAAGGAGGATTCATAGAGCCTTTATGAAATTAATATAATAAACATAAAATAAATTTATTTTAAATAGAAAATATATATTTGGTATTTTATACTCATTATATTATTTATTAAATTATTTTTGGGTCATCATGATGTCATAATACACACCATATATTTATATCGTATTTAATTTTTACCATAAAATTTTATTGTCTTAGAAAATTGTGAAATATTATCCTTTGGAAAATTTGAACATCAGGATTCCAAAAATAATCTTAATCTTGTCCAAATAATTTCCAAAATATGTGAACTTTTACTTTTAATATAACAATATATATTTTTTAGAAATTCTAGGATTTTTTTGACAATAACAGTTTTCAAAACTTTATAAAAATTAAACGCGACTTCATAAAATTTTTATTATCATTTATATTTAATAAAAAATATTTATTAATATTATTTAAAAAAAAATTTATCTATTTATTAAATCAATAAATTCATTATTTCCTTAATCGAATTTTAATGTTACCCAAAAATATAATTTGTGTTTTATTGTATCAAAATAAAAAATAATTTATAATGTAGCAATAAAAAATAAAAATAAATTATTTATTCTATACAATATACATATTTATATTATTAGGGTATTTTTATATATCCCATTAATATACCACCAATATTTTTAGGAGAATGGTGTGCGATGGTGAGACTTTCATGGGATGGTTTGGGGTACATGGTTTGGGCTGCGATCTCGATGATCTTGAACTTCTCCCATAAATCGTTTTGCTCGTGCTTAACTTATTGGATCTCATATTGGGATTAGTCAAGGTAAAATCCAAGTGGTGGTATCTCCCCCAGAATCCTCATTTAATGGGATTCATAGGGTATGGTCCTACTTGTTAAGGACATCAATTCCATTTTTGTGTCAATTGGATTTGTTAAAACCCAATATTTATACTAATCATATGATCACTGTTCGATGAACATATTTTCAATGGAAAAGTTGATTAATAGTGTTTTAAATCCGATACGAAAAAATGAACAAAAATAAGTTCACATGTTTTCTATTTCCATAATATATGATAATGCGTTTAAATAAATTACCAGAGTGATTTTATTTATAAAAGTTCAGGTCGATATAATAACTATGAAAACCATGTTCTTTATTACACATGAATTCATGATTTATTACATAAAATTACACATAATACAACCTGGAAGATCAATAAGTATATGGTATTTTGTAATTTGATACATTATTTTAAAACATAAAATATGTGATTCAATAACATTATTGAAAACTTCCTTGACATGATCCTATTATTCCATTGTACTTAAACGACATTAGCTAACCTGGGGACATACATAAAAAAGGGGTGATCTATAAAACCCAGTAAGGTAATAAAATTGAGTAACCTGAATAAATTAATACATGTGATACAACATTAATATCAATGAGTCATAAAATGAGTGATAATTATAAACATTAACAATGATGAATGATATAACAAGATATTCATAATGGCATTATGGGAAATGTTGAAACAACTTAAAACACAACATCATAAACATATGTTAAGCCTAACTGCCAATAAATCGTGTGGAAGAAAGTAATGTGATAGATTAGTTTAGCTTCCTAACCCCTTTAATGACCTCTCATGCAACTAAAACATTTTATAATGCATTAGAGTGCCATAAAATTCTAGCCTCAGCTATAACTTTCATTTCATTCTCATTTTATTGTGTTCCACATAGATCATAAAACATGGAATAATTTAGCATAAAATTTTATCCCATGATTAATGAGTGTGGAATAAATATCCATAAGTCCTCAATAAAATAATTATAACTGAATTAAGGTGAACACCCATGATAGTAAATGGGTATGGGTATTCACTACACAATTGTTTGGCATGGAAATTATTATAAACTTTTGGTAGCATAATAGGGGAATATAAATGTAAATGGAAGGGATTAATGATAGTGAAAGGGGTCTTTCATCATTTATACATAAAATTTAAATTATGGGGGATATTTAAGAACATATAATATCATTAGTAATTGAATATAAATTACATAAGATTATGAAGAAACTTGACTAAAGAGGAAAAGGAGAGGATCCCTTACCTTGAGAGGGTGATTCCAAATGCTTTGGAGGAGCTTCTTGAGTGCTTGGGGGAACCTTGGGAGGACTATAGAGATGTTTGGGGGGGGGAGAGATTAATTATTTTCTTCAAGGGTTTTTGAGTGAATAGAAATTGGAGCTTGGGTGGGTTTATATAGAAAATGATTGAGTATTTTTTTATCATTTCTCAAACTTAGGTTTTGGACTTTATAAAATAAAATACAAAAAACCAAAAAAATATCCATGTTTTTTTCCCATGGTTTTTTTCCAAAGATGAATTGTTTTAATTATTTTATTAGGAAAAGGTCCTAAATTATTAAAACAAAACACTTTCTGATATATAAGTGAGTTATGTTTATATAGAAATGATTTTAAAACCATAAAATATATTATAGGTTTTGGAAGATTCATAAATGATTAATCAAACTAATGAAATATACTTAAAATAAAAATATGTTAAAGTGAGAATATTTATTTTTTCATTTATACCCACTCTAGTATTTATTATGTCATTTTTAGGTCATTATGATATCATAATACACCCTGTATATTTATATTGTATTTAATTTTTACCTGAAAATTATACACTTAAGAAATTATGAAAAATTCAATATTGGATAATTTTTATGTCAATATTCAAAAAATAGTATTTATTTTATCCAAATAATTTTCTAAATATGTAAATTTTAAATTTTAAAATAACAATTGAAATTTATTGAGAAATGATGGGTTTTTTTAGAATAACAGTTTTCAAACCCTAATAAAAATTACATTTAAATTCATAAAAATTATACGATCATTTATATTTAATAAAAACTATTTAATAATAATATTTAAATTAAATATTATCTATTTCTAAAATACATTAATTAATTGACACCTAAATTGAATTTTAATATTACCCTAAAATATAATTTGTGTTATATTGTATCAAAATCAAAAATCATTCATACTAAAAAAACAATAAAATAAAAATATATCCATTATTAAATAAAATATACATATTAATATTATTAGGGTATTGATAAATTTACCTTTAATACACCAGAAAGTTCTCTAAGAGTAAGGCGAACAACATTGATACTTTCATGGGCTGATTTTGGGTGCATGGATTGGGACGTGATCTAGATGAGATTGAAATTCTCCCATAAATTATTGCTATCATGATTAAGCTATTGGATCAAAAATTGGGATTGGTCAAGGAAAAATTCCAAATATGATATATCCCTTAGATGCTCAAATAAATGGGCTTCATAGAGTACAATCCTTCTGGTTGAGGCCATCACTTACTTTTTTTATGTCAATTTGATTTGTTAAGACCATATATTTATTCAAATCATATGATCACTATTCAATGACTATATTATCAATGGTAAATATTATTAAGATTATTTTAAATATGATATTATATAATGAAACCAACTAATTTTGTGTGATTTCTATATCCATAATATATAATAATGCATTAAATTAAATCATTAGAGGAATTATATTTATAAAAGGTCATGTTATTACAATCTTTACCCCTTTAGAAAATTTTCATTGAAATTTTCATTTCACACACTAAAATAGATGAGGGTAATTTTTTCACCACTTCCTCTGATTACCACGTTTCTTATTCAAACTTTTGTTCTCTACATATAACATCGACCAAGTTTATTGTGTAATATGGTATAACTTTTTCACCATGATCTAACATCTTCACTGAATTATCATCTTATGAGAGGTCATTCTTTAATGGTACCCCATCAATATTGAGTACAAGTGAGGGGTTTGATATGTAATTACTCAAGTGGGATACATAGAATACATATTTTACTTGACATATGTTTGGTGGGATTTCTAGTCAATAGGCCACCACTCCGATGCGACCACAGATATTAAAGAGACTGATGTATCTTGGAACAATATTTACCTTATTACTAAATATTATGAATTTATTAAATTGATATTTCCATAGGAATAACTTGTCTCAAAACTCAAACTCTATCTCTTGTCGATGATTTTTAGTGTAGATCTTTTTTCTACTCAGAGCATCCCTAATTTTTTGCTGAATGGTCTTGACCTTTTATAATATTTCCTCAACCATTTCAGGACCTAGAAGTGTTCATTCCCAAACTTCATCCCCACATGGAGGTGTTATTGACCACTTTCCATAAAGGTTTTATTACTTATTTATTTGGATGCTTGAGTGGAAACTATTTATTTATAAGAACTCAACCAGAAGAATATGATGATCCCATCCTCCTTCAAAGTTAATTGATCATGCTCTCAACATATACTCGAGTGTCTGGATAGTCTGCTCATATTGGCCATTATTTCAGGGGTGATAAGCCATGTTGAAGTTAAAATTATTATTTAGAGCATATTATAGACTCTTCTAGAACATGGAGGTAAATCTTGGGTCTCAATTAGATACAATAGATAATGGTGTTCCATGCAGCCTCACCACTTCTCTAATATATATTCTTACAAGTTGATCGAGTCAGAAGTCCTGTTGATTTTAAGTGGAGTGAGTAGTATTTATAAGATGATCCACCACAACCCATATTGTATTATTTATTTTTAATGTGTCCCGAGTACTAGTGACAAATTCCCCAATGATGTTTTCCCATTTCCATGTAGGTATGGGTAATGGTATCCCCATAATGTTGGATTTTTTCCATTCTGATTACACATGCCTAAATTTAATACATCTTGAAGAATATTATGATCTACTTATTCATATTGTCCAAAAAATGGTGGTCTTAGAGATTTAAATAGATATTTGTTATTCTTGGATAGATGGATAAGGATGATCTATGTGAATCATCTAATAGCTCCTTATTTAACTAAAGTGTTTTTGGTATACTCACGATCCAAATTTCAAAAATATTTCTTCATTAAAATGGAACTCCAAGGATTTCCATTTTCTTATATATTCCAATTTTTTCTGGATTCCACACATCATATCTTTGATCATACATTATCTTCTCTAGAAGGGATGGTTGAAAAATCATTTGTGGAAATATTTATCATTTTCCTTCCTTTATGATTCCCATGTCCATTATTTTTAAATCTTTGAAGATCGAATCCTTCACAATTCTTATCAATGATAAAATTCATAGATTATTTATACTTAAAGAATATTATACTTTATTTTCTTTCCTAGGATGGTAGTGGATTGATAATTTATAGTCCTTTATCAGATCAAGGCATATTTTCTATCTTACATTCATCTATTCATTTGTGAATATATACTTGAGTCTCTTGTGATCCGTATATATTTCACAAATTTCCCCAAAGAGATAATTCCTTTAGATTTTCAAGGAAACGATCAATGCATCTAACTCTAGATCATGTGTTTGGTTTTAATAATTGCGAACTTTGAATTTCCTTAACGAATAGACAATCACTTTTTCATTTTTCATTAACAAAACCCAATCCGTTCTTTGAAGCATCTCTAAACACCACAAAATGTTCTCCACTCATTGGTAGTGTGAGAACCGGTGCAGCGATACGAATCCTTTTTAACTCCTTAAAGATTTATTGACATTAATAATTCAAAATAAACTTGAATCCCTTATAAGTTATCTTGGTTAGAGGTTCTGAAAATCACAATAAATTTCTCACAAATCTATGATAATACTTAGCTAATGCGAGGAAACTATGGATTTATATTATAGATGTTAGCCTCAAGCATCCTTTAACTTCTTTTATCTTTGATGGGTCCTTATATATACCATTTCATGTTATAATATGACCCAAGAAAGATACTTCCTTCAACCAAAACTCACATTTTATATAATTTTCATAATTCTTTACATTTCATAATGTTTTTTGCGCAGTGGCCATATGTTCCACATGATCCTCCTTTATTTTGGAGAATATTAGAATTTAATCTATAAATAATACTATAAATTTATTGAGGTAATCACTAAATACCCTATTAATCAAGTCCATGAATATTTCTAGAGCACTAGTGAGTCCAAATGGAATTAATATGAAATCATAATGCCCGTACCTTATACAGAAAGCAGTCTTGGGGATATTCACCTTCTTCAGCCTTAATTGATAATATCCCAACTAAAAATCCACCTTGGGGGAGTATTGTGATCAATGTAACTAATAATACAAGTAATCAATCTATGACTAAGGATACTCGTTCTTTATGGTGATCTTGTTGAGTTTGTGATAATCAATTCAAAGGTGCATTGACCCATCCTTCCTCCTGATGAAGAAGACTAGTGCACCCTAAGGTGAAGCACTTGGGAATATGAACCCTTTATCTAGATTCTACTATAGTTTTTTCTTTATCTTTTAAAGTTCTAAAACCTCTAATCTATATGTATTCTTGGATAATAAAAATAACCCTGGTATAAGCTCGATTGAAAAATCAACCTCTTAGTTAGGAGGAAGACCAAAACATTATTTGGGAAACACTTTAGGATATTGCACCACAATGGGAATTACTTAAAAGAATATATTTTCCTTAGACTCAATCATTTTATCTCGATATTCTTTCTCATTTGGAAATAATATCCATCCTTGATATGCTATTTCTAAATTCTATTCATCACCCTCCTTACACTTGTAAGGAACCGGGGGACGATTCATGATATGGTGAGTGATTTACTTATCAGAAAAATTTATGCTGGATCTATATAAGGAAAAAAAATCCCTACTAATAATTGAATCAAATTATACTAATGGTAGTATCAAAGGGATCATTGGGAAATTCAGACCAATTTTTTTAAAGGGGAGGTATTATATACTTGGGATGCAATAATTTCCCCGGTTTTTATCTTCACTAAAATCTCTACTTATAAGATTTATGGTTGTGATTAAGTAGTTTTAACAAACTTGTGTGATACAAAGAAATATGTATAACGAGAATAAATATGCACATTCACTATTATTGATGAATAACTAGCATAACTATCAGCACATTGTATTTAGGATCCACTTAAATGGTTGTGATGGAAAAAGATATCCCTTGTCTCCTTGGAGGTTTTTGGTTTTCTTTGAAAACCCTTTTCTTGGTGCGTTGGTTTGTAATGTGTCTTGGTTATTTTCAATTGAAATATTTAACAATGTGATGTGGGTTGACTGAAGCATCCCTTCCCTCCATCATATTACTGGGATTCTTCTCCTGGTAATCACTAGTTAGGTGTCCTTATTTCCCACGCATAAAAGATTTCCTCACCCCCCTTAGAAAATTTACAGGGTGCTTCTTTCCACACTTTTTGACACGTGGGATGTTGAAATTTATTAACACCGTTATATTTCCCCATTATAATAAAAAAAGTTAAATCCAATTTCTACTTCTTTTCACCGTGATACCCTTGATATTATATGATAACCATTTCAACTTTTTGGGCACACCAAACAATTTTTACATAGCTATCAAAGTCATGGATCACCAGAGATTTTTGTATAATAGGTTTTATCCCACCAAATAAGTTGTAAAACTTTCAATTTGGGGTAATGAAAAAGCCAAAGGCGCAACGTGAAAGTATTGTGATGCTTTACTTGTACACCCTGATAGATTCATCAACTTTTTTCTTAAAGGAAATTAAATCCCTTTCCATTTTATGTCGGAGAGTGTGAGGAAAATGTTTATTCAAAAACATTTTCTCAAATTCCTTCCACCCCATCACTTCGATCTATTTCTTAGGATTCACATTTTTAATAAATTACCACCAATAACTAGATTCTCCCTCCATAAGATAAACATCCATGATAACCTTCTCTTTATCTAAAAATGTAAGGATGGATAATATCTTCTCAATGAATTTGATCCATTGTTCAATGGTTAAAGGATTGGATGATACATTAAAATTCAGAGGCCTTCATCGTATAAAGGTCTTAATTATGGCTTGTTATTTATTATGGGGATTTGCATGTTCCTCCTGATCTTGGTTTCTATTCAAAAACTAAGTCAAATAGGAGAGAATTATTATAAAGTTTACTATTCCTGCTTCTATTAGGCTGGGAATCTTATTTAAGCAGTCACGACATTGAACATTACATTTGGTTTTTACCTGATTCCTCCTATTACCTTCCATTTTCAAGAATAAAGGAAAAATTGGGGACAATTAACTTTAAAATATTAGACAAAAAAGGGAATCTAATGAAATTAAAGTGATAAATTATAAAGGACATTTATTTCATAACTTATGAATATATAGGATTAAATCTACATTATCCATGATCAATTTCATAACATATACTATTATGTAATTTTTTATTACCTTAATAATGGTTTATAATGATCTTGTGAATTTACCAAATCATATCCCCTAGGCGTTTCAAACTAGGTGTGTAGAAAGTATACTTTTCAGGCACCATTTCTTGGTCAAGTATATCTCAACGTGGTGTTTTTGGGTTTTACCTCTATGTACATCTGTTCCAGATCCACATCCACTTGTAGTATCCAGAAAGGGATGTATTATCTTGATAAACAACTTCTTCTGTATTTTACCAATAATTATGGATGTTTTCTTATACTTATTTTTATCACTAAGTGTTTTTATTGGGTTTTTAATACTAATCCCAAAAATAACTAAAATTTCCTTTGATACAAACTATGACAACCCTGCTATTTCTTACATATTAATTCATAACTTATTAAAAAAGATTACACATAATAGAACCTATAATATTGATAAGTCTAGTGTATTTTGGAATTAAATACATTACATAACAACTTAAAACATGATATATAACAACATTGTTGAAAACTTTCTTGACATGATCATATTATTCCATTTTACTTAAAACTGCATACGATAACCTAGGGACAAATATAAGAAAGGGGTGTGATATAAATACTAGTAAGGGAATTAACATGGCATAAAATAAATAAATTATTACATTTTAGACAATATAAATATAAATGGGGAATACAAGGAGTGATAATAGTAAACCTAAACAATGAGGCATGACATAACCTGATATTCATAAAGGCAACATGAGAAATGTGGCAACAACATATAAAACTACATCATAAGCACAAGTCAAGGATAAATATGAAGAAATCATGATGTAAAAAGTATTGTGATGTATTAGATTCACTCCCTAATCCCTTTAATGATGTATCATGAGAATAAAACATTACACAATTCATTTGAACACTATATAATTTTGAGCAATCTCATCACTTTCATTTTATTCTCATGCTTAAGTGTGCCAAATAGATCATAAAACATGGAATAATTTACCATTAAAATTTATTCTATGATCATGGAGTGTGAAATAAATAAATTTAATTCACAAATAAAGGAAGTATAAGTGCATAAAGGTGAACCCCCTTGATAGGAAATGGGTATGGGTATTCACTACCCAATTATTTTTGTATGGAACATTGCTGTGAGATTTCAACATTATAGCGAGGGCATAAAAATGTTCATGGAAGGGATTAATGAGAGTAAAATGGGTCTATAATAATATATAAATAAAATTTAAACTAAGGGGGATATGTAATAACCTATACCATTATTAGGAATTGGATATAAAATGCATGAGATAATGAAGAAACTTGAATAAAGAGTAGAAGGAGATGCCCCTTACCTTGAGAGGGTGATTCAAAATGCTTGGGAGGAGATTCTTGAGAGATTGGGGGAACCTTGGGAGAACTTTGTAAAGGTTAAGGAAGATTAATTACATTATAAAATATTTTTATCAAAGATAAATGGGATATTGGGTGGGTTTATATAGAAAATGAATGGGAAATTCATTATCATTTCTCAAACTTAGGTTCTGGAATTTATATAATAAAATAACCAAAACCACAAACCTTGATATTGTTTTCCCCATGTTTTCTTCCAAATAGTGGGGGGGGGGAGGGGTTCATTATTTTATTATTACAAGGGACTAAATTATTAAAATAATACCCTTTTTGATGTGAATGTGAGTCATGTTTAAAGAGAAATGATTTTAAAACCTTAAAACATATTATAAGTGTTGTATGATTCTTAAAGGCTTTATAAAATTAATAAAATAAACTTAAAATAAAATTATTTTAATGTTTAAACATAGATTTTTTCTTTTATACACATTGTAATATTTATTAAATAATTTTGGGTCATTATTATATCTTAATGAACACCATATATTTTTACCGTATTTAATGTTTTCCCAAAAATTTGACAGCGTAAAAAAATTATAAAAAAATAACCATTGGATAATTTCGACATTCTGTTTCCAAAAATAATATTTATTTTATCCATATAATTTTCAAACTTTTATAATTATGAATTTTAAAATAACAGTTGATATTTATTGAGATATGCTAGTTTTTTTTGACAATAAAAGTTTTCGAACCCTTATAAAAATTACATTTGGATTAATAAGAATTATACGATCATTTATATTTAAAAAAAATTATTTAATAGTACTATTTTAATAAAATACTATCTATTTTAAATAATCCATTAATTTATTAATTCATTAATTGAATTTTAATATTACCGAAAAATATAATATGTGTTTTATTGTATTGAAATAAAAAACCATTTATAAAGTAAAAATAATAAAATGAAAATATATCCATTATTATTTAAAATATACATATTCATATAATTAGGGTCTTGATACACATTCTTTAATACACCAAAAAAATCCCTAAGAGTAAGGTGTGTGATGGTGAGACTTTCATGGGGTGGATCAGCATACATGGTTTGGGCCATGATCTCTATGAGATTGAACTTCTACCATAAATGGTTTCTCTCATGATTAATTTATTGGATCTCATATTGGAATTGGTCAAGGAAAAATCCTAGTGATGATATCTCCCTTAAAATCTTGGATAAATGGGATTCGTAGGTTATGATCCTACTGGATGAGGCCATCACTTCCTTTGTCTGTGTCAATTGGATTTGTCAAATACCTATATTTATACTAATAATATGATCACTGTTCAATGGATATATTATCAATGGTAAATATGTTTAACATTATTTTAAATATAATAGGATATAATGAAACCAAATAAGTTCATGTGTTTTATATACTCATAATATGTAATAATAAATTTAATTTTATTATAAGGGGAATTTTATTTATAAAAGTTAGGGTCATTACATGTTTCTTATGGGGAAGGATGCTCAAAAATCCTCAAAGAGTCCCCTCCATGCCCTAAAAACTAAAACCCCCAATAATTCACTACCCATTATCCCGAATCCAATCTCCTCAACCCTATAGGTTTTTAGGAGGAAGGGGAATCAAGTGTGAAAGAGAGAAATATTGAGGGAAAAGAAAGAACAATAGGGAATAGGGTCTTTACCTTGAGAGATTAGGTCAAAATTAAGGGAGATGGGATTGGATTCAAAAGATAAGGAATAGAGAGGTATCTTTACCATTAACTTGGTCTTGGTCAAATGATTTATAAAAAAGGAAAGGGGTAGAAACCAATTTTAATTCAAGAATAAGAATTTTTGTAAACAAAAATTAGAATTATTGGAAACTTTCATTATTTGGCGGTATAGTTTCATAAACCATGTGCTAACCTTATGAAATACACTAGGAGGAAAAAATAGTTCCACATGGTTTAGATGAATTGTAACAACCCTAAATATTGTAGTTCAGAACTTGTGTATTAATTTATTACATTATAATATATACAAAGGGTCAAATATTAAAGGACTAATCAATTTAACAGTTTTGGAGAACTAGAAACATATATGATACACATTTTACGTTGGTATATAAAATAAAAAACATAGAAATTAAATACATTCAGCATCCTTGAAATCATTTAAAAAGTTATTCATTATATACCAGGGATCAGAAACAAAATATGGGTGATCTCAAATGCTCAGTACGACTTACATGTTCCAAATGCTATCATGAATCAGCAAGAATAATCAGTATGGAGAGGTAAATAAATGAACACACATTCCTTTTAAATAACATGACTATAATGATAATATAAGTAATAATCAAAATGTAAGATTAAATAATTGAACACACATACCATTTAGTCAATAACATAAATATCAAAACTGTAAAAGGAATAATCAATATGAAAAGTTAAATAAATAAAAAAACATTCCATTCAATCAATAAACTGAGAATGAAATAAATCCATAGATAGTATCATTCTAAAAATATCATGTATAATAATAATTGAATTCATAATGATTTAAATGGTTAATTTTTTGATGTTATGTGTCAGGAACATAATACCACTACCTTTAAGATCAATCCTTAAGACAGTTAAAAACTACATGGTGAAAACCTATCTTATTTGGTCAACAGGGTTGTCTCGTGATACTCGTCGATGCATCAATGGGCTATCTATAATCGGTCCCTACCCATGTCTATATGTAAAAATACTTCCTCATTTATTTAATGATAAATTTAATTCAGGATAAATATTCTATTTTTGTAAAATATCTATATTTCATAAAGTGTACATATTTATTTATTTTTTAAATAGATTGAAGTGTGAGATGGAAACTCATCCCACACTTCATATGAGTTTATTAAAACATAAAAAAGAGTACATTGACTACATGAGGTGAAAATATATTGCACCAATAGAATATTAATTGGAAGAGAAAAAAAAGAGAAATGACCCAATGAAGATCAAGGATAAATAGAGCAGGCAGTCCAACATCTCAGCATGTCCCAAAGCTTCTGTGTTCTTTAAAGTTAGATAAAACTCAGCTATAGCATGCTGTAAATGTGTCATTGAAGTGTGAAAACCCGTCAAAAATAGTAATGTGAAGTGACCTCACCCATATTCATCGTATAATAAAAAACCTCCCTTGGGTCACTATATGAAAAAGATTGTGGGATAAAGAGCAATCTGCAATAAGAGACTCTGGCCACGGTATCAAAGTATGCAACTCAGAAGTCCCTCGAAAAAAGAACATGAATATGCAAAAGAAAATAAATCTATCCAAATATGGGGTCCTTAAGATACTAGTCAGAATATCATTTAACCTAACTTACATATTCTTACTCAACAATCAAATCATATTCTTAAAAAAATAGCAGTCACCATATGAGGAACTCACATAAACAAAAAAACAGTCTAAAAACCAGCCAAGAAATAACATTCAAATTAAACCCCATCTGTAAAAATGGTATAAATTTTAGGAAATAATAATATATACATCATAAAATAATAATTATATTTAATATAAATTTAATGAGAAATGAAAAACGATCATAAGAGAATTATTGTTTCAATAGAAATTTAAAAATCACAAAAGAAAGTTATATTGTACAATAACTCTTACCACTTTGAAATTTTCAAGCCGAACCCCCTAGGATGAAATAATTAAAATTGAAACATAAAATATTATGAATTATTAATTAATCATGATATTAAATGTCAAATTATTATTATATATACAATCTAATATAAATTATTTTTATAACATCACAATATGCCTCAATCGATAAAATTGAGACGAAGTCCCCTACCTCACGCTTCCTTTTCGTGAAATGAGATTTAAACTCATGTAATGTGGTTTTAAAAATTCTATTAAATTATAAAATAACCATAATAATATTTATAATATCATACATGATTCTTTTATAACAAATTATCACCATTCCGTTAATAATCTTTCATTATTTTCATTGTTTCAGGTGTTAATTTCTTTGTTTTCTCATGCATGTTTCATCATGAAATATATGTGTTTTTAAAATAAAATATATTTATATAATATGAAAATTAATAATCATGACATAATTATCATATTTATACATCAATTATACTTTTAATACCAATCTTGAAATATGGTTACGAAAAACAGACTATGTTACAATCATGGAGACGATAGGCCGTACGCCTGCATTATTAACATTTACATTTTTCAATGATTATTATAGAATGGTGTAAAGTAATTTTTTATCTTTATAAAATGATTTTAATATAATAATTACCAATTTATTTATTTAAATATACTTATATATGTATATATCATCCTTGTGATGTGGCAATGAAAAGAGTCACATCGCTTCGTGAAGATAGTAGTCCACACGTACAATAACGATATTATCACATTTAAGTGAGTGAAAAGGTAAGAAATAAAATTATATATTATCTTTTAATAATTATAAATGTGTATTTAATATCATAATAATTTCATTTATATTATATATATTATTTAAATTTACCTTATCACCTTCCTTGTATAGCATTAGTGAAAGACGAATCATATCTCTTAACGAGACGGTAGTCCGCCGTACACACACGAAACATTGTCGTATCTTCTATGGAATGGAATGTATAAAGTTATATATTATATAACTAATTTAAAGATATAATTATGTTATAAATATTATATATATTATATCATATCGAACCATGATACGTGGTAATGGAAAAATGATTGACATCAGTTCGCGAGACGGTAGTCTGCCGTACACACAAATGATGATTTTATAACCCATTTTATAGAAGTGGGGGTGGTTTAATGTCATTAAATTAATATATTAAATATAATTATTTTTAATATAATATTTTTATTATATAATAATGGTTTAATAATAATTTTTGGGGGTTTAAGAAGAAATAAATTAAAAATGCTCATTAAAGAACGTCTCCTCTTATTTTGGTATCCTATTTAGGTTTGTACTAAATAATTCATATGTTTGATTTATGTAAAAGTTAAGGACTCTAGGATAAGAGGATGGTATTTGTGAATTTATTTTTGTAGGTATTTTATGATAAAAGGGTGTGAACGTGTGAATAAAAGAGGATAGGTGGTGTCCTTTTATAAGAGAGGTTAGTGGAACACTTCTAGTTTTGAAAAGAAAAAGGTGTAACGATGTACTTTACATGAAAAAAGGGTCAAAAATGGATTATTATAGATAATTAGACATTATAGGATCAAAATAAGTTTGTAAAATATATTTTAGACAAGTGTTTTAGTAAATTTAAGCCATATCTTCTCTGTTTAAGTCCTGATAAATCCATTTTTACCTTAACAATACAAATTATTTTTTAATATTTTCACTATTCATTTTTTTCCAAAATTAAGTTAAAGTTATTATATTATAAAAATTATTTTTATTTAAAATATATAATCCATTTTTCTGAATTAGTTTCAAATAAGAATCAAAATTTAATTTAAAATTAACCATGCAAACATGATGAGAAAATGATTTTTTGAAGGGAAATATTCAAAAGTTTAGAATGTTTTTATATAAAAATTAAATATGAAAATTATTATAATGAACTAAATTATATTAATTGATATATATGATTAATAATTTTACTTTAAAAAAAATTAAAATATAATTTAACATTATGAATTATATAAACCAAAATATTGTTTTTCAATTGAAATTCATTATTTTTCAATATTTATCAAAAAAGAAAACATTTTACCAAATCCAAAAAATTACTTATATGATAATTTTTATATTACTCCTTCAAAAATTAAACTTATATTTTTAAATAAATTTTCTAAAAGTGTTAAAAATTAATTCTAAATTATGTGCGAAAAGCGCAACTAAACCATCATTAAAAAATACAGTTTTTCAGAAAACATTTATTTTTATTTTAAATGATTCTTATTTTATTTCTAATAAATATATAACCATAATTTTCTTAATTAGTTAATACTATTTTTACCCATCAAATTAATTTCCATATTATAATTTTCACATTTAAATAATATTTTAATAAATTATTTTCATTTAAACTTGGTGTTGCGTACATCGCAAGCTATGAATGATATTAAATTTAAAGAAATATATTTGGTGGGTTGTTTAATATTGGTGTTTCATGTCACATATTCTAACAAAAATAATGTTCTTATTTCAAAATACCAAGGCGTTAGATTCTCCCCACCTTATATAAATTTTATCCTTGAAATTTAAACATAATCTCGGTAATAAAGGGTTTTGTATTTTGAAATACCATTATTGGAAAACCCACATATTAAAAAGGGTTAATAAAACATCCTCTTAATAAGAGAGAAACTGAACTATAAAGGTCATATAGAATGAAAAATACTTGGTTTCAAAATAGTAGAACATATAGGGGAAGTGAAAATGCAACATCCTCTGATCCGGCACTCTCTCATGTGGCCAAAAAGGGTTAGTTAAGAGACCTTAAGGGTGCCTAATTTTAAGAAATAGGTTGCCAAATACTAGAGAGGGTACGATTAGTATAGTGGGGAGAAAATACCTCCTATTATAGAGTTAAATAGCAGAGTAAATAATAAACATAAATTACATAATCAGAGTAATAGACCAGAAAAATCAATGTCTCATACCATTGAGGAATTAAAGGAGGAATGAGTAAAAAAACAATAAAATCCAACCAAATAATCCAATAAATAAAAAGGGAATAATATAATGTCATGCTGAGATGTAACTAAAAGTCAAACTGAAATTATCAAAATAAGAGGATCATCTGACACAAATATATTCAAAGACCCTAGTTCTGAACCCCATGTCAGTCCTATCACCAAACTCCAGCCGATCTGTAAAGAAAAAATCAATAGAAAGGTCCATTACCTTGTCAAATCCCACATCCAAGAAATATGGTCAGGTTCCAAATGGAAGCTTGAATAGGGTGTGAGTATAACTCATTAGGTCAACACCACCATGTCTAAACATATCTTATCTGATAACAAGTGTCTATAATAATGAAATAAATGGGTGTATTAATTAATTAAATAATTAAATTAATACATCATAAAACTACTTTAGAAACATTTAAGAATATATCTGAGCATGTATCACTAGTAGAAGAATCAAAACCATATATCGATGGTAAAGAATAACCTACTTTAGTGCCATTCCAGAATGTCTTTTGGAATGTGTCAAAACCATGCCACCCATAACCATATATCCATGGTAAAAATTCCACAAATCTTGGTCAAGACTCATATATAATCAATTCAGTAATGAATAAAGTACAAGACCAGTGTATAACCATTACAACATATATCAGGTCCAAGATGGGTATATAAGCATTACAATATGTAATCAGGGCTAAGCCCAATATATAATCATTTCATCATTTAATTAGGTCCATGCCTGGTATATATGAATTTCAGAATTTAATCACGGCCAAGCAAGGTATATAATATTTTAGGCATATGTTAAGGCTAATCCTGGTATATAACCATTTCAACAATTAATCACAATGATTTATAACAATAAAGATATAAAAATATCACATCATAAAGCTCAATGGTAAATTTTTAAAATTATAATTTATCTTTAAATTATACATTTCATTAATCATTTGGTCATATACCAATAACATTCCAATTAGTTTAATAATAAATCCAAGAAAAGGTGAATATATATTATTAAATCACCTAAAAATCACGTTATGCTAAAAAAATTTAAGCCATTATTCAATTCATTTACAATCAAGAGTTCACTCACCCAAAAATGATAGCCATAAGCCAAGTAATAATTTTTTTTGATCCAAATAAATTCAAAATAATAATCCAAATCTTGATTTAATTAATTTAAGTATATTTTATGTTGGATAAATTTCAATATTACACATACTTTGCAATTAAATAGACCATAAAGTTAAATTTTCTACCCCTACCTTTAACCGGTGAATAATGCAGCACTTCAAAAGAGAAACACCAAGAGGAGTAACGTGATAAAGATAATAATAAGAAACCTAGATCAAAATAGATCAAGATTAAAACCTAAACCAGTGTAGTTAAAGGTTTAACACCTCCATGAAGTATAGGAATAGAAGAGGAGGGGAAAATCAAATATGAAGACTTACTAGGGATTGATCATATAAATAGGACATAGATAAAGGAGTGTGTTGATCTAAAATCACATGGGAGACACCATTGGGTTAGTAGGAGGAAGGATAATGTGAATGGAATGAAAAATTGGCCACAAGAAACCTTTAAAAATGATACTTTGGATATTATATAGCTTGTAACTCTTTTAGACGTCTTGTATTTGTTTTTAGAGGGATACACTGATAAACTCATCACCTTAGGTTAACATTTATCCTGATTGATTTATCACATAACATAAATAGTTTATATAACGTGTTACCATTTCACGCCCTATACTAGATCACAATATATTTATAATAGTAGTTAATTCTCATGCGACATGTAAACAACATGTAATCTCCCAATAGACAATATTCATCCCCACTTTCTATAAAAGGACCAAAACCACCTCCAAAGCCTTCCAAAGCATGGAAAAACCCCATAATACCTTTTAACTCATCTATAACTAGAATCTATTAATTAAAACAAACATACATCCTTTAACTTTATATCATTTTTCCCAACAAAGGCTCACCATCTATAAACAAGACTCAATTACCACAAATCAAACAGAAAAACTCAAAGAGGAATGTACCTAGAAAAATATGATATCTTACAACCTACCGACCATATAATAGTTCATCCCATAGCTTCTAAAATAATCACTATATGGTCTTAAAATTTTTTTGACTCCTTTTCTCATATAATAGACTCCCCATCCTTAGTTTCCTACTAAAGATGCCCATACTACCACAAAACACGAACCGATGAAATCACCCTACCCCTGATATAATTATCACTACGATCCATAATCCAGATAAAATGATCCTCAAAGGACTGTTAAGAACTAATATTGATGTCCTCAATTTCTAAAAAATGATAAGTGTCTATATAATGTCTATGAAGATACAACACATGAATCACACCATTCATGAAACTACAACATTGTAGAAGGGATAACCGGTAAGCCACTGGACCAAACCTTTCCAATATTAAAAATGACCAAAAAATCCTAGGTTGTATCTTTATCTATTTTCTAATATGACATTTCCACAACCTAGGATACACTCTAATAAAAACATTATGACTAACCTCAAACTCTATAGATCATTTCCACTGGTTAGTGTATGATATCTACCTACTCTATTAGGTCACTAACTTCCTCCCGAACAACTAAACCTGCTCAGACATCACCTGCATGAGACTAATCGCAACAACATATAAATCATCTACCTCCAACCAGAAAATATTTGAACCACATGGTATTCAATAAAAATCATTTAAAGATGCTATTTGGATTGATGTATAATAGTTGTTATTATAGGAAAAATCCAATGTGCCATATGATTCTCCCATAAACTACCAAAATAAAAAACATAGGATCCTAAAATATCCTAAAAAACCTAAATAGTCTGATCATATTGATTTTAAGTCTAAGTATGACAGGCCATACCCAAAACAACCTACAATCCCAGAACCTTATAATGACCTTGTCATAAGAAAAATGTGAAACAAGGATCTTTTTCTGAAATTGTACTACCAGAAACACTGTGCAACTAAACTACCTCATGCATAGAAATAATACCCATATCATCAACTTTGATGGTTTCCATGATAGGAATTAAGTGTTATAACTTCATCAATTTATCTATTATTTACCATAATTCATCCTTCTTATAGGTTGTCCCAGGTAATCCTGTCACAAAATCTATAGTGACATCATCCCATTCCCACTCAGGAATTGGAAAAGGCTGTAAAATCCAATCTGGCCTCTGATTCTAGAATTTCACCTACTGACTAGTAAAATATCTATCCATAAATAATGATACCTCTTTCTTAATTATTGAACATAATAAATGTATAGGGAGATAAAAAAAATCTTTTTCAAACCATGATGTACACCCACCTAGAAACATGAAACTCTCTCATCAGCTCCTCATGCAAGCCTGTAGGAACCCATACTCAACCATGAAAAAAAATATAATTTATAATTCTAATAAAAAATACCGATGGTGACTCCCCACCATATAATATATCTCTCATAACTAATCCCTCTAGATCATATAACTACTTGGTCTTTATCTGGTCGAAAAGAACATGTATAATGGATGTCGAAGTGATAGCTGCTCGTCCCTAAGATTCCTAAATATGTATATGAATGTGTAAAAAGATAAACACAATGTACCACACATAGAAAGACTCCCACAGTGCCTTTATATTCATATTTTATCTCAATGTATTGGAAATGATGCTGCCCTTTCATATTGTATAAGCCAACTCAAAGTCGAAAGACTATAGATACTCGACCCACCACCTCTCGAAAAGGTTCATGTCCCATTAAGAAAAGGTGAACCTGAGGCTCTTGTAGTCTATGTATACCACAAAACTCTCCCCAAAGGGATAATTGCTATCGCATATGGGGGAATGTACCACTATGGATAACTCCTGATCATGAGTAGTGTAATTCATCTGGTGTGGTATCAACTACCTAGAGCCATGATCAACCATACTATCCTCCAGCATTATAACTGCCCTGAGTTTAACTCTGTATGCATCATAGTACATGGTATATGATTTAATAGGCATATAGTAATAAGGAAATTCTACCTTTTAGATTCTAATATTATCCTTCAAAAGTGTACAACCAAACAAACTTCACTCCCTTTTTAGTCATCCCATATATGAATGCTTCTAATCAGGATAAGTCCCAGTTAAAACACTGAAAACAACACAATAGACCTAGAAATATATAAATTTGGAATATATTGTTGGGATTATCATAAGATATCATAGATAAAATTTTTTTTGGGTCTACTGAAACCCCTTCCACTGAGATAAAATGACCCCATAATTTCAATTTATCAATCCAAAAATTCATTTGGTTAGTTTAGTATAATGAAAATTCTCTCTCAATGTACTCAAGGCAATGAAAAGATGTTGGGAATGATCTTTTATTGGATAAGAGAAAACTAATCCTTAATTGAAAAAAAAACCACAAAAAATTGATCAAGAAAAGGTTGAAAGATCTAATTCATTAATGCCATGAATACCGACAGTGCATTGGTGAAACCAAACAACATCACAAAGAACTCATACAAACCAAACCTGTTCCTAAAAGTAGTCAAAGGTATCTATGATGAAATATCCCTAAAATTATGAAATTTTAATCTAAAATAAATATTGGATATGATTTTGTCACTTCTAAACTAATAGAAAATATCATTGATATGTGTAAGCGGATACCGATTCATGATCATCATCTAGTTTAATCTCTGATAATCCACACATAAGCGCAAATACCCATCAAAATTATTGGAACAAATAATTTGATAACTCCCTAGAGATGTACTTGGACATATGAAAAAATTAACTTCCAAATATTCAAAATAAAATTTTATCTCCTGAGGCTCTAGTGGTGAAATCCTGTATGACGGGATATAAACTTACTATGCTCCCGACAACAACTTGATTATAAACTTGTTCTCTTTATCAAGAGGTAATCCACATAACTCTCGATGAGAGAAAGTATGAAAATGATCTACCACTAGAGGAAAATTATCCTTCTAAATTCCACTATAATCTAGAAAAAAATAACTATCTGAGCTATGAGGAAATCCAATATGTATTGAATCGGTCCTGCACGAGTAGCCTAAAGATCCCACTCAACCTAGTGAGAATAGGTGCATCCTTCTGGAGATATAAAGGTAACTATCCTTCAATAATAGTTGATATGAGTTTGGTATTGAACTATCCTATCCATAATAAGAATCAAATTGAATCCTTTCATTTACTACATAAATGGTTCCCAAAAGAAATGGTAACCACTAATATTTATAGAACATGTCTTGCATCATTTAAAATTCTCTGACTGAACTACCAAAGTTTGTTGATGGTTAAAGAAACTTCCAATATTTATACATACATTCCCAAAATATTTTCAATAAGAGTTTATGGAAAGGAATACAATGATCCTATATCAAACAGAACCCCATAAAGGGTAGATGATACAAGAATTATTCATCTGATTTTAGAGGGTCCCACATTAACAATAGCTATACTAGTATGAATAATATGTTTATAACTTGCCCCTCTACCCTAGGATCTAGTATGAATCAACTAATTTATTTCCCTTACTCAGTACTACCCTTTCTATACTGGGGTACCACATCCTTTTCCTTGAATATAATGTTCTATAGAACTCTAGCTACTTTTTTCGAAGGAGTGACTGAGTCCTTCCAAAACTCTGGTACCTTTCCTCATACCTTACCACCACTCTACTTCTGTGTTCCCCTATAAAACCTCTGTAGGTGGATCATCATGACACAATCATCACACTCCAAAGTGGGGTATGAACATTGAACCCACTTGTGGCCCATCTTTACACACTGATATCATTGCTTCCAACACGATTCTAAGATGGATTCTCACACCCCTAACTACTCTACCCATAGTTTCCTTGAAGAAAATTATTATAGTGGAACTTCTTTCCACTAGAAGAAGAGATCCCAGTTCACCCTACTGAAATAACATGGATGATACTTGGGGCCTCTATCATATTACCATCTACGACGAGTGCATGATTCATCACATCTAAAAAACTTCTGAGATAGGACACGTTCACCTATGACCCGATTTTATAGAAAACACCACCCTAAATGAATATTTCCCTTGAGATCCCATCCGCTTGTAAATATGGCGCAAAGCAGTAAAGGTTGGTGAAATGTTCAAAATTGTTCTATACTAGTATTGCCTCCCTCGTCAAGTGTATAAAATGACATGATTTCTCAACCCTCAATGTCTTGGGATAGGAATGGCCCATTAACTTCACCTAGTAGTCCTTATAAGATAACCCCTTTTTCTGCATTGCTTGATCTAGAATTTCCCACAAATTCTTGGTTGTTACATGAAGCATATATGCAGTAGGATTCAGCCTCTTACATGTGGGTGTATTGTGATGATTAAAGATCATATGGAATGAATTGATCCAGAACTTAGATTCCTGGGGGTCTCCCTTCATAGGGAACATAGATAGATTCCATTGTTAGAACTCTCTCATCAGCTCAGAAATTGATGGAATAGTGTGAAAAATCTCACTTTAAATGGATCTCATGACCCTAAGGAATATTTTGTGAAGCTTAACATCCATGTGATCATTTTTTGGTACATGAATCTCTTACATAGCTGCATTAGGAGTATGTTGATTTCCACTCTCCTAACACTCAACTTGAAAATGAGGATGAGACATTTTATCTGCAAGAAAAACACACTCCTTAGATCAATGACTATAAAAAAAAGCTCAACCTAAAAAGGCGAAAACATAGAAAAACTACCATGGGTATCTCTTAACACTTATTACATGTGTTTTAGCATGAAATAATAGTTCATTTCATTCAATTTATCAAATATAAAATGTTTTTTATATCATAGTTTAGACAGGAAAGTATATATCACATGTAATAAATATTTTCTATCATAAACAATGCATGTCAATATATATACCTATGTTCCTATCATGATGAATGCATTCTCATCTTATGCCATACCAGACCATGAGTATAAATATAAATAAATAAAAACATCACAAAACATGTGAATCACTCTAGTGAAATAACATGAATTGTAATAAGCAAACAACATAAACCACAATCTCATCCCTAGGAACTCAGATTTCCTATGTACATGGGTTAGCTACTTCCATGAAAAATATCATTACCAAGTCACGAGACATACTATTTTCATTTATACCTTCCCCAGATAGTAAATAAATAGAAAATAAAACCTGATCCTCTAATACCAATTTATAATGTCCCTTGACCCAACACTCTCTCATGTGGATAGAAATGGTTAGTTACTAGACCACATGAATGCCTCCACATATGAAAGAGGCTTCTGAATAGTAGTGGGAGTGTGATTAGTATAGTAGAGAGGCTGTACCCACTATTATAGAGTTAAATAGTAGCATAAATAAACAATATAAATGACATTATTATAGTTATAGACAAGAATAAACAATATCTCATACCAATGAGAAATATAATTTGGAACAAGTAAACCAAATAATAAAACAAAACTGAATAATCCAATAAATAATAAAGTAATAATATAACTTCATGATGATATGTAACTAAAAGTCAAATTGAAAGTATCACACTAATCTAAAAAACTAACACAATAATCTCAAAGACCATGGTTTCATACCCCATTTCGGTCCAGTCTCTAAACTCCAGCCCATCTAGCAGGAAACAATCAACAACAAGGTACTTTACCTTTTTCAAATATTTCATCTAAGAAAACTTCTGAGTTTCAAAATGGTGGCACTATTAGGGTGTGAGTATAAATCATTAGGTTGACACCACCGTGTTTAAACATAATAAGTCTAATAATAAGTGAATGAAATAAAGAAATATACAGGTGTGCTAATTAATTAAATAATTAAATTAATACCACATAAACCTACTTCAATACCTTTCTAGAATACATCTTATCATTTACAACAACCATGACAATCAAAACCATATATCCATGGTAAATAATAATATACTTTAGCACCGTGTTAGAATTTCTCTAGGCATGTCTCACAGCCATGCCAACCATAACCATATATCCATGGTATAACTTCAAAAAATATGGGTCAAGCATGATATATAATCATTTTAACAATGAATCAGGGCCAAGACCGATGTATAAGAATTACATCATGTATTAGGGATAATACTAGTATATAAGATTTCCGACATATAGTTCGGGCCAAGCCCAAAATATAATCATTTAAATATTTAATCAAATCCAAGCCCTGTATATAAGCATTTCATCATTTTATTAGGTCTAATACTGGTATATAAGAACATAAAATTATGTTAAGTCCAATCCTAGTAAATAATAATTTTAGAATTTAATTTCAATGAGTCATAACAACAAAGATATCATAATATAACATCATAAAGATCAATGGTTAATAATGAAAATTACTGTTTACTATTCAATTACACACCTTTTTATAATTTGGTCATAAACTAATAACATGTCAGTCATTTAAACAATCAAGCCAAGACAAGGTGAATCTATCTTAATAAATTACTCAAAACTCATGTCATTTTAAACACACTTTATTCCTTTAGTCGATTCATTTATAATCAAGAGTTTTCTTATGTGAATGGTAGCCATAATTCAGTTCATAAGAAATTGGATCTAGAGGAATTACAAAGAATAATCCAATTCATCAATTAATTATTTTAGGTGCATGTTATGTTAGAGTAATTACAATATTTTACATACTTTTCAATTAAAATAAATCATAAGGTTAAGGTTTAGAACCCCAACCATTAAATGTTGATTAATAGAACACTTATAAAGAGTAAAACCAAGATAAAGATGGTGATGAATATTGTAAGAAGAAACCTAGATAAAAAATGATCAATATTAACCCCTAAAGAAACACGATACAAGGTTTAACATCACCATAATAGATTGAAATAGAAGAGAAGGGTAAAACCAAATCCCAAGAATTACCCGGTATTGATTTCACAAATGAGACAACCAGAAGTAAGGATTACACTCAAAAATTGTCTGGGAGATTCCCTAGGGTCAAGAGGAGGATTTTTGAAGTATATGGAATGAAAAATTAGCTAAATGACACCTTTAAAAATTTCATTCAGGATATTACAGCGTGTGTAACTCTTTTATATGTAATGTATTGATTTTTAGATGGATACACTAAAATACTCCTTACCTCAGGTTAATAATAATCCAGAAAGATTTATTAAATTATTTATAACCATGTAACACTATGTAATGGTTCACGATATGTGACTGGAAGAAGTTACACATCATGTAAAATATACACGATGTGTAATTTACCAATAAACAGTTTTTATGACACTTTCTATAAAAGGATCTAAACAACCTCCAAACCTACCAAAGAATGAAAAAACCCTATAAAACCATTACAAAGATTTATATCTGGACTCTATTAATTAAAAAAACATATATTTCCCCCAATAAAGGCTCTCTAACTCTGAACAAGACTCAAGCACCATAGCTCAAACAAAAAAATCAGAGGGATGTTCCTAAAAAAGTTGCGTTTTTAAAAAAACATGCACATAAAAGAGAAAACTAACACCCAATTACCGATGGAGAGTGATAGAGAATATGTTCCAGATGAAGTTAATAACTATAAATATAAAACCCAAATATTTGTGAAAAAGGTCATTGATATCAACCCAAATAATGATAATAGGACAACATTTTTGTTTCAAGATCATTTTTTAACGTTAAGGGATTATTTTACTATATGAATTTAATAGAATATACTTAATTGATATATTTTTATTTTATAATCACAATATCATCCTTTGGTTATGCTTTGATCAATTTCTATTTCATCACTTACTCTATGAAATAATTATACTAGAATGAAAAATTTTATGACCAAATCACTAAAATTCACTTTTAGGGGATTTTAAGATTTATAATATAATGATAATTAATTCCTTTAATATCCATTTATTATTATAAACAATTTGTTAGTATAGGTTATAAAATATGAATAAATATTTATATGGTGAAGTAGTACATTAATATTTAAAAACTATTCCAAATTTAAACTGAAACCATTTCATAAATGGTTAATCTTATGATCCTTCAAAAAGATTAAGATCCAAAAATTTAAAAAGAAGGTCACTAAATATTAAAAATAAACTTATCATTAATACCCAAAAAAATATACAATAGATATTAATTGTCATATACCAAACATTTTAATACTTTTATCATGTGTTCTCTTGAAAAATTGTAATAATCCAAATTACCATAAAACCTTATTGAAAACATGCATGCTTACAAAAAAAATCTTATGTTGTCAAATATATTCAATAAATCAATATTTATAGTAAAATCAAAAAAATAGGGAATAAACCATAAAAAAACTAACTAATTTCATTGTTACTAACACTATCCAATAAAAATATCATTATTATATAAATATTATGAAAATATTAAGGGTTATCATCCCTCGGTTATGTGTTTTCCAATAGGTTCAACATGTAACCAAATCACTTTTCTTGGTCATTGGTACCATTCAATATAAGCTCTCAAATAATTTATTAAATAGTATTATAATACAATCCTTATACATTTCATGATTCTTAAAATGGGAATATCATTGATAAAATAATTCAACATCATATTTCTTGAATCCAAATTCAAGCACTTTAATCATTCCACTTCAGTTTTATAAATAGAATAAACTTGACCTTGACCCTTGGATTCTTCTATGGTATATTCTTGTGAGATTTGGAGTATTCATTTTCTTAGTTTCCCATATCCTTAAAGATAATCAATTTAACAATGTCAACTTCTTTATTTCCCTTGAAATCATGAGCATCATGTATTTTATCTCTATAATTGTATCAAATTCCCATTCCCTCAAGAAAGCATTAGTGTGTTTCTTTCCACAATTATCATATTGGGGAAAATAATTCTTTCCATTAATCCCTTTATCCATAATTTTATTTATATTATTATTTTTATTTCTTACCTTTAAATCTATAAGACTGGAAGAATTATTTCTGTATCTTGATGGAACATGATACCATGTCCTCGTATGATGAGAAATTTTGGGAGACTAGTTCCCTTTGACGACTTATCTTAATCCCTTCAATGAAATGGTCAATATTTCACTCCGCATTGAATATGTAATCCATATTATACCTAGATATAATTTTAAAGGTAACTTCATACTCAACAACACATTATTATTCCTCTTTCTTTAAGATAAGAAACTTTTATTCATTTCAGTTTTTTACTCATGAGGGTAATATTTTTCAAAGATTATCTCCTTAAAATATTTCCATTACATGAGTTATATTCTCTATTACTCCCTAGTATTGAGTGTAAATGAACACCATTGATCATCATTTTTTTATAGGAAATACATTGTAAGTTTAGCCATTTCCTTTTCACTGCATCCCAAGGACATAAATATCATCTCGAGAGGCTTAATCCATTTCTCAAATACTGTTGTATTATAGTTCCAACCAAATTATGGGGTATTATTTTACATGAAGATATGCAACATAGAAGAAACATGTTGTGAAAAAAATTTCTCCATTAGGGAAATGTTTTTTGATATAACATAATTAAGCCGCCCATATATATCTATAATTTACTCACTTTTAATAGAAACTATATTGGCTTCGTCAACAAGGAAATATCTACATTGTCCATGAGTATTGGTACACTTATTATTTCCAGGTTACATTTCAAAAAAATGGCATATATTGGATTAGATCATTGATTATGAATTTTAAATCATAATATATAATTCCAAATATGGTGTAACTCTTATCATAAATTAGAAAAGTTTCATTTTTAATATCAGAATCATAAACTTGTTTTCTTAAAAGATATATTTATTTTAAAATCCTTTATAATGAATTATATAGAAATTTTTTATTTTACTAAATATATCCCCCAGGTGTGTCAAGACAGGTGCATAATGAGATCTATTTTCATTTACTATGTGGCAACTAAGTCAAGCCCAATACACCCTTTTCATAGTTATTACCCCTAGGTACATCTGTTCCAGAACCTTGTCTACTTGTACTATCTAGAAATGGGTGTATTTCAAGGAAAACCACATAATATCTCCCTTAACAAAACTTTAGGATGTTATTTTATACTTATCTATAATGTTTATCACAAAGTTATGATCCCTAATATATGTTTTACTAAATCTAGTTCCCAATGATTCTACTAACATTCTCTGATACCAACTATAACATCCCCAAGTCTAGTAACCCAGAATCAGAGTCATACTTTATTACATTTACACAAATAAAAAGGGTCAAATACCAATGGACTAATTAGTTTAGTAGTTTTGGAGAACTAGATAAACACATCTTACCCATTTTACATGGGGCTATAAAATAAAAATCATACAAATTAAAAACATTTGTCATCTTTAAACACATTACAATAATTTTTATTCATATCTCGAGGAAAGGAAAAAATAATGGTGAGATCAAATTCTTAAAAAGGGTTATGTACAAAATATGTTTATCATGAATCAATATTCATAATCAACATTGGAAGGGAAATGAGTGAACACACATTCTATTTAAATAACTTTACTATCATGATAAGATAAGTAATCGTCAACATGGAAACATAAAAAATTGAACCCAAATTTGATTTAATCAATATCATGACTATCATAACTAAAAATACATAATTAATATGGTATGGTAAATAATAGAAAACACATTACATTTAATAAATAATTTGGGAAAGAAATGAATCCATAGATAATATCATTGTGAAAATATCATGCATAATAATAAATGAATTATTAATGAAATAAATTATTAATTATTGGATATAATTTCTTAAGAACATGACACCTCTATTGTTAGGATCTATCCTCAATATAGTTTAAAACCATTGGGTAAAAAACCTTTTGATTTGGACAAATAGTTTATCGCAAGAAATATATCGATGAATTGACTGGACATCTATAACTAGACCCCACTGATATCTTCCTGTCCAAATCATTCCTCATATATCACAATAAAGTTATTATTTCAAGAGAAATTTAACTATCAAAAATAAAATTGAGATTGTATAATAACTTATACCACTTGGTAATTTTCAATTCAAATACCCTTGGATGAAATAATTCAAATTGAAACTTTAAATTCCATAAATTATGAATGAATCCTGATATTTAATTTAAAATTGGTATTATACACAATATATAAAATATATTATGTGCATGAAATCCCAATATACCTCAATGAAGATAAATTGAGACACAGTCTCTTACCTCACACTTATTTTTTGCAAGTGATTTAACCTATTGTATAATTGATTGAAACTAGTTATTAACTTATAAAATAACTATATTAATATTTATAATATCATATATTATTCTCTTATAACATCTTATCACCGCTACGTTAATAATATTTCATTATTTTCATTATTTTAGGTGTTAATTTCATTATTTCTTCATGCATGTTTTGTCATGAAAGATATGGTTCTTGCATAAATAATATAGTTTTATCATATCCAAAATAATATTAATGAAATAATTATCATATTTATTAATTAATTAAACTTTTAATACCAATAATTAAATATGGTTATGAAAATTGGAATATGTTACAATCATAGAGACGATAGGCTGTACTTACCCAGGAGTAACAATTCCATTTTTCAATGATCATTATGGAAAGGAGGTTAGTAATGTTTTATCATCCCATAATTATCATAATATAAAAATTACTATATTTTTTCATTAAATAAACTTATATATATCATCGATTTAGTGTAGTGATTAAAAGATCACCACATCGCTTTGTGAAGGCGATCGTCTACACGTTCATGCATGTTGTTTTCATATTGAAGTAAGTGAAAAGGTAGGAAATAAAATGATATATTATATTTTTAATAATGAAAAATATGTCACTAATATAATAATAATTTCATTTATATAACATATAATAATTAAATTTATCATTATATCCTTCTATGTAAAGCGTTAGTGAAAGGAGAACCACGTCGCTTCACAAGGAAGTAGTCCATCTTAGACACGAGCGACGTTATTGTATATTCTAGATAATATAAAGTAAAAATATATATATGATATAGTGACTAAATAAGTATAATTGAATTATAAATATCATATATATACTTTATATCTATCATCATAACCAACTATGAGAGGTGGTAATGGAAGAATAAATGACATTAGTTCGTGAGATGTTAGTCCACCATACACACGAAAGATGATTTCATAACCCATTTCTTAGAATTGGGGTGGTTGTAGGTAATTAAATTAAAATAAAACATATTAGCAAATGGAATATTCTGAGGTTATTAAATAATAATTTTTCAATAACAATTGAAGTGGGCCGATGAAGAAATAAAATAAAAATGCTCATTGAAGAACATTACCTATTATTCAGGTATCCTCCTTAGTTTGCACTAAAGCATTCATAGTTTGGATTTATTTATAAATTAATTATTCTATAATTAGAGGATTGGACAAGGTAAGTGAATTTTGTAGGGTTTTTCTGAACCAAAAGGTTGTGAATGTGTGAAGAAGAGAGGAGAGGTGGTGGCCTTTTATAAGTGAGTTGAGTGGCACACTTGTAATTTTTGGAATGAAAAAGGTTTACCCTATTTTTTCAATTGAAAAAGAGTAAAAATGGATTATTATAGAATATTATACATTGAAGTGTCTAAATATTTCTAAAAAATATATTTTTGGAAAGGTTTTATGTCATTTTAAAGCATATCATCCTTGTTTAACCTCTGATAAATCTATTTTTACATTAACCTTGGCAATTAATTTTTACTTTTTTTGTTATTAATTTTGGTCAAAGAGTATGTTGAAATTGTTATATAATATAAATTATTATGATTACTAATATGGAATAATTTTTTTCAAATTCTATTCACAAAATTTGAATGTTTAATTTAAAATTAACTTTATAGACACTACATGAAATCGGGTTTTTAAAGAGAAATTGTTCAAAAGTTTACAAAGTTTTTATATCCAAATTATATATGATAAATATTATAATGAACTAAATCAAATTGATTGATATAAAATTTTAATAATTTTACTTTAAAACTAATTCAAAATATAATTTATAATTATAAATTATTTAAATGAAAGAGGAATTTATAATTAAAATTCATTATTTTCTACTTTTCATCAAAAAATGATTTTTTTTAGAAAAATAAAAAAAAATTAAACATAAGAAAATTTTGATATAATTATTGAAAAAATAGTTTTATTTTTTCAAATAAATTTTAAAAAAAATTAAAAAATAATTTTATATTATGTGCACAATGCTCAACTAAAATATCCTTTAAAAAAATACTTTTTTTTGGGAAAACATTTCCTTTTCTTTTAAATGATTCTTATTTTATTTCTAATAAATTGGTAACCATAATTTTAATAATTAGATAGAACTATTAATACCATCCAACATAAAAACTAGATAATAATGGTCACATTTAAATAATATTTTAATATATCATTTTTGTTTAAACCTGTTGTTGCATGCATCACAAGAGATAGATGAAATTAAATTTAAAGAAATCTATTTTATGGTCTATTTAAGCTCGATGAGGAATTTCATAAAAACTATTGAAAATAATGTTCAAATTTAAAAATATTGAGGTGTTACACACATAGTTTAATATACATGCACTAATCATGAAAAATATCTTTGTTAAACTATAACACCACATGATATGCTCGTCACATGGTTTTCCTAACTATTCACAAGTTATACGCCAGAAAACTTCCATGGAAAGGGAAACCGCATGGTTTCCCTTAGGATACCTCAAAACCAAGAACTACCCATATAGATCAAAATTTTCACATTCAAAATGAACCAGAAACTTCCCAACATAAGGGTAACCACATTATTTCTCCTGAACAATGCACCCCAAATCCTATACAAGACATGATTTCTAGAAAATTGAAATTTAAAGCCAAAACAAATAAAAATTTAAATTACCTAAAAATAAATCATAATAATATAAAAAAATTCCTAAAATGACAACGTGCGTGGAACCAATAAATTCCATAAAAAAATAAAGGTTCATAGTCCATACATTTCATAGTGTTCAAAGATGAACAACTTACAAATACATGGAATAATTACTTAAAGGTACTTATATTTCAAGGTTTTACAAAATAGTAAAATGGATTACTTGTATTATCAATAAATTTACATAGTAAATGAATTAATAAGTTTTTATAGGTGAATTTATTAAACTCATATAGAGAATAAGTAAGGATGCATAATGTTCAAATAAGCAAAATTATCAAGTAAAGAATATGGATTTGCCGTTATCAGGTGATTAAAAAAATTAATATTATTAATAGGTTTAATAAGTAGAGAGAATATTTTTTTTAGTTGAATAAAAAATAAATTAGGGATAAATACCCATAGAATTATAATAAAATCCTTCATTATGGTTTGATAAGAGAATGATAATCATCCAAAGCATACTCTTCAGGAGTTTCAAACTAAGTTTACTATAAGTTCCCAATTATCATGAACCATGTATAGATTAAGTTAATAATTAACAAGAATATTTAGAGTTTATTACACATATTTGAATCAATTCCAAAAAAAACATCCCCCTTTTTTATCCATATAGTGATTCCATTACTAGGAAAACCACACACTTTCTTTACTTCACGGAAATTATAGGTTTTTTATGGCAACAATAATGTTTAAGAATTTTAATGAATTATAAAAAAGACATAATGTGAGTGTAATGGGAACTAAAATTTTAACATCCTAGGATTTTATGATATATTTCTCTTCAAATAAATTTAACTTCTTTGATAGCATGCGATACACTTAACCCCTGGTCTAAATAAACCCTTATATAGTATTCAGTCATAACCTAACCATTAAATTTTTTGGTAAGAATTGTAATAAACAAATTATAAAATATATATATAAAGGTAATAGCCAATAAATTTTTTATTAGTTATTTGGAAATAAGAACTCAATTGTTTAGTAAATTCATTTTATGCTTCACAAATATGTTTTCCTCAAAAATATTATTTATTTATTTTTGTGAGAAAATGTTATAATTAATTTATAGAACTTTTAAAAAAATTATATTGTAGATAGGAAATAAGTTTTGAAATAATAATATAAAAATTATATTAGGATTTATCTTTGATAATTTTTTCAAAAGTTTAATTTTTCAACGAATAATAAAAAATTATGATTTTCATTAAAACTGTCCTTTCTTTCAAAGTATTTACAAATTAAGATCCTATTTTGGATTATATTTAAAATTTAATTAATTCATTTTGATTGAAAATAATCCCATTAATGGTTTTGTAATCAAAATTATACTTGAATTTGGTATAATTTTTTTTTATACTTAAAAAGGAATTTTTATGGAAAATCACTTTTCATCATGTTCCATGGGTTTAATTTTAAATTAAATTCCATCACTTATGTAAATTGAATTTAATAAAATGAGTTCAATATTTTTAATTAATATTATAATTTTTTTTAAATATTTTCCTTTTATATTTGGAAATTATGAATTATAACATTGGTAAATATTTATCACCACGGTATAGGTAAAACATGGTTAAAAATTTTGGAGAAGGATTTAAGATTACAATAAAACTTTAATTTAGCCTATTTTATGAGTGTATTTCGAACATTATCATCCATGTATTTCAAATATGGACAATTTTATTTGATATTAACCTTTAAATTATTTTAAGAAAATAATAAATATAAACCATCCTACTCTTAACTTTAACATATTTAATATTTTTCCATAATTGTAAAAAGAGTATATTTTTTTAAATGTTTATTAAAAATATTAATTATTTTTTTATCATGGTAATTTATTTTTTATTTTTTGTGATTGAATAATTACCTTAAGTTATTGCATAATTTTGACATAGTATTTATTCAATTAAATGAAAAATAAAGTAAATGATTTTAAAGATATGAAAAGTAATACAATTAGGTTGAATTGTTGTGTTACAAGAAGTTTATAGATAAATAATACACAATATATTTTTTTAAATATTATATTAAAATTTTATCTTTGTATTTATGTCTTTTAATTCAAATTAAATGAATAGTGTAAAAATGACATTGATGATATTTTATGAAAAATAGTATTTTATTAAATTATTTAAAATTCATAAAAATATTATATTTGTAGAATTGAATAGGACAAGGTTTAAAATATCTACCATGTTCCATTTATGGATAAATTTTACTTTATTGGTAATATTCTTAACCCTTTAATAGTAAAAAATATTTATATTGGAGTAATAATCAACATGGTTAATGGTGGTGGTGGTGGGGGGGGGGGGGGGGGGGGGTTAAAACTCACAGATAAGGGTTAAAAAATAATATAAACTTGTCTAAATATTATTATATGAGATTATTTTTCTATTAATAATAGTATAATCTAAATATATAACATTTTGATCCACTTGAACCAGAATAATAATTCATATTAGTGTAATACTTTAAGTAATTTTAACATTTCCCCCCTCATTTATAAAAGGACATCCTTCAATCTTTTTTTACACCTCATTGATCCATATAGCTTAACAAAAACGTTCCCAATTATATTTTAAACTTATATATACATGAATGAAAATTTATGGTCTTTTAAAAAGACCATTACAAGGGTACTTAATAAGGGATCTAAAGGAGGCCTATCGAGGAAGAGGTAAATATCCTACCTGACCTCTTTTAATTCATTCCTTCTTCTAACACCTCTATATCATTAGTATTTATTATAAAATAATAAATTAAGTATTCTAAATATAATTAATTGTTATTATGATTATGGACATACCCTTATTCACTATATTTTAAATCAAATGGGATGTGAAATTATTGCTTGTGTGTGCGTGTAAAGTACCACCTCCATGTAGTGATAGAATTTATTTTACATCTGCATATTTATTGAATGATTATTATGATTATTTTAATGTTTATATATGGTAATTATTAAATAATAATTATTTTTTAATTATAACATCATATATTCCTTATTAACTTCCAATCCTTTGGAAAAAGTCAACATCGCTTGTGCATACGTGTGGACCACCACCTCTAGAAAGCAATGTGATTCATTCTTTATTTCTGATATACATGGGTGATAATAAGGATATTTTTAAAGAATATATATATATATATACACATGATATAGATTATATAATAATGACTCGATAAATGGGAATTATTATTTACCTTTCTTTTGTTCCATCCATTGAAAATTGAAAATAACATTAATGCATTGGTATGACCTACTGTCATGAACGGTGTAATTCATTTTTCAATTACTAACATATATGGATGAATATAATTATATATATAATAAATATATAGGATATTTATATTAGGATTAAAATTATGTATATGATAGAACCATAATAAAATTATGTGGCCAAAACTACCAAACCTAAGTTCTTCTGAAAAACGAAATGGTTAGTACCTAGAAACAATGATTTTAATAAGAAATATTTAATATATGGGTGATTAAATCCATATATTATATTATAAGTTTGAACATGAATCTGTTATAGAAGTATAATTGATCTAAATTTATTATATATTAGGTTAAACGACTTATGAGTAAAGTCAAACTTGAGTTAAGGGATTTCTTTTACTATCTCATTTTTTTGGAATTATTTATATTTTTATTTACATTGAGGAAAATTATATGAGACCTATTTGATAAAACCCTTTAATTTTTTTTCTAATTTTTTCATTCACATAATTTTTAATTAATATTACAATTTTCATCTCTTGGGCACTTCAAAAACTCAATAAAATGTTTTCAAGAAAAACAGACTTTATTTACACTTTGGTCGAGAATCACATTATTCAATGTCCATATTTTCTAAAAATGTTTTCAAGATTGTTTTTAATACCTACCAAATAAGCTTTTTTAAATTAATATTTATAGATGATTGTATTTTTACAATTTTCTTAAAATGAATCATCTTTTAATCTTCCAAATGAGTCAATTTTGTATTTTTACTAAAAATATAAAAAGAATCATTATTTTAATCTAAATTTCATGAATACAATTTATTATCATCACGAACTCTCAATTATTTGTATCTTCCTTCATACTTTTCCAAATTTATTTCAAATAAAATGTTTACTTTAATATTTTGGAAATTTTTAAATTTTAATAAGTAATTTCAAAGTGAGAAGGTTTTTTTCTTCATGAAAATTTCTAGTGATCTTAGAGATGTATTTTTAACTATGAGAACACAAAATGATGTTACTAGGGATATGATATAATCAAACTATATTTATTATTTCTTTGGATGGTTTATGATGATTATGTATTTATTTTCAGTATTCTTGATTCAATATGGATAATTTTTAACTTATTAGGAATTTCGAGAGTTAATTATATTGATCATTCAAAATATAAAGAATGGATATGATGTACAAGTGATGGGTGGGGATCAGTTATAGATACCCCCATGATTCATTAACAAGTATCAGGAGTCAAAAAATATAAAATTACATATATATGGGTATTTAATTTACACATACCTATTTTTTAAGAATGATGTCTTGGTTGAGAGCCCATGATTGTAAGATTTATGATATATTGGTTTAGAGGCCTTGATCATGAATGTCTAGAATTATGAATTTAATTTATTAAGAATTAAGTTATCTTTTTTCCATGTGATTTCTATGTTTATATTATCCATGGATACTCATTAAACTCATTTTTAGATTTAATTACATGTGTTTTGAATATTCACTCCACTATATTGTTTATAAATTATTTACTCATGAAAACTTCTACCGTATGTAAACCTTACTAAGAATTTACACTCACCATGTATTTGTTTTTCATTTACTAGGATTTTTAAAAAACAAAAACAAATTTTAATTTTATTTATTATGTAAAGTTAAACTATATAGGTACAAAATAAAAAAAACAAGGAAGAAAAGGGAAGGGACCAGGGGGATCAAGGGGGAATAATTTTTTTAAAACAATAGGAATATGCTCTAACTAGATCAAAACACTTGAGGTAAGGGTTAAAAAATTTGTGAAAATCATATGAGGATTGTATTGGTCACCCTTTGAAGCTATAAAATCCATATCATTTTTTCATTCTCTCCATGCATGAAGTAAGCTCACACCAATAGTGATACAACTTATACAACTTTGAAGGTGGTACACGATGGATCATGGGGTGCTAGTATTATGTTGGATTAAACTATGGATCACCTTTGAGTCCATTTCAAAGGATGCAATTGAGATGATGTATTCAAGGAATTTTTCTAAACCATTAAGAATAGTTTTGGCATTACCCATGATAGAATATCTACTACCATAGAAGCTACTGAAAGCCTTGATAACCAATCCTATATGATACTTGACAATACCTCTTTCTCACATAAGTAAAAGACTACATGAACCATAATCATTGATATTGATACTATAATAAAGAGGTTTCAAAAAGTCCCATATAACCTTTATGGGTACAATAGATGGGGTAGAAGTGTTACTTCTACCCACAATGAACCTTCTCAAGGAGATTTTGTTATCCTACCACTTCTCTAGAAAACCCATCTCCACTGCGAGACTCCTGGACCAAGACTAAATAGCCAAGGGTTGGATAAACTTACCTTAAATAAGTGCCTTATTTCAAGAATCCATGATACACCAAAAACCTCCAACCAATTAAGAATACCTCCCCTTATACTTTTTCATGTTCATGTTCGAACCTTGAAACTCATTCTGAAGTAAATTGTTGGATGCATTAGGATTCCTATCATGACTAAGGGTATCATTGAAGCCCCTCCAAACCATTACTGAGAAGTAACTTAAAAAGAATAGATGACTAGAAGTTTCCTCATTGGAGTTCTGACAAAATGAGTATTTAGACGTGATATTGGTTCCCATAGCTATGATCACATTATCCATGGTAATGATTTTATTGTGGATACTCCACACCGGAAAATTATAATTTATGGGGATATTTTTTTAGAAAAAAATGTTCCCTCCATCATGAATCACATTTTGGCTTTGATAATTCCCCTATAATGTTTGGTGGAGGAAACCCCTATTGGGGATTTAATGAATAAAAACTGATTATTTTCAGGTTATATCATGATGATATTGAATAACCCTCATTGGTGTTGATTGAGTATGGATTTCATGATATTGGGGTTTTATGTCACCTGCAAAAAGGAGTTCTTTTTAGGGAATCTTGGGAAGATGATGATGGAACTAGACAAGTCGTGAAACTAGATACTGATCTCATCACATCCCACAATCCACTAGGAATGCTACTTCAGGATCAAAATGCGGCCTCAATGCATCTATGATCAACTGAAGATCTTTCTACATAGAGAATCAATGTCAATCCCATATTTCCCCATAATGAATCTATCCCAAGGAGAAATACCTCCAAGGACCTCTTAAACTAGTCTATCTTGGAGGCACTACATAATACTTTCTACACCATGAAGATTAACCCCCATGCTCCACTGAACTAGCCATTCTCTTCCATGAAGCATAGTGACACCTTCCATCACCACGATAGTCCCAAATGAATGAGGATAGGATCCTTTCAATATTTTTGAATATGGTTTTAGGATCATTAAGGACCGATATCACATGAATTTGGATATACATAAGAACACAATTGACCAGTGTATGAAACACGCCAAGATTTTGCAAATAAACTTAATATTGAATTCCAAAAACATTGAGTCTCTACAAAAACCACTTTGTTATAACCTAGAGAGTAAATATAATTTTTCCACCTCTATTTTTTTTGTTTCAAAAAATCAAGATACACTGTTGTGTTCAGTAAGATATTTGGAGTCTGAAAGAATCAACATAGTTTTTGATGAATAGTAACATACCCTTTTGAATAGTAATGAATAGAAAATCATACAAAAAATAGAAACTTCACCCATGAATGTATAAATACAATTTAGACGTATTATAATTGAAGAAATAATCAAAGTATAAGTATTGGTATTTTTGTATGTCATAAATATTTTAATTAAAATTTTATGATTAATTTAATCATTTAAAATGGAAATGTATTTTCATAAAATGTAATCATAATTTTTTATTTTATTGTCTTATAGTTATATGATAATTTTATGGGACCATGATTAATTTTTCAAGGAGTTATAAAACGAGTTATAGTTGTAATGTTGTTTTTTATAATAAATTATGATTTTATTTAGAAATTAAATTAAAAATATTTAGAAAATTATTTTTAAAAAATGGATTTCACTTTTTAATTTTAAACATCTTAAAATGGCTGTGGTGTTTTTTTTGGGATGTTTCTAAAATACATCAATTTTAGGTGAATAGTAAAATACAATAATTTATGATAAATAATAAATACATGATTTACTGAGTCATAGGTAATGTAAGGATGATGCAAGGCCACTTGGTTCAAAATAAAATGCAAATATTACTATTTGCGGTCACAAAAATCAATAATATTTGTTGTATTTTCCAAATAATTAAATAATGAGTAAAATAAAAGGAAAACCCTTTTCTCCTCCACTATAACCCCCCTCACTCCCTCTTATGTTCACCTTTCTCATGGGTTATTACTTGTATAAATTCTATTCAAATATCCTTCCAAGATCTTTCACCACCTCTAGTATCCATTGGTCTCATAAAAAAACCAAAACCTCTCCCCTAAAGAGGCTCTCAAGGAAGATAACTTCAAGAGGTAAATTCCTCTTCATTTTTTATTTAAAGTTCCTTTATTTTATTTTTAATTACCCACCTCATTTCATAAAAATGTTGTGATTAATCCAATAAATGAAATTTACTTGAATTTTGTTACAATAATGGAATAATTATTCATCATCTCTCTTATACCCATCCTTTATAATAGAAATGCAAACACCATCCGAGATTTGTTAATTTATCACATTTAAGGAAGGCAAGCTTTCAATTTCTATTACCATCTTCAATTCTGGTAATGAAACTATTTATATAGTTTCACTAGAATATAATATATGTATTATAACTAATCTAAGGTTCTAGAATACTTTTGTATACATGATATTTATTTATAAATCAAAATGAGTTCGTTGTGATCAAGAACCTCCAATTAACCCAAACAATAGTCATTAAAGTTTTATATAATAATTCATATTCAATCCCAATAACCAAATAAATTTTATAACCATGTAATCTTCTAGTTTTTCACTAATAACATACAACTTCTATTCTAGAAAACCATTCTAATTCTACATGTTTATCTATACATGAATATAAGTAAATAGATCCTTAAAACCAAGGAAGAAAACACTCCCAAACAACGAAATTGAACCACTTAACTCATCAAAAGGACATGAATAAACCTAAATAAGGTTAAAATTAATAAATTAAATGTATAATAGGTTTTGGAATCATTATTTTATGAACCTAAATTTGATTATTCAGGTCATTAAGATAAACTGAGGAACACCTTTGGACTTAAGGTAAAGGTTTTATACCTGAACCTCCATTTTTCATTTGGGTTACTATTATTCAATACTTACCTCAATTAAATTCTTATTTATTCATTTTTACCCCTCATAAATTCTATGTGAATTTTTTATATATGTATAATGTAAAGCCCCGACCCCAGTTACCTAGAGTTGGTGCATTATTACGTAACATTGGCATGATCACAAAAGATCAAGTCTCGAAAGACCGATTAGTTTAGTAGCCTTGGAAATACTAGATACATTCATAAATGTCACATTATATAATAAAGTGAAAAATCACAATAACATAGTCTCCATAGTCCACACTCCTATCCTCTTTAGACTATCCCTATAGGTGAGTCCCAAAATATTTCTTCAAATCCTTGGAAAATAAAACATAGTAAGGGGTGAGCTCAGATGCTCAGTAAGGATAAAAATATAGAGGAAACTTTCATAAATAAACATAAACATTTAATAAAATTTATAACTAAACAAAAGCCTTTTAAAATTAAATTCAGCATAATATGGCAAAAGAAGAATGAAATAATTCCATTTAATTATTCACATGGATATTCTACTGGTCGAATAATCACATGAAATATCAATAACAACTTTCATAATGATGGAATGCATAATGCCAGACTATCATAACCGCGTAGCCAAGGCCTCGTGCCAAGACAAAAAATAATATTTTGTCAAGGACTTGTTCCAAGACACAATTTTGTCTAATGAGACTTACCGATGCATCGAGGAGCTATAGCGGGATCCACTCGTCACTTATTAAGTCCAATGCATTCCTCATATGAACAGGTTTAAACATATCATAAACCATAACATAATCATATCACATAAAACATGCATAAAGGAAAAATAACATTTCCACATTTCAATCACAATATATCAATACAACAAATTGATATAATAAAAACATTATCAAAACCATTTTTAATACCAAAATAAAAGAGAATTAAAACTTGGTATTTATTTTTCATCTAAAACCAGTTATGGCTTGTAGAGGAAACTGAAACTCAAATAATGATGACGAAGGTAGAGAAGTCGTTGTCAACACATATGTAAGACAAAAAATTCCTTTTTTTGTTTAGTAAAAACGATTTGTATAAAAATATTTCTTTTGAATAAAAGTAAAATTCAAACGGGTTTATACACCGCATGAAAGAAAGTTGTGTATAAAATAAAATATGCCTCAATGAAAGGAGATTGAGACGAAGTCCCTTAAAAAGATCATTTTTTAAATAAAATAGATCTATTATGTGTATTCACTATAATTACACATAAATAAAGTAAAAATACAAGATAATACATAATAATATAATGACATAATTTGAAAGTAGGTGATTAACCCAAATAACGGAAATTGGGTTAAGAAGTTCCCTTACCTCATGTCCGACTTGACTAGATCATTCTTTAATCTCCTGAATAATAAACTAGAGTTAATCTATACTTTCTTAAGAACCTTTTTCAAGTTCATTATTTCTTTTATATCACTTATTACCATGTTATGAACATTATGTAGTCATTTAAGTTAATAACGGTTGTTTTGTCGATCTTTGGTACTTGAGTCAACAATAAACTTTTTATAATTACAAGTTGTTCATGTGGTAAAATATCTATTATATCAATAATTATATTCATGATGTAGATATCATATATATAATATATATCCAGTATATATATGCATTTATAATATTACATAACATTTATAGGTAAGAAATAAAATTCACTGTTCATGGAGACGGTAAGCCGTACGTACGCATGAATGCTACTTTGATTTCTATTTTGTATTTAATGGAATGAAATCATAATTATATTAAAGAGTATTGTAATTCCAGTATAATATCATATATAATATCATTTACTCCATCCTTTATTCATATCTAATTTGGCATTAACGATTCAAATCACTTTGAGGGGGCCGTAGTCCGCACTTCCAAAAATGAAATTATCACGCTTACCCATAATGGAAATCACAAAGGTATGCCATAAATGAAAATACAGAAGCATAAGGAAAACATAAATAGAAAATATATCATAAATAAATATAGTGACATATTAATGGCCACAATGAGAGGTGTTAAAAGATGATTGAACAATCATCGTTTCATGAGGCAGTAATTCGCCACCCACAGAAACAATATGTTATTTAACCATTAGACGAAGGTGTGTGTAAGTGTAAATAAAATAATTCTGATAAAAAAATCCTAGTATATTTCAGATACTGGTGTTGTTACAAAAGAAATAAATAAAAATATTTTAAGGGGTTGGAGAAGCAAAATAAAACAAAAGAACATAAGAGAAGACATTACCTTAAAATCAGGAAACTCTTTTTGATTTGAGACAAAAGCTTCATTGGGAAGACTTCTGCCCAAAGTGAGGATTCTAGGAGTAAGATAGGGAATTTGAGAGATTATTTGGGTAGAGGTTGTCTGAGCCAAATTGCTTTGAAGGTGTTAATAAAGTGGTAGAGGTGGGAGCCTATTATAAGAGGAGAGGAGGGACACTCTTGGATAGTCAAGAAATGTTACTTTATTATGTAATGAGTTTAAAATTGTAAAGGTCCCACAATTATATATTTCGGGGATAAGGTGATAAGGGTTCGAAATATTCTCATCCAATAGGGTTTTGACAAGTGTATGTCTTAGATTTTACATTATCTTTTCATTTTATTTAAATCATTAATTAATGAGGTAATCGCTGCATCATCATGGTGTCATAAAAAAATTAATTTATTTAATGTCTAAAAATTATAAAAAAACTATCATGATATAGGAAATATTATTAAATTTATAATGACTATTTATAGTCTAATAGATCATTTACACAGACAAAACTAAATTTTTTTTACTTGGGTGATACTTTCCCTTTAAAAAAATAATATAATAAAATGTCACTATCACCCAAAAGTGATTCCATGGGGTCCCCAAGTTTGGCACAAGGAATCCCATGGTCGGCCATGACAAAACCATTAGCATTAGGACAAATTTTGGGGTCATTTGTTATTATTATGATATTATTTTATTACCCTTAACTACCCGATTACTAATTAATCACGATAATTAAAGATAATTACCGTCGTTACTATTCATAATGTCAAAAAAAACAAGTGTATTAATTACATAATTTGGAGCCTTCTGATTCCAAATATGGAATCCATTTTACCAAATTCCAAACACAGAAATTGCAGTAATTAATTTAAAAATTATTCCCGCTGTCAAAACAAATAGCGTGTTTTTAAGAAATAATATCTATCAAAAGATTAACAATTGTTTATGTACAATTTCAAAGTGAAATTAATTATAATGAACACCATTGGATAAAATGGTAAAATTATATACTAATTATACTTTAAAACTAATCAATAGTATATTTTATCACTATAAATTATTCTTATTAAAAATGTTTTTTAGGTATTTGTCACTATTCATCGAAAATTGGAAGTTCTTGGAAAAATAACAAAAATTCAACATAGGATAATTTCGATATTCCGAATCCAAAAATTAAGTCCATTATGAAATATAAAATGTATATAATTTCAAAATGTGGGTATTAATATACATAATGACTACTTTGATTGGTCACAGTGTGTTGATATCTCAAACTTGCATACAATGCAAGCAATTACATAATTGAAAGAGATGCGTATCATGGAAGCTTGGGATGCTACATTCTCGCATCCTTCAATAAATTGTATCCTTGAAATTTGAAATTATTCTTCTAAAATAAAAGGTTCAAAGTATAAAATACCTTTGTGGAAAACCCATATCGAAAATAGTGTTAATAAAAATATAACTTTTAAAGAAAGAAAAATAAGTACAAAGGTCACCTGAGATAGCCCATACTAGGATTCTATGAAAATCTGGATATGGAGGAGAAACAAACCATTATGGTCTGATGGAGAGTTGTAGAAAATAGGATTAGGAGAAAGTTTAACTACAAGAAAATCACAAACTTGTGATTGGTTAAACGATCATTGATTCCCCAGTAGGAAAAGTTAACTGACAAAATTTTTGTTTTAAGTTACATTTCATAAAGATGAAGAATTTATTTAGGAGATTTACTAAGAATGTAAGGAAATATACATACTTGTCATGTAGACTTGCATTCTTTAATAAAATTTTACCACAAATCCATCTTTCACTCAAAAATATAAAAAAACTCACAAATATTATATTTATCCTAATCGTATATGGTTCAAAATATTAAAACATACCATTTAGATTAAGAAAACTACTTTGTAATAACCAGGGAATTATTGTAGGATATTGGTAGGTAATAAAGGCCTGCCGCACTATGGTTGTGGGTTCGATTCCAGCATCTTTGTCCGACGCGACAGGTTATCCCCTGACCTGCAGGTTGTCATTTTCCTAAAACTATAGTATTATAATATTCCAAAAATAATCTTCAGAAATGTTGTAACCTTAGACAATACTATCCAAAGTTAAACTTAATCCATTCCAACCTTTATAGTTATCCAAAATACCTCTGTCCAGACTTTCTCTATAAGGTCTCTAAATTCCAAAATCAATTGTAACATCAAATTCCCCAAATAAAATAATTTTTCTCTTATTGTCACATACTAAAAATATGATTACCTTCATCATATTAAAACCTTAATAAAAAAAATTACTACAGTACAATCCTTATATATATATCACATTATTCTTATAATCGTAATATAGTACTTGAGTCCAAAAACAAAAATACAATAATTATTCCACTTCAACTGTAGTGACGACATAATATTGGACTTGATCCCTTTTCATTTTCTGATGTATGTTTCCCTAATGCTTAGGACATTCATTTGCATAATGTCCCATTTCTCTAAAATTGTAGCATTCAACATTGATAGCCTCTTTCATTCCCTTGCAATCACGAGCCTGGTGACCTTTTTCTCCACATTTATAACAAACTCCCATTCCTTTTAGGAAAGTACCAGGGTGATTCTTCCCACAATTATCGCATAATGGAAAATCCTTCTTTTCCTTTTTCCCTTTATTTTTCTCTTGTTCCACCATTCTCTTCTTCTCTTGCTTTAATTTATTGTCATAAGATTTATATAATTCCTTTTCGGTATTGATAGCACATTAGACAATATCTTCGTACGATGAAAAAAATTGTGATACTAATGCTCAACGGAGAAACAGTTTTAACCCATGAAAGAAATGATCGATCTTAATTCTTGGGTTACATATATAATCTGATGCATGCCTCGCTAACCTTGTAAAGTTAGCCTCATACTTTGTGACATTCTCATCCTCCTTTTGTCTCAGAATCAGAAATTGCCTTTCCATATATGCTCGATGGTGACGAGGGAAGTATTTTTCTAGGAAAATCTCTTTGAACACCCTCCATTCCATATTTTATACTTCATAATCTTTTTTCGTGTTTTGTATCAATGACCACCATTGATCAACATCTCCAGTGAGGCGGTAAACTGCCATGACTACGTTTTCCCTTTCACTACTCCCTAAAGACTGAAATATTTTCTATAGGGAATTTATCCATTGCTCATATACTAATGGATTTGTACTCCCATTGAACTTTGGTGGTTATTGCCTCATGATGTGATCTAAAATTGATCCTCCATGCTGCAGATCATGGTGCTCCATACGAGTAAGGTTATTATTCATAACTTGAGTGAGTTGTCCCAGTACGGTGATAAGATGATCAGCACTAGTTGTATCACCAGCTCCACTATAATTATCTTGAGCAGGAGGGAAATACCTACATGGAGTTCGTGCATTGATACAATTTCCATTCATTCCACTAGGCACCATTTCTAAACAATAGCATAAAATAGATCAGTTTATGAATCAAAATACATAATTCCGTACTTGTAAAACACTTAACATAAATTGAATTGTTTTTGGATATAATCCATAATCATACAAATGCTTTCTTTGAGGAAGTATATACTCATAAACCCTTCATAATGGTTTGTAAATAAAATGATAGTTATCCTAAGCATATCCCCCGGGAGTGTTGTAACCAAGAGTGCAACAAGGCCCGTTGTCGTGCACTAATTCCCGTTCGAGTCTTGCTCAAAGAGTGTTTTCAGGTTTTACCCCTCGGTACATCTTTGCCAAAGCCGCCTTTACCTGCTCATATCCAGACATGGATGTATTTCTCGAAAAACTCACAAAATCCCTATAATACCAAAATTCTAGGAAGTTCTTTTATACTAATCCTCAAAGTCTATCTTAGGGATATGTGATCTAATCAGAGTTTATCTAACCCAAGCTTCCAAGTTTAGTACTAAACTGCCTCTACTACCAACTGTAACACGCTGACCGCAGTTACCCAGAGTCGGTGCAATATTACGTAACATTGGCATGATCACAAAAGATCAAGTCTCGAAATACCGATTAGTTTAATAGCCATGGAAACACTAGATACATTCATAAGTGTTACATTACATAATAAAGTGAAAAATCACAATAACATAGTCTCCATAGTTCACACTCCTATCCCCTTTAGACTATCCCTGTAGTTGAGTCACAAAATATTTCTTCACATCCTGGGAAAATAAAACATAGAAAGGGGTGAGCTCAGATGCTCAGTAAGGATAAAAATATAGCAGAAGCTTTCATAAATAAACATAAGCATTTAAGGAAATGTATAACTAAACAAATACCTTTTAAACTTGAACTTCAGCATAATATGGCAAAGGAATAATTCAATAATGCCATTTACTCATTCCAATGGATTTTCTACTGGTTGAATAATCACATGCAATATCAATAACCACTTTCATAATGATGGAATGGATAATGCCAGACTATCATAACCACGTAGCCAAGGCCTCGTGCCAAGACTAAAAATAAGATTTTGGAAAGGCCTAATGCCAAGACACTAGTTTGTCTCATGAGACCTACTGATGCATCGAGGAGCTATAGCGGGGTCCACCCGTCACTTATTAAGTCCAATGCATTCCTCATATGAACAGGTTTAAACATATCATAAAAAATAACATAATCGTATCACATAAAACATGCATAAAGGAAACATAACATTTCCACATTTCAATCACAAGATATCAATACAACACATTGATATAATAAAAACTTTATCCAAACCATTTTCAATACCAAAATTAAAGAGAATTAAAACTTGGTATTTATTTTTCATTTAAAAAAAGTAATGGCTTGTAGAGGAAGCCGAAACCCAAATAATGGTCACGAAGACAGAGAAGTTTTTGTCACCGCATATGTAATACAAAACATTCCTTTTTTTTTGTTTAGTAAAAACGATTCGTATAAAAATATTCCTTTTGAATAAAAGCAAAAGTCAAACAGGTTTATACACCGCATAAAAGAAAGTTGTTTATAAAATAAAATATGTCTCAATGAAAGGTGATTGAGACGAAGTCCCTTAAAAAGATCATTTTTTAAATAAAATAGATTTATTATGTGTATTAACTATAATTACACATAAAGAATGTAAAAATACAAGATAGGACATAATAATATCATGACATAATATGAAAGTAGGAGATTAACCCAAAGAACGGAAATTCGGTTAAGAAGTTCCCTTACCTTGTGTCCGACTTGACTCGATCGTTCTTTAATCTCCTAAATAATAATCTAGAGTTAATCTATACACACTTAAGAAAACTTTTCAAGTTAATTATTCCTTTTATATCACTTATTACCATGTTAAGAACATTATGTAGTTATTTAAGTTAATAACGGTCGTTTTGTCGATCTTTGGTACTTGAGTCAACAATAAACTTCTTATAATTACAAGTTGTTCATGTGGTAAAATATCCATTATATCTAGAATTATATTAATGATGTAGATATCATATATATCATATATATTCAGTATATATATGCATTTATAATATCACATAACATTTAGATGTAAGAAATGAAACACACTATTCATGGAGACGGTAAGCCGTACGTACGCATGAACGCTACTTTCATTTCTATTTCGTATTTAATGGAATGAAATTATAATTATATAAAGGTGTATTATAATTCCAGTATAATATCATATATAATATCATTTACTCCATCCTTTATACATCCCTCATTTGGCATTAAAGATTCAAATCACTTTGAGGGGGCGGTATTCCGCACTTCCTAAAATGAAATTATTGTGTTTACCCATAACGGAAATCATAAAGGTATGCCATAAATGAAAAATACAGAATCATAAGGAAAACATAAACATAAAATATATCATAAATAAATATGGTGACATATTAATGGACACCATGAGAGGTGTTAAAAGAAAATTGAACAATCATTGTTTCGTGATGCAGTAATTCGACACCCACAGATACTGTATGTTCTTTAACCATTAGACGAAGGTGTGTGTAAGTTTAAATCAAATACTTATCATAAAAAAATCCTAGTATATTGAAGATACTTTTTTTGTTACAAAATAAAGGAATAAAAATATTTTAAGGGGTTGGAGAAGCAAAATAATACAAAAGAACATAAGAGAAGACATTACCTTAAAATCGGGTAACTCTTTTTGATTTGAGCCAAAGGCTTCCTTGGGAAGACTTATGCCCAAAGTGAGGCTTCTAGGAGTCAGAGAGGGACGTTTATAGAGTATTTGGGTAGAGGTTGGCCGAGAAAAATGGCTTTGAATGTGTGAATATGGTGGTAGAGGTGGGGGCCTTTTATAAGAGGAGAGGAGGGGCACTCTTGGAAAGTCAAGAAATGTTACTTTATTATATAATGAGTTTTGGATTTTAAAGGTTTCAAAATTATATATTTCGGGGGTAAGGTGATAATGGTTTGAAATCTACTCATCCAATAGATTTTTTACAAGTGTAAGTCTTATATTTTACATTATGTTTTCATTTTATTTAAATTGTTAATTAATGAGGTAATCGCTGCATCATCATGGTGTGATAAAAATAATAATTTATTTAATGTATAAAAATTATAAAAAAAATATCATGATGTAGTAAATATTTGTAGCTTTCTAATGACTATTTGTAGTCTGAGAGATCATTTACACAGACAAAACTAATTTTTTTTTACTTGGGTGAAACATACTTTGGTGATACTTTCCCTTTAAAAAAAATAATATAATAAAATGTCACTATCACCGAAAAGTGATTCCATGGGGTCCCAATGTTTGGAACAAGGCATCCCCCGGTCGTCCATGACACAACCTGTAGCATTAGGACAAATTTTGGGGTCATTTTTTATTATTATGATATTATTTTATTACCCTTAACTACCTGATTACTAATTAATCACGATAATTAAAGATAATTACCGTCATTACTATTCATAATGTCAAAAAAACAAGTGTCTTAATTACATAATTTGGACCTTCTGATTCCAAATATGGAATCCATTTTACCAATTTACAAAAACTGAGATTTTAGTAATTAATTTAAAAATTATTCCCGCTATCATAACAAATAGCGTGTTTTTAAGAAACAATATCTATCAAAAGATTGACAATTGTTTATGTCCAATTTCAAAGTGAAATTAATTCTAATGACCAAAATTGGATAAAATTCTAATTATACTTTAAAACCACTCAATAGTATAATTTATCACTATAAATTATTCTGATTAAAAATGTTGTTTCTAAGTATTTTTCACTATTCATTGAAAATTGGAAGTTCGCGGAAAAATATCAAAAATTCAACATAGGCTAATTTCGATATTCCAAATCCAAAAATGAAGTCCATTCTGAAATATAAAATTTATATAATTTCAAAAGGTAGGTATTACTATTCATAACGACTACTTTGATTGGTCGCGGTGTGTTAGAATCTCGAACTTGCGTACAATGCAAGCTGTTGCATTATTGAAAGAGAAGCGTATCATGGAAGCTTGGGGTGTTACGTATAACAAATAGAATCTTAATTTCATTTATGGGGAGTTATATGTTTTAAAAGGATATTTCAAATGTTTTTTCCCAAAATACAATCCCGGTTCAAGGTAATTTCTCAATTTCTTACCTATTTTCTAGGGCAGCCTATAATATGTTTTTAGAAACCATTATATTTATAAAATAACTCATTTTGTTATGAAAATAATATCTAACTTCACTTATGGTTTTATAAAAATACTTTTCCTGAATAACTATTCTTTTCAAAGTAAAAGAGTATTTTTCTCAAGAATTACTCGAGGATTTTATTAGAGTATTATCATCTGTTTCGACACAGTTGTTGATTCTTATATATTGTTGGTATTAATATTTTATGATATGATCTACCATATTTAATTTAATGGTTTATTATTATTTGGAGTGTGGATGTGCTATATTAAACATATTCACCAATTTACATTGAATGGTTAGTATTTATGTTTAATATATAGGGAACGTTATTGACATTTTATATGTTAGTTTCAAATGAATATATATATTATCTATATTTATCCCCATTCATATGAGTAATGAATTGGAATTAGTAAGTGATGGGTGGGGTCCTCTATATTCTCTTGATACATCGGTAGGTCTCATGAGACAAACTACGGTCTTGGCATAAGTTATTGAAAAAATGATTATTATGGTCTTGGCACGAGGTCTTGAAGATATGGTTATGATGTCTAGAATTATGAATTACCTCATTATGAAACTAGTAATTGAAAGTTAAGATGGTTTTTTGATTAGTATAATACCCATGATTATGCTTTATGGAAGTATTTATTCAACTCTTATTCCTGCCATAATGTGTTCAAGATCATTTTTAAAGGCATGTGTTTTTAGTTAATCACTATGCCTAATGTTTATTTTTCTGAAATCTTCCACTGTATTTATTACCCTTATTTAGAATTTGAGCTCACCCAAATATTTTTTTTTCATTTTCTCAGGACATGAAGAAGTTTATTATAAATAACCCGCAGGGATAAACTTAGAGTTGTGGGTGTTCTCAACAAAACTTATATGTTGTATTTCATATCATGTTGTGATGTTGAACTTATGGATGTATATTGTTTCCAAATCTACTAAAATACTCAATCTTTCACGATTCATATTCCCTATTTTTGTGAGAATATAATTAAACAGGGCACCGACACTAGGTAACTAGGGTTGGGTCCTTAAAATTGGTATTAGAGGAAGTTTAGTCGAAAACATAGAAACTAGATTTAGAAAATATAGATTAGGGAACAAACCCATAAGATAGTCTTTGAGGATAAACATACACGAACGTCCTCGAATTTTTGTAAGGAATATATTATGTGAATATTTCTAGAAATTTATCCCTGTATTGATACTACAAGTGGACGTGGTTTTGGAACATATGTACCTAGTAGTGAAAAATCTGAAAAGAAGTTCAGGCTTGACTTTTGGGGTCCTTGGACATGAAAGCAGACCTTACTGTGCACCTTGTTTTACCCTCCCAGGGAATATTATTAAGATAATTCACATTTTTTTTACAATCTATTATGATGGATTTAAATCTAAAATTTTGGTCAAAGAAACCATGTTTATGGTTATGAAATTATATATACATAGAATTTCTGTTTATGCTAAGTATTTTTCTATATTGAGATTATAAATTATGATTTATTACCCAATATAGTGTATTCCATTATCTAGAAATGGTTCCTAGTGGAAGGAATGTAAACCACATGAATACACGTGTACCCTGTAGGGATTTACCTCTAATGAAAGATAATGATGTTGTCTCTTATGTTGTGACCGATTTTGAGAAACTTATGATTATACATGGACATCTAACTCAGGTTATGAATAATAACCTTACCTGTATGGATAATCCAGTTCCACAACTTGGGGGATCTTAGACCACTTTATATGAAAACAACCTCCATCATTTAATGGTACTACAAAACCATTTGTAGTAGGTAATTGGATACGTTCATTAGAGAAGATATTTCTCACTTTGGGATGTATCCAAAGAGATAAGGTTGTGATGGAAGTTTATCGACTATTGGGAGATACTGATCAATGGAGGTCTTTAATCCAAAACACAAAGAAGGAGGAAGAAATAGAAGAAATGGAATGGAGGGATTTTAAGGAAATATTATTAGAAAAATACTTCCTTCACGAATTGCGAGAAGATATGGAAAGACAATTTTTTAATATGAGGAAAAAAGAGGATGATAAAGTTACAAAGTAAGAAGCTAACATCAAAAGGATATAAATACATTCTGAAGACTACATACGTAATTCAAGGAGCAAGATTGATCGATTATTTTACGGTTTAGAACCATTCCTACGATGGGCTCTTTTTTCCCAAAGTTTCTCATCATATGAAGACATAGTCTCAAGTGCTATTAAGATGGAAAATGAATTCTCTAAGTCTTATGATTTTAAGGGAAAGAAAGAGAAGAAGAGGGAAGCTGAAAAATCAGGAAAAGGAAATAAGGAAATGGGGAAGAAGGAAAGATTTTACCTTCCACCCTATGATCATTATGGGGGGAGACACCCAGGTAATTTCCTAAAGGGTATGGATGTTTGCTACAAGTATGGAGAAGAAGGCCACATATCCCAGGATTGTAAGGGTAAGAAATAAGATACCAATGTTCAATGCTACAATTTTTAGGAGAGTGGACATTATGAAAATTATTTTCATAGGTTTCAGAGAAGCATTGTAACGCCCCGACCCCAGCTACCCAGAGTCGGTGCATTATTACATAACATTGGCATGATCACAAGAAAGATCAAATCTCGAAAGACCGATTGGTTTAGTATCCTTGGAAACACTAGATATATTCATAAGTTTTACATTACATCATAAAATGAAAAACTACTACAACAACATAATGTTCCCACAATCCACACTATTAACCCCTCATAAAATCCCTGCAGGTCATTCATAACTTACTTCTTCACATCCTGGGAAAAATAAAACATAGAAAAGGGGTGAGCTCAAATGCCCAGTAAGGATAACAATATAGCGGAAACTTTCATAAATAAGAATAAACATTTAAGGCAATGTATAACTAAAACAAAATCCTTTTAAATATGAACTTTCAACATGGTATGGCATAAATAAAATGAAATAATTCCATTTACTTATTCACATGGATATTCTACTAATCGAATAATCACATGAAAAAATCAATAACCACTTTCATAATGTTGGAATGCATAATGCCAGACTATCATAACCACATAGCCAAGGCCTCGTGCCAAGACTACAAATAAGATTTTGTCAAGGCCTTGTGCCAAGACACTAGTTTGTCTCATGAGACCTACCGATGCATCGAGGAGCTATAGTGGGCTCCACCCATCACATATTAAGTCCAATGCATTCCCATATGAAAAGGTTTAAACATAACATAAACATTCATATTAAAACTAGCATACGAAATGTCAATACTTTCACCATAAACTATGAATGGTATAAAAATAGCACATCCACAGTCAAACATATCACAAAACCTTCAATACAATATAGAAGTTTTGTATCATAATAAATCAACTTCAAATAATCTTAAAATCCATCAAAGGATGTTGACATAGATGAAATCAAAATTCTTTTTAAAGAAATATCTCCTTTTATTTTGAAATAATTTAAGATCCATATAAAATAAAACATTTTCTTTGAAAATATTCTTATAAGCTTGTAAGGGAAGCTTTGAATATTTTATAACGGCGGAAAATAGCCGCACCCGCCGTATAAGTTAAAAAAAAACATTCTTACCTTAATTCTGTCGAAAAGGTTAAAAAGGACCTTGTTTTGAAAATGACCGAAAGATTCCTTTATAAACCACTTATAAAATTAAAAAAGGGTATAAATGACTTTAACTCATATTCTCGTAAATAGTAAAAATGTTTTGAAATGCATTTTTAAGAAACATGGATGTGGATGATAAAGAGATCTCAGTAGATTATTACGTATAAACAACCTTGGATAATGAAGAGGTTGTAAAGTAAACCCTTACCTTGTACTTTTCCTTGGTTGGGGTAGGTTAACCTCCTTTATAATGGTGAAATAGTTGTTATTAAATTATACAAGAATCATATATAATAATATGATATCATATATGATCTTTTAACATTGATTTGTTAATAATATCTTAGAATTATCGTCGTTTCGGGAGTTAACTTACTCATTTTCTTTTATATGTTTTGTTACATAAGCCATGGTTGTTGTATCTTATTCATATCCATAATGATATCTAGTCCTTAAACATCATTTTGAAATCATCAAATGATAATTATACTTGAATGGATACGATGGAGAATGAATCTCATCGCGTTCGTGGAGACGGTAGTCCGTACGTACGCACGAGCAACAATATCATTCTTTTGATATTAAAATAATATATAAATGGATGGTATATCATATATACAGAATCATTAACATGTTATATTTATTATTTACATGAGTTACACATCATTATTATACCCATCAAAATAATATTATATTGAATAACAATTACACCACGATGTGGAGACGGTAGTCCGTACGTACGCACGTATGGTGACATATTATTCAAAGGGTGGATAGAATACTGAATATGGTTGTACCATATTTATAATAACATCACAGTATATGTGAGATACTGGAGTTATTATTTTAGAATGGTAAGAACAAAGGAAGAAGAAGTGGAAGAAGAAATGAACTTGGAGAAGGGTGGTGAAATCATTACCTCTTCTTCGGGTTCTTCCTTTTGATTTGATCAAAAGGGCTCCTTAGGTTGGCTTTCTGATCAAACTAAGGCCTCTAGGTTGTAGTGAGGGATGTTGGGAGAGTATTTGGGCAGAGTTTGGCCGAACCAAAAGGCTTTTAAGGTGTGAAGAAATGAGAAGGAGGAGTGCCCTTTTATAAGAGGGGTGAGGGGCACCTTTGGAAAAGCTAGAAATATTAATTTATAATAAATTCATATTCGGTTTCTAATGGCTCAAAAGCTTATTATTCAAAGGTTAAGGTGGGGATAGGTCGAAAACCACTCAACCAATAGAATTTAGACAGGTTTGGGTACTTATATTAACCTTATCTTTAAGTATTAACTCTAAGTTAATTAGTTTCACTTTTACAATGTCTCTTTGTATTTTTATATAATATGGTTAATAAACTTACTATATACATCCAAGCGACCCCCAAGTGGTACATTAATGATGAACCTATCATGATATAAGTCTCTTGGCCGAACATTATATTTTTAGGAATTTAATATCAATTAATAATATAATATTTGTTTTAAGAACTCTTTTATGTCAATTTTGACACTATTTAATAGTTGATTTTTGTGAAACTCATAAAAGATTTATTACTTCGAACAAAGTCAATTAAATCAATCCTAATATATCATATTATCCTAGAAAATTAATTTAATTAATTAAAAGTTTCATATTATATTTATTTGGGTATTTATAATATCAATTATTTTAATTTTTCACTATTATAGTAATTACTGCATCATCATTGTGTCATAAATAAAATAAATTATTTAATGTCTAAAAATTATAAATAAAATATCATTATGTAGGAAATCGTTTTATATTTCTAATGAATATTTATAATCTAAAATCCAACTTATATAACCCTATGTAACAATTGTTTTGCTAAAAGATATATGCTTGTGTCATTTTTGTATTCATTTTGACTTAATTAAAATAAAGTGTCATTATCACTTACAAGTGGATCCGCGGGGTCCCAAAATTGACACAAAGATGCCCATGGTCGACCATGTATCAACCAATAGTATTAATACACGTTTTAGGGTAATTTAGTATTATTATAATATTATTTTTTAACCCTTATTTACCGGATTTACCCTTAACCATGGTAAATAAAATATTTACCGCAGTAATTATTCAAAATGTCTAAAAATAAAAGTTACCTATTTACACAATTTGAACATCCTGATTCCAAATATGGAATCCATTTTCCTAAATTCAAAACACAGAAGTGGCAGAAATTAATTTAAAATTAATTCTCGCTGTCAAAACAAAAAGCGTGTTTTTAAGAGATAATAACTATCAAAAGATTGACACTTGTTTATGTTCGGTTTAATTGTAAAATTATGTCCAATGACCAACATTATATTAAATAGTAAAAATATATTCTAAATATACTTTAAAACCACTCAAATTCATAATTTATTACTATTAATTATTTTGATTAAAAAAGTTGTTTTTAATTAAAATTTAGTAATTTTCACTATTCATCAAAATATGAAAGTTATCCGAAAAGTACCCAAAATTTCACCTTAGGCTAAATTTGATATTCCTAATCCAAAAATGAAGTCCATTTTAAAATATAAAATATATATAACTTCAAAAAGTAGGTATTACTATTCATAACAGCTAGTTTGATTGATTACGGTGTGTTAGAACTCGAAGTTGCGTACAACACACGCTACTGTTTTATTCAAAGGAAAGCGTACCGTGGAAGCTTGGGATGTTTCATTTTAAAATTTTTGATGTCTCCATTTAGTCAAAAAGTTTAAAATATTGTATTTAAAAAGGTTTCACTATCAAAAGTTGATAAAAGTGCAATACTGAAAATGAATCTGTTCTTGCATTATGACTAAGAAACTCATAATATGGATTATAAAATTATAAGGATTATATAAAGTTTAAAATTTAGTTAATACTATTAATGACCTCTTTTAATGGCTTTTTTTTGGTAAGTCATGGTGCAATTGAACTCAGTGTTGCGTGTAGTGCAAGTTATTGAATTATTTTGAAGAAATAACACACTATGAAATCTTGGGGTGTTACAAGCATTCCCTAAATAATTCCAAGGGAGAAAGGACAAGATTAGGTCCTTACAACCATGGAGGTTGAAGGTCCTAATTATGTGGTGGAAGGTACTTTAATAATTTCCCTAAACTTAACCAATGTTTTATGTTATTTTGGATCATCACATTCTTTTATATCTTCCTAGTTTAAAAAAAAGATATTTCCAATTTTATTTAATAAGGAGTTTTCAGTCATAACTCCTAAGTAAATTATCATTGCAAAAAATTTGTGTTATTTAGTCCCCATTATGGAATATAAACATGCTTTATCTTCTAATTTTGTTATCATACCCATGATTGAATTTGATATAATCCTCACTATGGATTGGTTTTTGAACCATGGTGTGAATTTTTTTTAAAAGAAGTAGGAGGTTATGATTTTTGAGGATGATGTTGAATCCCTTAACTTTAGGGTAGAAACATCACCATCAGATTCTCATCTAGATCCACTCCCAATAAATCTACTGAATTCAATTATTAGGGAGGAAGGTAATTCAATAATTATGGGTGAGGAAAATAATGTTCAAATAGAGGACATACCTATTGTGAAAGAATATGTTGATGTATTTCCCAAGGATTTACCTGGACATACTCTGAAGTGGGAAATTGAGTTTTCCATTGACTTACTTTGTAATTAAAGGACCATATATTAGACCCCTTAAAGAATGGACACTGTAGAATTCGTTTAATTTAAGAAAAAACAATATAAATTGAGTGATAAAGGATTTATTCACTCTATTGTTTCTCCATGGGGAGCCCCTTTCCTTTTCATTAAGAAGAAATATAGATCTATGAGGTTGTGAATTGACTACAGGGAGATCAATGCTATAATAATAAAGAAAAAGAATCTCCTACCTCACATTGATGATTTATTTGATCAACCTCATGGAGATAAATATTTTTCAAATATTTTACTTCACTTTAGATATCATAAGTAGCTAGTAAGGAAATAATAAATTCCAAAGATAGCGTTTCGAACCAGGTATGGGCATTACAAGTTTACAGAAATGCCTTTTAGATTAACTAATTCACCCTCTATTTTCATGGATATAATGAATAGATTTTTCATATAATATCTTGATGAATATTTGGTGGTATTTATTGATGATATCTTGGTATACTATAAAGGATAAAAAGATCATAAAAATCACTTGCGCACTATTTTTAAGTCTCTAAGAATAAATAAATTTTATGTCATGTTTAGAAAGTGTGAATTTTGATTTCAATCAGTTTCCTTTCTTGGCCACATTGTCTCTAAGGATAGAATATCTATTGATCCTACAAATAAAAAGGATTTTGAATAATGTCCTACCCCAATGAACATAATTGAGGTGTGTAGTTTTATTTGTTTAGTAGGTTATTATCAGTGTTTCATTCACTACTTTATCAATTTATCCAACCCAATGACCAAGATTACATATAAAGGGGTTATGTTATTATGGAAAAAATAATGTGAGGTATATTTGGAAGAATTTAAGAGGAGATTAGTGAATGATCTGATCCAAACTCTACCATCGAGTAATAATAGGTTTGTGATCTATAGTGATGCATCAAAGAAAGGACTTGTTTTTTTCATTAGGCAAAATGATAGGGTTATTTCCTATGCATCAAATAATTTAAAAATTCATGAAAAGAACTATCATACTCATGATCTTGAGATAGATACTATGATTATTGCTAAAAAAATATGGAGACTATATCTCTATGGTGAAATATGTAAGATATATATGAATCAAAAGAGTCTGAAGTATATATTCTCATAGAAATAACTCAATATAAGGAAAGGGAGATGACTCAAACTACTGAATGATTATTATTGTTCCATAAAATACCACCCAAGAATGGAAAATAATATAGCTGATGCATTTATTTTGAAGGATCATGGAGTTTTAAACAAAATGAGGATTGAAAGGGATCCTGTATTCATGGATCTTATAAGGATGGACATGGGAATTATCAAAGAAGGTGAAACATCATTTCTTTTTCAATTGTTTTCCCAACCATATTTATTAGAAAGGATTAAAATATCTAAACCTAATGATGAGAAACATTAAAAGAAAATTAATGCTGTGAAAGATGGGAAGTTGGCTGACTTTGTATGTGAAGAAGGAATTATGAAATTTGGGAAGAGGTTATCTGTTCCCTATATAACCAAGCAGAAAAGGGAGTTATTAGACGATTCCCATAGTTCGAATTTATATATACACCCTAGTATCAGAAAAATGTATATAGATTTGAAGTAACATTTCTGGTGGGACAACATGAAGTGGGAAATTTATGATTATGTATAAAGATTTCTAGTCTGTCAACATGTAAAGGCCGAAAGACAACATCCAAAAGGACTCATGCAACCTCTACCTATTTATACATGGAAATGGGATAACATCACCAAGGATTTTTTCATTAGATTACCCAAAACTCTAATAAAGAATGATGTAATATGGGTAATTGTGGATCAAATTACAAAATCTGCACATTTTCTTACTATAAGGGTGGATTTTCCCCTGGAGCACCCTGCACAAATCTATATTATGGAAGTTGTGAGACTTAGTGGAGAAACTCTCTAAACTGTGTCTATCTATGATCCAAAATTTACATTGAAATTCTGGAAAGTCTTCAGAAATCATTGGATACTGATCTTCTTTTGAGTACTTCTTACTACCCACAAACTGATGGGTAATCATAAAGGATGATCAAAACCTCATAGGACATGTTGATATCATGTTCACTTGACTATAAAGGTATGTGGGATCAATATTTACCATTAGATGAGTTTTAATACAATAATAGTTTTTATTAAAGTATTAAAATGGGACCATATGAAGAATTGTATGGAAAGAGATGTCGTACACCAATTTGTTGAGATGAAGTTTGAGAAAGGAAGCTTGTGGGCCAAGAGCTTTTGGAGAAAACAACAAAAATGGTAAAATCTATTCAAACCAACATAAAAGCATCTCAATGTTGAAAAAATAGCTATGATGATAATCAAAGGAACGATTTGGAATTTTAAGTGGGAGATCATGTTTTCTTAAAAGTGTCTCCATGGAAGGGTGTTATAAAATTTGGGAAGAAAGGGAAAATGAGCCCTAGGCACATAGGACCTTTTGAAATTATAGAGATAATTGGTGCTATTGCATATCATTTAGATATGCCACCTAGCCTATCTAAAGTAAACAATGTGTTCCACACATCATTGCTGAGAAAGTACATTCCAGACCCAACACATGTCCTCACTTCTGAAGGTATATAACTAGAACATGACCTATATTACTATGAAGACTCTATCCAGATTCTAGACAATAAAGAACAAGTGTTAAGAAATTAGATGACTCTATTGGTAAAGATACTAGGAAAAAATCATAAAATCGATGAGGCAACATAAGAGCCTAAAAATCTTATGATGAAGAACTACCCAAATCTTTTTGTGTGGTAACATTATGGTAATTTCAAGGATGAAATTTTTATTAGGAGGGGATAATGTAACACCCCTAGATGTTTCAAATAAATTTAATATTGAATGCATAAAACATTTAGTCTCTAATAACACCACTTTGTTTTAACTGATCTAGTAAACATAATTTTTCCACCTCTATGTTTTTAATTTCAAAAAATTGGTATACACAGTTGCATTCAATTAGAAATTTTGAGTTTGGTAGAATCAACTTAGCTTTTAATGAATAGTTACAGAACCTTATGAATAGTAATGAATAGTAAACCGAAAAAATAATATCTTCAACCATGAATGTATAATTACAATTTAGACATCTCATAAGTGAAGAACCAATCATAATATAAGGATTGGTATTTTTTGTGTGTCATAAATATTTTAATTAAAATTTTATGATTAATTTAATAATTTTAAATTGAAATTTATTTTCATAAAATGTAATCGGAAATTGTTATTTTATTTTATTATAGTTATAAGATAATTTTATGGGACCTTGATCATTTTTTCAAGGTGTTACAAAAGGACTTGTAGTTATAATATTTTTTTCGAATAAATTATGATTTTAAATAAAAACGAAATTAAAAATATTTTGAAAATTATTTTCAAAAAATGGATTTCATTTTTGAATTATAAATGTCAAAAAATGGTTGGGATTAATTTTTGGGATTTTTCTAAAATACTTCAATTTTAGGTGAATAGTAAAATATTATAATTTACAATAAATACTAAATACATGATTTATTGATTCATATGTGATAAAAGGATGTAAGACCACTTGGTTCTAACTAACATGCACATATTACTATTATTGGTCACAATAATCAATAATATTGGTTGTCTTTTCAAAATAATAAAATAATGAGTAAAATAATGGGAAAACCCTCCTCTCCTCCACTATGAAACCCCCACTCACTCCCTCTTCTCCTCACTCTTCTAAAGCCTTGTGCCTTGTCTAAAATCAACTAAAATATCCTTATAATCTCCTCCCCCACATCAATCCACCCTTGGTATCATAAAAATACCAAAACCATTCTCTTAAAGAGGTTCTCAAGGAAGATTACTTCAAGACATAAATTCCTCTTTTCATTTTTTTATTTAAAGTTCCTTTATTTTCTTTTTCTTTCCTCACCTCCTTTAATCCAAATGTTGTGTTGAAACTAGTACCTTACATATACTATAATGTTTTTATGATAATTTAATAATTCATCATCATCTCTCCTTTCTTGTTCTATTATACTAGAAATGAAAACACCATCCGAGATGTGTTAAATTACCACATTCAAGGATGAGAGGATTTCAATTTCTATTATCATATTCAATTCTGGGCATGAAACCGTTTTTAATGTTTAAAAATAATATAATATATTTATTATAACTTATTTAATGTTCTATAATCCTTTTATACATATGATATTAATTTATAAATCAAAATGAGTTCATTGTGATCAAGAATCTCCAATTTACCTAAACATTTGTCATTAAATTTTTATATAATGATTCATCTTCACTCCCAATAATCAAATGAATTTTATAATCATGTAATATTCTATTTTTTCATTAATAAAATAAAACTTCTATTTGGGATAACAATTCTCATTGTACATGTTTTTCCATACATTAATATAAGAAAACTGATCATGAAAACTAAGGAAGAAAACACACCCAAACAATGAAATTGAATCTCTTAACCCATAAAAATTCCATGAATTAACCTAAAAAAGGTTATAATAAAACAATTAAATGTAGATAAGGTTATTTAATCAATAATATATGAACCTAAATTCGATTATTCTGGTCATTAAGATCAAGTGAAGAACACCTTAGGACTTAAGGTAAGGGTTTTCTACCCGAACATCCATTTTCATTCGGGTTACTCTTATTCTCTACTGACCTCTATTAAATTATTATTTATTCATATTTACCCCTCTTAAATTATTTTTTAATTTTATATATATTTGTACCAACTAGAATCATACTTTCATTTATGGGGAGTTATATGTTTTAAAATTGTCTTTCAAAAATTCTTCACAAAATACAATCTCTATTCAAATAAATTTCTCAAATTCTTACCCATTTTCAAGGTCACTATATAATCTGTTTTTGTCAACAATTATATTTCTAAAATCACTCATTTTATTATGAAAATACTATATAACTTCACTTCTAGTTTTATACAAATACTTTTCTAAGAGAACTCTTCTTTTCGAAGTAAAAGAGTATTTTTTCTCAAGAATCACGTGATGATTTTATAAGAGTATCTTCATCTATTTCAACACGATTGTTGATTCTTATGTTTTGTTGGGATTAATATTTTATGATATAATATACCATATTTAATTGATTTTTTTTATTTTTACTTTGGATGTGCTATCTTAAAACCATTAACTAATTTACTCTATATAGTTAGTATCTATGCTTAATGTTTGGGGAACGTTATTGACATTTCATATGTTAGTTTCAACATTAAGGGACATGTTTTTTATGTTTATCTATATTCAATTGAGGAATGAATTGGACTTATTAAGTGACATGTGTATCCCACTATATCCCCTCGATGCTTCAGTAGTTTTCATGAGACAATCTATGATCTTGGAACAAAGCCTTGACAAAATGATTATTATGGTCTTGGAATTTGGTCTTGATAGCATGGTTATGATGTCCAGAATTATGCATTCCATAATTATAAAACCTGTAATTGAAAGTTTATGAGGTTATTCGACTAGTAGAATACCCATGATTATGATTTATGAAATTATTTATTCAGCTCTTATTCCTTACATAATGTGTTCAAGTTCATTTTTAAAGGCATTTATTTTTATTTATACACCATGCCAAATGTTTTTATCTATGATATTTTCCACTGTATTTATTAACATTAATGAGAATTTGAGCTCACCTCTTTATTATGTTTATTTTTTTCCAAACATTAAGAAGTTTATTCTGAATGACTAATAGGGATAAAATTAGAGTAGTGGATTTTCTCAAAAAAAATTATATGTTGTACTTTATTTCAAGTTGTAATGTTAAACTTCTGTATATATCTTGTTTAAAAAGATACTAAACTACTCAGCCTTTGGGATGCATATTCCTTCTTTATATTCCAATGTAATAAAATAAGGCACCGAATCTGAGCAATTAGGGTCAGGTCCTTAAAGTGTAATTATTTCTCTGAAGGAAAATAATAAGATTTTATAATTATTTATGTAGTTGATGAACTTGTTAAAAACCCACTCATAGTGGGATAAGAAAAACCTCTCTAGAGAAATAGGAGCTCCCACGTAATCCATAAGAAATTTCATTCTGTTAAATCCCAATATTTCTTCTATAATTTTCATTCGATTTTTTGAATAGTCTTGAAGTATAGATGCTATTCTTACCCCTATTTATTTTCGCCCCAATCTATATACTATATTTTTTCAACATTTTTTTAGTCCTCTAATGAATATATGTCGTCAGTTAATGAGTAAAATCATCTCATCAGAGAAAAAGGTGATAAATATGATTAAATTGACTCATGTACTTGTAGGGATGAATATTACCATTTTTTATATTGTTTTACATGAATCTACTAAGAAAGTATTGGATCTGGATGGACATACTAGGTGATAGGTTATTCCCCTGCCTAAGTCCACAAACTAATTTGAAGATACCATGTATATACCCCATCATGGACACCGAAAGCCATGGGAAGCTAAAGCATATGTAAAATAGGTTCCTCACCCAATGGGAGAACCCCACAAAGCCCATAATTCTAAGAATGAATCCATATTATAATATTTATTACACTTTTACCATGTCAATATTTATAAACACATTAGATCTAAGGGTATTTTTATTAAGTTCCACTATCACTTCCCGAGCCAGGCCTATCACGATATGTGGGGACCTTCTTTGATGAATTGATGTTAATATTCAGACATCCATTCACAGAGATATAATTATTATATATAATTTTGAACAGTTGAAAAAATCTTATCATAGGCATTACACATGATAATGGGCCTAAACCGATTTAACAAAGTTGGATCCTTTACCTTAGGAATATGAATGAGAGTAGCTTCACATACCACCTGAGGAAGATGAACCCCATGGAAATAGTCCTGTATTGAGTCAAGAATATCATCCTTAATAAGGTCCTATGAGGTAGTATAAAGTGATGATAGGAATCTATCTCTCATGGGGAACTATTTTGATTTTGATAGATGAAAGTTTCCCATATTTCATTCTCATCTGGTCTATTCTTGAAAAAAGAATTAATAGATGTGGAAACAAACTAAGGAATAAACTAAAAAAGGATAGCTTGACCTCTTGGGTACCCTATATATACAAGTATTAGTCTCAGATATACAGGTTTTGAAATATACGTCATCCATACCTCCAACTACCTATTGGTTATTAGAAAAGGATCTATATTTCATGAGTTAATTCTTGATTATTCCCAAACTACTTTATTTGAGACATTTGTAAAAAAAAATTGTTTTTTTCTCCCTATATTAGCCAGTAAACTCTAGATTTTTTATGTTCAACCCTATATTGTTCCAGTAACAATTTTGAAAAATAGTATTTCTTACCAATAAGGTTGCTGAAAATATCATCACCAAATTCATTTTCAAAAGTGGATTCAATATGATCTATGCCATTCTTGATGGCATCCAGAGCAATGGGATGAGTGGGTTGGTTTCCATTCTATGACTAGAGGCCCCCTTTTAGATGTCTTAACATGTTATAGAATTTGATCCATGAATTTCCTTGAATAGGTTTTTCCAAGATATACTCACCGCCATATGATAATCGAGTTTGGAAATCAATCATTTAGAAAATAAGAAGAGACCATTACCCAATCCTCTAGACTCCTTATTAAGGAGTAGTTAAGAGTATTACGAGATAGATGACCCCATATGAGTGACCCTAGTATCTAAGAAACTAGAAATGACCTAGATTTTGGAAAATTAATGGTCTGACATGCATCGAGTTATACTGAAACCCTTATGATTGTTTCACCAGAGGTATTTTTTCCCTGAGAAACCAAAATCCTAGAGTCCAATCCTAGAAAAAAAGATGAAGAATTATCACTGATACCTCCATATATAAGAACCACCAAACTTATTTTCCAACACTTCCAATATAATGATAAAATATCCCCCCACAAGAGAAGTTGTGTCTCCCACCTGACAGGAATCCAAATTTGACCATAAAATATCCATATCCCTTTCATCAGATTTTTCATTTACTAAAGTGAAAAAAATAAAAACAAAACTCCAGTACTGATATTTTATGTTATGTATTTATTATTGACATCCAACTTTTCCGCTAAAATAGTTTTATTCAAGAATAGCCGAATATGTTGGTTAGTAGGATCCCCATGCCTGAAGTTGCAAAGACTGATGTTTTGGGAAAAGATAGAATTTTAGAGACATTTTGTTTATGTTCCAACACCAATTGATCCTATGTAGTCAGATTCCTTGTATCCTGTATGAATATAAAAAAGTAAATACCAGATCAATATTACTAGAGTTTGGGATTCTTCACACATAGATAACATATCTTAAGGGGAGTAATTATAATTATATAAAGATGGTATTTGGATAATAAATTGGAAATTGAAATTGATACAATATTGGAAATACAAGTAACTATTAAGAGGAGAGATAAAGAGAACACTTACCTCTCTTGATCTTTGTATCTTAGAGACAAACCATATAACCAACCATACTCTTCAATAATGAAGACAAGGATATGGGAGATACTCCTTGAGAGAGATATAAAGAGGGAACTTCAAATTTTAATGAGTGAATGAAAATAGGGGTCCTGTAATTATTGGTATGGCTATGTGAATATTTAAGTTCTCCACCACCCTTATAGTTCCGCATTAACACCATTAATGATCCACTATAATGATTAGTTTCAAAACTGTTAAATAACACCACCCTGTTTGACTTGAGTCATGATTACATACATATGATGTCATATTTATCACATTTCACAATATTTCACCATTTTGAAAATATTTAAATATTTTTTCAAAAATTTATTTAATTCTAAACCTTTTCTAATTTTAAAATCTTTATTTCAAATAAACAATCCAATTTATCAAATTCATCATGTAGTTTAATAAATTTTTTCTTTTATATAGGGATGAAACATTTAATAATTTTTTTATAAGAATAATCATCATTTCATTTCTTAAAAAATTTACACATTAATACTTCTTAGCCTCAAGATAAACAACCCCTCATCACACCATCATAATACCTAAGGGTATGGTGTTAAATGGTGGTGTTTTATTGGGGGGTTTTGACCAATATTAACTCATTAGAAATCTACACTAGCTTGACCTCCTCTCATAGATGATTCTACTCCAACCTTAGTTATCGAATCTATTCATGGGATTAGTCAATGTAAAACCCCAGTGATGCTACCTCCTCCCCAATATCTAATAAATTAATTCCATAAGGGATGTTTCAATTTGTTAAATCCATGTTTCCTTCCTTATGTGATAATTAACACTTATTATTACCCTTAATATACCATTTGTATTCCATTGTTTATTGATAGAAATGTATCTCATATACTTTTTAATCTTATTTGTGTATGATCCACTAGAGTATAAGATCATGGTGTTTCTATATATTATTACATATTTTATGGTACTATTTTTAGCTTTTGTTATAAATGTAATTACCTAGTTTCTTACTATAATAATATTTTTAGAATTATTATGATGGAATAATGAAATGTTCATCATGTATCATTTTTGTGATAAAATATTGATTTAATATAGTATAATACTCTTTATTACAGTCCCTACATAAAAAAAAATGTGGATTAGACTTTATTATTGTTTCCTATGGCTCCTAGGTGGCTTCTTATAATTGACGATTCTTCTAAAGAAACTTTACTAGATGAGTTTTTCAATATTTTATCACTATTTTTCTCATATAAATATTCTTAACTGAGTATTATTTATATGATAAGTAAGGTTCCAAGTAAACATGATCAACTTTCAGAATAATGGAATAGTCTCGAATATACATCCTTAGAAGTGATATATGGAATACATCATGAACTTATGATAGGTTTAGAAACATGACCAACTTATACACCATAAATTTAATCCAGTATAGAATTTCAAATTGACCAATGTAACTTGGAATCCACTCCCATTTCTTTTCAAATATCATGACCCCTTTCCATGGAGATATCATTAGGAAGACATGGTCTCCAACATTGAACTCATGATCACTCCTTCGATTGTTTGGATAATTTTTTATCTACTTTTTGTATGTTTATATTATAAAATATTATTCTTATCTTATTTGATGTCTCTTTAATATATTTTGAACCCAAAAACTTACTTTCTATAAATTCATCCAAACATATCAGAGTCGAAAAAATCTTTCCATACAAGGCTTTATATAGTGCCATTTTAATGGTGGAGGGTTAACTTCTAATATATACAGACTCCAAAAAAGGAAAATAATGATCCCAAATTCATTTTACTTCAATTTTGAATGACCAAAGCATATCCTCCAATTCTTTCATAGTCATTTTAAAATCTATATCTATTTGTGGGTGATATTTTGTTTTAGGATTAAGGTCAGTATTTAATAACTTCTAGAGGATCCTCTAAAAATTTCAAGTAAACTGTGGATATCAAATTGAAAATATGGATATGGATGTTCCATGAAGTCTTAAAACATCATTTATATACAGCTATAAAATATGATTTAGTTGAAAAGTTTCTCCAATTACAATGAAATGAAATTTTTTTATGTCGATCTATGATGAACCATATTGCATTATAACCCTTGGATATATTAGAGAGACAAATGATGAAATATATAGTAACATTATCACACTACCACTATAGTATAGGTAAAGGATGCCCAATACCTTTAATAAGATGTCTTTCAGCTTTAACTTATTATCCACTGATCATATTACAACATAATCTATAATCTCTCTCTTCATATTTTCCTGCTATAAATACTCTAATATATCTCTATACATCTTGGTGATGCTATGATGTATATAGAAGTTTGATCTATGAGCCTAACATAGTATATCTATATTCAAATCTAGTAATTATATAACACATAACCTCTTACCAAACCTTAGAAATCCATCATCACCAATGTTAAAATCAAACCATTTCTAATTCCTCAAATCTTCCATCATCTTTTGTATAGCCTTTTAACCAAATTAATATTTCTTGATCCTCTCTAATATATAATTTTAGGTAATTATATAAAATAAAAATTATGTTTTCCCATTATTTATATTACCTAAGTTTATATTTACTAAATCCATGACAATTTTATCATTCTCCACCCTCATCGTGGATAAGATACCATGGTATTTTTTACTCAAAGAATATACCACCTTATTTTATTTTCCAAGATGATAATTTATAGTATAATAATTATCCTTGATAATTTAAAACAATTTAATTTAACTTTCACCAAAACCTTTTTGAGTAAATATTTATTTTAAACTCTTATGATTTGTGTATATATCACATATCTCTCTATAGAGGTAATGTCTCATTATTTTTAGGGAAAATATGACTACCAAAAAATCATAATAATTACTTAGATAATTAATCTCACGAGTTTAAAATATTTTTATAAATAAGATACCACTCAGTAATTTTCCATTAGAACACATCCATGACCTTTCATTGATGCATCGGTGAAAAAACAAACCCTTATTCAATTGATATATGAGTTAATATAGGTGAATTAACCAATAAATTATTAAATTGCTCAAAGTTTTATTTACATTCATTTTTCTATATGAAATTTATCACCATATGTGTTTACTTGTTTATAATATTTTCTAATTGAATAATTTTTTCAACAAACTACAGATAATATCCTAATAAGCTAAGTAGACTATGTATTTAGGTTATGCTAGTGGGAGACCCCATTATTGAGAAACCATTATTTTTAAAGGGTCAACAAATATACCATCCTTAGATTCAATTTTTTTGAAGAAAGAAACAAACTTAAGTTAGAATTAACATTTACTAAAATTTTTAAATAACTTATTTTTTTCTTTAGAACTTAAAGAATTATTCATAAGTGAGTTTCTTGATCCTCATAACTCTTAGAGTATATAAGAATTTCATAAATTAATACCACCTAAATTTTATCAAGATAATACTTGAATACCAATTTCATTAAATCCATAAACACATAAGGTGTATTATTTAACCCAAAGGCATTAATTTGAACTCATAATGACTATACCTTATGTGAAAGTCTAACTTTGGTATAACATACTTCTTAAATTTTAAGGGATTATATTATGGATGAAGATAAATCCTTTATAATATTCTTCCCCTTTAAGTTCATCAATTAATTATTTATTATTTGGAAATGGATAGTTATTATTCATAATAATTTCATTTATTTCTCTAAAATTAATGGTTAACCTCATTGAACCATACTTCTTCTTCAGAAATAAAATAGGTTCTTCCCATGGTAAAATAATTGGATGAATGTTACCCTTGTCACATAAGTCATCTAATTTATTTTTAAACTCTAATAAATCAATTGGATCCATTTTATATGGCCTCTTAGATGTGGGTTTTGCATTAGGGTTTAGATCGATAGAGATTTCAACATCCTAATCACGGGGAAATCTTGACAATTCATTAATAAAAAATCAATATATTCATTCAAAATGGGTATGTAATATATTATAAAAACCCCTCTACTCATCATTGGTTGAATCTCAACCATATATTCCCTAAGGATTTTATTAACTTGAACTATTGGGGAATATTATTTAAAGGATTTTGTTATTAAAATATCTCTATAAAAACAAGTAATTCCATACTTTCCTCACAAAGTTGGACCACTTTATCTCTATAATAAATTATTACTCTATGTTTCAAGATCCAATCCATACCCCTAATTAAATCAAAATATATAATAATTATGGTTATTATATTTTCAATTAGAAAACTACCATACATTTAAATTTAGAGCAGATATTTATTATTATCAAAGTACCACTCAATGTTCTAATAGAAAAATAATTCCTTAATGTTGCAGGGGGTGATTGAATATTCTTTACAAACAAGTAATATATGAAATAGTGAATTGATATATAATAAAATAAAATATTATATATCTCTGAGTACATAGTTAAATTACAATTTATCACATATTTTGGAGATTCTACCTCATCCATTGTTACTGAAAAATCTTAGCCTTGATCTGTATAAATCTTGTTGGATATATTCCCTTAGCACTTTGGAAATTGATAAAAGTAATAGCCTATATCCTTTTAATTAAATAATTTTAAATTAATGTGTTATATATTTTGTTTTCACTCAATATATTGATTTAATTTATCTCTATATTTAAAGAATTCACTCAATCCCCTTAATCAAGATCATATGTATTTTTTCCAATATTTATTACTTATGAGGAACTCTAATATTCCATTATTCATATTTCAAGTAGTTTTTTAATCATGGAGAAAACGAATCATCTTCCTCTCAGGTTTCCATTTATAAAAGAAATAATTATAGAACTCTTTATCAGTATTGACAACACTTCTTACAGTCTCTTCATATGAAGAAAAATTAGGAGACACAAATGATCTTAAAAGACTTGGCTTCAAACCATCAATGAAGAGATCAAAATTTATTTCTAGACTGTATAGATAATACAAAGGGTACCTTTATAAGGTAATGAAATTAGCCTCTACTCAACCATTACTTATTCTTATTTATTTCATAAATCTAAGAATTCCATTTCAATCTCAGTACGATTCTCTCAAGGAAAATAGTTTTCTATAAAAATCACCTGAAAATAACTGCACTCCATACTTTTTATCTTTTTAGTTACCTTTTTATTTTTAATTAGGGACCACCCTTGGTAACATATCACATTAAATATATACAACCATGATAACATTTTTCTTCTTAGTACACACCAATTCCATAAATATATTCTCTAGAGATCTTATCAATTGTTTATCCACTATTAGATTTGTGGACCCTTAATGATGGAGGTTGTTTCCTCATAAAACGTTCTTGGGTATTTGATACATATTGAGGGGAACCTATTTTATCTATATAGGTATAATTATTTTTTATAAACTGATTTAATTTCCCAAATATAGTAATATTTTTTTCATCACTATTGTTAGCTCTATTATTCAGATTATCCATAGAATCCTCACATTGTCCACAGTTATTGGCTAGGTTTACATTACTCATAGTTGGAACCATTATATAATAAATAGAATAACTTTATTAGTAATATTATAAGATACTATTGTATTAAACATGACTTATATATATCATGTTTTCCTAAAATATTATAAGATTCATCAGACCCTTATCAAACCAATTCTAGAATAATCTCTAGAATTTTATTTTGGTATATTCTCTACTAATGTTCGTTTTAAATATAGTTCTTAAGTTTTCTACCAAACATTTCTCCAATAAAAATTTTAATTCCCCCAAACCTAGTAAAATAGTCATGGTGGTTTATTTATTACATGGTAATTATTATCCAATATATTACATTCCCAAAATCGAGGTTCAATAGTCCTCAAGAGACTAGATATATAAAAATTATTATTGACACTCCTTTTTTGTTAGAGAATTAAATGTTTTGAAAAGAAATAACGTGAAAAAATAGAAGTAAGAGATATCAATGATCTCAAACACACCTATGAAGTTTCATAAAATTCCCAACCAAGAAGAACCATAAAGGTCTAGCCTACGTGACAACGTGACCGCATGAGTACAACTTGCATGCTAGTTTCAGTGTGAAAGTGCTAGAAAGGCGCATCCAGGAGACTCATGAAGGGTACAACTATGTGGTAACCTATGTGTAACACATGTATGAGTTACCTAATTCACCTAATTTCTTAATTATACCAATAAATAAGACCCTTAGGATTCTCATTTTGAATTACTGGATGATCAGAAGAATCCCGGAAGCCCCACTCACCCTATAGTCTATATCTGAGGCCCTCAAAACCATCGAGATAGATGTATAAAACTCATTAGAAGAGGGAATTAAATGGTATAGTGGTATTAAATCTTATAAAATTTGTGAAACACAAGAAATATACATGAGGATCCACTTCCCCCTAGTTGAAAAGTACAAGCGTGAGGGTATCCTCCAAAAAATGGGACCGTCATGAGTCCCTTACAGAGACACCTATGGAAACCCTGGGATATTAGATCAAGGTATCATCCAAGTGTCGTTTCCTTAGTTGTACATTATCAAAGAATAAATTATATATCACTCACATATATCTTGATATAAGCACATCAAGTCTGCCCAAGTTTACTAGTGTGAGACCCCTTCCGCTCATCCACCCTTCACTTATGTGACCCCCATATTCTCTCTCAGGACTCAATTGCATGATTTTTCATTTGTAACCCTTTTCATACCACTGATAGAATGGAACCTCTTTCCTTGGGACACCTTTATGAGGAGGACCAAATCAAAACCTCCACTAAGGCCTCCAAATTTTCATGATCATGGAAAAAGTCACACCATAATGTCTCCCATTCAATTGTTCATTCCATCATTAAGATTTGTCCAATAAAATTTCTACTTAATGGGTTGCGTCCCTGGGGTGATTATAGTTGTTTATAACCATTGTAAAGAGGACCCCAACCTTGGTGATAGTTCTAGGGACCTCCAATTTCAGACAACTAGGTCTAGTGACTTATCTTTCCCTTATCATCTAAAAAATAGTGACCTTCTCATTTCAGTCAGGTGGTGGGGGGATCTTTAATTTAACTTTAATGAGGGATATTTATTTATCTACCTCTCATATTATATGAAACTAAGAATACATCATCACTATTTAATTAGTCCCCTATCATTTTTCATAGGCCACATCCTCATGGGGTGAAAAAAGTCCAGACCCTGGTTAAGAAAAAAATAGAGGAGATAGGAACTTAAATGATCTTTCTATCTCCTATAGCCTCAACCACATCTACTGGTGGATAGAAGGGATTGTGTGGTTTTAAAAATATTTCACTTCATCTTGTTTCTCATACCGATAATGAATCATGTGGTCTTAGAGGTTCGTGATGATCATGAAATCTGCACGGCCAGATGCATGTATCAATACAGAATACTTTTCAAAATATTCCTCTCTCATTCCTTCAGAGGACCTCTATAGGAGTGGGTCCTCAAATACATGTATCCATCTCAAAGGAATACATAATCTATGAGGAGAACCTTAATAGGACCTCCATGGGAGTGGTTTCTCAGCATAATTGATCTACGTGGCTTTTAATTCTCATCTAAAGGAAATACATAGGAAGCCTCTTTAAGGTTCAAACCCAGAACCCAAAATTCTCTCCAATCCCCTTGAGGTCGCATCCCATTAGGTTCATATCCACACTAGGAGGTGAAATCCCTTCTCAATACCCTAGGAAACTTCACTGTAAGTACCAAACTGATACTTTGACTAGGAACCTTCTTCCTAGACAACCTTTTCACATAATGTTAAACTACAAAATTTGGTCTTCATCAAATGAACTTAAAAGGTATGACATTTCCTGTTAAGTGGTGTCGTACTACACAGGTTATGATTCCTTTCATAGAGATAAATAGGAATACCATATTACTAGGCCTAATTCATATTTCAAAATAACTCATGTCTTCCTAGATGATGACAAATTCAATAGCTCTCTATTCGGTGGCTTAAAACCAGCATCGTAAAATTAAATGAGATAGGAATCTCTAATCTATTCACAAAATGATACAATATATGGATAACCCTAAATAGATACATATATCTCTATTGAAGAAGAAACTAAGATACATATAGATGATTCTAAGTCCATTTTACATGATAATATTTGATTTTTAACCCAAGGTAGACTCGTATTATATTTGGGATTTAATAAAGCATTTGTAAACATGTCTTAAATCTATAATAGAGTCTCGAAGTAATAAATTATTCTACCTAAAAGGGTGTGATGACCTTGAATCCCATCCTATTAAAAAATGTGATTCCCTAAAAGTTGTTGGACCACTTCCCAATAAGCACCTACCAATGGCAAGTTTGTTTGTGAAACACCTCGAATATGAGAACCATCAGGTGTTTTCTATTCCATGAACAAAACCCATTGGAATTGGTTTGAAAATAGTGAACCTAATGTGAAGTATTGTTCAATATTACTCCCAAAATAAAACTATTGGGTGAACTAAAATAGCAATAAATTTTCATCTAAATCAAAAATGGTGAACCCGACATGAATACTCTAGAAAGATGACCATGTTTCCCACATGTCAGACCCCTTTCATGTTATTGTAAAATGAATTATGGATGATCATGGTTTTTTAAAAATAAATTATGAATGTGCTTATTTATTGAGATGATTCTTTGATGGAGTTTCTTTGTTTTTTTCATATGTATCTAGGAACTTTAAAATAGAACTCCCCTCAATCCAAATGGTATCTCACCAGTTTTAGAAGACATATGCTTTAGTTACTGCACAAGTTGAGTCCTCATATAAAAATAAGACATTGTTGCCAACCTAGTGTCTCCAATAATGGTTCTCAAATGCATTTAGTTGGGATAACCACCACAATGGTACCATCCTAACCTTATAGGCTTCTTGAAAATCTCTCCATATCATGAATACCCACTAACTATCCACTCAATTATGGTAAATTTCCAAGAAGAAGATGATACCCGTTTCTTTATCAAATCATTTTTGGAGTGTTTCACTGAAACATAGCAACATGCGTATCCCTTATCATTGGGAGGCAGATCAAGAGGTAACTAAAAACCTCATCTAGATAGTACATGGGTCCCTCCAAAGGGATCCCGCTAGAAGACACTACCACCAATGCTGCACAACAACAAACCATCAACATGATGAGGGTATTACTATAGAGGGCTTGTCCCTAGTCACCCAGACTTGGGAACTCAGGAAATCCCACCAAGGGTAGTGACCGATCAACATAGTATATGGTCACACCCCTATTCCCTCTAAGGAATCCCAATAATTAAATATATAAGTAAAGGGTGATCTAACCCAAACACCTTTATACATCCAACCTTCCATATAGTATAGTTTGGAAGCATCTAGTGAATCCATCCAAGTAAATACAATGGAAAACACCTAGTAAGAACACACAACTATCCATATCTACCAAACCTGCCAGCCTAACCTTAGAGCATTGGGAGAAACCAATGAAAAAATACTAGCAAAAAATAGGGTCATACCAATATCTATACCCCAAACCAAATTAATGTCAGTATATACCAACATGAAATAAAAGATATAAGAAAACACACACCTATGCTCCAACCAAATAATGGACATATATCGTCACAAAAGGATATTGATAAATTAATATCCAAACTACGATCCCACTATAATTTATGAGGGAGTTCTTGTATCACTTATATTCTTATCTATGATAGATCATGATCATACTATTATTTTTCCAAATTATGGAAATAATAGAATCCATTCTAGAGGTCCTCCCCTGACATCTATCCCTAAAGGCTCACTTTATGTCCAAAATCAGATCAATCATGAGATCCCATATTCTGATGAGCGCCACAATAACCCTCTCTATAGCCAGAAGATCAAACAAAAAGTAGGTTATCCCCTTGTTTTGTTCAGTGATGAAGGTCTTTCCCAGGGTATACACGGCCTGAACTGTACTTATAGTTAGACATCAAGAAATCATAGTTTGTCCTCATGATTCAATTCCCTATGAAGTTCCTCTATGTAGTGAAACTTCAATTCATCAAGAAGGTCCTTCCCTTGCCGATTTAATTATGAGAAATCCCTCTTACAATGAGGCATGTGGGAAAATGAGGCCAGTCATTCCTGATGCATCATCATTGATAAGTGAAATAATTTTTTCAACCACAATAAAACCTAAGTAAATTTTCATTTTTTGAACCAACCTTGGATCACTTTCCTTTCAATATGATAGAGGAAATCCCTTCCGATCATATTTATTATAATAAAAAAGCAGGAAAATATCCACTTTAGTTGAATCAAGTTGAGGAAACTCTTATAGATGGTTAAGAAGACATGTTTTTCATGGGGTGATAGTTGGATAAATACAATTTACCAACCATGTTATTTCATTTATCTACACTTCATTTCAGTATTCTAGAGGTTTTTTCAAAATATTTTGTGCACGACATCTTCTTAAATATATGAAACACTATTCATTACTTAAAAATAAATGTATTTAATTATTATGAATATCAAAGTCATGTCAAGTTAATATACAGTATACAATATAAAATTAACTTGGAGGCTCTCCTAGCTATACAACACCTGAAATTGAGAAAACAATAAAGATTCCTTCAACATGGATGTCTTGACGTGTTAAAATATTTGAATCAGCTTATAACCAATGCCACATATGGTGTTAATATTAGAGGATGGGGTAAGCATAGAGAGTTTCATTTAACATCACTCCACGATTATAAAAACCCACCAAAATTTACATCCTGAAATTTCATAGAATCTATTCACAATAGATGACATGCCCAGAATAAATTGTCCCTAAAAAATTCACAATGAAATTGGTCATAAAGAGAGTGTCTTATCAAAATAATCCTACATCAAGGATCTAAAAATAAGGAACAAGAATCCCTATTAAGAGAATCCAATCATAAGGAATCATAAATATCTTTAGAAGCAAGAAGATTAGGTGAAAATCTCATGATCCACCCAACCCATATTTAAACACAACTCTATAAAATTATCAAAGGATAAATGGAAATAATATCCATGGAAATCCAGGAGGAACCCTAGAATGTAAGGCTAGGGTAAATTTTAACACAACCTTCATGGTTGACAAACTAAGCTCTAAATGTTTTGGAAGGGTAATAGGAATAGCCTTATCTCATAGAGATAAGGTATTTTTTTACCTTAATATACTTATAAATGGAAGTAAGTAATCTAAAAATTAGGTGGAACCCCGCAAAATGGATCTTCCCAGTTCATCCTATCCCATGATTTGAACTTATCACTTGGAGAACACATGAAAAAGCTATCCAGAGATTCCCTTCAGATCACCATTCGTCAAATAGTTACAAGAGGACCATTGATGGATTGGATGTGCCTCATAGTGGGAGAAAAATTAAGCAATATCTCTAGGAGACTGATGAAATAACTACAATGCATTAGGAATTGGTGAAAATCATTATCACCACCCATACATACACTATGTAACATGATATTGATACAGAGGAATAGGTGGAGTAAGTTTATGTTTGTAATATGGTCCACCCCGAAATGATTGAAGAATGTGTGTGTACCTTAAACTAGATGATTTATATGAATTTGGGGTTTCCCTCAGCCACTCCACTATTACCTACTCTATGGGAATCCATAAAACGAAGTTGTAAAGGTATGGATTCACATCACCATCCTTCTGAAGTGGTTGAATTTCTCACAATCGAGAAGATATTAGCTCAGTAGGAGGAAGAGACGATGGAGTTGAGAAGACTCAACATAGAACTACATTGAGGAAGTATCCCTACTAATCATTTTCTATAATCAGAGCCTCAAATAGTTCTATTATGGTAAACACCACAAAAAACAGGGTTCTTCCCGACTACTAAGCTAGGGATATAACATCTACTTAATCTATGGTACCAACAATCAATATATTTGGACCCCACAGTAGTAAGATATCCAGAGTTTTCTCCATTAGGTACACAACTAGGATTGGGTTAGACACATCCTCATTGCCAGCTCGTATATGACACCCATCATAGGTATAAAAAGAGTCCCTATAGGTGGCCCAACATGTTGCTTCCCTTACTCAAGATCCTATTCAACTAGATATCCCTCAAGGGATAATCAATACCATTGAGTAATTGATAGATCTATTAGAAACAATAGAATACTAGAATGCACCCATGCATCCGAAAAAGAATCCTTACCCTGAATTGTTTGATCAACCCCCCCCCCCCCTCCACCAAAATTTGGGAACGTGACATTTCTAATTTTTAATTGATCGGGGGAACTGGAGTAAAAGTTGAATCATCTCATATACTAATACGATCCATTTATGGGAACCCCCACCCAAAAAGAAGAATTGAAATTTAGGTTCTTCCTATAAACACCACAAGGGACATGATTTATATGGTATAACAATTTACCTACTCAGTTAATTATAGTATGGGACACACTCCATTGATAATTTGACTTTCAATTCTGATAAACATTGTAGAAGAAAATAGTCATTGACCTCTCAAAATTCAAAAATAGAGAGAATGAGAGGGTCCTGGATTTTATTGCATAGTGGAATGGGTTTACCTACTCCTTAAACCTATTGCTTCCACAAGAAGATTTGTTTTCCACCTGCATAGAGAATCTTTATGATGAGTTTCCCACACCACTCAAACATGGAAATATACATGAGGGTTTCATAATCTCACCTTAGTTTCTAAAATATTATATTATTCTATCTTGATAACTAATGCCAAGTACCAATTAATTACATCAGCTGAATGGAAGAGAATATGGAAATCAGATGCTGCTACTATCATGATTTAGCTAGCCCCTACACCATACCTGACTCCACAGTTCACACCGAAACATATGACACCCCCTCATGAGTGTCAGTATAAATGACCGCAATATCATGATGAGGAAAAGAAGTATTGAAACAAATATTTTGAGGATATAAATAATTTTTTTTATACATTTTGAGATGAGTGAGTCCCCGACCACAACATCAAGGCTTTAGAGAAAAACTTTCTCAACTTGTTGATGCCCAAGAGGCTCAATCAGGCTTGTCTTGACGATATCCTAAAATATTTCATCTATCACCAAATAGTGGGGCACAATTTCTAGGAATTATTTATTTCCAATGAAATACTTTAAAAAATGGTAGACTTTGGGAAATTGAAGCTAGGAAAACCACACATGCAAGTAGAATATCCTTCTACCACCAACCCAAAATAAGAGGGTAAATGGAAAAAAGTTTATAGAAGAGGTGTGTAGAAGTTTAATTAATTTATGGCTAGAAAAAATCGACTAGAATCATTCTATCCTCCAAGCATTGTTGAGAAAACCAACTATTCCCCATGCCACTTCTGTTGTTTAACAAATGACTCCATGAACACCACCGTCTTCCAAAGTCTAGTCATCTAATTATAGACATGGACAAAAGAGTGGGAACAAAAATAGGAATATGAAAATATTCCAAGGAAAATGTTTTATTTGACCTGATAATACTTCACATATTTCTTTCAAAAAGAATGGGAACCATTGTAACACCCCAAGGATTTAAAAATAAATTGAAATGCATGAAAAATTTGTTTTAAGTAGATATTTAGAAGTATACTTTAAACACAATTTTTCTACTTCTATGTTTTTAATTTTAAAAAACGGTCATATACAATTATGTTTATTAAGTTATTTGGTGTATAATAGAACCAACATGTTTTTTGGTGAATAGTAACATAACCTTATAAATAGTAACATGAATAGTAATATGATCCTAATGAATAGTAAATTGTATTATTTTTTTTCCTTAAGGCTTTAAGATAGTGAAATCTTGGTTAAATTTTCAATGTGATATAAAAGAAATTATAGTATTAAAATTGTTGATTTTTAAATAAAGTATAAGTTTATTGAAAAATTAAATTAATAATATTTAGAAAATTATTTTAAAAACTAATTGAGTTCATCTTTGAATTATAGATGACAAAAAATGGTTAGGATTATTTTTTTGTATTTTTACAATGTTCTTGAATTTTTGATGAATAGTGAAATACGGTAAAATACCGTATATTCAAATTATCATTTAAATACACTATTTATGACATAATAAGTGATGTAAGAGCACTTGGTTGGAACTCACATGCCATTATTACTATTTTAGGATACATGAATTAAGACTATTCATAGTCTTGAGAAACAAAATTATAATAATGATTAAAATAATGAAAAATACCTTTTCTCCTCCACTATAAATACGACCCTCATTCCCCTCTTCCTCCCTCACCTCTATAGACTTGATCATTTTATAAGTTATACCCAATAATATTCATAATGATATTTCCCACGTACTGGAGGTTATTGTCTCACCAAAAGGCCAAAACCAAAGGCCTTAAGGAGGATCTCAATGAGAAGAGATCATGAGGTAAACATCCTCTTTTGTTTTATTCATTTTCTTTTCATTTTCTGTTCTATTCTTCTTCTTTCCTCACTTACCCTTATCCAAAAATAATGAATGATACAGTGTATAAAATTATATTTATTTCATCATGTTTGTGTAAGACACATCATTATACTTCTTATCCTCTCCCACTTATTCAAGAAATTAAAACACCATCCGCGATGTGTCGATTTACCGACATCTTGGACTATGCCATTTCAATTTATTTTACTTCATTAAAGACTTTCCATGAAACCATTTTTATGGTTGAACCAGATTATAAATTATTTATTATACCTTATATAAGGTTTTGAAATCATTTTCACACACGTTATTAATTTATGAAAGAAAATGAGTTCATTGCGATCGAAGAATCTCCAAATGACCTAAACAAATATCCATAATGTTTTAACTTTTGAATCATCCTCATGTTAAAATTAAAAATAATAAATGGTATAATTTTTGGTATTTAAATACCATTACAATAAAATTCTTTATTTTTAACTCCAATCGATGAAAAAATACATCATGAACCGATCATGGGAACCATGTAAAGAACGCACCCAAAACAATGTAAGGAACAAAATAATAACAATTTAAGGGAGAAATAATGTAATGAAATGATCATATAAGGTACTATAAAGGTCAATATGTTTCTTTAAGATATTAATAACACTCTTTTAACCATTATAAAAGAGGTTTAAACAAGTTTTAATTAAGAAAAACCCGAGGTAAGGGAATTCTAAACCCAATTTCCATTCTTTGGGTTAACCTTCTACTTCCTTATTTTTTTGGTATTAAAATTTTATGTGTGATGAAAACTGATTATAATATGTTTAATTATGTGTATTTATATTTTATATACATATTGTATTCTCTCCATTAATTCTCACTTCAATTATATAATTTTTTTAAGGGGTTTTACTTTTAAAACCCTCTTTTAAAAATTCTGTTTAAAAAGATTTAAAAGAAATTTTTTTATGCAATTATTAATGTTGTATAATTATGTTATGGTTCATTGAAATTGTTTATGATGAATTTTTAGGCCTATATATCCCTCTAATTTAGTGTTTATGTGTAATTTTGAGGTCGACCATATGGTTACTCAAATTGAAACTGCAATGGTTAAACAAATTTTAGGGTAGCTGTGAGGATTAAAAATTATAAGGTAGCCGAGAGGGTTAAAAGATTATGTAAGTAATGCCCTAAGAAACCTTTTTAGTACTATTTATGTTCTTATATTTTGTGGGGATCTTGTGTAAATATCATGTTTCACAAAGTAAGTAAATATGGGTGACAAGTTTTCCTTTTGAAAATGATTTCATATATTAAATGTATTCATGGACTAATATGTTATTTGCTTATTTTCATATCCCTTACTGTGTTTTTTTGATTATCCCATTTTTTTAAATGATTTTCATAGGTTATAAGGATGTGAAAGAAAAATAAGGAATCCAAGTTAAATTATTTAAGAATTTTCAAAGAAAATCATGTTATATTTGAAAAGTTTTATATTTTGGAAGAAATGAATACTATTTTTATGGTATCCATTCTGTATTAATGTGTAATGTTATGAATGTATTATGACCCAATTATCTAAAGCTAAAAACTCAAAAATATCCTAAATGTTAAAGGAAGTGATTTATTGTCTAAATTAAAGATTATATAATATTATAAGGCTGGGTCCTTATAACCACCCCACCAAACAATACCGTAAGAGTTGACCCACTAGACGGAATCCTCACAAGATGAGGAATTTATCTTCAGTTAGATTAATATTATTTACTTAATGGAAACTTTATCTATCAATGAATACAACCAGGAAATCAGGTTACCTTAATTTTATTGGGTAATTAGGGGAATATGACACAGGGTTCAAGGATATAAATGAATATGCGGTCACAACGGAAGTCAACACTCCCGCCATGTCCCTACTTAGACTGTCTATACTTCCAAAAATCATGGGAAAGCCCTCCAATGGGACCAACATGGGTATGAAAGTTCCCACAGATATTTTAATGGTTTACCTAGACTAATAATACTATAATATCAATTAAAGGGGGCATCTTCATCAAATCAACCTCACCACACAGGAAGACCTATTCGAGCTACCCATCAAGGCCAGGAGGACCTTCAAATCCTGTTCCAATGGCCGATCTTCCTATGTCAAGTGCTTTAGTTCCTAAAGTGAACCCTAGAAATAATAATCACACTGGGAATCATAAAACTTTATCTTATAATTGTGACATTATAAAGTGACCAACCCTAGTTTAGACAATTTTTCGATCTTGGATTCTCTAAGTCTATCAAAAGACCTATGAGAAGCACTCATAGAGGCTCTGCTGATCCCTTAGAAGTTTGAAGCTGTGGTTTGCGATGATGAAATATATCATGAAGATATAGATATTATGGGATTCCACATAATCACGTCTCTCATGAAACAATAAAAAAATTTCATTATAAAAGGACACATCATACCCTCACATGGGTCTAGATGGATAAATGAAATTGATTTTCGAAGAGAATTAATTGATAATGGATTAGGATTAAACCTCATTCCAATATGAACACTTCATCAGTTGGGTTACAGAAAGGTCTAACTATCAACATCTTCTATAAAATTATAGGATTATGAAAATAGTGAACAAAAATATCTCATTAGAATTAAGCTTAGGGATTAGTTTGGGGACCTTATGTGTGACTCGAAATTTCAAGTTGTACAGCATTACGTGACCTTAAGAATTTTTCTAAGAAGGACTTGGCTGAATCAACATGTGAAATTCCCCACATCATACTGCCAATGCCTCAAATATTTCATTAATAATAAAATTGGGATGTTTCATGTTGATGAATACCCATTTGAATCCTAAAAATTACAATATATTAAAGCTGAATTCTATTAAGGGAAGGGAAATGACCCATGGTTGATAGTGTCACTAGATTTAATACCCTGAATAATTTAGAAATGACTTTGGCCAATACCTTAAAATATATTATTGATGAATATGTGATTACAATTAAGAAAATAGCATCCATAGGCCCAAAGTTTTTCCTATATTCATCAAACTTCACAATATCAATCATGAAGTTTGAGCAAAGATGCACTAAAAAGGTCATGAACTCTTTATAAAATGGCAAAATATTGGGTGAAAATGAAAATATTGAATCCCATGAGCTTCAACCGATCACTACCTCAATAGATGATATAGAATAGTTGGTCCTGACACCAAGATAGAATGAATATACTAACTCTCAATCAATTTTAACTCCTCTGAAGCTTCAAAGAAACCCCAAATCATTATTTGGGTTAAAAGAATTAACTTATATCCTAACTATGATAATTTTTCTAATCACCTTCTCCCCTTAAGGGTAAGGAAGAAAAGGAATAGGAATAATAAGAAGAAGAAGGGGGGGATGAGAAACAGGAGGAGGACCTCACAGATTCCCCTATAGCATTTGAGGAGGGTGTCTCTACCACCATTAATGAAATTAGAAAAATAGTTATGGGTACAAAGGAGTACCCACAAACCACCGTGATTAGTGAGTCCATGTTTTCCATATAACAAGAGGTATGCACATCTATCCTGAAGAAACATTAGGACATTTTCACATGGAATTTCCCAACAGTGGCATGCCTTGATCCATAGGTCGACACTCACCACCTTGTCTTTCGAGATAACCATAAGGGATATTGATAGGAAAACATAAGGATACACCTAACTCTCACTACAAAAATTGAGGTTAAATTTGATAATATTATCTAGTCCAATTTCATTTGGGAAGTCTATTATCTAAAATGGATAGCTAACATAGTCACACTAAATAAGAATAATGGGAAGGTTAGGGTCTGTATTGACTTGAGAGATCTCAACCGGCACTGTCTGAAATATAATTTTCCAATCCTGATCACATAGATACTGCTTAATGCTACAACCAAATATTAGGCCCTTTTCTTCAAGGATGATTATTCAAGGTATAATCAAATTTTAATAGCCCTAGAATATGAATAATACACACCCTTTAGAGACCTATAGGGAGTATTTTTCTATCATGTTTTTCCTTTTTCTAAAAGAATACCAATGCTACATATAAACGTTCCAAGCATCACATCTCCAAACCCTTCTTAGAAATGTTTTCGAATTCTACATCAATGATATGGTGGTCATGTCTCAAAAAAATTATAAAAAATTGGTTGATCTTGACACTATCTTCAACAAAATAGTGAAAATATAGCTTGAAGTTGTAACCTTTAAAATATACTTTTGGGGTTACTTTAAGAAAATTTCTCACCTTCATAATACCATCATGTAATCGAATTCAACCATAAAAATACATCAGCTAACTTCAATATGTAACCTCCTCATAACCTTAATGAGTTGAGGGGTTTATAAGGACACCTTTTCTACATTTTTTCCTTTATGGAAAACAATATAGAAAAGTGTTTTCCTTTCCCTAGATTGATGAAAAGGGGTCACATATTTGTGTACTGATGGATGTTAGGAAAAATTCAATAGCCTCATGAAATATCTCTTGATTCCACTAGTGATAATGTCACCTATTTGTGGGAAACTACTCATTTGGTACATGAAATCTATAGTACAATCACAGGGTGCTTTCCTCACACAAAAAAATTATTTTTAGAATGAAAAAACATTTATTATTTTAGTCGAACCATTCTAGATACCAAGACTCATTATTTCAAATTTGAGAATAGATTCTTGGTATTAATCTTAATGGTTTATAATCAAAGGCAATACCCACAACAACACAATTTCCATTTGGTGTCTCTCAACTACCCACTCAAATAAATACTAATCCATCAAATATTGACCGAAAATTTAGAACGGTGGGAGGTTATCTTGAAATAACTTGACATTTATTTTATGCCACATAAAGTAGTAAAAGGCCAGTATTTGGTAGAATTACTTAAAGAACATACATCCATAGAAAAAATATATTTGAATACCTTGTTTCCTGAAAAAGAGATCTTATTTCTCCAAGAGGGTCCCTAGATATGGGATATATATTGGGATGTTTCATATAGAATCCCAACAGGGAATAGAAGGTAAGACCCCAAGATATTCAAATTTAGGTTAGGAGTTATGATCATCTCATTAGTAAAGGTTATATTTCATTAATATTTACAGTTTTTAGAAGGTTGTAAAAACAATGAGGCATAATATTAGTCTCTCATTACATGTCTAGAACCTGAACCTCAAATTCCATTGGACTACTTAAAGGTGAAAGGTGATTTGGAGTTGGTAATAATCAATAATATCAATGATAATTGTATATCAAAAAGGAGCTAATCCCCCTTCTTGACTATATCTAGGGACTAATGGAAGAATTTTCCTCAGAGCCGACGTCGAATCACATCCCAAGATCGAAGAACGCATAGGATGATGGATTGTAAAATAAATCCATGAATTTGGAAGTTCTAGATTGGGATGAAACATTATTCACAATTTCACACCACCAAACAGTGTCACCTTTTAATCATGTTGACATGGAAGAAATCAACAAGGTTAATTGCACCTCTGAACTAGATGGTCCTTTAACTAGGTGGATAATACCCACTGTGGAAAACCATAAAAAAGGAGTGATCTCATTAGAAAGATCTCTAAAAAGGGAAAATTATATAATGAAAAAACAAATTTACTATTTATGATATCCAAAATCACAAGAAATTAATCAATAAATTTGGCTTTGATGGAGTCATTATTAGGTGAATTTTTGGAGAGGAGGTCTCTATTTTTGTTAATGAAGTAAATACGACAACATGAAGTTCCCACTAGTCAGGGTTCAATCTTTCTAGATTGATCCAATTGCTTGGATACTTTCAGCTTTCAATGAAACATGATTTCATAAAATTCTCTATGAAATTTCATTCCTACCAAGTTCATGCCAACTTCATCTATCAACCCCCATAGTTACTACATGTATCCAAATATCCCTAAGCCTCCATAAAAATGTTATCCCAAAAAATATCTAAATGAGTTAGAGAGACTCGATGAGAAAAAATGCATACCATTTATCACTTGTAGATCCATCAAAACTAGATAGCAGAAGATTTTAACAAAAAAATCCACCTTCCCTCGTTCCTCCTAGGAGAATTGGTTTTGGTCCTTAAGAATTTGTTGATACTAGGGAGGAAACCTCCAAAGATTGATCCAAAGTGTGAGAGACCTTATCCAAACATAAGGTCCACTATAATGGAGATTATTCCCCGATCTCTATGGATGGAGAGGAAATTATGGTCCCTACTATTTCAAGATTTATCAATAATACTTTTCAAAATAAATACAGTTACATCCTTTTCACATGACGTTAAACTTCATGGTTTTCCAAATTATTTCCATTTGACATTAAACTGCATGGAATTATATTTCTTTTTTATATGATGTTAAATTTCTTGGTTTCTTAAATCATTGCATTATGATGTTGAACTACATGGTTTCATACGTCCTTTCCATATGACATTAAATTTAATGGTTTCCTATGTCCTTACCATATTATGTTAAAATAATTGGATTTATATGTCCTTAACGTATGATGCTAAACAGAATGGTTTCCTACATCCTTAATGTATGGTAATAAATTTAATGGTTTCATATTTACTTATCGTATGATGTTAAACTACCTGGTTTTCTACATCCTTGTTATATGACTTTAAACATTATGGTTTCCTATATCCTTGCTATGTAATGTTAAACTATAATTTTCCTAGATATTTTCTGTGTGATTTAAAATTGTATGACTTCTTACATCCTTTCCATATAATATAAATTTCATGGTTTCATATGTCCTTACCGTAGATGTTAAACTGGATGGTTTCCAATGTCCTTTATATATGATGTTAAATTTTATGGTTTTCTATGTCCTTACCATATGAATTTAAATTTCTTGGTTTCCTGTGTCCTTTCCATATAAACATAAACTAAATGGTTTTCTACATCCTATATATATCATATTAAACTATATAGTTTCCTATGTTTTTACTGTATGATGTTAATCTTCATAGTTTCCTTCATCCTTGCCGTATGGCATTAAACTGCATGGTTTCCTAAATCCTTGTTGTATGAAGTTAAGTTGCATGGTTTCTTACATCGTTGACATATGAAATTAAACCTCATGATTTGAAACATCCTTTTCATATAAAGTTAAACTCCATGGTTTCATATGGACTTTCCTTATGACATTAATGACATAGTTTCATACATCCTTTTCGCATGACATTAAAATGCATGGTTTTCTATATCCTTTCCTTATTCCATTAAACTAGATAGTTTCCTTCATCATTACTGCATGAAATTAAACTACATAGAATTATGGTTCTATATACATGGACTTATAAGGTGGACCATGTCGTCTGATTTCAATGATGATAAACTGCATGAGACATTTTCATTGCTTCACAATGTTAAACTGAATAGTAACAAATGGTCCTAAATGCAAGACATTAAAAGGAACAAAAAATGGTACTATATTAAAAAACATAAAAGGAATACTATATAGTCCTAGTTAAATGTCCTAAAACTACAAGACACCATATTTAGAAATTCAAGACTCTAAGATACATAACCTAACATCCTAGTCACAAGAAGTTAAAATATAAACAAACATTCTTTCTGCATGATGTAAAAATTCTTGGTTCACGTCCTTGTCACACAATGTAAAACTGCATAACATTTTGATTCGTGATTGAGTGGATCATAATCTTTGGTGTTGGTCTCTCACCACACCTCTATTATTAAACTAATAATGTCTTGATTCTCATCACAATGGGATATGTAGTGATGCTCAATTTCTATGTTCTGGGCCCAACCAAAAATTAGATAAAATACCCCCACCCTTTCATAAACAACAATATCAATTCAAGTGACACCACACTCCATGGAAAATGCCAGTCTTAGTGCTCCCTTTATGCTAGAACCTATTCTATCCACACATCATACTTCTTATCCTTCTAAATTTTATTTATCCATAAAAGTTTCTTATCCATTGGTAATATAATTTTAGATTTATAGGACACATGTTTTTTTATTATGCATTGATATGCATTAGTTTGGAATTTCTTAAGTCACCAGTAAAAAGGACCTATCAAACAAAGGAAAATTCATCTTCAAGTGAGAACTCTTCTATCTCTATAATAACTGAAAACATAATTATGAAAGACACTTTTTGAACATGGTCACTTATTGTTCTTTAAGTTCTTATTCCATATCAATTATCCTAATATGATAACCCCCAAGAATATGGTTCACAATTTCCTTCATTTTCGAAGTATTTTGGGACATCCTTGGCCAGAAATTCCTCTTACTACTCATTATTTATATGAATTATGGTCCCATATGTATGAAATAAAACTAAAAGACACCTTATTCCATCCAAATGATGTTAAAATTCACAATATCCAATCGAGGAGACACAGCTTAGTGTGATGGGGGTGGGTGACACTTAATAGATAGAGTAACCGCACCCTGATGCATTAGTGGGGTTCCACTTAGCAGTTAGAGGAACCATGACGTGGTACAAAATGAGGTGGTGAAAATCTGTAGATAAAAGACACATTACCTAGTGTAATGAGGGGGGGGGGGGGTCCAATCAGTAGGTATATGACCCACACCCTTGTGTCATAGGGTGTGGGGTGTGTCACTTAGTAAATAAAGGATCTACACCCTAGCGCGATAGGTGAGGGGGGGGGGGGCTCACGTGGTAGAAGACTCATACCATGGTGTGATAGTGGGTTCCACTAAACCTGTGTAGAAAGAATGAAAGAACTAAATCTTTGTGCTATAGGAGGGATTCCAACCCCATCATCTCTATGATGATACTACCTGATCACTACTATCAATCAAGCTTCACCTGAATAAGTGTCACACCATCAAGACCTAAAATCATATCTTAAGATCCACTATAAATTCTACCACTTCATTCAGTATGGAAAACTACTCTAGATAGGCTACTTTCTGGCCAAAATTAGTGTGCTGAATTAGTAGATATGAAAGGTAGAAGTTCTAGGGAGAAGTACATGGCATGTAAGTAGGGTCACACATCCTATGACATCAACTTTTAATTTGGTGATGTTCTCGCTTGGAAATGGTTTTGGAATCCATTCAATACTACATAGTGTGTACAGGTGGTACAACATTTTTTGGTCACTTAGATCCAACCAGTGTCCAATCGACCCATGCCTATATACACTTTCCATCCCATGTACCAAGGACGCATCCATGTATATGAATATGCCCATGTATTCTAGCTTTGACCATGTTATAGGCCATGTATGTTCCTTTGTATTCTTAGAGTAAACGAAAATACTACAGAACAGGGTCATATGACATCTATGGGACATACTAAACATGTGATATTTGTCTTTTTCTGAAACCCTATCCTCCATAGCTAGGAGAATACACAGTGTATGTTCTTTCAGACTCCCCAGAGTATAGTTAAGTTTTTCCCAGCCAGTAATTCTTTTTCTTAAAAAAGATTCTAGATCTTCCCTCTCCACTAAAAGTCACTTTTTTGACCACCTGAAATCATAGAAAAGCTTCTCTGATTGTCGATTCTTATCCTCCTATGGCTGAAAATCAAAATTTTATTACCCATAAATGAGTCTTTCAAACATTAGTTTCCATTCCCGGACCTAAAACCCGTAGCCATCACACATAACCCATGATCCCATCATTATCCACCACTAAATAATTAATCCATCCACAATTCATGAAAAAAACAATGAATATGAGGGTTCAGTCATGCTCAAATTGGAAACCTCATGGGCCAACGATGACAAACACAATGAATAATACAGGTAAGTGAAAAAAAAGGTTATGATCATCATTCATTGATGTGATATCTACCAATGTTCATAAATTATTGGATTAAGGGTGATATAATGGAATATAAATATAAATTGATTAAATTATTTCAATTTTCATTTAGGATCATATGATGAATGGAAATTACAGATCAAGGTGAATTTGATAAAAAATACATGATTATTAGATAGAAAGGCTGTAAAACATAAATAATAAGCCTGACCATGACTTTGGATCAATCATTTTTGAATAGTGCATTATCTATCAATGAAGAAGTTCTGAGGTTCTTACTTCCAACCTCAGGATTCAATCATCGATCCTCCTACATAGGTTTTCCAATGCCAATGAAGGACGATCCTCCTCTAAAATCCTCCTATAATTATATAGATAACCCTAGATATTTTATATAGTTTCATATATATAGAGGGATTTCGGTTTTGGGTTATTTAATTAAAATAAATAAATAAGTAATTTATTTTATTTAACACAGCCTTCAACGAGTCACCTCCCTTGGTACATATTATGCTGACAACTTTATGTTATGCCTAGGGTAAACCTCATATTCTAGTATCAAATATATTCTAAAATATCTCATCCATGGTCCCCAAAATTTTTAAAATCATTTATATTAAAACTAACCTCTCAAACACTTTAAAATATATTAATATTTCAATATATTAATTTATGGGGTCCTGAGACACCTAAACACAACACCAAATCCATGAAAAAATCTAAGTATGTGCATAAAAACATTAAGAATAATAATACAAAAAATAAAATTCATTTAGATATCATTTATCAATAATTTTAGTAAATAAAAAATATTTTTTAAAAAAATTTCAAAAAATATGGATATAGAAGAAAAATATACCTGATCAAGAAGATAAAAAAGGCCATCGTTTCATTTAAACATTCCTCTTGAAAGAGTGACTTGATTTGGATCATTTATCATCCTGAATAAATATATATTCACGTTAAATAACTAAAATTATCAATATATACACTATATAAAATTAAATAGGTGCATATTAACAAATATATCTTAATGGATTGAAAATTGAAATGAAATCCCTTACCTATAGTCTATCTTCCCACATACATTATTTATATTCATAAATAAAAACATTATTTTAATTATTTACTTGTTTAATAATCTTTTAAATTTTATTTTTCATTTTATTTTATTAATTACCATGTTATATTTAATTATTTACTCAATTGGGTCCACATCAAATGTTTTTTCGATATCTAGATCACATTTCTAGAAAGAATTTGGTAAGTTGACTATGGTCAAAGTGGTAATTATTTAATCATATATTATGTAATAATAATGAGTAATGTTTTCCAATTTTCAATGATCATGATTGAAATAATCCAAGTATTATTTTATCTTTATATAATTATAATTACATCATAATGAACATATTATTTATTTAAATAAACTTATATATACCAGTCCTGTGATACGGTGGTGAAAAAATAATTGCATCTTTTCATGGAGGTGGTAGTCCACACGTTCGTACAAATGACACTCTCATTTTCCAATGAATGGGAAGGTAAGAAAATATATTATATATTAATTTTATAGATTTATAGAAAATTAATTAATATCATATATATATATATATATATATATTAAATCCATCATTATAAATAACTATGGGAGGCAGTGATGGAAAATAAATTATATTGGTTCACGAGGAGATAATCCACCATACACACAGATGATGGTTTATTTTACCATTTGATGGAAGAGGAGATGGATGAAGGATATTAAATTAAATAACAAAATTTAATTATATGATAGATATTGATGTTATTATATTATCATGGTTGAATAATATTTGTAGGGGGTGGAAGAAGTAAAAATTAAAAATACTTGGTTATGTACGACACCACTTCTTCAGAAAACCTATTTAAGATTATACCAAAAGCCTTAATAGATTGGATTTATAATAAAAAAGGGCATCTATTATGTTTGAGGATATATAAGGAAGGTATTTGGGTAGATATTTTTCAAAAAAAGGTTTTTGAAATGTGAATAAAACAGGTGATACGTTTCCCTTTTATATGTGAGGAGAGGGATACTTTTGAAATTTCATGAATTATTAAGGTAATATAAAATATATTTCATATTAAATTAGATAAAAATTGATATAATTTGAATATATTATGAGGCTGGATCTTAATACTATAATCTATTAAATGTTTTACATTTTTGGGTTATATTTTTATTTCTATCTGTTAGTTTTAACCCCGTTAACCCTTTTGATAATTACCATAATATTAAAGTTTTCTACCATTAAAGGGTAAATAATGTTACTATAAAATAAAAAACGACACATAAATGGACCATTATTGAAATTTTAAACTATATCCCATTAATTTAGTAGAATATAACATTTTAGTGAATTTTAAATCATTTAATAAAATATTATTTATTATAAAATATCATTGATGTCATTTTAGAAATTATTCATCTAATTTGTATTTATATACATTAATAAAAAGAAGGAATTTAAATATAATAAATTCAAAAAACACTATCAATTTATATTTATCTTTAAAATTTACAGAAAAAAAATTTATATTATAACAGTCTCTGTATTTTTAAAATTATTTATTTTTTTCTATTAATTAAATAAATGACGTGTCAACGTTATTGAAGCATTTAAGGTAAATATTTCGTCACTAAAAATTTGGATTAAATTACCTTTATAAGAAAATAATATATATTTCAAATTAATATTTATAACTGAATATATGTTTTATTTATCCTTATAATAAAATATTATATATATTGATAGTATAACAGTAACATTTTTATCTTTTTCTCTACCTTAAATATTATCAATGTAAAAATAAGATAAAAATTAAGAAAATGGTCATATTTTTTATTTTTTTATGATTATGGATGAAATAGAATCATTAAATTAAATTAAATCAAGTTTGTGTGGATTTTAATGTCTTATTGCATTATTTTTAACCTTAATCACCCAATATAACCTAATCATGGTGAAAATTAATTACTATAGATACTATTCATAATGAACAGAAATAAAAGTGAAATATTAAAAAAATTTGCTTCTCTTAATTATAAATATTAAATATATTTTTTAAGATTATATTTCAATAATTGGTAGAAAATAATCTGTGATTAAAATGAAAAATGCAACAAAAAACAATTTTTTAGAGAAATTAATTTTTGATTATAAAAATGTTTTTATACTAAATTTAATCAAAAAATTGATTAAAATTAACATAGTTTGGTTATTAATAATATTAAATGACCAATTTTAATTTTAAAACATTTTAAAACACAATGAGACTATTTATATACTTAATAAATAATGTTTTTAATAAAAAGGATAATTTTTTACCATTCATTGAAATATAAATAATTTTAGAATAATATAAAAAATTAACCCTAAGATAATTTTCATATAATATTTTAAAAAATGGAGTTCATTTAATCAAATAATTTTTCTAAAATCAGAAAAAAGTAATTATATTATTTTATTACAAAAATAAATAAAAAGCTATTTTGAAGAAAACATATTTACAAAGAATAAAATGACTTTTATGAAGATTGCATGTTTATTTTATATAAGTTAATAAAAACATTTATATTGATTGTTAAATTTATATATATTTTATAATTTGGTTATTCCTATTCATACCCACCAATTCAATGGCTAGGTTATAACAACCAAATTTAAATAATAATATTTCATGGGTTGTTTAAACTTAGCATCGCATGTGGTATACACTATCAAACATAGTGTTATTTAAAATATGAGGATGTTACATTGAGAATAATAAAATTACTTTGAAATTAAAGAGTAAATTGTATAGTATTTTATCAAAGAATCTATTATATATTGTAGTGATTATTGGACCTTGATGGGACACCTTGAATAAAAAATAGTGGTAGTAGAAATGAAAAAGTTTATATGGACATGTGGGCATGATAAGATGGATAATATTAGAAATTAATGTGTTTAAAGGAAAACTATAGTGGATTTGGTTTATAAGAATATGAATGATACAAGATTTATATTGGTTGGAAATTTTAGAGGAAAAACCCTGGATGTACCAATTAAGAGAGAAAACTTAATGAAAAATCCACACATTAAAAGTCTCAAAGGTAGATATAAAAGGATATTTTAGGTCAAAACATATATCACATGATAAAAATAGAAAATAAACAATAAAATTCTTCTTATAATTTTAGATAACCCATGATTCATTTTTAATGTCTAGGAATTGACTTCAGGGCCACATGACCCACAGTGAAGCTCATATGACTCAATGTTAATATTTTTAGTTCAAAAAATTACCCAAATACTGAAAATTGTGAAAAATTGATCATATTATCATGAAAAATTATTAAAAATTTCTATAATTCATTTTTGATGTTTAAGAATTAATCTCATGTCAATTTCATACATGGTATGTCTCGTATGACAAAAGTTCATATTTTATGTTTAAAAGAGACATTTTGTTCAAAACACATATTGCATAATCAAAACAAAGAAAAAAAAATACTAGCCTAGATATTTATGGAAAATGATATATAACTCATTTTTGAAATATTGAAATTAACCAAATATTAATATGAAACACGTTGTTTAAAATATGATTGAAAGCAATTGTTTTCATTTAATGGTGACATTTTAGTTCAAAATGTGTATCAAATGATCAGAACTGAAAAAAATGATTGAATTGTCTTTATACTTTAAGGAAAAGGGTAATAATTCATTTTTACATGTCATATTTAATACCACATCAACCCAACCCATAGTGTGACCAATATGACTGCAAGTGTGTGTTTTCTATTTAAAAGTGACAATTTAGTTCAAAATGTGCACCACATAATCAAAACCAAATAAATATATTTATATTTTATTAATAAATCGGGATAAATATTTATAATTAATTTATGGATTTTATTAATTAATCACTTGTCAATCTGACACAAGTTTTGGATGATATGATTTAGAGTGCATGTTTTCATTTAACAGTAACATTGTTGTTCAAAGAACACATCACATACAAAAAACTGAAAATATTATTCTATTGTATTTATAATTTATAAAAAATTATTAATATTTCATTTATGATTTGTAGAAATTAACCACACTTGAATCTGAAACATTGTGTCTCCGATATGACTCAAAGTACATGTTTTTACTTTTAAAATTGACACTTTAGTTCAAAACATGCGTCACATACTAAAAACTAAGAAAATACTTATATTATCTTGATACTTTAAAACTATGATAATTTATTTGTTTTTTAAATTTAATAAGTAACCCCATTTCAATCTAATATGCGGTTTTAGTGATATAACTCAATGTGACTATTTTTAATTTAAAAATAACATTTTATTTTAATACATTATTTACATAGTAGAAACAAATAAAACAAATTTCTATTATAGTAACACTTTAGAAAAAATACCATTTATCCCTTTTTGACATGTTATATTTATCAGCATGTCAATATGAAATGTGGTGTGACCAAAATTATTGAAATCATGTCACATACTCAAAATAGAGAAAACACACTGGGAGTGTCATATTAATTTATAATATGTTTTATTAATGTATTATTATATCATTTTTATTTATTTATTATGTTTTATCGTTACATTTTTTTCATATTTATTTATTTTTTATTTATACATTATTATATCATATTTATGGTTTATTTATTTATTTATATAATTACTAAAATAACCACTCTTCTTTATTACCGGAACATGCCTCTTTTCATCGAGTTGGGGGTGGTATGTTTGAAAACTGGTAGCATGTTCGAGCCCTGTTAAACTTTTTGATTATGTATAAAATCTAGTGATATTATAGATTATGATAACCCAAGAACCCTAAAAAACATTATAAATGAGATGCATATCATTTCTTATGACTAGCTTATGTTGTTATATGACATTGGATGGTATGTTATACCTATATTGTATCAAAATATTAACATAAGAAACAATTTTCTTGGCATGCATGTTTGTGATGCCTCGAACCCACACACCTAGAATATAATGTTAATGAATACTTTATTTACACACCATATTTGAAATGAACTTAGGTGACCCAATTTTTACTCTCAATAATTATAATATCACTAAAAAATATTGAATCACATATATTTGAAGGAACTTTTAGGTTTAGAGTAATAGAGAGTTAGGAAAATCATTTAACTAAAAGCCCATATATTTCTTATCAAATGGACATATTTTCCACTATATCTGAAATTAATTAATCTATAGTAAGTCTAAAATATCTTCCACAAATTAGTGACATAATATATTCTGTTATACATATTTTAACGAACCAACCCAAGATAACTAGACATGTCACCCAGGAAGGTTCACCGCATGGTGAGAATAAATAAAACAGCCAAAAACGTCTCATGTATAACTAGATAAAGGAAAACCAATAAAGTATATATTTTAAGAAATATTACATATCCACAAGTCATACAATGTTAGTAAAAAGGTGCTAAACCTAACATTGAAACAAGAAAAGACAAAGATAAAAGCTCAGTGTAACCATATGTGACCACCAAACTAACCTGCATTAAAGGAGTAGACGACAAAGAGAAGTAATAGAACAAAAAGATTCTATTCCCATTTATAGATTCCTACAAAAACACATCCATAAAAATAAAAATAAAAAATTAGAGTGTGTGAAAAAATCCTAGATATATTTCACTAAGGAATCTATACAATTTATAAAACCACGAAAACATTATCTCTAGCATAAAAAAACCACCCAATAAATCATTTAAAATGGAAAATTTTTGTGTAAAACATTATTTTGTTTTCATAAAAATAATTTCATATTCACGTAATATAAAATATGAAAAGTGCTTATAATAAATAAAGCGATCTTAAGAAAAACCATATATGGATATATCATATGCAAAATAAGTGATAAATACAACCATGAAATAATCCATGATGTTTAAAATCAAACATAATTGAAAAGAAAAATATTGGTCTTTGACCAATGTTAATATATACTAGACAAAAAAAGAAACATAAACTAAGTATAAATTTGGTCCAATTAATATTGAGACCCAAAATTGTCTGTCAATATCACAAAACCTCTATTGGAATTACACACACTAAATTGACATGTCCATTTCCCGATGGATCAAAGGTCTCAAATGTTCCATGATTTTCAAAATCCATTTGAAAACCTTGATAAAAATTTATAAATGATTATTTTTCACAATGACACATCACCGTTCCCATGCTTGAAAACTCATTTGTAATGAAAACCACCTTTAAGGCATTTCATTCACACATACTGTGTCTAAAACCAATTTTAAATAAAATCCATTTAAAAACATTAATTTAATGTAGAAAATTCACCATGATTTCAAATCCAGAACTTATATAACAAAAAACAATGAATCAAACAAGAACATTAAGTTATTAAATAATTAGAATATTTTTATAGACACTTTCCTCATGAATGAAGTGGAAATACCCAGGATTGATCTCCCAAAACCAAGAGTTAAATAAAATGAATAATGGATTAAAAGTAATTCAAATATATATCTTGGTAACCTAATGTATTGGAGAGAAAAGTTGTAAAATTACTGGTTTAAAGGGCGTACTGGAATTTATAGCTAGTGTATAAAATACCACACCATGGTACAACCTCAAGGACCAATCTACAGAGCATCCAGACCATTCCAAAGAGCCCCTATCCACGCTGTATTCACCCTATCCAAATAGCCTCTAAAAAACATATTGTAAACATTTCCCAAATCCACTTATCCCATGTATTGGCTATAGTGTAGCCGAAGAAAAAACACCACAACACTAATCGACCCAAGAGGTGGTCTATGATGCAACCTAGATCCACACTACAAGGGTGTAAGATTTGGTTGAACCAACCAAATCACCCATGAATAACTCCACGCCATAGACTCTACCTCCATGTTTTAGGGATGAATTACAAAAAGGTCTATGTCACAGCCTGCTTACCATAACATAATTATTCCAAACATGGATGTATCCCCCAAACACCTCCTCAAAGTCACTATTCAAAAACCATATAGACTATGTTGTAGAGAGTCCATTCCCTACTGCAAAAATCCTCTCCATGGAATAGTACACTATAGAAAATAAAAAAAATCAAAAAAGTATAGAAATTACCTAGAAAACAACCCAATTAAGAATGATAAAAACTAGGGATTTAGAATACCTATGAGATAATGATGCAATGTCACAATCTCCCCTCTATAAAATCATTTTCCCAAAAAAGTGCTCAATATTGTAAAATCATAGAAAGATAAGGCCACTCACTCCTCATAAATAATTTTTCATACCATGTCTCATGGATATCTTATTGACACTGGCATAATACATGGAAAAAATGAGTCATTTTACTTCATATTACCATATCTTGGTGATACATAATTTGAACTAGTTTCTCAACAATAGTGGTGTTTAGATCACGATCAACATACTCTCATTCAATCACATGTGAAGGGTATGATGAATACCTACTCATATAGGAAACATGAAACATTTTATGAATCGATGTGAAACAACATAGAAATTACAACTGATATTACACCCTCCTAAGTCAACCAATGATCTCATAAGGGTAAAAAAACTCAATTCCAACTTACCATTATTGAAAAACCAAAAATGTCCCAATCAAGGTGAAACTCAGAGAAATACAAGATCAAACACCTTTAGCTCTAGTAGTTGATGATTAAAAAACACATTGGATTTATGACAACTATGTTCTGTGATCAATGTCTTCTGAATCAACTGAAACTTTTCTATCATATCTTAAATGAGGCTCAGTCCAACCATGGACTGCTATCCCAGATCTAATTAACATAAGGGAGATCTACATATCCACCCATGCAATGTTTCTAAGGGATCCATATTAATAAGATATTAATAACTATTGTTATAGGAAATTTTTATAAGAGGAATACGCTTTTCCCAAGAACCACCAAAAGAATCACACATACTAGGAGTATATCCTCAAGCATTTGTATAGCCAAATCTATCTGGAAAACAATTTTTGGAAAATATTCCATATTTAATTTAAACTAGGAACCCATAGCCTCTTGTAAACCTATAAAAAACCTATATGTAAATCATATTTTCCTGTAATAAATAATTTTAGAGGCAACCCCATGAAGTCTCACAACCTCTCATAATTAAATGTTACAAATATAATCCTCCTCCATCATCTTCTTTATAGGGATTAAATAATCCAATTTGATAATTATATTAATGATTGCCTAAAAAAATCATAACCAATAGGATTATATGGTAAACCATTGACAAAGTCCATGGAAATATCATCCCAATTCCATACTAGAATGAGTAATGGTTGAAACAACCCAAAAAGTATCTAGTGTTCTAGATTAATACTATGACATGCCATAAACCATGAAACATAAGTTTCATTCGATTGTATTATACCTTTAAACCAATAATAACATCTCATATCATGATATATATTGGTAGTACCATAGTGTATGAACCAACAAGACCTTTTTCCACTATCCAAAAATTCAATCCTAAAATAAATATGAACAACTAACCTTACTCAGACACACAAAGACCCAACGAGAGTCCAATAAAACCCACCTATGGTTTCCCATCAATTTAGGATTTTAATCAAGTTCTTGAAATTAGTTTATAAAACTTTATCAATATGAACCCACTCATCAAATGACGAGTCATACTTTACCAAATCTAAGAACACTTTTCCACCAGTCTTTTCCATTCCAAAGATCATATTAGTGAGAAAAATCATAAGAGACAAGTCCTCCAGGGATTAATTAAATGATTATATTAGAAATTTATTGATAAATTCATTGGAGACCACATTACAATTCTGAGGAGTATAAAAAATATCAAGATCAAAAGTATAGAGACAATCAACCAAATATCCCTATCATAGGTTTAGATATCTATGAGTAAAAATATATTTCATACACCTATGATCAGAATATGTTATAAACTGCTTCCCATAGAGATAGAAAATCCATGTTTTGAGTATATGTATAACCACTTACAACTCAATATCATGGGTAGGGTAGTTATTCTCATGAGGGAGAAACTAGTGAGGTCCATAGGCCACCAATTTATTTCATTGTAATAAGATACACCCCAAATTCATACTAAAAGCGTCATAAAAAACATCATTGTAACACCCCAAGCTTCCACAGTACACTTCCCTTTGAATAATATAGTAGCATGTGTTGTACGCAACTTCGAATTCTAACACACACCACAACCAATCAAACCACCCGTTATGAATAGAAATACCCACTTTTTGAAATTTTATAAATTTTATCTCTCAAAATGGACTTCATTTTTGGATTCGGAATATTGAAATTATCCTAGGGTAAAATTTTGGAACTTTTTGGATAACTTTTATATTTTGATAAATAGTGAAAATTACTAAATTTTAATTAAAAACAATTTTTTTAATCAACATAATTAATAGTGATAAATTATTATTTTATGTCATTTTAAAGTATATTTAGAATATATGTTTACCATTTAATACAATGTTGGTCATTGGACATAATTTCTCATCTAAACCGGAAATAAAAAACATTCAATCTTTTGATATTTATTATCTCTTAAAAACACGTTTTTTTGTTTTAAGAATGGGAATTAATTCGAAATTAATTTTCTGACCCTTCTGTATTTTGAAATTAGAAATATGGATTCCATATTTGGAATTAGGAGGTACAAAATGTGTAAATAGTTAACTTTTATTTTTAGACATTTTGAATAATTAATTCGGTAAATATTTTATTTACCATGGTTAATGGGTGAATCCGGTAAATAAGGGTAAACAAATAATATTATAATAATATTAATTTACCCTAAAACGTGTCCTAACCCTATTGGTTGATACATTTCCGACCATGTGAATATTTGGGTCGATTTTGGGACCCCATGGATCCACTTGTAAGTGATAATGACACTTTATATTAATTAAGTTAAAGTAAATACAAAAATGACATAAGAAAATATCTTTTATCAAAACAATTTTTAAATAGAGTTATATATATTATATTTTCGACTATAAGTATTAATTATAAATATAAAAATATTTTCTACATCATAGTATTTTATTTATAAATTTTAGACATTGAATAAGTAAATTTATTTATGACAAAATAATGATTCAGTATTTTCCTAATTAAGGAAAGAATCAAATAATTTGTATTATAAATATTAAAATAAATAAAATTTGAAAGTTTTGATGCCATACACGAATTTTATTGAATAATATGACATTTTAGGATTTATTAAATAATTTTTTTTCGAATTATTAATTTTGTTAAGACTTTAACAAAAATCAATTATTAAATACTATCAAAATTTTCATAAAAGAGTTTTTAAAACAAATATTATATTATTAATTGATATTCCATTCCTAAAAATCTAAGGTTCATCCAAAGGAATTTTATCATTATAGTAGTATCATTAATGGACCACTTGGGGGTCTCTTGGAAGTTTATTGTAAGTTTATTAACTATATAATATAAAAATACAAAGTGACATGGTAAATGTCAAACTAATTAACTAAGAGTTAAAACTAAAATCTAAGGTTAATATAGTGACCCAAACCTATCTAAAACCTATTGGTTGAGTTTTTTTAGACCCATCCCCACCTTAATCTTTAAATAATCAACTTTTGAGCTATTAGAAACCGAATATGAATTTATTATAAAATAATATTTCTAGATTTTCCAAAGTTTCCCATCATCCCTCTTATAAAATGGCACTCCCCCTTCTCACTAATTCACACATTCAAAGCCTTTTGGATCGGCCAAAACCGGACCAAATAATCTCTCAACATACCTCACTTCAACCTATAGGCATTCCTTTAGTCAGAAAGCCAACCTAAGGTTCCCTTTGATCAAATAAAAAGGAAGAACCTGAAGAAGAGGTAATGTTTTCACCACCCTCTTTCAAGTTCCTTTCTTCTTCAACTTCTTCTTTATTTGTTATTTCCATTATAAAATAATAAATATAGTATCTTCTATATACTGTGATGTTATTATAAATATGGTTTAACCATATTCAGTATTATATCCTTCCTTTGAATGACATATCACCATACGTGCGTACGTACGTCTTACCATCTCCACGTCAGGGTGTAATTGTTATTAAATACATTATTATTTGGATGGGTATAATAATGATGTGTAATTCATGTAAATAATAAATATAACATGGTAATTATTCTGTATATATGATATCCCATCCAATTATATATTATTTTAATGATATTGTCGCTCGTGCGGACGTACGGACTACCGTCTCCACGAACGCGATGAGATTCATTCCCCATTGTATCCATTCAAGTCTAATTTTCATTTGATGATTAAAAATAATGTTTAAGGAATTGATATCATTATTTATATAAATAAGATACAACCTATCCATAACAAACACGTCTTATGTAACAAAACATATAAAAGAAAACGAGTAAGCTAACACCCGAAACAACGATAATACTAAGATATTATTAACAAATCAATGTTAAAAGATCATATATGATATCATATTAATGTATATGATTCTTTTATAATTTAATGACAATTATTTCATAATTATACAGGAGGTTAACCTACCCTCAAACAAGGATAAGTACAAGGTAAGGGTTTATTTCACAATCTCTTCATTATCCGAGGTTGTTTATACATAATTATCTACTGGGACCTCTTTATCATCCACATCCATGTTTCTTAAAAAGGTATTTCAAATCATTCTTAATATTTTAAATACTATGGGATAATGTAATTTATACCCTTGTTGAATTTTTATAAGAAGTTTATAAAGGAATCTTTCTGTCATTTTCCAAACAAGTTCTTTTTTAACCTTTTCAGAAAAATTAAGGTAAGAATGTTTTTTTTCAACTTATACGGAGGGTGCAGCTATTTTCCACCATTGTAAAATCTTCAAAGCTTCCCTTACAAGCTTATAAGAATATTTTCAAAGTAAATGTTTTATTTTATAATTATGTGACTTTTAATGATTTCAAAAAAGAAATATTTCTCTCAAATAGATTTTATTTCATCTATGTCAACATCCTTTGATGGATTTTAAGCTTATTTAAAGTTGATTTATTGTGATAAAAAACTTCCATATCGTGTTGAAGGTTTTGTGATATGTTTGACTGCGAATGTGTTATTTTTATACCATTACTGGTATATAGAGAAAGTATTGGCATTTTGTATGCTTGTTTTAATATGAATATTTATGTTATGTTTAAACCTATTCATATGAGGAATGCATTGGACATAATAAGTGACGGGTGGAGCCCGCTATAGCTCCTCGATGGATCGGTTGGTCTCATGAGACAAAATAGTGTCTTGTCACAAGTCATTGATAAAATCATATTTGTAGTCTTGGCACGAGGCCTTGGCTATGTGGTTATGATAGTCTGGCATTATGCATTCCATCATTATAAAAAGTGGTTATTGATATTTCATGTGATTATTTGACAAGTAGAATATCCATGTGAATAAGTAAATGGAATTATTTCATTTTACCTTTTCCATATTATGCTTAAGTTTATGTTTAAAAGGCTTTTGTTTTAGTTATACATTGCATTAAATGTTTGTTCTTTTTTATGAAAATTTCTGCTATATTGTTATCCTTACTGAGCATCTGAGCTCACCCCTTTCAATGTTTTATTTTTCCCAGGATGTGAAAAAGTAATTTATGAATGAACTGAAGGGATAATATGAGGGGATATGAAGACAAGATGTTGTTGTAGTAGTTTTCAATTTATGATGTAATGTAAACTTTATGAATGTATCTAGTTATTCCAAGGCTACTAAACTAATCGGTCTTTTGAGATTTGATATTTCTTATGATCATGCCAATGATACGTAATAATGCACCGAATCTGGGTAACTGGGGTCGGGGCGTTACAGTTGGTATCCGAGGAAGTTTAGTACAAACCTTGGAATCTAAATTTAGGTAAAATCTGATTAGATCACACTTACGTAAGACAGACTTTGAGGATTAGTATAGAAGAACTTCCTAGAATTTTAGTATTGTAGAAATTTTGTGAGTTTTCCGAGCAATACATCCCTATCTGGATACAAGTAGGTAGAGGCGGCTCTGGCACAGATGTACCTAGGGGTAAACCCCGAAAACACCACTTTGAGCTCGACTTAAACGGGAAATGGTGCATAACAATGGGTCTTGCTGCACTCTTGGATACGATACTCCCCGGGGATATGCTTAGGATAATTATCATTTTCTTTACAAACCATTATGAAGGGTTTATGAGTATATACTTCCTCAAAGAAAACATTTTTATGACTATAGATTATATCCATAAATATTTCAATTTATGTTAAGTGTTTTACAAGTATGGAATTATGTATTTTAATTCATAAACTAATCTAGTTTATGCCATTGTTTATAAATGGAACCTAGTGGAAGGAATGGAAACTGTATCAATGCACGCAATCCATTTAGGGATTTCATTCCTGCTCAAGATAATTATAGTGGAGCTGGTGATGCAACTGCTGCTAATAAGCTAATCACCATACTGGGACAACTCACTCATGTTATGAATAATAACCTTACCCATATAGAGAACCCTGATCCACAGAGTGGAGGATCAATTTTAGACCACTTGATGAGGCAACAACCACCCACATTCAATGGGAGTACAAATCCATTGGTATCTGAGCAATGTATAAGTTCCCTAGAAAAAAATATTTCAGGCTTTGGGGAGTAGTGAAAGGTAGAAATTTATCATGGCAGTTTATCACCTCATTGGAGATGCTGATCAATGGTGGTCATTGATACAAAACACAAAGTAAGATGATGAAGTATCAAATATGAAATGGATAGAGTTAAAAGAGATTTTCTTAGAAAAATAATTTCCTCATGACCATCAAGCAGATATGGAAAGGCAATTTCTGAGTCTGAGACAAGAGAAAGATCAGAATGTCGCAAAGTATGAGGTTAACTTTACAAGGGTAGAAAGGTATCTTGGAGATTATATACGTAACCTAAGAAGTAAGATTGATCGTTTATTTGATGGGTTAAAACCATTTCTTCGTCACGAATTAGTGTCACAATCCTTCTCATCGTATGAAGATATTGTATAATGTGCTATCAATATAGAAAAATAATTCTCTAAGTCTTATGACTTTAAAGCAAAGCAAGAGAAAAAAAGATCTGTTGATCACTCTGGGAATGGAAATAAAGGGAAGAATGGAAAATTTGAATATCCATCCTACAGTAAATGTGGGAAGAAACACCCTGGTACTTTATTGAATGGAATGGGAGTCTGTTACATGTGTAGTGAAAAAGGCCACCAAGCTCTTGATTTCAAGGGGAAGAAAGAAGCTACCAATGTTCAATGATACAACTGTAGAGAGAAGGGACATTATGAAATTTAATGTCTTAAGCTTCAGGGAAACTTACCACAGAAAAGGCCAAGGGTTCAATGCCAAGATTATACTATCACTACTGCTGAGTTAGAAGATCCATGGGATGTGGTGGCAGGTAATTTAATGGTTTCCTCAAGTTTACCAAATGCATTATTTGATTATGGATCATCGCATTGTTTCATATCTTCCCAGTTTTCTAAGAAAATTAGATATTTCTAATTTGATTTAACAAGGGAGTTGTCAGTTAAAACTCCTAAGGGAGGTATCATTGAAACAAAGTTTTGTGAATCAGTCCCCATTAGAGCACATAAATGTTCTTTATCCGCTGATCTCATCATCATACCTATGATTGAATTTGATATAATCCTCATTATGGATTAGATTTCGGACCATGATGCAAAAATTTATTGTAAGAAGAAGGAGGTTAATATTTTTGATGATGATGATAAGGAACACCTTATCTTTAGAGAGGAATCACCACCACCTAATTCTTACCTATACCCACCCCCAGTAGCTCAACTAAATTCAATTATTGGGGAGGAAGAGAATTAAATGACTGTGGGTGAGGAAAAGAATGTTCTAATAGAGGATGTACCTATTGTGAAAGAATATTTAGATGTGTTTCCGAAAGATTTACCGGGACATCCTACAGAATGAGAAGTTGAGATTTCTATTGATTTAATTACTGGATCAAGGCCTATATTGAAAACCCCTTATATAATGGGCACTGTGGAATTAGTTAAACTAAATAAACAACTAGAGGAATTGAGTAATAAGGGTTTTATTCGCCCTAGTGTTTCTCCATCGGGAGCCCCTATTCTTTTTGATAAAAAGAAAGATGGATCTATGAGGTTATGTATCGACTACATGGAAATAAATGCTATAACAATTAAGAACAAGTATCCCTTACCTGACATTGATTATTTATTTGACCAACTGCATGAAGCTCAGTACTTTTCAAAGATTGAACTTCGATCTCGATACCATCAGCTGTGTGTAAAAAAGGAAGTCATTCTGAAGACAACATTTCAAACCAGGTATGGTAATTACGAGTTTACAGTAATGCCTTTTGGATTGACTAATGCACCCTTAGTATTCATGGATATAATGAATAGAGTTTTCAAGGAATATCTCAATGATTTTGTGGCACTATTTATTGATGATATCTTGGTATATTCCAAAATCTATGAAGATCATGAAAATCACTTGCTCATTATATTGAAGACACTGAGAAGACATGAATTATATGGGAAGTTTAGCAAGTGTGAATTCTGGATTTAGGAGATTTCTTTTCTTGTCCATATTGTCTCTAAAGATGGAATCTATGTTGATCCTTCTAAGACCATGGAAATCCATGAATGGCCTGCACCGAAGAGTTTAACTAAGGTACACAGTTTTATTAGTTTAGCAGGTTATTATTGGCGTTTCGTCCAGAATTTTTCTCATTTGGATAACCCATTAATAAAGCTCAAACATAAAGGGGGTAAATTTTTTTGGAAAAAAGAGTGTGAAGAATGTTTCGAAGAACTGAAGATAATATTAGTCAATGCTCCTATATTGACTCTACCATAAGGTAGTTATGGGTTCATTATTTATAGTGATGTATCAATGAAAGGACTTGGTTGTGTCTATATGTATAATTATATTGTTATTGCCTATGCATTATGACAGCTAAAAATTCAGGAGAAAAACTACCCTACTCATGATCTTGAGTTAGGTGCTGTAATTTGTTCTTTAAAGATATGGTGACATTATCTCTATGGTGAAAAATGTGAGATTTATACTGATCACAAGAGATTTAAGTATATTTTCTTACAGAAAGAACTCAAAATGAGGCAAAGGAGATGGCTTGAACTACTCAAAGATTATGATTTCACGATGCACTACCACATAGGGAAGGTAAATAAGGTGGAAGATTCTTTGAACAGAAAAGATCATGGAGTTTTGAACATGATGAGAATTGAATGGGATCCTATTTTTCTGGATCTAGTGAAGATGTATATGGGAATTACCATGGAAGGTGAAACATCGATACTTTTTCAAATGGTTGCCAAACCATATTTACTAGAAAGGATAAAGAGTTATCGGACCGGTGATGAAGAGTTTCAAAAGAATATTAAATCTATGAATGATGGGAGATTGAATGACTTTGGGTATAATGATGGAATTTTAAAATTTGGGAAGAGACTTTGTGTTCCTAGTATACCTGATCTAAAAAGGGAATTGTTGGACGATGCTCATAGTTCCAATTTCATTATACACCCTGGGAGCACCAAAATGTATAGAGACTTGAAGGAAAATTTTTGGTGGGACAACATGAAGATGGAGGTTACTGATTTTGTTTCAAGATGTATGGTTTGTCAACAAGTGAAAGCTGGAAGGCAACAGCCTGGAAAAGTCACGCAACCTCTTCCCATATAATAGTGGAAATGGGTTAATATCACTATGGAATTTGTCCTGGGACTGCCAAATACTTCTAGAAGGAATGATGCAATATGTGTCATTGTTGATCGTCTTACCAAGTCAGCACATTTTCTTACTATAAGGGAAGATTTCCCACTTGAATGTCTAGCAAGGATATATATTAATGAAGTTGTGATACTTCATGGAGTACCCCTATCGATTGTTTCTGATCGTGATCCCCATTTTACTTCAAGATTCTGGAAGAGTCTTCAGAAAGCCCTGGATACTGAACTTCATTTGAGCACTGCCTACCACCCTCAAACAGATAGACAATCAGAACTGACTATTCAAACCTTAGAAGACATATTGAGATCATGATCACTTGACTTTCAGGGTATGTGGGATCAATATTTACCACTGGTGGAATTTTCTTATATTAATAGCTTCCATTCAAGTATTCAGATGGCACCATATGAATCGTTGTACGGAAAGAGATGTCTCACACCAACCTGTTGTGATGGCGTTGGTGAAAGAAAACTCATAGGCCCAGAACTGGTGGAGGAAATGATTGAAAAGGTGATGGTAATTCAAAACCACATCATAACATCTCAAAGTAGGCAGAAGAGCTATGCCGATAATCGAAGGAAGGATTTGGAATTTCAGATAGGAGATCATGTTTTCTTGAAGTTATCTTCATGGAAGGGAGTTATAAGTTTCGGTAAGAAAGGTAAATACAGTCCCAGGTACATTGGATCATTCAAAATTCTTGAACGAATTGGGGCAATATATTACCGTTTGGCAATGCCACCAAGTCTCTCCAAATTTCATGATGTGTTCTATGTATCACTGTTGAGGAAATACATGCCTTGCCCAACGCATGTACTCACTTATGAGGAATTTGAACTGGAACCCGATATGTCTTATTGCGAAGAGCCCTTCAGGATTCTTGATATAAGAGAACAAGTGCTGAGAAACTGGACGACTCGTCTGGTAAAATTTCTATGGAGAAACCATAAGATGGAAGATGCAATGTGGGAACCCGAGGAACTTGTGATGAAGAACCACCTGATTATTTTCATGGGGTAGTATTCTAGAAATTTCAAGGATGAATGCATTTTAAGGAGAGGAGAATTTAACACCCCAAACATCCACAGTACGCTTCCCTTTGAATAATACAGTAACGTGTGTTGTACGCAACTTCAAGTTCAAACACACACCACAACCAATCAAACTATACATTATGAATAGTAATACCCACTTTTTGAAATTTTATAAATTTTATCTCTCAAAATGGACTTCATTTTTGGATATGGAATATCGAAATTATCCTAAGGTAAAATTTTGGAACTTTTTGGATAACTTTTATATTTTGATAAATAGTGAAAATTACTAAATTTTAATTAAAAACGACATTTTCAATAAAAATAATTAAAAGTCATAAATTATGAATTTAAGTGGTTTTAAAGTATATTAAGAATATATTTTTACCATTTAATATAATTTTGGTCATTGAACATAATTTCACATTTAAACCGGACATAAACAACTGTCAATCTTTTGATAGTTATTATCTCATAAAAACACGTTTTTTGTTTTAACAATGGGAATTAATTTTAAATTAATTTCTTCCACTTTTGTGTTTTGAATTTAGAAATATGGATTCCATATTTGGAATCAGGAGGTCCAAATTGTGTAATTAGGTAACTTTTATTTTTAGAAATTTTGAATAATTAATTCGGTAAATATTTTATTTACACTGGTTAAAGGGTAAATCTGGTAAATAAGGGTAAACAAAATAATATTATAATAATATTAATTTACCCTAAAACGTGTTATAACCCTATTTTATGATACATGTCCGACCATGGGCATCTTTGGGTGGATTTTGGGACCCCATGGATCCACTTGTAAGTGACAATGACACTTTATATTAATTAAGTTAAAGTAAATACAAAAATGACATAAGCATATATCTTTTAGTAAAACAATTTTTAAATAGGGTTATATATATATTATATTTTCTACTAGAATTATTAATTATAAATTTAAAAAGATTTTATATATCATAGTATTTTATTTATAATTTTTATACGTTGAATAAGTAAATTTATTTATGACAAAATAATGATTTAGTAATTTTCTTATTAATTAAAGAATCAAATAATTGGTATTATAAATATTAAAGTAAATAAAATTTAATGTTTTTATTCCATCCAAGAATTTTATTGAATAATATTAAATTTTATTATTGCTTAAATGAATTTGGTTCGAATTATTAATTTTGTTAATAATTTAACAAAAATAAATTATTAAATACTATCAAAATTGACATAAAAGAGTTTTTAAAACAAATATTATATTATTAATTGATATTCTATTCCCAAAAATCTAAGGTTAGGCCAAAGTACTTTTATCATTATAGGTGTATCATTAATGGACCACTTGGGGGTCGCTTGGAAGTTTATAGTAAGTTTATTAACTATATAATATAAAAATACAAAGTGACATGGTAAATGTCAAACTAATTAACTAAGAGTTAAAACTAAAGGATAAGCTTAATATAGTGACCCAAACCTGTCTAAAACCTACTGGTTGAGTGGTTTTTGACCCATCCCCACCTTAAACTTTAAATAATCCACTTTGAAACCTTTATAAACCGAATATGAATTTATTGTAAAATAATATTTCTAGCTTTTCCAAAGGTGCCCCTCACCCCTCTTATAAAAGGGCACTCCCCCTTCTCACTAATTCACACATTCTAAGCCCTTTGGATCAGCAAACCACTACCCAAATACTCTCTCAACTTCACTCACTTCAACCTATAGGACTTCCTTTAGTTAGAAATCCATCCTAAGGAGCCCTTTTGATCAAATCAAAAGGAAGAACTCGATGAAGAGATAATGTTTTCACCACCCTCTTTCAAGTTACTTTCTTCTTCAACTTATTATTTCTTTGTTATTTCCATTCTAAAATAATAATTCTAGTATATTCTATATACTGTGATATTATTATAAATATGTTAAAACCATATTCAGTATTCTATCCATCCTTTGAATGATATGTCACCATACGTGCGTACGTACGACATACCGTCTCCACGTCATGGTGTAATTGTTATTAAATACATTATTATTTTGATGTGTATAATAATGATGTTTAATTAATGTAAATAATAAATATAACATTATAATGATTCTGTATATATGATATACCATCCAATTATATATTATTTTAATGATATTGTCGCCCGTGCGTACGTACATACTACCTTCTCCAGGAACACGATGAGATTCATTCCCCATTGTATCCATTCAAGTCTAATTGTCATTTTATGATTGAGAATAATGTTTAATAACTTGATATCATTATTTATATGAATAAGATACAACATATCCATAAAAAACGGGGCCTACGTAACAAAACATATAAAATAAATTGAGTAAGTTAACACCCGAAACAACGATAATACTAAGATATTATTAACAAATAAATGTTAAAAGATTATATATGATATCATATTAATGTATATGATTCTTGTATAATGTAATAAAAATTATTTCACCATTATAGAGGAGGTTAACCTACCCTCAACCAAGGAAAAGTACAAGGTAAGGGTTTATTTAATAATCTCTTTATTATCCGAGGTTGTTTATACGTAATTATCTTCTGAGACCTCTTTATAATCCACATCAATGTTTCTTAAAAATTTATTTCGAAATATTCTTAATATTTTAAATAGTATGGGATAAAGTCATTTATACCCTTGTTGAATTTTTATAAGATGTTTTTAATGGAATCTTCTGTCATTTTCCAAACAAGGTCCTTTTTAACCTTTTTGACAAAATTAAGGTAAAAATGTTTTTTTTTCAACTTATACAGTGGGTGAGACTATTTTACATAATTGTAAAATATCATAAGATTCCATTACAATCTTATAAGGATATTTTCAAATTAAATGTTTTATTTTATAATTATGTGACTTTTAAATGATTTAAAAAAAGAGATATTTTTCTCAAATAGTTTTGATTTCATCTATGGGAACATCCTTTGATGGATTTTAAGCTTATTTGATGTTGATTTATTATGATAGAAAACTTCCATATGGTGTTGAAGGTTTTTTGATATGTTTGACTGTAGATGTTTTATTTTTATATCATTCATGGTTTATGGAGAAATTATTGACATTCCGTATGCTAGTTTTAATATGAATATTTATGTTATGTTTAAACCTGTTCATATGAGGAATGCATTGAACTTAATAAATGACGAGTGGAGCCCGCTATTGCTCCTCGATGCATCAGTAGGTCTCATGAGACAAACTAGTGTCTTGGAAAAAGTCTTGACAAAATATTATTTGTAGTCTTGGCACGAGGCTTTGGCTATGTAGTTATGATAGTCAGGCATTATGCATTCCATCATTATGAAAGTGGTTATTGATATTGCATGTGATTATTCGACTAGTAGAATATCCATGTGAATAAGTAAACGACATTATTTCATTTTATCTTTTCCATATTATGCTGAAGTTTATGTTTAAAAGGCTTTTGTTTTAGTTATACATTTCCTTAAATGTTTGTGCTTATTTATGAAAGTTTTCTCTATATTGTTATCCTTACTGAGAATATGAGCCCACCCCTTTCAATGTTTTATTTTTCCCAGAATGTGAAGAAGTAATTTATGAATGACCTGTAGGGATAGTATGATGGTATATGAAGACAAGATTTTGTTTTAGTTGTTTTCACTTTATGATATAATATAAAATTTATGAATGTATCTAGTTATTCCAAGGCTACTAAACTAATCGGTCTTTCGAGATTTGATCTTTCTTGTGATCATGCCAATAATACGTAATAATGGACCGAGTCTAGGTAACTGGGGTTGGGGAATTACAATCATAACCTAAAATTAGTTCCAGAAGAATCATAAATGGATCTAAATTTTACATTTACTTAAATTCCTGAAATTATCTCTAATTTTTTTCAAAGCACTCAAATTTTACACCCTTATTAGTTAAATCTATCATTGATGATGTGATCTTGGAATAATCCTACACAGACTTCCAGTAATAGCAGGCCAAGCCTAAGAAACTATGGATCTTAGACATATTTATGGGATGCTCCTAGGAAATCACCACCTGCATATTTTTAGGTTCTATTGATATTCAACTCTTAGATATAACATGACCTAGAAACTTCAACTCTTAGACCCAAAATTCACACTTGTAAGTTTACCATATAGATGATGTTATCTTAAAGTTATTAGGATGATATTTAAATGATCCCAGTGAACCTTTTCTAACTTAGAGTAAACCAAAATATCATAAAAAATATGGCCATAAAATATTCAAAGAACCAATGAAATTTAATTTCATCAATTCCATATATTCCGCAAGACCATTAGGGAGTCCTAAGAGAATAACTATAAACTAAAAATTTCTATATCATCTCCTAAATAGTGTATTAGGTATATCCTCTTCCCAAAAACAAAACGGTGGTAGCCTGATAGGAAATCAATATTTTAAAATCAATGATCCCACTGAGTTGATGAAAAATATAATAAATGATTGTTAAGGTATACCTATTCTTAAAAATCACTTGATTTAACTTTAGATAATCCATGCGAAGTATGAGGCTCCCAAATGCATTCCTAGTAAAGAGTACAAAAAATCCCAAGGTTACATGCATAGGTGAAAAAGTCCCTTAACATCAAGATCTTCTAACCAATCTTTAATCTCCTTTAACATAGAATGTTCAATTCAATAAGATTTCATAAAAATATAATTCATACCAGGGAGTATATAAGTACTGAATTCTACCTATCTTTGTGGTGGTAACACTAAAATATATTCATGAATGACCTTGAGATATGAAACACCACAATAAGAAGTAGAATAATCAAATGAGAATTAGTGACATCCAGAAAGACCACCAAATGCTGACATGAGATCACTTAAGTAAAAGTAATAGTATGCCCCACCCTTCCCGATATAGAGTCCCACTCGCAATGAAAGAATTAAGTGACCCCGTTGAAAGATATAAACCAAGTTCTATAATGATAATAGTAAATATAGGCTTTAACATTAATCATCCAATCCATTACAATACTCCAATTGATGATGTTACGATCAGAAACTAAGAAATCCCACACCAATTTGAAGTCAATTATCTTCACCCAACACATAGACACTTGAAACCTTGTTCATAAATCTTTCCCAATGTTGTGGAAATATATGAAAAATATATTATTGGAATGAAATAACAATATCTTAACCAAGTTTTATGTTCTAAAATAATGAGTATTAATTTTTATCAAAAAAATATAGTACTATAAAGGATTAAATAAACACTATACCTTTAATAGTAGATGTACCCACCTCATAATCCTCTGGTGTATACTCTTATTCATAAAGAAATTCAGTAACAGATCCTCCATAAGGTTTATTTCCCACCTAAACATTTCCCTTGGCATGAGGGAAGACCCACCACCCTTTGAATAATTAGAATGAATCTAGGAACCCATAGTGAGAGTTCATCCTACCTTACCACATTGGGACATCCTCTCATAAAAATTCCTGAGATGACAAAGTTTTCTACAATGATGAAAAGTCTTGGGGGATTTTGTAATGTTAGAATTGGTATGTATAGACTCTCCCAATTGAAAGAAAAAAACCTACTACCATACTGAAGAAGTTTCTAAAACTGGCCCCACAGAAAATTTCTCACCCTAGTTTTTCCTTTTCTATCCAGAAGACACACCATGACTAACAACTAAAACAACCAAAGCTCTACCTAACCCTATTTTCCTACCATGTCTACCTTATCCGTAAACACTTTTCAACCATATATGTAAAGGATAAAAGGCATAAGAGAATTATGATAATTGACTATCAGACCTTAGACCCGTCTTGACCATATGATCCTAAGACAATCGATAGGGACAAGCTTAGGTTCTTGGTGTACCAACTCAGCCAAACAGATTGAATACTCTAAAACTATATGTTCTTTATGATATAAGGATAGGAATTCTAAGGTATCTGACACACAAAATGTTTTAGGGAATGAAAAAAAATTCTTTTTCCATATTTTATTAAAGGAATACCATATAATATCATCATTCAACTTTTCTTGAAAAATTGAGTCCCACTATCTCCTTCCTGACCCCTCAAGAATGTACATGGAGAAACCATGTTAGAGCCCTTAAGAGTTTTACAAAAATTGAAGTTTATTTCTATACAATCAAGGGACTACTCAAATTCTTACGTTCCCTTGTCATGATGGAAGATAATTATATTCTTCTTAGTATATTCTGAGCCATGATCCACTATCCATCCATGGTTCCTAAAACCCTCCTGACCTATACTATGAATGGTTTGGATTATAGCTTCCACGAAAGAAGGATACACCAGATGATTAACTTACAAAACTTTTCTCTTAGTTTCCTCTCCCAAATTAAGAAGATATCTTCTTAGAGGGATTGTATAATAAACACAAGAAAATAACCAATTAGCTTATGAGAAACTCACAAATCACAAGACCACTTTAGTAATATATATTTTTGCCTTTAAATTACATGAATTTAAATCAATTATGGACTCCATGAATAAAATTCAACACTTTAATAAGGTAAATTTCCATTTAAATAAACCAAAAATCTAGTTTATTTAATTATAATCAAACACAATGTTTCAAGATTTGAAAAATTCCAAAACCAACCAAAGTAACTATAGTACATACACAGAAGTGATCTGGTCAAGAATCCAGGAACACTTACATTCTAAATTTAGATAGTCTAAAATATTATAAAACAAAGACCCTGAATTAAACCTAGGCAGTTTCAAAACAATTTAGCCTAGGTATTTATCTAATACCATTTTACAGCGAACCATCCCAGGATAACTGAACAAGTCACCCAAAAAACGTTTTCCACAAGGTTAACATACAAAAATAACTAAACATGTCTCATTCATTACTAGAACAAGAAAAATTGAATAGAGAACATAGTGGAAGAAATATTACATATCCGTTTGACATACAAAATCAGGCCTATTAGGATAAAGAAATTAAACCAAGACAATATTAATACCTAAGATCCATGTAACCATCTATCGCTTCCAAATTGGCTGATATAAAAGGCATCAACAACCAAGAGAAGATGAAATTACTAGATTCCCTTCTATTTAACTAATTCTTAAAAAACCAAATATACAAACTCCCAAAGTAAAAATTATGGTGTGAGAACAAATCCAAGTATTATTTCACTAAATAATCCCTAAAAACCCAAATATCATGAAAACTATAGATCTAACTTTAAAAAAAAACAAGTTTATAAGGAATTTTAATAAGATAAATCATTTTTCAGAACTTAATTTGTTTTTTACAAAAATAATTTCATATCTACCCAATCTAGAATATGACAAGTGTATAAAAGAAGGATGGGGAGCATAAGAAAATCCACCCTTTGATACATCATAATCTAAAAAAGTGATCAATTGAACTATGAAATAAACTATCATATGTAGAACCAATCATAAATTGAAAAGGACAAGATTATTATCTAACCTATTGGAATACAGAGTAGAAATAAAAATAATATTAACCATATATAAAGAAGACCCAACTAATATTGAGTCAAAAAATGTTCTATCAATTTCATAAAAATTCTAATGTAATTACACACGAAAGTAAAATATCTATTTCCCAACACACCCATGGTACCAAATTTTCTATGCTTATTAAAAACAATATGAAAATCTTTCCCAAAATTTGAAAATCATTTTTTCATAGTGAAGCATATTCTCTTCCATTCGTGAAAGCCCATTTGTAATCAAACCCACCTTTAATGAATTTCATCCACATGTAGTGTGTGAAAAATCATTATAAAATAAAATACATTTAAAAACATAGATTTCATGAAGAAATCACACCCTGATATCACATCCAAAATTTTCATAACAAAAACCAAGTAATTGAAAAATAACATTAAGCTATTCAAGGATTGATATCCTAATGATTGGGGTTAAATCCAATCAATAAGGGAATTAATGGCCTTCAAAGGGATATTTTTACTACATAAATTTTAAGAGAGAAAACTGGGGAAATAACTGGTTAAGAGGGAGTCCTAAAATTTACTGTATATTTGTAAAATACAACTCCATAACATAACATCAAGGACCGTGCCATAAAAAATCTAAACAATGCCTCAGATCCCCCCCATGAACGCTAAAGTCACCCTTGGCCAAATGAACTATAGAAACTATGTTTAAGACCTTGATAAAATCCACGTATCCCTATTCAAGATTACAACACAGCTGAATACACCTTACTACATCACCAATCTACCCAAAAAGAGGGCCACGACTTAGACCAAAACCATGATATAGGTGTTTTAGATTTGGTATAACTGACCAACTCACCCCTGTTAGACTCCACACCAAAATATCTACATCCATGCCATAGGGATTAACTACATAGAAGGCCTATGGCATTGTCTAGAAACCATAGTGAGACTATATTGAATATGTATATATCCACAAAATTCATCCTCTAGGACACTATTCTAGATCCAACTGGACTATGCCATAATGACCCAAATCCACACTACAACTAGAATCTCCATAGTGCATTACCCCATAGAAGAATTGATAAATTTCTAAAAAACTATATAATTTAACTGAAAAGGAACCAAAATGAAGGAAGATCAAAATCAGGGATTTAGAATACCTGAGAACTGGTGATGAGATTCCAAATTCATCATGTGTAATACATTTGTTAAAAAACAAGGGAAATGGAAACACCATAAGGGTGATAAAAAATTCTCAGTAAGGGTAAATGTAAGGGATAAAAATCAAAGATCACAATTGAGCATATGATAAGCATTAAAAATATGAATGAAACAAATAAAAAAAATTCTATAATATAATGAAACCAAAGGCATAATATAGAATCCCAACCTAGTGTTCCACCCAATAGTATTCCACGTCGATTGGAAACTTGGCCTTAGGCATGCCTCCCTATACGAAAAAAGATTCTGACTAGAAGTGGGGGTATGATTAGGTGATAGTTGTGAGACTATAACCTAAATTTATTATAATAATAATTCCCTCTCTCTTTATATGACATAGAGTAGAAAGGACTATAATAACGAGATCAATTGAATACAAATAATAAAATAATATACAACAAAAAACGTAATAACAACAATACAAAATGAATAACCATTTCTACATGAAGACACATGTTATAACATGTTATATAAAATAGATAAACAAGGCCACCCTCAGCCGACCATATAAGTTCATATATATAAAACCCAAAATAAGTTCCAGATCCCTGTAGATGAACCTCCTGACCCCTTTTCATCCATCCCATGCAAAATAAGTCTGTCCCGATCACTAAGGTTTTGATCATGAGCTTGATCCCTTACCCAATATCAAAACTATAAAGTCTATATGTGTCCTAAGGGGCCCATGTAGGGTGTAATTATAAACTTAGTAGGACACCACCAATGTGTTCCTATCCTACATCTATAATTTTACAGTGTATTAAAAATATAAATAAAAAGGAAATACACACACATAGTTAATAATTAACACACTCCACTAATGCTCAACAACCCCAAGTGAGCATTTACCTAATTCATCCAACATTGGAATATATCTTAATAGGGTTCCCCAAATATGTATATGGCAGACAATAGATGTCTGTATATATATTTTTTCTGTGGAAAGGACCCATGGATTAAGGACCAGGCATGCCCTAATGAATATCATATCAGGTGAATCCTCAATTTGCAGAAATAAATATATCACCATTACCTCAAGACATCAATCACATAATTGACTTTCGAACAAAACACCCATCAATATATAACTGGTCCATTGGACCTCATCTCATAAAATCATTATTGGAACAATAGCCCGATGTCTAAAGGTATATTGATATATATACTCCAATCTATAAAAAATCATTATTGGATGAACATATCAATATCCTAAGGCATGGAATGATCTATACTCTCATAATCCTAGACCATGTCCTCAAATATAATGGAAATCTTCAACCCCAATTGGTGTCTTTAACACCACCTCACTATGGTATATCATCATCATCCCTGGATTTCTTTAGTGAGAAAATCGTCTATAATTGGTGTTCAATATAGTCACCTAAGGAATAATATTTATGGAATCCTCTACCCACAACGAGTTGCCAAAAACACATCAACGGAGTCATGTCTATGTGCACGTGACTCCAACAATGTGTTGGTCAAAAACAGTGAGCTATAATCAACAAAAATACCTAATATACACCATCCAACACCTCATTCCCTTGTGACCATGTCTCTAAGTCTTGATGTTCAACGCCTTCTCAAGTCACATGGACCATTCCCTACTCCAGATGACCACATCGCCTTAATCCTAATGAACCATGTCACCTGAACCTGGTGATTATCATCAGCCCATGTACATTCGACAATTCCCCCTGCCTGACAGCCTTGTGTATTCAGTCTCATTGATCAACATCACCTTGAATACCTCAATCAACACCCATAACATTCCCATGGAACCATCACAATCATATAAAAATTTAAGAAAATTAAAAAAATAACCAGGATAGCCGACCTAGTTAATAAAAATCCCCTTACCTAGATTATCATGTAAAAATAGGCTAGGAAATTATCAACAACTTCCCATGACATTTACCAATCAATAAAAAAAAATTAATTAATTTAGGGTATCACTCGGTCAACCCACCATGCATATTAAATAACTTACCCCAAAAATACCCATAAAATTAAAGATAATGGTAGGAACCACCTACCATAGACTCATAGGCTTTCATTTGTTGAATACCGACCTCTAAATTGAGAAAAAATGAGAGAAAAATGAATTTTAGAAAAACACCATTAAAATAGGTAAAAACAGATCACATAGATTTAGCTTACTGTATGGATAGATAAATAAGGAAGAGAAACAAGATAATTGAAGGCCTTACTAATACACTTACAACTAGATATAAGGATATCTGATTGGATCTTGGACTAAGAAGAACCGAAATAAAATAGGATATGGGAAGGGTGGTGCTAGAAGGACCCCCCAAGCACTCCTACCTCTGTGTGTGGAGGAAAAGAAATTGGAGGGGGGGGGGGTGTTCCTTTTTTTTAAAAATAACTACTCGCATATTACATGGTGTAACTGTTATATGCAAATTAATAGTTTCACAATGTTTAACTGATACACATAATTTATTCATCTGGGTAATCCCATGATACTTTCACATATTGAATCTTTTTTCCACACCCCATGAACTAATGAAACACTATGAAAATTATTTACATGAAGTATACAAATCAGAGCAACTATTTTCAATAGTCGTGTCATCCGTTCTTCCCATGATGTTCACCCAAACCCCCAAGAATTCCACTGAAACATAAACCCCACATAAGAATTGGGTCCTAGAGCTATAAAACTTACCAAATTAGTTTCTGATGCTTATAATTTATTTTTTCCAACCACCGAACAAAAAAGTTTCAAATTACACGGGAACTACAAACTGTAAAAAAACCCAAGATGTTATAGTATCCTCACATTATAATAGCTATTACCTAAGCTATTAAGATTTACTCAAATATGGTACTGAAAATACCCATCTCATTTAAATTAACCATATCCACCCTGATTATAAAGTCTTGGTCCAATTCCTCTCATGGGCTCTCCACATTAATAATTACCTACCCAATCGCTTCTTGACCCAAAGATCAAATATCCGTGGGTTCCATTGACTATCCCTAGTCATAAAATTCCTCCCACAACATACCATCAATTATTCACACCATAAGGTGCTCAGTATATTCATGTGTCATACCTAAAACTCATCAAGTCCTACATCTCAATAGATTCTCATCCCATACACATTCCAAACACGAAACACATGATTCCTACATCTCATAAAATTACAAAAGATCCTTCATAAAAAAATATTAAAAAAAATAAATCCCACATCACACACACACAGATGAATTCCCTTTAAAGTACCAATTCCCATACTCCTTATACAATCCACACACCTTAGCTAATCCAAACCACAAATTCTAGTTCCTACAATCGTCATAAATATAGATAACATGCATCGTAATCAATTCCAATATACTAAAAAAATGCTTGGATAGTCAAAAAACAACAAATTTGCACCTCATTCACCAAAATATTCCATGGAAACACAAAAGTTCATGCCATTATAATGGAGAACATTTAACTGTCATCAGATCACCATCTTACTCCATTATTGGAAGCTCAACAACATGAACGAAGCCTGAAACCCGACTACACAAGGCCTATCCTCCCTACGGAGCTACACTAGCTACTGGAAACTAACCCCTTTGCTGGGTCTCTATATGTCAACCATGACCTCTACATGAAACTCTATCCTGAAACCACCCCCTAGTACCTCTCCGAAACTTATCTCAAAACCCTACGTTTGAACTGGTCCTTAGCACCTAGTTGTCTAAGAAAGATTCTTGAAAGACCTATAAAGAGAGCCCATATGGCTGTATGCTTGAAACTTCTTAAAAACTCAATCACACTGGGTCTGAACATGCCCAAGATTCCCAAACTATAAGCACACTATCAAAGAAAAATATTCAGTGGCCTACCCAAATCTCTATCATTACTTACCTACTGAAAATTATCAAAGTCCCACTTCTGGATACCTAAAGTGTAATTTTTTTGATCACCTAATGCCACCACATGAATCAAATATGAATATTCATTAAAGTTCCCCTCGGCCATCAAAAATTGATTCAATTTCTCATAGATTGATTTCAGCCGTAAAATATTCACCTACACCCGGATGGTGTGCCACAATCCATCCTCCAAATTCCACACCCTATTGATGTCTTCACCCATCATAGTGGGTGAAAATCCGACAAGTCAGTTAAATTATCCACAACGGAAATAACAAATGTATCTTACTATTGGATATTCATGAAATCAGAAGCTTGTTCCACCCCCAATGTCTTAGGAAAGAATTTATCGAATAACCGTTCCTCAAAATCCTTCCAAGATATTCCCACATGTCAGCATGACTAGACCTGAACATACCACAATATCTTTTCCAGTCCTCTAAGAATATAAGATTCCCGCTTCACCCTTTGACCTAGGGGCATCTCAGGATGATTAAAGATAGTCTACACTGACTGAATCCATTTCTCCACTACCTATGGTCCAACATCACCTTCAAATAAAGGTGGGTGCTGAGATTAGAACTCACAAGTTAGATATTCTGTAGACATATCATCTCCCTGATCTCCCATATAAATTCCTTATATGACACAAACCAAGCTCTCCCTGATCTAATAATATAACCATATCCCAAAATCTACCATATTATATAGCTTTCCCACATATATCGGAGCCTGTACCTATGGATCATGATCTTTTTTACCATCAAGGGCCTTATCCCAACCCTTTTGAGCCTTATCCTATACATGATTTGGAACCACCATATATCCTCACTCCTGACGCTCCACTGGTATCCATCTAACTGATATCATGTTGAAGACTGGAACACAGTGAAAAAACAACCATATATATATATATATATCATAGATAGGGAAATTAGTAAGAGTTATCACATCTCACGAACCATACACTCACCTACCGTACATATGTCACATGGAATTCGGCCTCATGTCCCCTTACCTACCCATATTAGAGTCAAGTATCATATATAATCCCATTTCATAGTCCCCTACCTATAATAATAGAGTTAAGCATCACAGATCTTCTGGGATCATGTCCCCATTCTTACCCAAAATAGAGTCAGACATCACATATCACATATATCAATTTGGGTTAATTGAGTAAAATTCCACAGAAAAGGATATACAGGAAAACATTATTTAGATGTTTTATTTACACCTTAAAAAACTCACACCCTTTTACCATCCCTTCCTAATCATAATATATTTAGGACCATATATCACATATCTAACTCATCGAGAACCACATACCTAGGTTGGATGAGCATAATACCACCCAAAGAGATAAGTAGGAAAACACTATTTAGTTTTTTTATTGACACATTAAATAACCCAACCCCTCTTAGAATATTCTGGGTTCCAAGAAATTATTTATAGGAACATATATATATCATCTCACCCTATATGCCTACCGTAAAGAATAGCACTTCTACCTTTCAATACTAGGCTAAGGGTAAAACCAAATAATCCAATAAAATAACACCCAAGTTCCCCCTTGAGGTGGAAATCAATCAATTATAAATAAAAAAATAGAACATCAATTTCACTCCCATGGAAACTTGGTCTGTCCTCCATGCATGGGGATGAATACACCCAAAAATGATATCTTTACCATGTTATGAATATATCTTAGTATATAATTTCCCATTGCCCAAATGGTTCTACCAAGAAGGAAGTGAAACTGCTTTGACACAATTTATAGATTCCTGACATGGGTTTCCTCTTAAAAGTGTTATGGTCCAATTGGCCATCGGGCCTTAGGCACACCTCCCTACATGCCAAAGGATTACAACTAATAGAGAAGGTATGATTAGGTGATAGTGGGGAGAGTATAACCCCATATGATCTTAATAATTATGATATATATATATAACACAAGGTAAAACAGACCATAACAATAGAAGTAACTAAATAAAAAAAATAGAAGCGTAAAAAATAGTAGAAGTAATAAAAAAAAACCCAAAAACATAACCATTTGTAGATAAAGAAACATATCATAGAAGGTCATATAAAATAGAAAAATAAGGTCACCCATGTTCGAACATATATAAGTATATATATATATATAAAACCCAAAATAAAGTCAATCTTGATGTAGAGAAACCACCTGGTCCACTTCCATCTATTACAAGAAAAAGTGGTACATCCTAATCACTATGATCAAACTACAAAGTCTAATCCCTTACCTAATCTCAAAACCATAAAGTCTACACACATCCAGATGGGAACATGTTGGGTGTGAGTATAAACATAGTAAGAAACCACCAATGTTTTCCTATCTTACATCCATAATTTTACACTAGATGAAAAATATAAATTAAATGGAAATTCATACACACAGTTAAAAATTATCCTTATACTCTTTTTCTCAACAAACACAAGTGAGGGCTTACCATCTTCAGATAATGCTAGAATATACATGGAAATGTTCCCCTAAATAGATATATAAAATTCAATACATGTTTTCATATATATATTTGTAGTGGTGAGGACCCATGGAATAATTCCCAAACATCCCATATTGAAAACAATTTCAGGTAATCCCTTATGTTCGAAACATAAATATACCACTGAAACCTCATTCCTTCAATCATGTAACAAAAATTTGAATGGAATTCCCATTAATATGTCCGAGGTGCCTTATCCCTCAGATCAGAAAATCACCATCATATCAATATCCCGACATCCAAAGGCATGATGATATCTGTCCTCCAATCTATAATAAGTCATCACCTATTTAACAGCTCAAAATATCAAGTCATTATGATATTCTTCCTCCCATAATCTATGCCCCTGGACTCAAAAAAATGGCAAGGCTCATCCCCCAACCAATGGTCCCAACACCATATCCCGATGGTCAATCACGATTAGTCATGACTTTCTACAGTGAGAACCTCTTCCATAACTGATGGTCAACACCATCCCGAGAGATGAAATATCTATAGATGCATCCACCAAGAATGAGTGGTCAACACCACCTCAACTGAGTCCAATCTATGTGAACAACACTGCAAAGGTGTATCGACCAAAAATGGTGATAGAAAATCACCAAATACACCAAAGACACACTATCCAATACCTAGTGCCCCTACGATCACGTTGCTTTGTTATGATGGTCAATGACATCTTTAGTCACATAGAACATGCCCTCATATTGAGGTACCCATCGTCTCAGTCCCAATGACCCTTGTCACTTAAACCTATTGATAATCATATCCCCATGTATCTCATGACACAATCTCATCATTACCACCATGTATGTTTAGTCTTGGTGATCAAAATCACCTCAAATATCTCGATCCATTCTTATGACATTCCCATGGAACCATCATAGTCATATAAAAATTTATCTAATTTAATAAAACAACTAGCCTAACCTACCTAGTTGGTCAAAATACCCTTACCAATATTATCATGTATAAATAGTCTAGGTAATTCTCAATGAAATCCCATTGATATTTTCATAATCAATTAAAATAAAATAATTAATTTATTTATGGTCTCAATTGGTTGAACCAATGTGTATTTTAAATCCCACACCCCCAAAACACACATAAAAATAAGGATAAATAAAGGAAACTACAACATTAGGCTCTTGGGGGTTCTCTCATTAAATACCAGCCTCTAAATTGATAGAAAATGAGAGAATTTGGGGTTTTAGACAAAGTAACTACAAATAAGGGAAGATGGATAACATAGATTTAGCATACTGTATGGGGAGATGAACACAAAGGAGAATTAATAGGAATAAAGGCATTACTACTAAGCTTCCAATGAGACATATAGATATAAGATGAATAAGAACCCAAAAAAACCTTAGAGAAGGGATTGGAGGTGTTGTAAGACCCCCATGATTGATCCTACCTTAATGTGTGGAGGAAAAGAAATAAGAAGGGGGTTCAAGCCTCCTATTCCTATTTTCAGAAAACCATTGCCCGCATATTATACAGTGTAAAACTATTAAATTTTTTGTAATAGTTTCATTAAATGTAATTGATACTCATAATTTATTCCTTGGGATAATCCATTTATCCTTGGACATCATGAATATTTTTTATGTACCCCATGAACCAATTACTTGTTGTGTAAATGATTTATGCTCCATTTAAAACTCTGATCACTAGTTTTCAGCTTCCTAGATGTCCATTATTCCTCTGGTGTTCAACCAAACCCCCAAACTTTAACCAAAATGTAAACCCCACATATGAACAAGGTTTTGGAGCTATAAAAGTTTTAGAATTATTTTTCAAAGATTAGAATTTATGTTGTCTGTCCACCAAACTCCAAATTTCAAAACTAACAAAGAATTCCGACGCATTAAAAAACTGGGATGTTACACATAATATATCCATGGATAATAATGGAAATAGAAATAACACATGGATTATAATAATTGGTTCCTTTGGGACGATATTTATAATTTCTCACAGCCAATTACATTACATAATCCAATATATCATTATCTTTGACATCATGATCTAACAGATTAGTCCATCTGTCCAAGAAATGTTTTATTCTAAGATGATATGCACAAAACAACCAAGCTATTTTGCCTCATTAAACAAATCAATAAATCTAGGTATTATCTATAATAAACCCCACCCATTGTTAATTAATTTCAATTCATTTGTAAAATTAAGGAATGAGTAATATATATATTACATAAACAACATTTCGTAGAAATAAATAAACTTACATATCTAAAGAATGTGTATGCGGATTTTCTATATTTTTTCTAATCAATAAATGGAATAGTTTTTTATGTAATCACCCCTCATACTAAAACTGATTATAGTAAGAGTTATATGTTTTAGTAAATAATTGACACAATCCATAAATAGAATATATTACCATATAAGAATCTATGAAACAAAAACTTTATAGAGTAATTGGTATATGATTAAGATAATAATTTCCTAATAAATAATTATATGACATCTAGGTGTATAACCTCCAGTCAAAGGAAGGAAATATATAATGTTCATGTAAAACCATGAGTTTTTTAAAAATGAATGTCATGTTCAACAGTGTTTTGTGCCGGTTAGCCACCCGACCATAGGTGTGCCTCGCTATATGACAAAGGCTACCGACTAGTAGTGATAGATTGATTAGGTTATAGTGAAGAGTTTAAACCATGAATTGATAATAATAATAATGGTCTATATGTATAAAACAAAGAGTAAAACTTACCATAATAATAAGATCAATTGCATAAATACAATAGAAGCATAAAAAACAATAATAGTAATAAAAAATCCGAAAAGCAAGAACATTTGTATATAAAGACACATGTAATAATAGATTATAAAAAATATATAAACAAGGTCACCCTTGGAAGACCATATAAGTACATATATATAAAACCCAAAATAAGGTCTATATTGATGCAGAGGAACCACCAGACCCATTTTCATCCATCCCATGAAAAAATAGCACATCCTGATGACTAAGGTCTAGCTCCCATGCCTGACCCTTTAGCTGATCTCAAAACCATAAAGTCTATACATATCATGAGGGGCCCATTTAGGGTGTGAGTATGAACTGAGTAGGCCACCTCCAATGTGTTCTTATATTACATCCAATATTTTCTAGTGTATGAAAAATATAAATAAAAAGGAAATGCACACACATAGTTAATAAATAACCCACTCCACTTATGCTCAACAACCACAAGTGAGCATTTACTAACTTCATCCAACACTAGAATATATTTGAACAAGTTTCCCCAAATATGTATATAACATACAATAAATGTCTGCATATATATATTTTCTATAGAGAGGACCCATGGATTAATGACCAAGAATCCCATGATAAATATCATATCTGGTGAACCCTTAGTTTCCTCTCACAAATATACCCCCAGAACCTCAAGACATCAATCACATAATCAATATTTGAAAAAAAACCATAAATATGTACTTTTTACATTGGTCCTCAGCTAATGAAATCACTATTGTCTCAATAGCTCAGCGTCTCTAGGAACATTGATATCTATCCTCCAATCTATAAAAAAATATTATTAACTGAAGAACTCAAGATCCCAATGCATGACAATATCTGTACTCACATAATCCCAAACCATGGCCTCAAATATAATGGAAATACACGGCCCCAACCGTGGGTCTAAACACCACCTCCCAATGGTCTATCATCACCAACCATGGATTTCTACAGTGATAACCTCCTACGTAACTGATGGTTAATATAGTCACCTAGGTTACAATATATATGGAGGACTCCACCCACAAAAAGTGGTCAACACAACCTCAATTGAGTCTTATCTATGTGCACATGACTGAAAAGGTGTATTGGATGAAAAACAGTGAGCTGTAATCACCAAAATAGCTGATACACACCATCCAACATCTCATTACCTTAGGTACATGTCTCTATGTCTCAATGGTAAACCCCATCTCAAGTCAAATGGGCCTTTCCCTCATCATGATGACCTCTTTTCCTCAATCCCAATGAAACATGTAACATCAATCGGGTGATTATAATCTCCCCATGTATCTAGTTCCATTCCCTAATCCTAAAAACCATGTCTCTTCAGTCTCAATGAACAAAATCACCTCAAATACCTTGAGCCACACTCTTCACATTCCCATGGAACCATCACTGTCATATAAAAATTTAATTAATTTAATAAAATAACTGGCCTTACCTACCCAATTAATCAAAAACCCTTGACCTAGATTAACATGTACAAATAGTATTGGTAATTTTCAAAGACATACCATGAAAGTTATTAATGAATATAAAACAATAATTAATTTACTTATGGTCGCACTCGGTCAACCCAACATGAATATTAAATCATGAATCCCAAAAAACCCATAAAATTAAAGAAAAATATAGAAAACACATATCATAGACTCATAGGTTCTTGATTGATGAATAACAACCTATAACTCGACCCCAAACAAGAGAAAAATGATTTTATAAAAACACCATGAAAATAGGAAAAAATGGATCGCATATATTCAGCTTACCATATGGAGAGATAAATAAGGAAGATAAGCAATAGGATTTAAGGCCTTAATACAACACTTCCAATGAGATAGAAGAAGATCATATTGGATCTCGAACTAAGAAAAACTGAAAGAACCTAGGAGAGGGAAAGGGAGGTACTGTGAGACCCCCAAGCACTCCTACCATTGTGTGTGGAGGGAAAAAAATAAGAAGGGGGGGACCTGTTCTTATTTTTTTTAAAAACACTACTCACATATTACAAAGTTTAACTATTAAATGTAATGTAATAGATTCAGAATGTGTAATTGATACACATCATGTATTCATCAGGGAAATACTCATATCATGAATATTTTGGCTGAACCCCATGAACTAATTACACACTATGAAAATTATTTACATATTGTGTAATACTAAAATAAATTTTATCAGCAGTCTGGCCCTCTATTCTTCCTTCGATGTTCACCTCGGACCTCTGAACTTCAACTAAATCATAAACCACACCTAAGAACAAGGTCTTGGAGCTATAAATCTTTTGGAAGTAGGTTTTTATTTTTAGAATTTATATTGGACGACCAACAAACTGAAAAGTATAAAATTAGATGGGAATTATGACCTGTTAAAAAACTCGAGACATTATAGTATCCACACCATATTATATATTTTCCCCAAGCTATCATGATTTACCCAAATATATAGTATCGACACCTTACAATTCCCACACAACTCATACAAGCCACACATCCTAGCTGATGCAGACCATAAATTCTTGTTCCTAGACACGTCATATATATATATATATATGTATCATGAATCATAACTGATTCCAATATACTAACTATTGGTTGGTTAGTAAAAAAATATCACATGTGCCACAAATTCACCAACTATCTTGAAGCCTGACTACCCAAGGCCTTGTCTCCCTATAGAACTACCCCAACTATTGGCCACTAACCCCACTAATGGTTTTCTCTATATTTGTCATGTCCTCATCATGAAACTAAATCCAGGATACCATCCCCTAGTACCTCTCCCATCCCTATCTCAAATCCCTATGTTTTATTGGGTCCTTGGATCCTAGTTTTATAAGAAGTATTATTGAAAAATCAATCCATATGGACCATCTAGAAACGTGAATGACACTCATTCGGAACCTGATCACGATATGTTTGAACATGCCCAAACTTCCCACACTATCGAAGAAAAAAATCTTTAGTGGCCTACCCAAATATCTGGCATGACTGATCTACTGAAAATCCTCATATCCCTGCTTATGGATACCTAAATTATCACTTACTTGATTACCTTATTTCACCACTTGACTAGAATGTGACTTTTCTTTCAATTTCCCCTAGACTACCAACACTTTATTCAACACCTTAGAGAATTATGTTAGCCTGAATATATTCACCTACACCCCGATGGTGTGCCACAAGACATCTGCGAAATGACACACCCCACTGATGCTGTCACCCACCACAGTAGGTGAAGATCACGACATGGGTGTGAAATTTGTTTCATAATCCAAAACATAGGTATCTCCCTACAGGATATTCCTGAAATAATGGTCTTAGTCCACCCCCAATGTATCAGAAAATAAGTTATTGAATAAAATTACCTAAAAATACATTCAAGACAGTCCCATATGTCTACCTTTGTAGACATGTACATACCAAAATCTCTTTGATGGTTCTCTAATAATGTAAGTTTCTAGATTCATAATTCAACCAGGGGGCATCTCAAGCTTATTAAAGGTAATATTCACTGAATCAATCCAATTATACACTACTTTTAGTCAACAATCACCTTGAAATAAATATGTTTACTGTTACTAGAACTCACAATCTAGGTATTTTATAGACAACTTAGCTCCATGAGATCCCCTATCAATTCACTATATGGCAAAAACCAAGCTCTACATGAGCTTCTAATTTGACTATAGACAAAAATATTCCATCTTATATGGATATAAAACCTGTATCAGAGCCTGTACCTATGGGCCACAATTGTTCTGACCCTCAGGGGCCTCATCCTGACCATCATGGGCCTAATCCTGTGCATGCTCTGGTACCACCATATCTCCGCAATCCAGATGCTCCACCAGTATTCATCTAGCTTGCATCATGTTGAATAAAAAAACACCATGGTGAAAACAACCATAAATATATATATATATATATATCACATATAGGGAAATCAAAAACTGATACGGAATCTCACCACCTTTACACTCACCTACCGCACCTATGTCACATTACATCTGGCCTCACGACCCCTTATTTTCCCATATCCGAGTCATGTATCATATATATTCTCTCCTCCTGGTTCTATGCCTACCCAAAATAGATTTAGGTATCACATATCATCTGGGATCATGTCTCCTTTCATACCCATAATAGAGTTAGACATCACATATCACATATATAAATATAGGGTAGTTGAGTAAAGTTCCACAAAAAAAGATATACATGAAAAAACTTTTTATCTTATTTTTTGAAACTTTAAACAAATCACCCCATTTTACCATCCCTTCCTACTCATAATAGATTTATGACCATATATCACATACCAGTTCCATCAAAAACCACATGCCTAGGTTGGCTGAGTATAATTACACCAAAAGTGATAAGTATGAAACACTGTTTAGATTTTTGTTAACACTTAAAATAAACCAAACCCTCTTAGAATATTCTAGGATACAAGAAATTATTTATAAGAACATACATATATCAGGTCACTTGATGTTCCTACCATTAAGCTTAACAATTCTCCCTTTCTATACTAGGATAAGGGAAAATCCACATAATACAATAACTTCACACCGAAGTGCCTTACTTGAGGTGGAAATCAATAAATTATAAAAGAAAAAAAACAAAACATTAATTTGACACTCATGGGAACTTGGTTTGTCCTCCATGAATGGGGATACATGCACCCAAACATGATCTCTTTATCCAGTTCTGACTACATCGTAGTCTCTAGTTTACCATAGCTTAAATAGTAATACCTAGAAGGAAATGAAACTCCTTTGAAACCATTTTTAGCATCCCAACCCGGTTTTCCTCTCAATTGTTTTTAAGTCTGATTGGACATTGGGCCTTAGGCCCACCTCCCCATATGACAAAGGGTTCCAACCATTAGAGAATGTATGGTTAGGTTATAGTGGGAAGACTATAACCTCATGTGATGATAATAATAATGGCACATATATATATATATAATAATGTGGAAAATGTGCCATATCAATAGAAGTAACTGAATAAACACAATAGAAGCATAACATCAGCAATAACAACAAGCCCAAAATCGAAACCAATTGTAAATAAAGTCACATATCATAGAAGGTCATAAAAAATAGATAAAAAAAGTCTCCCATGGATGAACATATAAGTATATATATATATAACCCAAAAGAAGGTCCATCTTGTTTTACAGTAACCACCTGGTCCACTACCATCCATCCCATGAAAAAGTGTACATCCCGATCACTAAGGTCTAGCTCTCAATCCTGATCTCTTACCTGATCTCAAAACCATAATATCTTCACGCATTACAAGGGGACCATGTAGGGTGTGAGTATAAATATAGTATAAAACCAACAATGCGTGACTCTCTTAGAACCATAATTTAACACTGTATGAAAAATATAAATAAAATGGAAATGCAAACACACATTTAATAATTCACCATCTCCTCTTATGATCAACAACCACAAGTGTGTGTTTACTGTCTTCGTCTAACGCTTGAATATATATTGACATGTTCCCCCAAATATATATATGGATTAAAATACATGTTTTCAAATACACACACACACACACATACATATATATATATTCACATTGGTGAGGATCTATGGATTAATGATCAGGAATCCGCTGATGAATAACATAAGAGGTGAACCCTTTGGTTACACAAATAAATATACCATCGACATCTCTTGCCATCAGTCATGTAACAATCCTCTGAATGACTTTCCCATAAATATTTCCTAGGTCCCTTGGCCCTCATATCATGAAATCACAATCATATCAATAGTTCGACATCCTCAGGCATCATGATATCAATCCTCCAATCTACAGTAAGTCAATGGCAATTCAACATCTGAACATCCCAAGGAACAGTGAGATTCATCCTCCCCTAATCTAGTCCCATGTCCTCAAATAAAATGGTGAGAATCATACCCCAACCAATGTTATAAACTCCATCTCCCTATGGTTAATCACTATCAACTGTGGCTTTCTACAGCGATCGTCGCCTCCATATCCGTTGTTCAACACCATCCTTGATTTGAAATATCTACGGAGACATCCACCCATAATGAGTGGTCCACACCACCTAAACTGAGTCCTATCTATGTGAAAATTATCTTAAATGTGATTCGATGATCAATGGTGAGATAAAATTACAAAAAATTCCAAATACACACCATCCAACACTTCGTTCCCCTGAGATCACATCACTATGTTATTATGTTAAACACCATCTCATGTCACACATGCCATGTACTCATATTGAAGACCTCATTCTCTCAATCCTCAGGAACTTTGTCACCTAAAAATAGTGATAATCTCCACCCCGTGCATCTCATGACACACTCTCATTATTACAACCATGTCACTTTAGTCATGTTGATCAACATCACATAAAATATCTCAATCCATGCTCATTTAGGTTCCCATGGAACCATCGTAGTCATATAAAAATTTAGTTAATTTAATAAAACAACCATCCTAACCCTCTATGTTGGTCAAAATCCCTTTCCCTATATTAGCACGTATAAATTGTGAAGGGCATTTAAAATAAAATCCCATGAAATTTATCAATCAATATAAGATAATTATAAATTTATTTAGGGTCTCACTCAGTCAAACCAACATGTGTTTTAATTCATGCACCCCCAAAACACCCATAAAATCAAGTAGAAATAAAGGAAACACCAACCTTAGGATCGTAGTTTTTCTATCATTGAATATCAACATCTAATTTGATCCAAACCTAGGGCATTTGGAGTTTTAGACAAACTCCCTGAAAATAGAGGAAAATTGGTCACATAAATTTAGAATACCATATGGGGATAAGAGGAAGGAAGAGAAGCAAGAGGATTTAAGGAATTACCACTACGATTCCAATGATACAGATGGAGCTTATAAAAATAACAACCCAAAGAAACTAGGATAGGGGATGGGAGGTTTTGTGAGATCCCCTAGGTGATCCGACCTTAGTTTTTGGAGGATACCAAATAAGCAGGGGTCAGAGACCCATGTTCATATTTTAAAAAAAACTCAACCCACATATTACATGGTGTAAATCTATTAAATTTAATGTAACTGTTTCATGACACGTAACAAATACATAGGATATATTAATTAGGTTATTCCCGTAATCCTTTCCCATCGTTAATCAGCTGGATGTACCCCATGAACCAATTACATGTCATGTAAATGGTTTAACCCTTGTGTAAAACTCACATCAACTGTTTTTGGCTGCACAACTGTTTTTTATTCCCCTGGTGTTCACTGAAACACCCTGACATCCACTGAATCTTAAACCCAACCCATAAAAAAAGTATTGGTGCAATAAAAATTTTAGAATTAGGTTCCAAATCATAGAATTTATGTTGTCCTACCACCAATCTCAAAAAGTCAAAACTAACAGGGAATTATGAACCATTAAAAAAATGCGATGTTACACATAATATATCCATGTATAAAAATGGAAATGGAAATATCACAGGGATTATAATAATTGGTTCCTTTGGGATGATATTCATAATTCCAGATAGCTAATTCCATGACTTATGCCAATACATCACAATCTTAGAAATTCTGATCAACCAGTTTAGGCCATATGTCTAGGTAATATTTTGTTCTAGGTAGATATATACTAAACACCGAAGCTAGTTTGTCTTATTATACATGTCAATACATCGAGGGATTATCTATACTGGGCCCCAACCATTTTCAATTAATTTCCATGCCTTCATAAAATGAAGGAAAGAATAAGATATATATTATATAAATAAAATTTTATAGATATAAAAAAACATCCATTTTTGAATAATGATTATATAGATTTTCCATATTAATATAATAAATAAATGGAATAGATTTTTATGCAATCATCCCTCATAATAAAAATTCTTATAGTAAGAGGTATATGATTATGTCTATAATTTCCCCAATCAATAATTGGAATGACATATTATATAAGAATCTCTGAAAAAACTCAATAGGGTAAGTGGTATATGATTAAGACAATAATTTCCCAATGAAATCAATATTTGACATCTGGGTGAATACCCTCTGGTAAAACGATGGGAATATATAGTGTTCTTGTAAAACCCTGATTTTTTTTAAAAAAATGGAATGTCATGTTTAATAGTATATGTGACATGCAATATCAAGTTTTAGAGAACCAAAATATACTATTAATTTTAATATTTCAAAATTTAAATTATAACCTTGCTGTTAAATATCTAAATATGAACATGGATAACCAAAATTTGAAAATTAATTATTACATGGTAGGTCCGGGGGAGGGGAACAAAGGAAGGAAAATCTGTAGACGCGGAGGCTCGAAACCAGCACCTCCTCAACTCACCACCATAGGTACAACATGGGCGAACCACTAAACTTCACCCTATAGGGAGATGATAATAATTATTAATTATAAAAAGATATATTGATATATAAGTGCTTAATTTTTGGTAAAGTATTAATAGGCTTCGAAAATACTTTCCTCTCAATTTTTTTTATATTTTTTAAACAAATGATAAAAAAATATTTCAAAACGTAAAAAAAAGTTTTTGAAAAAATAAAATTCATTTTTGGAATCAAAATTTCAAAATCATCTAAGGATGAAATTTTGGGATTTTTCTAAAAAGGTTGATTTTTTAATGAATAGTGAATCATACTGGTTTTTCTAGAAAACGTCATTTTTGATTAAATCAATTTAAAAGATATATATTTTTTTAAAATGGTTTAAAAGAACAATTAGTTCAATTATGTAATTATTTATTCAATTTTTCTCTATGGAATCAATCTCATATTTAAATTTTATATAAAAAAATTATATTTATGGAAACCTTTTCGTTGGAGAACTTTTTTTTCGTCGCATCTACGAGTTTAATTTTAAATAAAAATACAAATTATGTGAATTGAATTTATAAAAATATATTCTATATTTTTAGTGAGAATAATTAATGTTATATAAAAATTTAAATTTAATTTCTGGAAATAATTATTATTAAAAACAATAAAAATTAGTTATCATAGTTAGGGTTAAAATGGGTTTACAGGGGGTTAAAATAAAATTATAAGGCTTAAAATAACATTACAACATCTCAAAATACCATTTTAGGGCCATATATCAGACTTATATTATCTAAGTCATGATAATGGGCCATTTTTGTTCCCTGTTTCATGTTAAAAATATGGGTGTAACTTTTTCTTTTTCAAAATTCCAGGTTTGTTCTATCCCCCACATTTAAAAGGCAACTCAATCTAATATACTCTTTAAAATTATAAATCATTTTGATTTATAAAATACCAACCCAAATAAATTATTTAATTCCTTCCCCACATTCTATAATCCTTGTTTTGATTAGTAATCCTATCTAGGAAGGGTTTAGGTATAATCCCGAAGAGGTGGTTTAAAGAAGAGGCATTGTTCTTTGTCAAACATCTTTGTTTTATTTATTTTTACACCTCCTTAAAATATTATTCAATAATTATTGTATAATAATATCAGTATCTACCATATAATAATATTTTATTATGTTAACTTCATAAATTAATACATTGTCTACTTTCATTAAATGGGAAATTAAACCATCGTTCGTATGTACGACATACTACTTTGTTGCAAAATGATGTGAATAAATTTCCATCATAACCTCTCATGGATGTTTATGATAATATATTAAATATTTATATATGATATTAATGAAATATGAATCATTATTTAAAATTAATATATCATATACATTCTTACCTTATTATCCTTTAAAAGGATGGTAACATTGTTCATGTGTACGATGGGCTACCACCTCCTAAAGGCATGTGATTCGTTTTTTATTACCACATAAAATGGATGGTATATATAAGTTTATTTAAAGATATAATATTATATTTATGGTATAAGTATCCTTAATTTAATATATAATAACACTTACAATATTTTTATCATGATCATTGAAAAATGGAAACATCACACATGCGTTCTGTTGACCTTTCATCTCCATTATTATACCGTAGTTCATTTTTAATAACCAGAAATCTTGGTTATTTTTAAAAAATTATATTTTAAAAAAAAATTATAAATATGTCATTAATATTATTTTGGAATGATTTAATAATAATCTATTTGACTTTAGTCAACTTTCCAAGGTGATTTTGGATATATGAGCTAAATATCATCAAAATATCCGACTTGAACCTAAATGATTATGTAATTGAATATAATATTAAAATGAATAAATAAAAGGAATAATAAACTTGAAATTTTTTCTTAATAATGTAAATAGTTAACATAAGTTTATTATTCAAGAATATAAAAACATAAATTATGAATTGGGGTTGAGGCAAGAGATCTCTCAAAATCACCCATTCCTTTGGGTTATGACCATAATCTCTGTAACTCACTTTATTTATCTATTTAATGTTATGGAAATCTTATAAATTATATATATATATATATATTTCTCTCACATATATACCTAGCTTATTCTCCCTTACTTTTACATGGTAACAAATTCTTTATTCCCATTTCTCAAATTCTTTCATTATGAAATTTACTTTGATTATGATATGAGACAAGATTATGTAACCCATTTTATTTCCATGGGTTATTAATATGTTATGAAATATATTTAAATTCCTTCATATGGAAAACATAAATCATAAACATGTAATGATGGATGAACCCAAATTTCAGGTATGAGAATAGAGAGTAAACGTAATCCATTAGTGTACTTTTTTGGCCACATGATATTGTCTAGGTAGTTAGCGTTGAATCTAGTTTATGTAATTTTTTGTATTACTAACACATTTCATATGTTATGATAATATTATTATACAATGTTACTTATATTCAAATTCTTTGTTATTACATTTAATCCTTTTCTTTTATGATATCAATATATACCTTTGACTCACATGTTATGTTTCATTATCTTGTTCATTACCTTATTGGGATTTTTAGCTTACTCCATTCTTTTATATATGCCCCCACTTATCATATCTAGTTTTAGGAGGTAAAATTGATTTTTGATCTCCCTATGGAGAATAAAATCAGTACATCATGTTTTATTTTCCCTTTAAGGTATTATTAACCTAGTCTTTCAAATACACTAGGCCTTATGATCGTTTGGATGTTCTTATTGGATAGTTATGTTAAAAAATCATGTAATAATATGTGTAAAATGATTCAGTCATTATAGTTCACAAAATAAAGGAATTAGAAGAAACATTATGCCTATAACATAGGATGATTTGGATAAAAAATGTAGTGATGGTTTTACATTTTTTTAATCCACTAAAAGAAAATATTATAAGAGGATTTAGAAGGTAATCCACTACCAATTTGTACACAAAAAATGGGAAACAAGTGGTGAATATGAATTATATCTCAATGAAGAAAAATTCAGTTGAAAAACCCTTGTTATAATGGTAACATAAGAATAAAAATAACAATAGTGGAATACCATGAAATCCAAATATAATGAAATTACATATATTCATTTTACTTGAAGTCAACAGAGAATTTAATACACCATATAAAAGGAAATGTGATCTTTACTATCAAACATATATCATGGAATTGAAAATTGTAACGACCCATCTTTTCAAGATGGCATGAATCGTTAGTTTTTCAATTTAAATATTTTTCTTAATCATGTAAAACATGTAATATTGTCAAAGTAAGGTACCATGAGCATCCTAGTCTTATCCGGATCCCAGAGTTCTCAAAAAATGGTCAAAAGACCAGGCCACATGGTTTCTCTGAAACCCTGTGGTTATTGATAGTGGAGAATTATAGGCCGTATGGTTTAGATAAAACCATTTTAATTGAGGTACATGACTGTACGATGCTACTGAGTTTTTTGAAAAACCATTTTTGCAAGGTTTGTAGAAAGTTATATAAACCATGTGCCTAATCGTACAGAGATCCCCTTATAGTGTGTGACCTATGCACGATTTTCAAACCCTATTCCTAACACATGTGCCCCATTTTTTGGGGTGAAAAGTAAAAATTACCTCACATAAAATTTCATGATTTTTTCTCTTTCCCTCTTTCTCATTCTAGAGGTTGGGCACACTCTCTCCTCTTTTGAGCTCAAAATCTCCACCATATCAGATTTGAGATTTTTTTTCGATATGAACTACATTTCAGAATCTGTTAGAAGCGTTGGATCCTCCTCGAAGCATTCTTCAATACTATAACTTAGTATCTAAATCATTATCTGAATCTATCACACTATTTAGATACAATATCATTTCCTCTATTTTTAGGGTGTTGGACCATATCTCAGATCTATTACAATATACTCCAAATATAAGGCCAGTATCGAGTGAGGGGTTGTCTATGACCTTGATGTATGTGTACACATTATTTTTCCTTAGAGTTTCATTGCCTAATAGATATTCCATTGTGATAAATTCCATATTTTTTCAATCATCCACTTTATATCGAGTTCATCATATTAGTTTGATAATTTCAGATTGATATACACCTATTTATCATTTTGTAGTGAGTTAGAGGATTTATACCATGTTTATAGACAACCCATGGGCATGCCAAGTAAAAATTTCCCTTATGGATAATTGTATGAAATTCTCAAAATTCATATTTATCTTTTGACATAGACTTTAAATAGATTTTCCATCATTTATATAAGTGTTTAATTATCCAAATAAACTCTTAGGTTTTTGGACTTTATTTTTAAGGGATTTTACAATGTAGGAACTACAATAAAATCATAGCATAGCGGTGGGTTTTTAATTTGTTGGTGGTTTGAAACCCCACAATATATTGCTGCAACGGTTTCATAAAACCACTGCTAAATCGGATATCAGAATCCAAAACATGGTGGTTTCATCAATTAGCAGTGGTTTCTTGAAAGTTCAATAGTAACCGTATTTAGAGGCAGTTTTTGTGGTTTTGGCTGTGGTTTCATGTGAATAAAATTTAACGTATTTAGTAGTGGTTAAAACCATCACAACTTTTTTTTTCCATTTTTTTACATTAAATCCACCATTAAAACCACCCAAACTGTTGGTAAATAATAATGCACATTTATTTAGTGGAGGTTTTAACAGCCATCGATAAGAAAATATCAACCTATAAAGATGGTTTAAACCGCCTCTAAGTATGGTGAATTTATTTAGCAGTGTTTTAAACAACCTCTAAATGTATATTTACAAATAAAAAAATGCTGCGGATTCTACAGCCCCAGAGTTAATACCCTAAAAAAATCATGTGTATAGAACATAGACCATAATAATATAAAACATATTACAATGTTCAGTATTCAACAATCTAAAAATGTTTCATAAAAAAACCATGTACATAGAACATATAACAAAATAATCTAAACCATATCATCTCAACCATCTAACAATGTTTCTTAGATCTAAATCTATAACTTTAAACTGTATAGAACCAATGTCTCCACTATAAGACTTCAAACTAAAAAGCACGAACTTATGGGCTATAATACTTTAAACTACCTCGCCTAAAATTGACCATCACAGCCTAATATTGACCATCTTGGACCAGTATGTAACAGACATGATATTATATCTCTTTCTTGACGGGATTTTATATTCTAATGATGATCATCCACCACAATTATTTTCAAATGTACATATTTCTGAACACTAAGTTTCATGTGATATGAAGAGATGCCAAAATATCATATCTTAGTTCCATCTAAAACAATGACCAACCTCAGGGCCTTCCCCTTGATAATGTGGTTGAATCTCTCATATATACTGTCCCACTCAATATTCTGAAGAACATAATGGTATAGCTCCCAGAGTGTTGAAATTTTCCCACAAATCGCCTAACGTTCACCTCCACACTTTAGGTGTCCCTCAATATGGATCCCCATCATCATGGAAGTATTATTCTCCCCTATAGTGATGGAGTGTGACCAAAATAAGCTCTTATACCATCTAGGTTAAAAAACTCAAAAGGATATCTTGTGAGAAGTGATCATTCCCATGTTTCTAATGTGGTCAATGGTTGACCCAGAACTTTTTGTCCCCATCCTTGAATGACATAACTGTAAGGATTGTGTCTCTAATTTGAATAAAATGAATCAAATAAACAATATAATAGTTAGTTTAAAATACTAATATACACATCCTAACATAACTCAAATAAAAATATTAAATATCTCTATATTCTATATAGAATATAGATTACTTCATACTCCAGCAACTCCATACATCACCAATTCTAGACTCACTGCCCTACTAAATAATCAATCCATATCAAATTTTAATGCTTTTATCAAACATGGAACATCATTAAAATTTTAGGTGAATACTCTGTTCCACACATGATAAATGAAACAACCCTCTGTTTCCATATTTTTAGAACATATCAATAGGACCACTAATCACTGTCTGTTGATTCACACTGCTTGTCACCCTCTCCACCTCCATCTCTACTTCATGCTACTGACGCCTGTAAGACAATTATATTGAAAATTAAATAATGTTGTATATTTATATTTAAAATTAAAACACTAAATTTTTGAAAAATAAATAATTTTTAAGTCGTGTGATTTTCTTGCTCACCACCCATCATCAATGCGATATCACCAGGGACAGATGTAGTCATCTTCCGATATAAATCAACCAACGCTTTCTGCAAAGTAGATATTTGAGCCCCCTATCCCCGAATTATGTTTTTAATAGAAACATAATCTCTCAAAGAATCTAGAATTCAACCAGGATTAGATGCAGCTTCAATCCTTTATGGAATGCTAAAGACCTCATATGGTAAGGGTCCCAAACCCATCTTTGTCACTCAACCTGGATGCTCCTTCCCAAGCACTCTGCCAACTAGGTCATCATGGGAGATTGACCAGGACTGTGCCAGATTGGCATCCCATAGTTCTTTAATTTTTACATATAAATTAAATATCTATCATATTAGAATAAATATATATTAACAAAATGACAACTCATAATAAGTAATTATAATTGAAAATGAATTCAAACCCCAACTTCTTTGGCCGTCTCTTTAACAAAACTCCCGTCAGATTTTTCATGAACATTCAACCACACTTTTAGTTGGGATTCTTGGTTCCCAAAACTCTGTAACTTAATTAAGCAAAGATATTTCAACAATTTAATATATTAAATATATAATATTATATTGTAAATATTTAAACTGATGAAAATATTACAAGAGCCGATCAGCTTCTTGAAAAACTCTGACCCCACAGTGTGAGGGATGATTTGATTAGCCTGACTTAATGCGTTCTTCCTTGAAATATCTTGAAATAAATAAAATTTAATTTAATAGTAATGTATGCAATGTCATATCCTTTTGATATACATGTATAAATGTAAAATGAGATTAATATAATAATATATATTTAAATACCATGTGCTTATCATGAAGATTTTTTTCAATAAAAAAATTCCATTTCTCTCTAGGTAAACCATTGGGTACCTTGTCATACATATGTTGGGAGATTAATGAATTATCGTTGAGATCACCCCATATTATCCATTTAAAGTCATTCTATTTATTACCTAGATTTTTCAATTTGTGCTACCACATCAGCAACTGTAAAGTGGAAGAACATTTGTACAAAGAAATTAATTTTGAAAATCATAGAATTTTATAACATAATGACATTCAATTACAAAATATTGTATGAAAATTACCTTTATTTTTAAATAAAAAACTTCATTTTCCTTGATGAAGGCATTCGTCTCCAATAATCATACGTAATTAGAAGGGAAACTAGTTCTACGGCCAGTTGGCCTAGAGTATGGCCAAGTAATCACGCGGCATCATCTATAGGGACACCAAAGGAATAAAATGGGACAACTCTCTTTAGCCATGTTAGATTCTAAACATCTGAAATTTTCATATTTTTCTCCACAGTTTATTTTTTCCCATCTTTTATGAACGAACAATTAGTATAAAAAAGTGAAATAAATTTATTCATATTAAAATTTGGACTTATAGTAGCCCTACAATATCCTTTTGAATAACTAGTAGTGGCACCCTCCTCCCTCAATGATGAGGCTGGTGAATGGGAAGGCGCCAACTGATCAATTGATGGGAAGCCCATGGAGGGTGTGAGAGATGGTACATGGGGTAAGAAAATGGTGTATCAAATGATATATGGAGGGATACAGATGGATTTCATCTATTAGTCTAGTATATGGAACAATATAATTCATACTCCTTATAATTATTTCCATTATATCAAATAAAATAAAATTTAGAACATATATTTCGAAAAAAATTATGTATATTTTTTTTGGAAATGATAACAAATAAACAATACTAATATGAAAAATATACATAACAATGATAAATAATCAAGCATTTTAAATGAGTTTTCTATTTCCTTCTTACTACAACCGGTTGTATATAATTCTCCTAAGGATTCCATACAAATAGTTTTTGTATTTGTAAAATATCCACAAATGACTTAAAATGTTTTCTTGGTCTAAAATGAAGCATCAAAGAAGGTTGTGTTCAACATGTCGATATATAGTTGAAATAGACTAAAAAAATACATGACGCCCATTGTAAATGATGAAATGGTTGATAGGTAGAGTATCATATAAAAATGGTCAAATTAAAAAGGCTATGCCCATGGTGTGAGGAAATTTGAAGGCCTAATAGTCATCTAGGATATATAGTGTATATGTAGTGAGAGGTGGTATTGTAGGTAACATAGAAATAGAATTAGGTTTCACCATGAGACAACAATGAATACAAGATTTCATACTCCATATTTTTATGTGGTTAGAGTAAGATGTAAAATAAATAAATGAATTCTTTATATAAGGGGATGTATTGAAACCTTATTTTTCACATTTCATGGTGGATGTAATATTATATAGGATAGTCGTGTGTTCTTTAGTAGAAATATAAATTCAGGTATCTCTTTTTCATAATGAATGTTTTTTATTTTAAGAGTATGAACCGAGTTTTAGTGGTTTTAGAAAACTACACATATTGATTCCCAAGTTATAGAGTAATATTTTTTATGAGTAAATGTTTATTAGTCATATCTGTCATCATGACCAAGTAATAGAGTAAGATTTTTTATGAGTATATTCTTTCTCCCTTTTTATTCTACCATCATTAGACCATTAATTCATAGGTTCAGAAAATTCTTAATTTCAATTTATTTATTCCATAACCCTATATTAATTTGATTGGAGTTGGTCCCCCTAGGAAGCCCATTTATGTTGGTTTTAAACCATCTGATTTCTTAAAAACCACTATTGGGGAGATCGACTTTGGTCCAAAAATTATGAAGATAAACTATTTTTAGAACCATAGTCCATGGTCTATGACACTACACTAAGATTCATATTTCAAGCATTATGAAATTAAATAATTTGCAACCCTGTCGTCGAAGTATTGTGACCCTACACTATTTTCAACACTTTAGTTTGAATTTTATGACCATAAAATATAAAAGGAATGAGGAAAAAATATTTGTGAGGTTGAAAAACACTAATGGAAACCTAAGACAGAGTCAGAATCCCCCTGTGAGGTAACCACTGTTACATAGGAAAGAATAAAGTGATAGAAGAAGGAGGTGAAAATCAAATAGGGAACCACTAGGGAACCAATAAAATCAAGGCTATTTTATTACATAACTTTTTAAGACATAGAGAATGGGGGAATCATAAATTAATAAATGAAAAATAATATAAACCATTCCCCATGTATAGAGTAAATGGAAAAGAAACTACAATCACATGGACACACATCAAAAAATGATATATAAGTAATATATGAGAAGATTTATATGTATAAATTGTTAAATATCTCACATTAAGTAAATAACACAAAGAAATAGGTTCCAAAAAATAGAAAATAAATAGATACCAGATCCATAAAAATCATACGCTATGTCAACTCTGATTGTTCTCTTCACACTCTTCTTCTAAACTTTCTTCAACATCCACCATTCATCATTTGGACCTTTCCTTTATATGAATCATGATATATAATGTTTACACAAATAAGTAAATTTCACATGTTTGGTGTGGGTATAAAATATTCAAATGATTTCCAATTACCTCTCCTAAACATCTATAATTGTACAATTATTTGAACCATGGTCTTATAGGAATGATTTGGAGTATGATTTGTGTTTGTTGTCAATACTCAGTGGAAGTTTAGAATGTGTACCTGTAAAGAGATCATACAGTTCAAGCAGACAATAGTATTGAGGGTGGCACCGTTTCCCAGTGTTTTCAAAATTTTTGGGCCTGAAAATCGACAAATGGAGAAATGTGTTTTTGGAAAAGAGACTTGCACGCCGTGTACTGGATGAAGAGGAAAATTGGGCACCATATGTTTTTCAAGATCAGAACATGGGAAAATTGCAAAGGGATAAGGGCCGCACAAGTTTTGGGCTGGTCGCGCAAGTGACCTACGCGTCGTGAAGAGACTTTCGAGCTAATGCCTTGGAGGATTGAAAACTTGCGTGCCTATTTTTTTTCAATATCATAACTTCAAAATATGGAAAAGGAAAGAAGGTCATGAAAATATTTGTGTGGTCACGCAAGTGAGTAGCGCGACAGAGGCTAGGGAGGATGACATGCGCGCCAGAACCTACACGCCGAGGGAAGACTTGCGCGCCACCACGCAGGGTGTCCAGTTTGCCTATAAAGAGAGGACCCCCTCCTCATTTGTAATGAATTTCAATACTTAGAGATTTTTCGAGCTCTCGTCACAAAGTGGTTGAGTCGCACAAGTGGTTGTTGGGTTGCGCAAGTAGAGGCTGCGTACCGATTGTTGGCTGCCCGACCAAGGCAGTTGGGGAGTTAAAGGCGCAACATCACACAAGTTTGGTGTTGAAGAAGGTAGTGTCGCACATGTAGTTTGGTGTCACCTGCGCGCCGAATTTGTACCGCGTAAGTGAATTGCGTGCCGAGATTGAAACTTACTCGCCGGGCTTACAGAAGCGCTCCAGGGTTGTTAAAGTTCAGCAGTCCTTTTGAAGTTGCACGGAAGCTAGAAGATCCCCCGGTACCCTCAGCGCAAAGTGAGATTCATCTTCTGGTGAGAGTTGGACTTCAACATAGAATCTACATATGACAGAGGATGTATTATTATGCAATGATGAAGATACCTTCATGTCTATAAATAGAGTGGGACTTCACCTAAGGGCAGTGAGCCAGGGGGAGTCAACGGGAGTGACCCGAGGGAATAAGTGAGCTATCCCTGAACCTTTGTAAAGGCATTGATCCTGGGACAGAGTGATTGTGCCCAAACCTTTGTAATCTACAACTAGTGAAGATTAGTGGAATTAGGTACGACTGACAACTTTTCAGCGTATGCTCCTTGGACATAGCCCTTAGTGGTGAACCAAGTGAAAAGTGTTGTGTCTTCTCTGCGCATGCGAATGTTTTCATTCCGATCATATTCATCTTATAGGTTCAACAAGTTCCCACCAATGTGGGAACACGATCGAGCACATTAAAAGAAACATTTGTCACTCTGATTCACCCCTCCCCTCTCAGGGTGTCCCGGGGTCCTTCGGCAATTATATATTCATATATAAGCATTGGTTAGTGATTAAAACCCTTCCTAATATGCAATGATAGAAAAAAACTATCAATTTCATACATGATGATACAAAAAATATGTTTAAAACCAATATAATGCATCAAAGTTCTTATTGGGAATCATATAACTCATAATTACATGACTTAGGTCACTCCTAGGTTAATCATATGGACCAAATAGAATTTTATAAGGCAACATCTTCTCAAATTCAAGGATGGAAAATAACAAAACTAGTAAATTAAAGAAACATACTTTAATATTTAGAAAAACACTATCAATTTCATACTTGGTTATACAAAAGATATGTTTAAAACCAATATAATGCATCAACATTCTTATTGGGAATCATATAACTCATACTTACATGAATTAGGTCACTCCTAGGTTAATTATATGGACCAAATATAATTTTATAAGGCAACATCTTCTCAAATTCACAGATGGAAAATAAAAAAACTAGTAAATTAATGAAACATACTTTAGTATTTAAGAAAGAAGAGTAATGTAAATATCATATAATACTAGGATTTCCTCCATCCATAAAATTTCTATAAGGGTAAAGTAACTTATATTTTGAACAAGTGTAACCTCTTTTAAAAATCATTGCATATTGGTAAATGATTAACATGAAATTTTTTAGTTTAAATAGATGTAAACATAGAATCATAAAAAAATCATATCAGGCCATATAAACATGGAATCATGTAAATTTAACATTTATCTTTCATATAAGGCCATAAAACCTGGAATCATGTTGTAAATGAAAGTATACAAATGTTGGGTTGTGACGGGTGACGATTCAAGTGACGATGTGGTGAGGAACGATGAAGGATGACAAGGTGAGGCATGGAGAGGGCTGGCGAGGAATGGTGAGACGAGGTGTGGCGAGGCAAGGTGCGGCGGTGGCTAAAGAGTAGTGGAGAATTACAACTATAACGCCCCGACCCTAGTTATCCAGAGTCGGTTCATTATTACAAACATTGGCATGATAAAAAAAGATCAATTCTCGAAAGACCGATTAGTTTAGTAGCCTTGAAATAGTAGAAACATTCAGAAGTTCTACACTACAACATGAAATAAAAACAACAACAACATATTGTCCCCTTTGAACACACTTATCCCTTAGACTATCCCTGCAGGTCAATCATAATACACTTGTTCACATCCTGGAAAAAATAAAACATAGAAAGGGGTGAGATCAGATGATTAGTAAGGATAACAATATAGCCGAAACTTTCATAAACTAGCATAAACATTTAAGGAAATTGTATAACTAAAACAAAATCCTTTTAAACATGAACTTCAGAATAACATGGAAAAAATGAAAGGAAATGATGTAATTTAATTATTCACATGGATATTCTACTAGTCGAATATTAACATGTAATATCAATAACCACCTTTATAATGAGGGAATGCATAATGCCAGACTATCATAACCACATAGGCAAGGCCTTGTGCCAAGAATACAAATAAGATTTTGTCAAGGCCTTATGCCAAGACACTAGATTTTCCCATGAGACCTACCGATGCATCGAGGATCTATAGCGGGCTCCACCCATCACTTACTAATTCCAATTCATTCCTTATATAAAAAGGTGTCAACATATCATGAACAATGCCCAAGAACTATAACATAATCGTATCACATAAAACATACATAAAGGAAAAATAATATTTCCACATTTCAATCACAATATTTCAATACAACACATTGATATAATCAAAACATTATCAAAACCATTTTCAATACCAAAATAAATGAAAAGTAAAACATGATATTTATTTTTCATTTAAAAAAGTTATGTCTTGTAGAGGAAGCCTAAACTCAAATAATGGTCACGGTGGTGGAGAAGTCATTGCCGCCGTATACGTACGAAAAAACATTCCTTTTGTTGTTCAGTAAAAACGCTTCATATAAAAAAATTCATTTTGAATAAAATTAAAATTCAAAGAGGTTTATACACCGTATAAAAGAAAGTTGTGTATAAAACAAAATATGCCTCAATGAAAAGAGATTGAGACGAAGTCCCTTACCTCGTGTCTGACATAACTCGATCATTCTTTAATCTCCTAAATAATATGCTTTAGTTAATTTCTATTTTCTTAAGAACCTTTTTAAAGTTCACTATTCCTTTTACATCACTTATTACCATGTTATGAACATTATGTAATCATTTAATTTAATAACGGTCATTTTGTCGATCCTTGGTACTTGAGTAAAAAATAAACTTCTTTTAATTAAAAGTTGTTTATGTGGTAAATATCCATTATCTCCAGAATTATATTCATGATTTAGATATCATATATATCATATATATCCATTATATACATGGATTTATAATATTACATAACATTTAGAGGTATGAAATGAAATGCACCGTTCATGGAGACGGTAAGCCTTACGTACGCGTGAACGCTACTTTCATTTCTATTTCATATTTAATGGAATGAAATAATAATGATATAAATGTATATTATAATTCCAGTATAATATCATATACAATATCATTGACTCCATCGTTTATACGTCCCACATATGATATTAACAATTCAAATCACTTTGAGGGGGCGGTAGTCCGCACTTCCTAAAATTAAATTATAGCATTTACCCATAATGGAAATCAAAAAGGTATGACATAAATGAAAAATACAGAAGCATAAGGAAAACATAAACATAATATATATCATATATAAATATAGTGACATCTTAATGGCCACCATGAGAGGTGTTAAAAGAAGATTGAACAATCATCATTTCATGATGCAGTAATTCGCCACCCATAGAAACAATATGTTCTTTAACCATTAGACGGGAGTGTGTGTAAGTGTAAATAAAATACTTCTCATAAAAACATCCTAGTATATTTAAGATACTGATGTTGTTACAGAATAAAGTTTTAGGGGGTTGGGGAAGAAAAATAAAACAAAAGGACATAAGAGAACATATTACCTTTAAATCGGGCAACTCCCCTTCATTTGAACCAAAAGGGTTTCTTGAAGAGCTTTATGCCTAAGGTAATGCTTCTTGGATGAAGATAGGTATGTCTAGAGATAAAACGAGCATATTTTGGTCGAGTCAATGTCTTGAGAGGTGTGGGTAAAGTGGGTAGAGGTGTGAGCCTTTTATAAGAGGGAGGAGGGGAGCTCTTGGAATGTCATGAAATGTTACTTTATTATAAAATGAGTTTTGAATTTTAAAGGTCCCACAATGATAAATTTGGAAGATAAGGTGATAAGGGTTCGAAATACACCCATACAATAGGTTTTTTGACAAGTCTACGTCTTAGAGTTTACCTTATCGTTTTATTTTATTTAAACCGTTCATTAATTAGGTAATCACTGAATCATCATTGTGTCACAAATAAATTTATTTTTTTAATGTCTAAAAATTATAAAAAATTTCCATGATTTCTTAACTATTTTTATCTTTTCAATTAATATTTATAGTTGAAAAGATAACTTGTATTACCCCTTGTAAAAATTGTTTTCGTAAAATAATACATGTTTGTGACATTTTTATTTTTACTTTAAATAAAAGGTATTAATGTCATTATCTTACCCAAGTGGCTCCATGGGGTCCCAAAAACCGTCCCATGGTTTGTATTGGTAGTACATGACTCATCCAATAAGAGTAGGACATGTTTCAGGATATTTTTATATTTTTATAATATCATTTTTACCTTCAATTACCCTAATTACCTCTAATTGCTGTTAATAAAAATCAAAAGTTACTATTCACCAAAAATTATTTTCATCCCATTGAACCACATTTTACTTACTAATGAAAACCATGTATGTCAAATTTTTGAAATTCAATTCATAGAAGCGGTAAAGATTCATTTAAACATAAAATCAGTTTTTTAACTACCACTTAGTGGTTTCCCTATTCATCAAAAATTGAAGTCTTTCAGAAAAATACAAAAAATTCACCCTATGATATAATTGATATTCCAAATTCAAAAATGATGTCTATTTTAAAAAATTCAAAACATATAAGTTTCATTAATTAATTTTATAATCAATTTCTGTTGTCAAAACAAATAGCATGTTTTCAAGAAACAATATCAATCAAAAGATTAACAATTGTTTATGTCCAATTTCAAAGTGAAATTAATTCTAATGACCACCATTGGATAAAATGGTAAAAGTATATTCTAATTATACTTTAAAACCAATCAATAGTATAATTTATCACTACAAATTATTTTTATTAAATAAGTTGTTTTTAAGTATTTTTCACTATTAATCAAAAATTGGATGTTCTCAGAAAAATACCAAAAATTCAACTTAGGATAATTTTGATATTCCAAATCCAAAATTGAAGTCCATTTTGAAATATAAAATTTATATAATTCAAAAAGTGGGTATTACTATTCATAACGGCTACTTTGATTGGTCGCGGTGTGTTAGAATCTCAAACTTGTGTACAATGCAAGCTATTTCATTATTGAAAGATAAGCGTACCGTAGAAGCTTGGGGTGTTAAATTCTCCCCACCTTCAATAAATTGTGTCCTCACAATTTAAAATTGTTCTTCATAAATAAATGGTTGAAAATAGAAAATACCCTTGTGGAAAACCCATATCAGAAATATAGTTAATAAAATTTAGTTTCAATAAGAGGGAAAGGGAAATGAGAAAGTCACCACCAAATTTGGGTTTCGAATAGGAGAACATTGGTGGAAATTATAGACATGTAATTAGAGGCAAAAACGTAAATATTTATAGGGAGTGATTGAGGTCATCAATCACAAACAAGTGTAAAATTGAGGGCCTCAAATCCATCAATCTATGATGATTTAAAATATCATCAGTTCAACAAAACATAAGGTATTAGGATAACACATTTTTGTTTTAATATCCCTTCCCTAAAGTTTAAGAATTAATTTATTCATAGAATAAGATATATATATATATATATATACGTGAAAAGTAGAATTTCATCTTTCAACTAATTTATACCACAAACTCATCTTTCACTCAAAAAGATAATAGAACTCAAAAATATTTTATTTATCCTAATCGTATAAGGTTCCAAATATGAACACATACCATGAAGAAAAATATTTTGTAATAACCAGAGACTTCCTATAGGATAGTGGTAGGTAATAAAGGCATGTCGCACTATGGTTGTGTGTTCAATTCTTGTAGCTTTGTCCGACGTGATGGGTTATCCCCCGACCTTCAGGTTTTCCTTTTCCAAAAACTACGGTATTATAATATTCGAAAAAAAATCATGAGAAATGTTTTAACCTTAAATGATACTATTCAAAGTTCAACTTAATCCATTCCAAACATTATAGTTATCCATAATACCTCTATCCAGACTCTCTGTAGAAGGTATCTAAATTCCAAAAACAATTATTACATCAGATTCCCCAGACAAAGTAAAGATTCTCTTTTTGTCACATACTGAAAATATGATTATCTTAGTCATATTAAAACCATAATGCGAACAAAAAGTATTTCAGTACAACCCTTATATATATCGAATTATTCTTATAACTAGAATATAATCCTTGAGTCCAAAAGACCCAATAAATTAATTATTCGACTTCAACTGTAGTAACAACATAAGATTGGCCTTGATCCCTTCGCTTTTTTTGAGGTAAGTTTCCCTGATGCTTAGGACATTCATTCGAATAATTCCCGATTTCTCTATAATTGTAGCATTCAACATTGATATCCTCTTTCGTTCCCTTGCAATCACTAGCCTGGTGACCTTTTTCTCCACATTTATAACAAACTCACATTCCTTTTAGGAAAGTACTGGGCTGATTCTTCCTACAATTATCGCATAATGGAAAATCCTTCTTTCCCTTTTTCCCTTTATCTGTCTCCTGCTCCACTGTTATCTTATTCTCTTGCTTTACTTTCTTTTCATAAATTCCTTTTCTGTCTTGATAGCACATGATACAATATCTTCCTACAATGAGAAGGACTGTGATACTAAATCTCAACTAAGAAATGGTTTTAACCCATTAAATAAACGATCAATCTTAGTTCTTGGGTTACATATATAATCTACAGCATGCCTCACTAACCTTGTAAAGTTAGACTCATACTTTGCAACATTGTCATCCTCCTTTTGCCTCAGACTTAGAAATTATCTTTCCATATCCGCTCGATAGTCATGAGGAATGTATTTTTCTAAGAAAATATCTTTAAACTCTCTCCATTCCATACTTGATACTTCTTCATCTTCCTTTTTATTTTAAATTAATGACCACCATTGATCAGCATCTCCAGTGAGGCGGTAAACTGTCAGGACAACTTTTTCCCTTTCACTACTCCCTAAAGCCTGAAATATTTTCTCTAAGGAATTTATCCATTGATCAGATACTAATGGATTTGTACCCCCATTAAATTTTGGTGGTTGTTGCCTCATGAAGCGGTCTAACATTGATCCTCCACGTTGCGGATCGGGGTGCTCCATACGAGTAAGGTTATTATTCATAACCTGAGTGAGTTGTCCCAGTATGGTGATAAGCTGATCGGCACCAGTTGTATCACCAGCTCTACTATAATTATCATGATTAGGAGGGAAATCCTTACATGGATTGCGTACATTGATACAGTTTCCATTCCTTCCACTAGGCGCCATTTCTAAACAATGGCATAAACTGGATCAGTTCATGAATCAAAATACATAATTCCATACTTGTAGAACACTTAACATAAATTGAACTATTTATGAATATAATCCATAATAAAAAAAATGTTTTCTTTTAGGAATTATACACTCATAAACCCTTCATAATGGGTTGTAAATAAAATGAGAATTATCCTTAGTATATCCCTCGAGTGTGTCGTAACCAAGAGTGCAGCAAGGCCCGTTATCATGCACCAGTTCCCATTCGAGTCTAGCTTAAAGCAGCGTTTTCGGGTTTTACCCATTGGTACATCTGTTCCAGAGCTGCCTCTACCTGATCGTATCCAGACAGGGATGTATTGATTGGAAAATACACAAAATATACACTTTACCAAAATTCTAGGATGTTCTTCTATACTAATCCTCAAAGTCTATCTTATGGTTATGTTTTCTAATCAGAGTTTATCTAAATCTAGCTTGAAACGTTTGTACTAAACTGCCTCTGATACCAACTGTAACGCCCCGAACCTAGTTACCCAAATTCAGTGCATTATTACATAACATTGGAATGATAAAAAAAGATCAAGTCTCGAAAGACAGATTAGTTTAGTAGCCTTGAAACACTAGATACATTCATAAGTTCTACATTACACCATGAAATAAAAACAACAACAACATCTTGTCCCCTTTGAACACACTTATCCCATAGACTATCCCTGCAGGTCAATCATAATACACTTTTTCACATCCTGGGAAAAATAAAACATAGAAATGCGTGAGATCAGATGCTCAGTAAAGATAACAATATAGCAGAAACTTTCATAAACAAGCATAAACATTTAAGGCAATTGTATAACTACAACAAAATACTTTTGACATGAAATTCAGAATAACATGGAAAAAATGAAATGAAATAATGCCATTTACTTATTCACATGGATATTCTACTAGTCAAATATTCACATGCAATATCAATAACCACCTTCATAATGACGGAATGCATAATGCTAGACTATCATAACCACATAGTCAAGACCTTGTGCCAAGACTACAAATAAGATTTTGTCAAGGCTTTGTGCCAAGACACTAGTTTGTCTCATGAGACCTACCGATTCATAATGAATCTATAGTGGGCTCCACCCACCACTTAAAAAGTCCAATTCATTCCTTATATGAAAAGGTTTAAATATATCATAAACAATTCCCAAGACCCATAACATAATCATATCACATAAAACATGCATAAAAAAAATAATATTTCCACATTTCAATCACAATATATCAGTACAACACATTGATATAATCAAAACATTATCAAAACCATTTTCAATACCAAAATAAATGAAAAGTAAAACATGATATTTATTTTTCATTTAAAAAAGTTATGGTTTTTAGAGGAAGCCGAAACTCAAATAATGGTCACGGTGGTGGAGAAGTCATTGCCGCCACATATGTACGACAAACCATTCCTTTTGTCATTTAGTAAAAACGCTTCAAATAAAATATTCCTTTTGAATAAAATTCAAATTCAAAGGGGTTTATACACCCTATAAAATAACGTTGTGTATAAAATAAAATATGCCTCAATGAAAAGAGATTGAGACGAAGTCCCTTACCTCGTGTCCGACTTGACTTGATCATTCTTTAATATCCTGAATAATAAACTATAGTTAATTTTAATTTTCATAGGAACCTTTTTAAAGTTCATTATTCCTTTTACATAACTTATTACCATGTTATTAACATTATGTAATCATTTAATTTAATAACGGTCGTTTTTTCGATCCTTGGTACCTGAGTCAAAAATAAACATCTTATAATTACAAGTTGTTTATGTGGTAAAATATCCATTTTTTACAAAATTATATTCATGATATAGATATCATATATATCATATATATCCATTATATACATGGATTTATAATATTACATAACATTTAGAGGTATGAAATGAAATGCACCGTTCATGGAGACAGTAAGTCGTACGTACGCATGAAGGCTACTTTCATTTCTATTTAGTATTTAATGGAATGAAATTATAATGATATAATTGTATATTAAAATTCCAGTATAATATCATATATAATATCATTAACTCCATCCTTTATACGTCCCACATATGGCATTAGATTCAAATCACTTTGACGGGGCGATAGTCCTCACTTCCTAAAATTAAATTATAGTGTTTACCCATAATGGAAATCATAAAGGTGTGACATAAATGACAAATAAAGAAGCATAAAGAAAACATAAACATAATATATATCATATAAAAATATAGTGACATCTTAATGGCCACCATGAGAGGTGTTAAAAGAAGGTTGAACAATCATCATTTCATGAGGTAGTAGTTCACCACCCACAGAAACAATATGTTCTTTAACCATTAGACGAGAGTGTGTGTAAGTGTAAATAAAATAATTCTGATAAAAAAATCCTAATATATTTAATATACTCATGTTGTTACAAAATAAAGGTTTATGGGGTTGGAGAAGGAAAATAAAACAAAAGGACATAAGAGAAGACATTACCTTTAAATCGGGTAACTCCCCTTGGTTTGAACCAAAAGGGATTCTTGAAGAGATTTCTTCTTAAGGTAAGTCTTCTAGTATGAAGAGAGGTATGTCGAGAGATAAAATAATCAGATTTTGGTCAAGTCAATGGCTTGATAGGTGTGGGTAAAGGGGGTACAGGTGGGGGCCTTTTATAAGAGGGAGGAAGGGCACTCTTGGAAAGTCATGAAATGTTACTTTACTATAAAATGAGTTTCAGATTTTAAAGGTCCCAAAATGATAAATTTCGAAGCTAAGGTGATAAGGGTTCTAAATCCACCAATCCAATAGATTTTTTTACAAGTGTAAGTCTTATATTTTACCTTATCTTTTCATTTTATTTAAATTGTTCATTAATGAGGTAATTGCTGCATCATCATTGTGTCATAAATAAATTTATTTATTTAATGTATAAAAATTATAAAACAATTTCCATGATGTCTGAAATCTTTTTATATTTCCAATTAATATTTATATATGAAATAATAACCTGTATAATCCCTTGTAAAAATTGTTTTTATAAAACAATACATGTTTGTGACATTTTTATTTTTTACTTTAAATAAAAGGTATTAATGTCATTATCTTACCCAAGTGGCTCCATGGGGTCCCAAAAAAAGTCTCATGGTTTTTCTTGGTCAGACCTGACTCATCCAATAAGAGTAGGACATGTTTCAATATATTTTTATATTTTTATAATATCTTTTTTACCTTAAATTACCCTAATTACCTCTAATCGCGGTTAATAAAACTCAAAAGTTACTATTCACCAAAAACTATATTCATCCCATTGAACCACATTTTACTTACTAATGAAAACCATGTTTTTACAATTTTTTAAATTCAATTCATAGAGGTGGTAAATTTTCATTTAGACGTAAAATCAGTTTTTTTAACTACCACTTAGTGGTTTCACTATTCATTAAAAATTGAAGTTTCTCAGAACAATACCAAAAATTCACCCTAAGCTGTAATTGATATTCCAAATTCAAAAATGATGTCTATTTTACAAAATTCAAAACATATAAGTTGCATTAATTAATTTTATAATTAATTTCTGTTGTCAAAACAAATAGCGTGTTTTTAAGAAACAATATCAATCAAAAGATTGACAATTGTTTATGTCCAATTTCAAAGTGAAATTAATTCTGATAAACACCATTGGATTAAATGGTAAAATTATATTCTAATTATACTTTAAAACCACACAATACTATAATTTATCACTATAAATTATTTTTATTAAAAAATTTGTTTTTAAGTATTTTTCACTATTCATCGAAAATTGGATGTTCTCAGAAAAATACCAAAAATTCAACTTAGGATAATTTCGATATTCCAAATCAAAAAATGAAGTCCATTTTGAAATATAAAATATATATAATTCAAAAAGTGGGTATTAATATTCATAAAAACTACTTTGCTTGGTCGCGGTGTATTAGAATCTCGAACTTGCGGACAATGCAAGCTATCACATTATTGAAAGAGAAGTGTACCGTGGAAGCCTGGGTTGTTACAACGATGATGGGAGGGGATGGGTAGCAATGAAGCTAGGGATTTGGGGAGTCGATGGGGGGGGGGTCGGTTGTGTCTAGGGTTTTGAGGGAGGGGAAAGTGTTGTTCTTGTAAAATTGTTGAATTTTTAAGCACGGGTTTTTGAAAAACCACCGTGAAATTATTTTTTAAAAAATAGGGGTGGTTTAGAAAACCGATGCTAAAAAACTGATGCCAAATGCCTAGTTCGGTGTTGGGAGGAATTTTCCCACTTGACCATGAAAGATCACTATTGACACTTTGAGACATATGACTTGATTTCCATGACTTAATGAATTGAATGAGTCAATTATAGTGAATGGTTAAATCAAGAGGTGTTTTTAATTCATGATGGGTTCCCTTCTTTAAATTAATTGGATGAATTAAATGAAATTGTTTATGAAGTGTGAGATTTCCATGAAATTTATTATTCATTAATAAATTGTTATCATGAATTGTAATGGTTTGAATGGAAATGAACTTGGAGAGTGGGACATATGAGAGGAATTTCATCAGGTATTTTTTATAAACATGAATATACCTCATTTATATATAATGGTTTGGTAAACATGTTATGTGATAGGAATTTATTTATATTGAATATTTTAATTATGAATACACCTTTATATAGGATATGAAATTATGGTAAGGGATCTATTTAGCATGTGAGAATCATGCCCCATTACACAAGGAGTTGAGTATGACATCTCTTACCATTGACATTATTTGGTTTTTTGGGCTCAACGTGCCATGTTCATTGTTCGAGTTATTACAAGACGGGTCACCAACCATCATAAGTGTCTTACTTGAAGTCCCACAATCTATTTGGATGTAGGGAATGTACCCTATTACTTGAGATATTAGGCTTGTTTAGACTGGTTCTGGATGTCTAAGTTATTCCCCAGTCTAGTTGGCAACTAGTATTCCTGGTATAATCCAACTTACCTCTACACGTACTTGGTCTATATACATTGATGAAATATATAATTTGACTATATATATTTATACTATTATATATATATATGGTATATGATTAGACACACTTCCCGACCATGAGTCAAAGCAGGTAGAGTCTCCAGGTGTCCTTTTGGAACCTGAGTGGTCTAGTTATTTTTTATTTAGCATTGCTAATTACTAATAATGCATACACACTATTTAGTTATGATCATTTCTTTGATTACATGTAGACACCATTGTTGGTGGCCTACTAAGTTTTTTATCTCACAACCTAGTCAGGATGACTATGGTACCGAAGAAGATCATATTTATACAAGTATTGATATGGGAAAGCACCCTTCTACAGGTTGTCAATATTCTTACCTATAGTTGGATATTTGGATTAGAGGACTGCATATTCACTTGATAATATGGTGGAGTATTTTTTTCCTTTTTTTACTTCATATAATTTTTGTATAACATGTTTATATATTCCTATCCCCAATTTCTCTTTTTTATATCAGCATTCCATGAATCCAGGTATTTTGACATTGCCTAGTTTCTTTTGGTTATTATTTTGATGTTTAGTTATATTTATACTTCCACTGCTTATATATATTTGGTCTTTCGACATATGCTTCCACAATTTATTGATATGTCTATTTATATATGTTTTCATTGTATTATGTTTATTTGTATCCACTGTGCGACTCTTACATGAGGGTATAGCCTAACCATTATACTACCTTTACACCCATGATATTAGTCGACATCCCCTGGCTTATGGAGAGGTGTGCCGAAATCCATGTGACCCACCGTTTTGAGGCATGAGTTAAATGGATTCTAGGTAGATATGTTAAAAGGTTGAATTAGAGTGCTAATTTTTTTCCTTTATATTACTATTAAGGTATTAGTTAAATGAATAAGAGTCAAAGGAATTTTGGAATTTGAACCTATTCCTAGACATAGATGACCCATTTATATGGAAATCCCAAATTACGTAGGGTGGGTAATTACATTTATTTATTATACCATTTATAGTTGATATGAATTAACAATTGGATGACACACTTGTTTTATTTTGTAAATGATATTGGTACAATTTTAATGATGATTTATTTACCATGGTCCAATGAAATGAGGACTTTTCATTAGATCAAGAAACACTATAGAAACAATAAGACTAATATTCCATGAATTTTCCAGGCCATGTTTAATATTTTCTTGAATTTGCCTATTTTATATTTTTAGTTCCTTGAATATCTATATAATTGTGCTGAAACTTCTTAAATTGATTTGAAAACAGAATTTATACTTAAAGTGCTTGTGTTTACCTAATAGTGTTTTCCTAAATAAGTTAATGAAGGCACCTTAAGTTGTCAATTATGGAACATTGAACCATGTACCATTGGTTTCATGGGTTGGAACATGTTATGGTGTTGGATTATTTGATGCCATATTTTGGTTTATAAGTAGTATGAGACCTTATGCATCGAAAATGGAAATCCTTCTAATTATACCAATTGTAGTGATTTAATTATTTGAACAAGCATAGATTTAAATTTTTTATGATAGTTAAAGTGTAATTAAATATCCTATACTAATGAAACATAGACTTAGACCCGAACCCATCCTTAGTAGTGTGTAGTGGAGTATCTCTTACTTTTTATGGCATGTTGTAGTCTCTTTCTACCACATGGACTAGAATTTTGGAGAAGATAGAGAGGTGTGATAATTTATATAGGATGTTTTTATACATATTCTAGTTTTCTATCAACTATATTCTCTGTTGTTAAATATCTTCTGAATCATGAGTTTAGCATTGTAGTATCATTTATCTACAATTTCCTCTAGTAATACACCCTAATGGAGGTGGCATCCATGATCCTAAGGTGGTGGGCCCTGATCCACCATTGATTCCTCTTGCAGTTACACCCGTTTCACTTATTTTTGTTAAAGATATTGGAACTGATTCCAAGTTATGTGGACAATTATTTCATATGTTTCTGTCTATGCAAGGTGTATTTAGACCTTACCTGTGTATGGAAGAGTGGAATCAGGAATTTTGGTAGCTTCATCCTCCCTCATTTTGGGGGGATAGAAGAAATGATGTTGTGAAGTCTTGGATTGAACCAATTATTTCTATATTCAAGCATCTAGAGATGATCCATGGTAGAGGATCAAACTAGGTTTATATATGCTACAAGATTATGCTTGGTGATGGTGGGTTTCTTTCACCCAAGAAGATCACATAAGAGATCTGGATTATAAATAATTACAGAATATCTTCTTTGATTATTTATTTCCCTAGAATCGAAGGGTTCATAAAGCTAGATAATTCATGACCTTTTAGGAGGGGTGCATGCCTGTCATGGAATATTCGTCACATTTTGCTGATATGGTGTGGTCCGCTTCTATCTAGTCAGTGATGATCTTATGACTGCATGGTTATTTGAGGATGGTATGGTATACAACATCCAATCATAGGTCATTATGTTCATGTTGAGTTCCATTTTTGAAATACTCAACTAGGCCCTTATTATAGAGAGGAATCTGAGAGAAGATGATTATGCAAGTAAGGGTGGTGCGAAACCTAGGGCTATCAATGCCTCTACTTCTTGGTGAAAGAGATGTTTTGAGGTTTATCATAGAGGTTGAAGTAGTTAGGCTCCACATGGTGATAGTTTCAGGATATTTAATTAGTGTGGGAATCCATGGAATACTAAACCTCATTGATTACATGATCTAGTAGGGTGCATATGATACGGTAGGATGTGAAATATATAGTTTCTTTGAAGAACATTTCCATTAGTTCCTAGAGAACATGAATCCACTCCTACCCCTCATTTAATAGAGAGATCAATAGTACCTCGATAGGGAGACAACAAGAATACCACATGCCAATCTGGCCGATGTGGTGATTGAGGAAGAGGTAGTCTAATTTGTGATTCTTAGAGCCAACAGAGTCGGATTTCTTAGGGCAGTTAGGTAGTGACTCTAGGCTATGGTATATGCCAGTTACATGCAGTCGAACCTACACCTGAGGAGAAGAACACCAGTCCTTCTATTTTAGGAAGTACTATTCTAGTATCCTTGAATTTAGTGTTTTCCTTATTTGACATAGGAACATCTCACTCTTTTATATCTGAGGCAATTACTCAGAGTCCGGGCCTCAAGGTTGAGCACAATTATAGAGTTATAAAGCTAGAAACCCTATTAGTTATCTAAATATAGGGTGCAAGAAATTGTAATAATTACGTCCTTGAGATAGACAGTGACCTTTTTGTATGGAATCATTACATCCTCAACATGAAATGCGTTGTTTTAATCATTAGGATGGAATAGTTAGTTCCTTATAGAGCCTATATTGAGTTATATCACCATATTTTGATGTTTAAATCACTCAAGGGAATTATCCAAATGCATAATGTAGAATAAGATGTCAATGTGACATGAGTAGGACCCGAGCATCAGAGGTTTGGTAGAATTACAACTCATATCGATAGTATTTACTCGGGTGCCCGAGTGTTACAGCCCACTGTTTTTCCTCTCTTAGTGAAGTGTTTCAGAGATGTATTTTTTAAAGAATTATCTGGTATAATTATATTGTGAGAGGTAGAGTTTACTATTTTTCTCACACTATGAGTAGTACCAATGATCATTCCTCCTTATTGGATAACACCTAAAAATCTTTTAGAACTCAAGAAGCAGTTGGAGGATCTGGAAGCTAAAGGATTTATACACCCCATCACTTATCCATGGGGTTCACCAGTCCTCTTTTATATTAAAATGGATGTTACCTTAAGGTTTTTTATTTATTAACATATTTTTAACAAGATGATAATCATTAATCAACATCCTATTCCTAGAATAGAAGACCTCTATGATTAGCTCATAGGAGAGAAAGTGTCTTAAAGATAGATTTCTTATCTGGCCATCACCATGTGCGTTTTAGGACCTCAAACATACCACACATAGTTTTCAGGAGTTGGTATGGTCTATACGAGTACTTGGTCACACCAACTGGACTCACAAACGCACTTGTAGTCTTTATAGATCTAATGAATTAGGTTTTGTACCTATTTATGGATTCATACATGTTATTAGGTGTTGATGATATCTTGGTGTATTCATGATCTATACGCGACCATGCCAACCCTCTTCAAATCATTATGAAGACACTAAGAGAGAATTATCTCTATGATAAGCTCAGTAAATTCCATTTTTGGGTCAAAAAAGTCCATTTCTGGGGTTACATCATCTTGGATTTAGGAGTTTCAGTAGTTCCCAAGAATGTGAGAGCTGTAGTTTCTTGGGAGCATCCCAAGAACATATTATACATTCGAATTTTCTTGGGTATAGCTGGATATGATAGAAGCTTCATCCAGGATTTCTCACATCTTACAATGCTACTTACGATATTGACAAGGGTGAAAAATTCATATGGATAGAATCTAGTGAAGCAGTATTCCCAGAGCTGAAGGTCCGTTTGACTTCAACACCGATACTGATCCTAATATATCTATTAAAGATATATTCTCTTTACAATGATTCATGAGGTATCTATCTTGGAGCTTTACTAATGTTGGACATGTAATTCACCATGTACGTGTCTCATCAATTTGACCTCATGAGATGAATTACCTAACACAAAACATCAAGCTCACTCCTGTAGTTCATCCTTTACACTGTTAGAGACATTATTTTCTTAGAGAGAATTTTGTGGTATTCACCGATCAAAAAATCCTAAAGCATATATTCACACAATAGGATCTTAATCCCATGAAACTTAGGTGTGTTGAGTACCTACAGTCGATGGATTTAGACCTTTCCTACAAACCTATGAAGGGGAATTAATTAGGTGATATTCTGAAGTAAAAGACTCAAAAATAGGAAATTTAGGAATCCAATGGAGAATGTCAGCTTATGGTATTATTCTCAAAGTTTCATGTTGCTGTTTAGGAGGACCATGGTTAGAAAATTATCATTTAACTAGAAGTGAGCTATAATATTATGTAATGGGTATAGATGAGGAAACTATCTTATCATGAAGGAATTTTCTAAAGGTAAATCATTTTGGATGATGATACTTCCTCTGATGGGATTATGGATGGGGAAGATTCATTAATTTTCTATGGGTGTGTATGTCCCCCAACAGAAAGCAGAGAGGAGATGATGCCGGAATTCTAAGCTTCAGTATGGTTAGTTCACCCGGTATCACTAAAATGTATCGAGATATACTGTTCTGGTAATGTTGGGCTAGTATGAAATGTGATATTGATGAATTACTCACACAGTGTTCCACCTTTAAGCTGGTGAAGGTGTAACATCATCATCTGATGTGGATTTTTCAGCCACTTTCCATTCTCGAGTGGAAATGGGATGATGTTACAGTGGATCATTTGACTAGTCTACCCATACCACCTCATGAAAATGATGTAGTTTGGGTTGTAATTGATCATTTTATGAAGGAAACAAAATTCTTAACAATACGATAGACCTTTAAAGTAGGTGAGATAATAAGGATATAAGTCAGGGTTGTTTTATGTGTTCATAGAGATGATTGTTCTATTATTTATGATTGAGACACTTTCTTTACGTCATGGTTCTGGAAGGGGTTGTAAAAGGATTTGGGTACACATGTACTTTTTGAGAATGACCTATCAACCTCATAAAAATGAAAAAATGGAGCATAAAAATCAGCTACCAGAGGATATGATCTATGTGAGTGTCATTGACTTTAGAGGTTCTTGGGAGAAACTCATTTTCCTCCTTGAGTTATCTTATAATAATATCTTTAAGGATACCATTGAGATGAATCCTTATGAAGCCTTACATGGTAGGCCTTTATGATTACCTATATGCAGGAAAGAGGTAGGGTAGCTAGCTATGATGAAACCATGTCTCATATCAGAGACTATAGAGAATGTCCAGTTGATTAAGCAACACATGATGATATATTAGTCCAAACGGTAGTCATATTCTAACAGACGTTGACGACATCTTGAGTTCAAGGTCATAGATTGGGTTTTATTGTGAGTATCACCTAGGATGGGCCATAGACTTATTCAGTGGTAGGGTAATCTATCACCAAGGTTTGTTGGACCCTTAAAGGTTTTGGAATGGATCAGACCAGTGGTTTACCAGTTGGAACTTCTTCAAAAATAAAAATCTATGCATGATGTATGTCACATTTCTCTATTTTTTCTCTATCATACAGACCATCACGTGTCTTTCTACCTCATGAGGTTAAGATATATGTAGAGCTTCATTCAAGGAGGATCCTATTTGTATTGTGGATCAGATCGAGAAGACACATCGAGGAAAATCCTTTTTTTGGTATAGGAGATATGGATACACTACTTGGCATATGAAGATACCTGGGAGTGGGAAGTTGATACATGATCTTAGTGGATGGAACTCTTTACATATGATTCTTGTTTATCATCAAAAGTTCAACATGGTGATGAGTTTCTTTAAAGAGGGGAGGTTATAAAGAACCGTATTTTTAAGAAATTAAATATTGTTATTTTTTCAATTTGAATCCTTTACACGATCATGGTAAACTTGTACATTGAATTAAGGAAGGTCACATGACCATTCATGGATTATTCGGAGATCAGAGTTTTGAATTTTTTTTAAAATACTGGGCAACATGGTTTAGAGAAACAGTGAAACCCATATCACATGGATTATCTAAAAATATTCGGTTGTAGTTAGTGGAGACATCTAGGACACATAATTTGTATGAATCCATGCGACCTGAGGTTCTTGGTTGGGAGATGCTGGTGAATTTTGGGATAGATCCTTTTTTTATTGTTTGAGAACAGTTAGACAAACTATGCACTTAACCATGTGGGGTTCCTCTTGTAGCAGTAATCAACACATAGTTTTCCAACCACATGCCTAAAATATGAATCCCCTTTTGTGTGGATGAAAATTCCAAAATTCCACCATTTAATGATTTATGTTTTTTTCACTTTTCCTCATGCTATTTATAGTAGCTGGTCATGCTTCCTCCTACTTTGAGATTAAAATCTCCTCTATCTAGGAATTGAGAAAAATTTCAGATCCGATGTCTATTTCAAAAAACTTTGGAAGTTTTGGATCCATCTCGATATGTTCTCTAATCCATTCCCTTACTATCGATGTTATTATTTGAATTCATAATGCTATTTAAGTGTATGTTCATTTTCACTATTTTCATGGTGTTGGATCGTTTCTCAGATCACTTACAACCTACTTAGAATATGTGGCTGATAACGAGCAAAGAGACATCTATGACCTTGAGGTTGGTGGTGACATCATTTTCCATTCATTTTGTGTTGCCTTGAAGGTATGACATTGTGCCACACATTGGATTTTACCGAGAATCACCATTATATTGATATCTTCATATCACTTTGATCATTTAATGTTGATATACACCTATTGATCCTTATTTGTTGATTTAGTGTATTTATAACATGTTTATAGACACCCCATGGTCATGAATAGTGAAATTTACCCTTATGGCTAATTGTATCAAATGTACAAAAAGTCTATTTATTTTTTAATGTAAACATTAAATTTATTTTCCCTCTTGTATATAATTGTTGAATGATACCAAGAACCTATTATATTTTTGTACAAGCTTGTTAATGTAATTTACCATGTAGGAATTTTCTTACTAGACCATGACACCTACCAATTGACACTTTCAGCCTTATGACTTGATTTCTATGTCTTAATGAATTGAATGAGTTGATTATAGTGAATGGTTAAATGAAAAGGAGTTTCTAAATCATGATGGTTTTTATTTTTTAATTGAGCTGGATAAATTAAATGAATTGGTTTATGAAGTGTGGGAAGGACATACAATTGATTATTCCTTACTAGATGCTTATCATGAATTTTAATGCTTTCAATGGAATTGAACTTGGTGAATGGGGAATATGAGAGGAATTGCCTAATGCGTTTTTATATAAACATAAATAAACCTCATTTATATATAAAGTCATGGTAAACATGTTACATGAGAGGTATTTCTTCATGTTAAACATTATAATTATGAATAAGCCTTTATAGAGGTTATGGTATGATGGTAAGGAATCTGTTGAGCATGACATAATCACACTCCCTTATGTTGGGTGTTGAGTATAACATCTCCCACCATTGACATTATTTGTATGCTTGACTTGAAACACCACATTTATTGTTCGAGTGATAACATGATGGCTCCCTCACCATCGCAAGTGCCTTACATGACATCTCACACTCTATTGGGATGTAGGGAATGTACCCAATTACTTGAGCTTTTATAATTGTTTAGGCTAGTTATGGATGCCTGGGTTACGCCTTGGTCTATATAGAAACTAGTATTCCAAGTATATGACCACTTATATTAGAACAAACTTGGTTCATATAGGTGGATTCAATAAATAATAAAACTATATATATACACACTATTACAATATATAAATATTGAATATGATTAGGACTGATTCCCGACCATAAGCTGAAGAAGCTTGATCCTCAAGGATCACTTTATGAAACTAAGTGGCATGGATATTTATTTATTCAGAATATTTAATTATTAATTATTCCTACACACTATTAAGTTATGAGCACTAATTGAATAACAAGTAGACACAGTTGGTGGTGGCCTACTGAGATTTGTATCTGACAACATACTTCGACTAGCTTTGGTACTCGATAGGATCATTTATCTGTAGGTATAGATAAATTAAATATCCCTTCTAAAAGTTATTTATACGACTAATTATAGTTGTATTTTAGGAGCAGAGGACTTGAGATTTTCTCGATATTCTAGTAGAGCTATTTTTTGACATTTTTTCATTTCTGTACTTTTTTATATAGTATGTTTATATATTCATGTCCCCTATTCCCCTTTTGTATATCATTATTCCATGAATCAATGTATTTTAACACTTACTAGTGGATTTTGGTTATCATTCATTTGTTTAGTCATTTTTATTCTTATGCAGCTTATATATATTCTATCTGTTGATTTATGGTTCTGCCATCTATTGATATGTCTGTTTGTAAATTCTTTCTTTGTTTTATATGTATTAGTATCAACTGGGACACTCCTACATGTGGGTATAGTCTCACCATTATACAACCTTTACATACCCACTGCTATTCGTCATCCTCTAGCATACGAGGAGGGGTGCTTGAGGCCATATGGCCCGCCGTATTGGGGAACATGTTAAGTGGATCTAGGGTTGGGACGTTACAAAAATAGTGACAAATAACACTTACACATTTAGAAATGTTTAAATCAAAACAACTTGAGGGATAAAAATTAAAATGGAACATTAAATAAAATGAATAATGATATATTCAGGATATAAAATATCAAAGGGGTAGTAATTACACCATAAAATAGAAAAATATGGTGCATAACATAATCATGTCTCAAGGAACTGAAATTTGAGACAAAGAACCATCACAAGAACGTAATCATTGGGGTAAGAGTCATTTTATAAAGCAGTTATAAGGAAGAATTGTAAAACCATATAAAATAATTATAAAATACTATAAAAATTATTCATTAGGTAGAATCAATAATCATTGTAATAATTTAGTTTCAATAAGATGGGTTTTAACTCAATTGAAGAAAAATGAGTAAGAAAAAACCCTTACAAGTAACATAATTTTTGAGGTAAGAATCACATGTTAATTAGATTATAAGGAATAACTATATAAAACCATAAAATAATGACGAAACAAACAAAAATTATTCATTAGTTATAAAAAATCAAACTTGTAATAATAGATTTCAATAAGAAAGTTTGTAATTAAATGGAAGAAAATTTATTTGACGCAAAACCTTAAATTAATTTCTAAATCCCACCTAAAAATTTGTATATAACTCCAAGATTTTACCATATTTTCTTTTTAGAATAAATTTAATTTTTTTCAATAGCTTTCAAAACACATAATACTTAGTTAGTTTGTAAAGCACATAATGCTTGATTAAAACAAAACACTATTTAGTCATGTTTTCCACAGTAAATTAAATTATAACAATTTTATATAATTTAAATAGTAAATTTATGTGTTATATATCCAATAGAATATTTTTAAATTTTTCCAATCTATTTAACAGGAATTCGATAATAGTGAACCCAATTTTACACATCCAAAACCAATATTTTTGTAAAAGAAGTTTTACAACCTTTTAATGGAGAACCAATTTTAAATATATATTTTGTAAATTTTATAAATTTAACATGACAAAATAAAATTTATTTTTTAAATAAAAAATTCAAAATTAGGTTAGGGTGAGTTTTTGAGTTTTTTTTGTGAAGTCCCATTTTTTGATGGATAGTGAAAGATACTGAATTTTGATTCAAAAATCCATTTTATTATAATTTATTTATAGTGTTAAATAACATTTTTATATTTCTGAATATTAATTAGATAAATATTTCATCTATAAATCCAATTATGTCATTTTAATCAATTGAAATTTAAAATTGGATAAAAAACATAGCAAACCTTTGAACATTTTTACTTTAAAAATGCGCATTGTCATCCAGTCTGCAGGATTGATTTTAAATTAATTTTTCCAAATTATGTGATTTGAATTTATAAAAACTAATTTCATATTTTGAATCTGAATAATTTATAATGTTAAATAATTATAATTTTGTGTTTTACCAAAAATATTAGTGAAAGTCATAAAAATTAATTATTGTGTTTAAGAGAAAAATTAGCTTAAGGACTAAACCTTAATCTTAAGGCCCAAAATGACATAGAATCCCATCCAAAATACATTATATAAATATATAGAAAATAAAAATCATTTTATCCTATTTGTATCATTATTGGTTTAACATGGCATGAAAAAATAGCGGGTGGAATTCCCTATTAAAAATTGAAAACATTTCCACTCCTCCTCCACTAGAAAAGGGTACTCACTCTTTCTAGTTATTCAAAAATATAAATCTATTTTTCCCATAAAAAACCTTCCCAAACAAGTTCAAAACTTCCAACCCCTAATACTAGAATCTACCCCTTGGGTAGAAATCCATACAAGGAAGCTATTAGGTATAAACCAAAATGAGTCACTCGAATAAGAGGTAACATTTTCCAACGATCACCTTTCTTTAATTTAATTTACCTACCCTTAACTTATTTTTATATGCTGCCTATATAATAAAATAGGTATCTTAAAAATTATTTTATTTTTTATTCTAATATTTTGACCTAAAATTTCACACAAATCCATCAAATGAGATACACAATCATCATTCGTGTGTGTGGTAGAGTACCGCCTCTCGAACCGACGTCATTTGTTCATTCATTTAATACCTTTCAAGGTTGGAAATAATGATGGATTTATAGTTTATATATGATATATATAATATATATAATGTTTTTATCCTTATTTAATATTTATATAACACAAACCTTAGGCACTCCATTTTTGGGAATATGATAACATCGTTTGTGGATGTGTGGACTACCACCTCTTCAAAGTGATTTGATTCTTTCACGCTATACATGAAATGTATTAGGTATGTTTTTAAATAAAAATAGGTTAAATATATGACATAAATTTGATACTTGAATTATAATATATTTATATATCATTTAATTTTCATTATTTTAATATGATAAATAGATGGAAGTTCTATTCATGCATACGTACAGCCTACCGCCTCTATGAATGATGAATTTCCTTTCCTATCTCCACAATTTATGGATTTTTATAAATATTTAAATATTAAATATATATAATATTTAAATCATTTTTTACTTTACAGATATAATAAAATTATTATATAATTAATAATAACAAGTAACAAGTAAAAACATACTCGAATAACAAGGAAATTAACACCAAAAATAGTTAAAATAATGAAAGATTGTTCACATGAGGGAAATAAGATATTATAAAAAGATGATATATGATATTATAAAAATGATTATGGTTTTGGTATATGTTAAAATATTCTTAAAACCATTATAGAGGAGGTTAAAATATGTTAACCTAAAAAGAAATATAAGTCAATGGATTTCATCTCAAATTACATTCCATTGAGGCTTATTTGTTGTACTACACAAATTCAATTTAATATGGCATGTATAATTCACCCTTATCATTTAATATCATGATTTAATCATAAATCATAGAATTTTAAGTATCAGATTTAATTTTCTAACCCAAGGGGATTAACTTGAAAATTACTAAGTGGTAAAAAATATATTTTCAATATCATTTTTTTTTGTGATTGTTAACTTTATACAGAAATAATCCTTTTATTATAATCATTTTAAATGGAAATTTATTTAAATATAAAAATTATTGGGTGAAGGATATTATTACTTCCTAAAACATATACCATTTTTATATATGGTGTTTACTTTGATAGTTATTTTATTTTCTAGGAAAATATTGATAAATTCGTATCCTTTATTTAATACAGATATTTGATAAGGAATATTGTTTATTAAGAATTATTTGGACCTGAAATTATGGGTGGTTCACGAAATTTATATATCCCCTCGATGAATTGAAGGGTTCTCATGAGATAAATATGTTTTCCAAACTAAATGGGGTTCTACCCATAGTTTTGAACCGTCTAGTGAAAGGTCTTGACAGTATAAGTTTTCATGTGCCTTAGAAGTGATAGATTATTTCTTTAATATCTATGTATTATTTAAATTTAATGTTTATTTTGAGGTTATTTCTTCCTTGGGTATTATTATTCAGAAGATACCCATGTTCTACGGGTTAGTTTTGCAGGCTCATGATTATTCGAGATTCTTTAAGTTTATGTATTTTATGAGAAAAATTTATTTTACATTCCCTTGATTTCAATTTTTTTTTCAAAAATGTATTTTACTATTCTATTATGATTTTTAAAATTTATGTTTTTTATTTTTTGAAATTTTAGAAAATTTTTCAAAATGAATCTTTCTGTCTGTGACGAACCAACTTGGGTTGACCCTGAACCGGTCACCCGAGATGGCCCACAACATGGCCCGAAGGGCGTTCCCGATCCCCACTGGGTGGAAACTAGTGCCAGGCATCAAAACTAAATAAGAGGGGATGATTTCGCCCAGTAAAAACAAATAAAGGAGCGGAAAAGTAGAACAACAAAAAGTAAATAAATGATCCTTAAAAGAAAGAATGGCCAAAAAAACACACTAACCTAGTCTCGACCAAAACTCCTCGCGACTCCGAGAGTGAACTAGTCCACAACCAACTCTCGCCCATGACGAGCAAGCTCAAGCCAACCTGCAACAAAACTAAAAATATATAAACACTATAGGAAAGAGTATTAAAACTTAGTAGGTAGGATCGACTAATTCTATTCCCAATGCACATACCATTAAATAAAGTATTAACTAATTCCAGGTTTGAACTAAATTATATAAAATATTGGTTTTCGCACACACACTTTCATTTCTAAAATATGTATCAGCCCATTGCCCTTTATAATTTAAAAATAATTTTTAATGTTTTAAAGGAACAGGTGCATTGCATTTCAAAACATTTTTGCGAACAATTAGAAAACAAAACATTAGTTATTAGACAAAAAGGGAAAATACACATAACACAAAACACACATCAAGGGAAATGGAAAAAGTGGCACACAGGGGACATCGACCAAAATAGTCCTTTCAACCATCCACCACATACAAATAAACACTAAACGTAACATGGGTCGAACCTAGGAGATCGTGAACAATCCAGAATGTACTATACATGTGACTCATCCTGAAAGCATGCTCAAACTCGATGAGGTCATAACGCCCTAATGCTCGACATATCCCTGAATGACCAAACCGAGGGGCCCAATCCCCATAGTAGCAATAACTCATTATTCCCCTACTATGGGGCCACTAGCTAGTGCATAATCAAAACTAGTGCATCAATAGTTCTCAAAAGATTCAATCACTATGCCAGGTTCCCATGTCAACACAAGCAATAAAAATGGGTGTGTCCACAATGTTAATCAATCAGTCATGATGCACAAACATCACATACAGCTCACTTAGTCAACACAGACCAAAGATCACCCCTTACTAACCCCAAAGTGAGTTTTTCCAAAATAATTTATTTTATTAAAGTGCCAAACGGGCCTTCAATAAGTTTAAAGAAAAACCTCATTTCTCAAGAAAACCCAAGACTCTTGTTCAGAAGAAATCATTTATCTTTTAAACCAAAACTACATTTTAAATCCTGTGAATTATGTTTAAAAGCCAAATGATAATTCTTTCACTAATGGGTGTCCGGTCGTCACGAAAATATTCCAGGAATTGTGTATAAAATAAAAGTCTCTTTTTACACTAAATAATAATTTAAAATTTAATTATCTTATATTATTTCCAATTTTTTTAAAATTAATAAAATATCAAGAAATTAATAAATTCTAAATTTAAAGGTGAGTGAAGTGGGGGACCTAACTCAACTCACAGCTGGAGTACATTGGCACGTCGCGCCTTGCTCAGGTGCATAAGCACGCGCAAGACGACACCTACAACACCACAGAAAAACCTCGCTAATGCACTGCAACAACAAAAAGCATCAAAACACAGAAAAGATAACTTAAAATAATCAAAATGAATAAATTGTATAAAACCCACCTCGACACCGGTGCAGGTCAAATGAAAAGAACCATAAATCGTTCGCCTCCAGCAGTGGGCGCTCTTCACGCGCCCTAATTGAGAATAAGGTGTGTGGTCGGGCGCGTGAACAAAAGAGGCAGGGGATGGCGCAGGGGTGCACTCATTACACCAGCGATGTGGCTGGCCTAAGAAGTAAGAAGTCGCGGCCACAGGAGGGTCATACCAGCGCGACAGAATGCCGAAGAGGTCACCTTGGAAAAGAAGGGACCAGATAGGGGGCTTGCAGCGGTCTTGCTTTCATTGTAGCATGGGAGAAGCAGGAGGTTGCGAGTGTAGGGGAGCAGCACAGATGGGTGTCGCGTCGGCCAATATAGGGAAGGAGGGTGCTCTTCCGAATAGAACATGGGTGCACTGGTCGGGCACTCTAAATAGGGATGGGGTGCGCAGGGGTGCACGATAGGGGGAGGTCGGCAGCTGGGGGCACGAGCAGACAGCAGGGCAGAGGCGCGAGATGTGTGCTGGTGCAGGGAGGTGGAGGCCGGCAGGCTCGGCGCTGAAAAGTGGGAGGGGCGCCAGACAGGGAGGCGCGGTGCTGCTGGACTGCAAGGGAGGAAGAGCAGCGAACAGAGGGTGCTGCGCGTGGAGAAGGAAAGGGAGATCAGGAAGCGGTGCTGCTGCAAAGCTGGAACGTGGAGGCTGGTCCTGAGGTGGAGTAGCAAGGGGTGACGGGAAGGGTACTTTTTATAGCTGGTTGCGCATATCCTTCAATACATTTCGCCCCGTGAGAAGGGAAGTGTTCGCCTCTATGCACTGTTAACATAGAGAGGAGTCCTTCTCTTTTAAGCCATAAACAGGCTGAGCCTCACCTACGACACCCTGTGATGGGCCAGTTTTTATATAACCATCTGCCCCCTACACACACAGGGTCTCTGGGGTGCATGAAAGAGGAAATACGAGTGAGGCGCATCCAAGGTAGGGGGATCCGGTTGGGAAGGCGAGGTTGGTGGGTACAGGTGCTGCTGGGAACGCAGCCGAGGGTGCTTCCAGGAGGTGGAGGTGCTGCTACGAGCGAAGGGGAAGAAGCGGTTCTACTGTGCGAGGGAAGGAGGGGAGGGCAGGGAGTGCGGGATGGGTGTGCGTTGAAGGAGGTCAGGAGGAAGGTGGAGGATATGTGTTGTCGCAGGGTAGCTGGGTGGAGGCAGTGTGGGTGGTGGGTTGTAGGTGGTGCGGGTCATGCGGGGGTGCCTGCTAAGGGAAGAAGGTAGGAAGGGAGCAAGTGGCTGGGATGCTGCAAGGCCGAGGTTTCCATAGAGAGATCTGGTGGGTTTGAAAAAGGTTGTAGGGGGTATCTCGACGGGTGGCTGGGAGCAGCTGGGCAGGAGGCGCTGCTGTTGGAGGTGCCAGACAGAAGAACAGGGGAGGGGCAAGGCAGGGTGTGCAGGGCAGAGGCGTAGGGGCACTAGGGCGCTGCTCTGAAGGAGGACGACTGGGTAGCGGGGAGTGGGTCGCTACAGCAAGGAGAGGAGGTGAGGTCGAGGGGGTGCGCAATAAGGCTGGCCGGCGGTGTAGTGGAGATCCACCAGGCGGTTGGGCGCTGCAAGGAGTATAGAGAACCGGGGGAGAAGAGGTTTAGCGAAACGAGCAGAGGAGAAGGGTTGTGGGAGAAGAAGAAAAAAAAGAAAAAAAAGAAGAATAAAAAAAGGGTTCACCTGCGTGGAAGAGTGGAACAAAGGGAGAGAAGCGGAGGAAAACCATGTGGAAGAGCAAAAAAATAGAAATGAAACGAATGAATAAAGAAGGAAAAAAATAAAGAATATAAAATAAAATAAAATTAATAGTAAATGATAATGATAAAAATAATAATAATAATAATAACCTTAATTATAATACAAAAATAATAATTAAAATTATTAACGGTAACAACAATAAAATACAAAATTTATTCAATTTAATTTTTTCTGAAAACTGGCGGACAGTGTCGTTTCCTGGGCGAAGCCGTGCAAGGTCTTCAAAACGCGCTCCGTCCGGGCGCTAAGCGACGTCAACCCAAAACTGATCTTTTTTTGACAAAGCATAAAAATATTGTTTGGTATTCAATCGAAACCTCGACAAATTTTTTTAAAACCAAATAAGATAACAAAATAAAACTAATAAGTAGGTTGAGGTGCGATAATTCTCCCTACCATAATGCTTCTCATCCCCGAGAAGCCATAACAGAACATGGACCCAAGAAGAAACTCATTAAGTGTCACTCACCCCCAAAAGTTTGAGCACTTCCTGTTGATTGATCCAAAATAACATCAAACTCCCATGACACGGAACTTAGCCTCAAAACACGAACACGTTAAACACCACCAAAACGAAACTTTGATACTAACACGGGGAGGCCCGAACGGAGTCCCCACCATAGGAAACAATCAAACTGAATTCAACAAGTCCCGTGATGGGTCTCGCCACCATATGGACTGATGAGATTAACTGAACTTGAAAACGTTCCATATGGACTAAAAAACCCCCACCTCGAGGGGGGAGAAGGGAAGGGCCCAACAGATCAAATATCAAATATCAAAACTACTACCACTACTACTCCAACGACATCACACTCTGGGATGAACAAAAATCACTCCACACTAAAAACAGAGATTATAACAATGTCTTACACCACTGGGGTTCACCTGACTACGTGCCTGCTTCACTCCGAGGCCTATGGCTGGAGTTCTATTGATTGTAGCATCTCCTGCCTCACAGTCAGGCTTCAAAAATTTCCAAACATGAAACACAAACTAGAATTTGATCAAACACACATCCATTAGAATAAAGGTTTCAAAGAGGTTTGATAAGAACCATTCTTACAAATGAATGAAGAGAAACACCACAAAATGGTACAGGTTAGGACTACTACATCCAAGAAACACTACAAAGAGAAAACCTCAAACTGATCCCCAAACACCATCCTACTCTTGATGATGGGCTGAGGTGACCTTCGACGTGTCAGGTATGGCTTCAACGTGCTTCTTCGAAACACCTCGATATAATCACTTCACGTGACCCAGACTCCCATAGGTGTGGCGGGGTCTTGGAGAATTCTGGCACATCAGCCTCTTATTCCCCTTCTTACCGCACTGGTGACAGATCAAGGCATTGTGCTGCGAGGAAGATGACTATGGTCTGAAGGCCTCTTGATTCCTCTACCTATTCCACCACCATCATGTCGCTTCCCATTCTTTTTATCTCTATCTTCTGCACTGATTCCCAAAGCCGGAAGAGAATTCGTCACCTCATTTCCTCCTACTAACTCATCTTTGACGAGGAAAGATTATCTCACCACATCGCGGAAAGTGATCATGTTGAATTCTCCCACATTCAACTACAGCTTAGGACGTAATCAAAGCACAAAATGTCGAGCTTTCACGGGATCATTTCCAACATACCCCAGTTCATAAGGATCCAGGTCTAGGAAATGACAAAAGAATTCCAACACCAATCTGACACCTTGCTGGAGACCACACAACTCCATCCTCTTCCTCACCTTTGTCACTTCAGATAAGTACTATTGGATGAATGAAGAATTTAAGAACTCCCAAGTGAGATCTTTCCAATGTTTATTCTGAGACACAGACTTCCACCATTTCCAGGTTGGACCTCCAAGCATAAAGGTAGACAACTTCACCTTTAACGACTCAGGAAACCCTATGAAACTAAACTTCCTCTCAATCTTCCGTAACCACTTTTCTGCCTCAAAATGATCTGCCTGCCCATAAAATAGGGGAGGGTTAAACTTCCAAAACATGAGGATGTAGTCTTTGGGATGATCAACTGGATGATTTTCTAAGGATGCACCACCCGAAGCTGCACCCTGGGCATCCATCGAACCTTCTTGGGGGTGAACACTAAGGAAAAAGAAAACAAGAAGATGGGCCAAACATGGTCATTGTCATTTCAAATACCAAAATAACACTTCTCACAATATTTTTTTTTCAGAAATAAGGAAAACTCAAACGATTCACTAGAGGGAAACTAGTGATGATTGGTGACTCGACCATATGGTTGGCGGCCATACGTTAATCACAAAACCATCACTGAGAGCATTCTAGGGTAAAGTATTGAGCTCGACATGGCTTACCAGACCATACGAGCTCACAAAGGTCACTTTCCCAACTCAAATTTCATTTCCCAATACCAAACAAACTGTAAGAATCAAAAGAGATCGACAAACCAAACATCCCATGGTAACCTGAGGTTCGGAACGAGCAAGGATTCATGACGTCCTTCTCGTCTGTATGCCTCGAGTCTCGAGAATAATACTCCTTATACCATTAAAACCCCAAATAACAATGGGTACTCTGACAAACAAGGCCTGACCAGGAGACAACCTACCTCTGATACCATTTTTCCACGAACTAACCCGGGTCGACCCTGAACCAGTCACCCGAGCCAGCCCACGACTTGGCACAAAGGGCGTTCCCGATCCCCATGGGCTGGCAACTAGTGCCGAGAATCAAAACTCAACAATAGGGAACAATTTCTCCCTGTAAAAATAAATAAAGCATCGGAAAATTAGAACAACACAAAGTAAATAAATGATCCTGAAAAGAAAGATTGGCCAAAAAAACACACTAACCTGGTCTCGACCAAAACTCCTCGCGACTCTGAGAGTCGTGCACCAGTCCACAAACAACTCTCTCCCACGACGAGAAAGCTCGAGCCAACCTACAACAAAACTAAAAACAAGAAAACAATATAGGAATGAGTAATAAAACTCAATAGGTAGGCCTGACTAATTCTATTCCCAATGCACATACCATTAAATAAACAATTAACTAATTCAAGGATTGAACTAAATTATATAAAATATTTGTTTTCACACACACACTTTCATTTATAAAACAGTATTAGTCCATGTCCCTTTATAATTTAATTTTTTTTAATGTTTGAAAGGAACATGTACATTTCATTTCAAAACATTTTTGCGAACAATTAGAAAACCAAACTTTTTTGTTATCCAAAAAGGAAAAATACACATAACACACAACACACACCAAGAGAAATGAAAAAAGTGGCACACAGGGGCCAGCAACCGAACTAGACCTCTCAATCGTCCACCTCATAAAAATAAACACTAAAAGAAACATGGGTCATACCTAGGAGATCATGAACAATCAAGAATTTACTATTCATGTTACTCATCCTGAAAGCATATTCTAACTCGATGACGTCATAACTCCTTAACGCTCGGCATAACCCTGTATGGCCTAACTGAGGGGCCCAATCCCCATAGCAGCAATAACTCAGTATTCCCCTGCTATAGGGCCACTAGCCAGTGCATAATCTAAACTAGTGTAGCAATCGTTCTGAGAAGATTCACTCAATATTCCAGGTTCTCATGCCAGCACAAGCAATAAAAAGGGGTACGTCCACAATGTAAATCAATCAGTCATGATGCACAAACATCACTTACAGCTCACGAAATCATCGCACACTAAAGATCACCCCATAATAACCCCAAAGTGAGTTTTCCCAAAATAATTTATTTTATTAATGTGCCAAACAAGCCTTCACCAACTTTAAAAAAAAACCTCATTTCTCAAGAAAACCCAAAACATTTGTTCAGAAGAAATATTTTATCTTTTAAACCAAAAATACATTTTAAATTCCGTGAATTATGTTTAAAATCCAAACGGGTATTCTCTCACTACTGTGTGCCCATTCGTCAAGAAAATATTCTTGGCATTGTGTATAAAATAAACGGCTCTTTTTACACCAAATAATCATTTAAAATTTAATTATCTTATATTATTTCCTATTTATTAAAATTAATAAAATATCAAGATATTAATAAATTCTAAATTTAATGGTGAATGCAGTGGGGGACCTACATCAACTCACAACTCAACCATGTTGGCGCATCGCGCCTCACTCAGACGCATAAGCACGCGCCAGCCGACGCCTGCAGCACCATGGAAAAACCTTGCTGATGCGCTGCAACAACGAAAAGCATCAAAACACAGAAAAGCGGACTTAAAATAATCCAAATGAATAAACAGTGTAAAAACCACCTCAACACTGATGAAGGTGAAATAAAAAGAACCCCAAATCGCTCGCCTCCAGTGTAGTGGGTGTTCTTCATGAACCCTAATTGAGAATAAGGTGTTCAGTCTGCCGTGTGAAAAAAAGAGGCAGGGGATGGCGTGGGGGCACACTCATCGCACCAGCAATGTGGCTGGCCAGAGAAGTAATAATTCGCGACCAGATGAGGGTCCTGCCAATGCGACAACATTCCAGAGAGGTCACCTCGGAAAGAAGGGACCGGACAGGGGGCTTGCGGCGGTCCTGCTTACGCTACAACAAGGGAGAAACAGGAGGTTGCTAGTGCAGGGGATCTGAACAAATGGGTGTCATGCCGGCCAATAGAGGGAAGGAGGGTGATCGGCCGGACAAAATAGGGGTGCACTGGTCGGGCGCGCTAAACAGGGATAGGGTGCGCAGGGGTGCACGACTGCTGGAGGTCGGCAGCTGGGGGGAAAGATCGGATAACAGGGCAGAGGCACGAGATGCGCGCTGTTGCAGGGAGGTGGAGGCTGGCAGGGTGGGTGCTGCAAAGAGAGAGGGGTGCCAGACAGGGAGGTGCGATGCTGCTGGACTACAAGGGAGGCAGAGCGGCGAATGAAGTGTGCTGCGTGAGGAGTAGGAAAGGGAGAGCAGGCAGGGGTGTCGATGCAAAGATGGAACGCAGAGGCTGAGTGTGCGGTGGAGCAGCAAGGGATGACAGGCAGGGTATGATTTATAGCTGGCTGCACATATCCTCGAAGACATTTTGCCCTGTGAGAAGGGAAATGTTCGCCTCCATGCACTGCTAACAGAGGGAGGAGTCCTACTCTTTTAAGCCAGAAATAGGCTGAGCCTCACCTCCGATACCCTATGATGGACTAATTTTTAAATAACCAGCTTCCCCCTATACGCAGAGGGTCACTGGGGTGCATGACGGAAGAAAGCCAGGTGAGGTGCGTCCAAGGAAGGGGGATCCGGCTGGGAAGGCGAGGTCAGTGGGTGTAGGTGCTGCTGGAAACGCAGGTGAGGGTGCTTCCAGGAGGTGGAGGTGATGCTATGAGCAGAGGGGAATAAAAGGTACTATTGTGCGAATGAAGGAGGGGCGAGCAGCGAGTGCAGGCTGGGCGTGCGCTGAAGCTGGTCAGGAGGAAGGTGGAGGAGAGGTGTTGTTGCAGGAAAGCTGCGCAGAGGTCGTACATGTGGCGCGGGTCATGTGGGGGTGCCTGATAAAGGAAGAAGGCAGGAAGGGAGCTGGTGGTTGGGATGCTGTAAGGCCGAGGTGACCTGAGGGAGAGTTGGTGGGCTGGTCAAAGGTAGCAGGGGGATGCTCGACGGGTGGCTTGGAACATCTGGGCAGGAGGCCCTGCTGCAGGAGGTGCCAGGCAGAAGAACGTGGGAGGGGCAAGGCAGGCTGTGCAGGGCAGAGGCGCGGGGGCGGTGGGGCATTGATTTGAAAGAGGGCGACCGAGTAGCGGGGTGTGGGTCACTGTAGCAAGGAGAGGAGGCGAGGCCGGGGGGGGGGGGGGTGTGCTACAAGGCTGGCCAGTGGTGAAGGGGAGATCCACCAGGTGGTTGGGTGCTGTAAGGAGGAGGGAGAACCGGGGGAGAAGAGGTTTGGTGAAACGAGCAGAAGAGAAGGGCCGCGGGAGAAGAAGAGAAAAAAGAAAAAAAAGAATAAAAAAAGGGGTCACCCACGTGGAAGAGTGGAACAAAGGGAGAGATGCAGGGGACAACCGCGTGGAAGACCAAAAAAATAGAAAATAAATGAAAAATAAAGAAGAAGGAAAAAAAATAGAAAAGATAAAATAAAATAAAATTAATTGTAAATGATAATTATAATAATAATAATAACCTTAATTATAATAAAGACAATAATAATTAAAATTATTAACCGTAAGAACAATAAAATACAAAATTTATTCATTTTAATTTTTTTGAAAACCAACAAATCTTGTTGTTGCCTGGGCGAAGCCACAGAAGGTCTTCAAAACGCGTTCCCCCCAGGCGCTCAGTGAAGTCAACCCAAAACAGTGCATATTTTGACAACGCATAAAAAAATTGTTTGGTATTTAACCCGAACCTTGACAATTTTTTTTTTTAAAAAAATAAAATAAAAAAATAAAAATAATAAGTAGGTCAGGGTGAGACATTGTCATCTTCCGAAGAAAGTAATTTTTGAATATGTGTGAAAGGTATATTTTATAATTTTTATGAAATGATCAGAATTTTACATATTAATGAATCATCAATGAATTTAAGATTCATTTACGAGTTTAAAATTTTATTTTCAGAGAAAATTATTTCATTTTTAGGTTTCCAGTTTTTGGATTTTAGAAAGTATTTTCAATGTAACAAAGGGAATTTTCTTTCATAAATATTCCCATAATATCTTTAGGGTATTTTCATCTATGAAAAAAATTCTTTATTAAATATTTTAGGGTTAATTAACTAAAATTATACGAGTCATTATATTTCTTTCTATGGTTTATGATCAGTTTGACTGGGAAAAGTATTGATATTCGGTATGACTAGTTCTTCCAATACTGACAGTTATTAATTTTGTTAATAAAGAATATTGATTCAAGAATTAAATATTTTATTTTGTATACAAGTAATTATTTGGATATGAAATTTTGGGATATGACCATTTATAGGAATACCCTCGATGCTTCAATATGTCTCTTGAGAAAAATCAATTGGCCAAACCTGATTGGTTTTTACCCAATAATTTTAAACTGTATTGTGAAAGATACTGATTGTATAGGTAGAGTTGGCCAAATTGGATCAGTTTATACCCAATAGATTTAAAGTATCTTTGGAAATGTCTTGACCATAGATCTATTATGTTCTTGAGATATTACTTCCAATATTTAACAATTTCCTTCTTTTAGAATTGAGTTATAATCCATGATATTTTGCATAAGATATTATCTATTGATTCATTTAACTCTGATATATTGATTAAATGGAATTTTTTTAGTTATTTAAATTTCCATATTAATTATTAATTATCTTACCATGATATTAATTTTATTTAAATGCAATGTGTATTCATTTATTTACCTTACTATATTGATTATGCTTATTAATTTATGGTAGCTTCCACTATACCTAACCCCTACTGAGCATTTGAGGTCACCCTAATTTTATTTACTTTACCTAGGAATACATGAAGTGTACTATCATTATTATATAAGGTTATTGTTGGTTTGAGTGAGTAACTCAAGAGGGTTTAATTGAGTACCCAATAAAAATTTATGTTAAAAAAAATTAAAATACAATCCCTCAAGTTAATTAAGTACACCGATATAATGAAAATGGTAGAATTATTTATGTTTTTTCATTTATAAAATATATCAATGATAGATCAGGGCTTTTTTAAAATATTATTTTATATTAATCTAACTTTTAAAATCAAATCACTTTGTCAAAAACTTTATATAAACACAGGTTAAGTATAAATATTAATTTTTTATGTTATTTATATTTCAAATAAAAAATGTAGTTTTAGGTTTGAAATAAATAAAAACAAAATAGAAAACACAGTGAAAATAAATCAAGGGGTTCAGTCTCCAACCAAGACTTAATCCCCTCTACTTGGTAATCACTTACTAACAAAAAGATTATTGTACAAATAATCGGATCCACCACCCACGTCAGGTTTTTAAAAACAAAAACACACCTATAGTCCCAGATTAAAGCCTCTTCAATTATTATCCCTGGGAAGAAAAACAACACAGGCCACACATGACCTCTTTCATTGTTCCCGTGGATATACACGTAAAGGAGTATGGGATAATATCGAGTATTCTATACTTTAAGCACATGATTTATTGTCAATAGAAAACTAGAGTACAATATCAAATCGATGAAATTAAAAGAACAAGATAAATATATAAAATAAGAATAGATAGGTAGATGTTGTGTTTCTCAATTTTAAATTCCTTAGATGCTTCAAGGTCATCATATTTAGTTTATTGAGGATGTCAAACAAGTTTTTGTGAAAGTATGAGGAAATATAGAGCCAAAATTTTAATTTTATATCTCTATATTCTATGAAATAGTTAAACACATATATATTGATTCATTATATGAAAGGTTCTTAATCTTCTATATTTCTCAAGATTTCACTCTCACATTTATTCAAGAAATATGTAGCTAGATAGACTCATGAGGGAATACACTAAAATATATAGCCATACAGTTCCAAATTATTTATTGAAGAATAATAAAAATATATCCTAGATCCTCATACTGAGCAGTGAATTAGGAATCCTTTGACATTGTCTATAGTGTATCCATGGAGTGGTTTAAGAATAATGTTTAAAAAATCCACATTGTACTGTCCAAATTAACTCCCATAAACTAGATGTTAGAGTCATTATATTTGAATGAAGTATATAATAACTATGGTAGCATTCTAATGGTGTATAGACCAATGGCATATTATATGAATCGTATCATGGTATAAAGGTTACAAAAGCTAGTGGCAGAACTTGCTAATGGTAGAATAAGTATGGTGGTAGAACATATCTGGCTGTAGAATATTAGGTGGAATCATATTTCGAGGTAGTAAAAGTATGTAAGTAGCACAATTTTGATGGTAGCAGAACTATAAGTAGATGAACTCGTGGGGGAATATGTATGGAGGTAGGATAGATGAATATAACATATTTCAACTTATAGTATCACATGTTTGGAGGTAGAAAAATTGGAAGCATCATAACTAGTGATACTAAAACTTTCCGAGTGTAACAACTCTAGTGGTAGAAAATTTGAACTAATGATGGAATATTTGAAATAATGGTGGAACATTTATGTACTTAGGCAATTTTCTTTTCAAAATGATATACTATCATAAAATAGTATTCTCCTTAGAAACATAATAGTCATGATTTGGGGGCATTTAAATAACTAGGTACAATCTCTCCCTTTTTTATGATCACAAACCAATGAATTTTATAAACCAAATATAAAAAAATTTAGGAATAAGTAGCTGAATCAAAATTGATAATATATTCTTAACACTATAAAATGTTAATGCAAGATATTTTTAAATTAAAGTACTTAAAACATAATTACAAACCAAAACAAAAATTTGTAAACATAGGCATTTAAAATATAAACTTTAAATTACATCCAAATGTTTTCTCCCCGTTTTAGGATTATCAAAAAGATAATAAAACTATAGAGACAAGATGAAAAAAAACAAATTTAGAATTATAGACAAGATTCAATCAAATATATAAGTCAATGTATTATATATCAAAAGGAATATAGGAGAAAAAAATCCATATAAATGACTAATCCATGTTTGAATCTCTGTCATCTATGTAGTAGGATGGATCAAAATGTAATTTTCCTTTTCTAGAGGGTGGAGGAACATAGGTAGAAGTTGTGGGAGCAGATGTATTCTGAGGTAGTTCTTGTATCACCTCTTGTCTGGGATGTCTGACTACTTCTATGGGTGACATATTAAAAGGACTTAACTGAGTTGACAGATGAGTAGAAGATGGTGTAGAAGTAAAGGGATACATAGGAATGGCCTTAGGTGCACAAATATTGTTCTAGTCACATACCAATAATGGCCTTATCTAGTTTAATAAATCAATGTTTATATTCCCTCCTCTTTCCATAGAAGTGATGAAGTCCTTCTCTTATATAAAGAACTTTAGCAATGAGGTCAAGAATTTAAGATGGTCTACTTGTTCCTTGAAGACCCTAGTGACAAGCGTTATTCACATGTTCTTAAATAGAAACCTAAAATGAGAATTCAAATCATGTTTGTCACATATTATAGAAAGGTAGTATTTGATAGACTTGGGGATATTTTCTATATAAATTAAGTCTTCCTCCAAACACTACCTTATTATTATATAAATATACTCACTATGCTACATGGTTTGGAGATGGCCCTCCCAATAAGATGCAAGGATATAACTCATGATGGAATAAAACTTCTTTTTATCTATAGATTTGATCATATCAACATAAATATAGGAATAAATAGGTGGAGTAGTGGTTGTGGGAGAAACTATTTGGGGTAAAGTCTTTATCCTCTCTAAAAGAGTATCTTGGATAATAGAAAAGCTGGTCCTCATCTCCCCCATAATAGAGTTTATGGATTCCATATTAGTAGCCAATATTTTATTCTCTATCTAAAATTATTAAATATTCAAAATCATTTTGGTAAAAATATGGAATATGAAAATCTCAAAAAGATACCTGACATCATCTTTACTAATTAGAGTAATTGTATGAGCCTAATTTCTAAAAATTCAACAGAAATTAGAAACTAACCCTTCTCTGGATGATTCCAAATCAAATTTGGTAAAATAGTATAAAGCTATAGAAGGAGAAATAGGTATATGAGAACCCATTCTATCAGGACTAGGAAAAACAACCACTCCATGATTTGATCATACAATTGTAGTATTAGAAGTAAATTCTTGAATCTCACCAGATTCATCGATCTAAATCACTATATATCCCCTTGGATCATTTTCCACAACTGAGATAGTAGGTCCACAATGTTCTGGTGTATTGCTTTGATCATTATCACTGTCATCATCACCATCTAAAACTGGATAAGAAACCCGAAGAATATTTGATTAAGGAGACATATCCCTATTAGATGTAACTCCATCCTCAGATGTAGTAGAAGATCCATGCCTATGAACTGATATCTATCTAGAAGAACCTAGGCACTCATCCCCAATAATATATTCCCTCATACCACCTATGAAATTGGCCACAATACCATTTAGATAAACAAAACTTGATCTCTCTATAGACCAACATTAAATAATACAATAAGGATGATGTGATTGAGCCCTCTCAACACTATCAACATTAGCATCATCATCATCATCACCTTTTGAGTTATGTGTTCTATTATCATTATCTATATTATTAAAACCATCTAATACTTATGAAACTTCTTAATTTGTTTATAAACAATTCTAAATATATTATCATCATAATAATTTTGTATGTTCTTATTCATCTTCACTCAAAATGATTTTTTTAGCATGAAGTGAAACATTCAGACTTGTATATCCATAGGATAAAATTGGTCTTTTAGCAATGTATGGATCATTTCACTCTTTAATATTAGTATTCAGTTCCTCATCTTCAACCTTAGAAAATTATAATTAAATTTACTCATTCAAATAAACTACAATTTCATCTAGATCCATGAAAAGGTCAACAATATTCATTGGCCTTGTTGGATGCTCAACATGATCAAAATAATCATAAATCCTATCATTATACTCATCCAATTTCTTCATCTATGGATTCTAATTGACTTTAATTATTTTAAAGAAATTATTTCTTAAATAGAAACCAAGAAATTTCACCTATAATTACCCTTCCTAATCAACTAATCCATTGTATTACCGCATGACTAAAATCAAATTAGTTCAAATTAAGGAATTGAATATGCAAGAGCACTTTCATATTTTCATCATATGCCCCATAAGACATCTACACAGATTAATTTTTCTCTCTCTTTTAATAAGGAATAAAATTATAGACATCCTAATACCTCATTATGCTAAAATCCCCTTTTGCTATGATATAACACATTCTGAATGAACTTAAACATGAGTCTACACTCACCTTCGATTTCAGAAAAAGGAGTCCTTATCACTACACCATTTCTAATCAGTTGTAGTAGTACATCATCTTACATAAACATATCACTATCACTCCGTATTGTACCTTGATACTCATTAGAGAAACCTTGGTGAGACACATTTTTACAGTAATCCAATTACTTTGAAGAAAATAAAACCTTTTTACCATCTGTTATTCTATATATGACATAGTTTTTCTCAAACAATTTGTAATTTTCTTATTAGTAGAAATGATGAAACAACCTTATATAAAATGGTTTGTTATTAATTTAGAACCAATCTATATATCCCTGGTCTTGAATAACTTTTAGCATCCACTACTTGTTCGATGTCAACCATTCGACACCTACTTCTTTCTTGGAAACAACTACGCATGTCACAAGCTGTGGGTTTCGAAGTTCGACTACATAAAAACTCAATTTTATATGATATTTATCTGTAGGTTGTGATGCTTTAGGGGAAAACCTAGATGGGTTATTTACTCTAACCATTTCCATTGAATCAAAAGGTGAAGGAAGAGCATGAATATGGTTAATGGTTGAGAGAGAAGGGAAGTCGAAATGGTTGAAAGGTTGGCATGATTAAGGATGAATCAAATTGTATTGATGTAAAATTTTATTATTTTGGGATTTCAAATAATAAAATATAATAAAATATAAATGACTAAATAAAATAAAAATTTCAAAAAAAAAATGAATGGTAGTAAAAATAGAAATAGAGGCTCGACCAATATATTACCAATAGTGAATCTTTCTAATAGTGGATATATGCAATGGAGGATCACCCAATGGTGGATCACCAAAGATAAATCACCAATGGTGGATCACCCAATGGTGGATCACCCAATGATGGATCGCCCAAATGGTGGATCACCAATAGTGGATCACCAATGGGGGGTCCCCCAATAATGGGTCACCAAATTATAAAGTATAAATTGAAACTTATCATACCTAGTTGATGTTTGATATAGTTAAATATATTATAATTCATATTCATTGTAAAAATATAAAAAATTTGATGTTTAGTTCCTATTAATTCAAGAGTTATATCAACTATTTGGACATGATATCTCAAAAATCGAGGTCTTACATTATTATGATTCATCCTAGAATGAGATATAACATTCTTGGAAATATTTATTTCAATTGTGTTACCAAAATTTATAGGGATATGTCTAAATTGATATCCATAGTCTATAAAAGTACATTTCATCCACAAAAACTGTTCACAAAAATTTTCTAAAGCCATTTATTCATCCTTAATAGTGGATAGGGAAAAAATTTCTTTTACTGCACTATGATACTTATAAAAATCCCAAATGGTGACTTGTTCTAGGGGTGCCTTTATATATAACTTTAAAACACCAAATTCAGCATCAAAATAAATAAGTAAATCAAAATCATGTCGCCAAGGGTAGAATAGTTATAAATTGTCTGAATAATTATGGTGTTTGAATTTTTTTTAACAACAATTAAGTTGTATTATTTTAAATTTTCTTGAAAACATGAACATATATACACACTAAAAATAATATCTGGTCGACTAGTAGTTAGGTATATAAATATTCCAATCATTATTATGTAATTTGTTTGATCTAGTGACATTTCAGTTTAATCAAGATCTAGCTTTCAAGTTGTAATCATGGTAGTATCAGTAGTTTAATTTCTATTCAATCCAAAAAAATTTAGAAGGTATTCAATGTACTTACATTGAATTAAAATATTTCCATAGTTATTTTGAAAAATTTTAAAACCAAGAAATAATTTAGGTTAATACATTAAATTCATTTGAAATTCATTTTGCATCGTTTTTGAAAAATCATTACACACATTTTTTTAGAAAATCCAAAAAAATAATATCATCAACATAAATTTAAAGTACTAAAAAATTGAAATTCTTTTTATAAAAAGAGTAGGATCATATATGACTTTTAAAAACCATTAGAAATTTTTAAATATATAGGCCTATTATTCCATGCTTTAGGATCTTGTTTTAAACCATATAAAGATTTAGTTAATTTAAAAACATTACTTAGAAAATTAGGATTTTGAAATCCAAGGGGTTGTTCAACAAAAACATCCTAAACTATATGAGAATTTAATAATTTACTATTAAAATATATTTGATATAGTTTTAAATCCAAATGTACTGTATAGGAAAGAAGTATTCTATTGGATTCAATTATATCCACTGGTTTAAAGGATTCCTCATTGTCAATAAACATTTCGTGACTATATAATTATGCAACTAATCTATCTTTATTTCTATCTATAGTCACTAAATCGTCAATTTGTTTTTCTAAACACCACTTAGTTATAATAGTTAGAGTTTCTTTAGGTCTATCTACTAATTCACAAACTATATTCCTTTCAAATTTAATATATTCTTCTTGAATTTATATCACCCAAAACTCATCATTAATTGAATCATTGATGATCTCAGATTCATTTTGTGACAAGATGACTCGATGTTCAACCTGATTTCTAAGAGAAGATCAGGTTTTTGTTCCCATGTTTAAGTCTCTAAAAATAGAATCTAAAGGATGGTATCTATGAGTTCTAACTATTTTGGGAAAATAATGACTGGTATTATCATTATCTTCTACAGGTTCAATTTAGATTTCAAATTGTTCCTCATAAATGGTTAATTTTTCTTCTTAATTAACAGAACTTTCAGAACATTTGACATTAAAATTAAGATTTGGAAGATCATATTCAAGTTTTCCTAATGGGGTCTTAGGTTAAGGTGGGTCTGTTTCATTATGTTTCACATGATCATGATCTTAAATATATTTATTCTTTTATTAAACACCCTAAATGATTTACTTGATTTTGAATAACCAAGGAATATTCTTTTATAAATCTTTGAAGAATTTTTTTCAAGATTATCCTTAGTATTAAGAATAAATACTTTGTAACAAAAAAATATAAAGTAATTAAACTTTGGTTTTCTTCTACCATTGCATAATTCATATGGATTTTTCATTAAGTGAGGTCTAATAGAAACTATATTATTTGTTTTACAATCTACATTCAGAACCTCTACCAAAAAATAAATAGGTAATTCAAACTCATTGAGCATGGTTGAGGAAATTTCATGAAGGGTTTTATTTCTCCTTTGTGATACACCATTATTCGATGCGGTTCATGAGTAGAAAAGTTAATATTATATCCATTTTTAGAGAAAAATGGTTCATTGTTTTGATATTCAAACTCATATCCATGATTAATTCTTATTGTATTAATTCTAAGTCAACTTTGATTTTCTAGTGATTTGTAAGACTTGGTAAAATAATAAAAAGCTTAAAATTTGTGAGATAGAAATAATAACAAAGTATATCTAGAAAATTAATATACTAAAAAATAAAATTCGGGCTTCCAATTTAAATAGAAACTCTAGAAGTTCCAAAAAAGTCCATGTGAACCAACTCTAGGGGTTGAGAAGTTGAAAATTATTTCTTTGATTTGAAAGAGATTCTATAGTTTTTACCTTTTTGATAGGGGATACAAACATTATCATTTAGTAATTATAATTTAGATTTATCCTTGACTATCTAATTCCTTGTGATATTTCTAAGTGAACAATTATTTCAATGTATTAGTCTACTTTTCCATAGACTATATTATTTTATAAAGAAACTTAGACAATAAATGTTTTGAAAAAATGAGTAATATTAATTAAAAAAATAAAAATTATCATTTTTTAAATCAGTAAAAACTAAATAATTTTTAGAGTAAAAAACATTTTATGAATTATTTTTAAATATACAATGAAAACTACCATCACATAGTTGATAAATTCTAAGAATATTATAATTTAATCCATCTAAAAATAAAAAATTTGAAACTAAAATACTATTAGGGTTACTAATTTGTCCAAGACTGATAATATTTTCTTTTCAATTCTCACCAAAAGTAGAATATCTATAATATTTATTTTCTAGATTTTTCAAATTTGAATGGTCCCCAATCATTTGTTTGGAATAACCACTATCTAGATACCAAAAATTACTATAGGATATTTTCAAGCAGGCTTCCAATGAAAACAATTTAAACCAAGGACAACTTTGGTAATCAAATATTCTTGGGTCCAGATATTTTATTTATTATAGATTTTGGAACCCATAATTTTTTGACAGGTTTGCGATAAATATATTTTAAACTTTTAGTAATAAAAACACTGTTAGGTCTAGAAGATTAAAAACTAGTAAATGAATTTACAGAAATAGAACTAGGAACATATTAATTTTTAATGATCATTCTCTTTCATAGTTGATACCCTATTCCAGTAGTGTATTTGGGAGTTATCTAGTTTTTTAGAATATGAGTAAGATTTTTTATACCATTTATAAATATTTCCATATATTTATTAATTTTTCCTTAGAAAACTTTATTTCATTACTACCTTTTAAAAATTGATCATTTTTATCTTTCAGAATTGTAAGATCAGTTTTAAAACTTGCTGTCAAGGCCTATTGCTTCATTAAAATCTTATATTTATCCATAACTTCATTAAATGAATTTTATAAAATATTATAATATTAAAACATTTCTTCATTATACATGTTCTCATCACTTTTTTTATCTCCATAATAATTATAAATATGAATAGGTGAAGAAAGGAATACATTAGATATGGAACATTATTTTTTACTAAGAAACATATTAACTCTATCATGATTATCACCTCGTGTTGATTATGAATCACTCGAGATATCATACAAAGAATTCCAAGTTAATTTCATATGTTTCTTGTACCTTTTATCCTCATCATCATATGTATTATTTAATTTTAACTTTAGGAAATCATCCTTGACATGAACTTTTCTTTTTTAACTCATAGAAAATCATCTCATTCAAATTATCTTATTTCATCCAATACTTATCCAATTAACTATATAGTTCATAATTTATTTTATAATTGGGTTTTCGAAATAACTTATTCTTAATGTAATTTTTCGGAATCTTCTAGCTGTATAAGGAATTTATTTATCACTTTTGGAAGGTGACTCTTTATCACTTGAGCTTCCAGGTTGGGGTTTCTCCATTTATTTTAATGCAGTAGATTTAATGGCTACATATTTCTTGTTTGGTTCATCCTCATCTTCTTTGTTTACTTTTAGTTCCTCTTCATACATCATGAGATTTACTATTATCTATTTGACATAAAATCTACATACATCACTTGAATCTCAGATTGAGATAGAGCTCCCTCTCCATCTGTCTAGAAAACACCTCAATAGGTGCATCACTTAAACTCTATTAGAAACAATTTTCCCCTATGAATGAATTGTTTTCAAAAGGTAATTAAACCTAAGATACAAATCAAAAATAAGTTCATCTAGTTTCATCTTAAAAGTATCATAATGAATTTTATAAGTATTTAAATTAATTTCTTTGACATTATATGTTCTCACATGATAAACATATAAGGTATCCCAAATTTCAAAAATTGTAGTACATGAAAAAATTATATTAAATTCATTGTCACCCAAAAAAAATATAAATGTTTCATGTATTTATAGTTATTTTCATATTCATTTTTATTAGTATTAATCCAAGTAGATCTACAATTTTGATGTTTATTATATTGATCTTCAATTACTGTCAAAATATCAAAACACAAGCTCTAAAAGTGAATTTTTATTTTAATCTTCAACCGAGCAGAGTTTGTTCCATTAAAATAAGGAGGTCCATTCATAATAAACACCTTTTTCCTATTATTATCTATAAATAATTAAATTTATAAATAATATTTTTGGATATTTTAAATATTACTATATCATAGTTGAAACACTATTTGAAATCCTTTGATACCAAATGTTGGTTGGAGTGAGTAGCTCATGTGGAGGGTGAACTGAGTAATAAATAAATAATTTTTAAATTTGGTTTTAAAAAATCTCCCATGTAAAATAAAAACACACAGTTAATCAAAATTGTATAATTATATAAGTTTTATCTTTTAAAAAATTTCTCAAATCAATATTAGAGATAAGTTAAAGTAATATTTGGTGAAGAGCTCAAATATGTTTATCTAATAGTGCATGAAAATCGAGAGTAATAAAGTTTTATTTTTTTATCTATAAATGATATGAAGCACTTATTCACATATCTATTGATTCAGTTCTATTATATATATATATATGATCTGAAGAAATTATACACAGATCTATTGATTGATTGTATGAATGGTTATTAATGTTCTGAATCTTACACACATTCACCCTCACATATATTCTACATATATATAGCCAACTACTTTAACAATAGATTCCCCAAGAATTTACAGTATGATAGAACAAAATTATCCATTTAAAAAGAATAATGAATATATCCTAGATCCCCATACTGAGCAGAAAATCAAGAAAGCAATGAATTTTTCTTTAATGCATCTATTCAGTGGTTTAAGAATAATCATGGATAAATCCATGTGATAATTTCTATATTAACTCTCATAAAAAATTCGTTAGGGTCATTAAATTCAAATGAAGTATAGAACATCAATTTCATCAAACATATGGTGGAAAAGACCAATGATAGATTAAAATAATAGTGGCATGGTCCCATGGTAGCACAAGACAATGATATCACATACGAGTGGTAGCATAATTTGGGCAATATCACTTGTATAAGGGTAGAATATCTAGAATAAGCACAAGTCTAGCGGTAGTACATGTATAACAATAAAAGAAATGGTGGTAGAAAAATTGGAGGAAGCACATGTATGGGGCAAGTAGAGATTCCATTAGTATATTTGATCTAATAGTAGCACATGTCTGGCATTAGTAGAACTGTATTTACCCTAACTGGCAGTATCAAAGCTTAGGTGGTGGAACAACTCTGGTGGTAGACCATATGAACTAAGAGTAAAAAATTTGAACAAATGGTGGAATATTTCTTTACTTATCACATTTTCTTCACAAAATTATATACTATTATAAAATCGTATTCTCATTAGAAATTAAATAATTATTATTTGTGAGAATTAAAATAAGTAGGTTCCAAAAATTATTATATAGGGAATAATGTTATTCACAAAAAAAAATATAATGAAATTAGTGTTTTAAAATATAATATGATAATTCATGTATGTATCGAATTTTCCAAGGCTACTAAATTATGCAGTCCTTCAAAATGTGACTTATTGTATTTATGACAATTATATGAAGTAACCACCGACTCTAGGATACTGGGGTCTTTATCTTTACACCTTGAAGGATGAAATTTATAATGGAACATTAAACACCATGAATAATTATTTGACAATAGTATAAAATATAAAAGGGTTATTAAGTACACCATACAATAGAAAAAATTATGTATATCATAATAATGTCCCATGGAATTTTAATTTGAGGAAAAGAACCCTTAAGAGTAACATAATTATTAGGGTAAAAATCATTTAATTACGAGGTTATAAGAAATTTTTTTGAACCATGGAAAATAAGTTGTCAATACAATACAAATTATTCATTTGGTAAAGTGAATAAGTCATGGGATAATAGAGTTTCAATAATTACATTTGTAACTTAATAGAAGAATATTGAGTAAGAAAAAATCCTTAGAAGTAAAATAATATTCAAGGTAAGAATATTTTTTTACAAGTTTATAAGGAAGAATTTTATAAACATAAAAAATAAGGAGTAAATACAATATTCAATATTCATTATTTTTAATAAATCAATCTTGGAATAACAGGGTTCAAAATGAACATTTGTAACTCAATTGAAGAGAAATGAGTTATTAGAAACCCTCACCTTAATTCTTTACTTCACCTAAAGTACTTGAATCTCCTATATACAAAAATAAAAATATTAATAAAATTTTTATAACCTTATTCATATCTATAACCTTTTATATAATTTATTTGTTATTATTCTTTACATGTATATTAGTAAGTTATTATCAATTTTGGATATTAGGTATGAGTAATCGTGATTATTTTAAACCATTTCTATAATAGAAACATTTTTGTTCATTCTTATAAAACATTTCATCATTACCACATCATAAAAAGTACTGGATTTTTTGTTTTATAATTATTTATAATTTTATAATTTCATTCTATTGGAGTTTTGGTTATGATCTTTAAATAAAAAAACAACAATGATCATGTTTATGTGATTTTTCAAGAACATGCATTAGAATCTTAATTAATGGTTTTAAAATTAATTTTACCCTTATAGAACCAAAAAAATATTTATTTACTTATCAATATCATATATTATCTATAATTCATTTCTCATAGTCATACATGATATTATTTTATTCTATTTTTCATGCTGGTGGTTAGACTGACCCAAACATGAACATACCATAATTGATGGATGATTACTATTGTGAAAGTTATTTATTAAGGAAATAATATCATTATTGAAGAAAAATAATGATATTATTTTGATAATTTTAATTTTTAATCATATTTTTATATATTTTAGTAAATAATAAATAAACAAAATAAAAAATGTGATATGTTAACTCATTGGGACGGTATTCCACACAATGCACAATTAGTGTTTTCATTTCTCAAAGAAATAGAGGGAATTAATTTGGACTATAATTTCTATCATAATAATCATATTTGAATTATAAATTTCAATTTTTTTCTTTAATTTCACCATTGTAACTAGATAATATGGGTGGGGAAAAATGGAAGTCGTTGCTTTATGGAGGAATTTGTCTTCATAACACATGAATGATAGTTTCATTTTTTCTTAATAGAAAAAAACAAAGGTGGTTAATAGATATTCCATTAGAATAATAAAATTCGGTATAAAAAATTACTTATTTCATTATATAATAAATAGAAAATTATATTCTAAAAATTAATAATTAAAAGATATAAATCTTTGAAAAAGTACTCACATTGTGGATTTTTACTTTACCTTTGAAGACTTATTGGAAATGGAAGTCGTAGGCCAATCAATTGTGTCTATAAGCTCATTTAAATGGAATAATATTATAGGATAATAAAAAATGATATAATTTCCAGATTAAACTTAATTTTTATAGTTGTCTTCAAGGGGTGGTGAGAGCTCCCTTTTATAATTGTTGATAATGAAATTTTTGTAAATAGTTCAAATTAATATAAATAGAGCACATGCATTATATATCAATAAGAATCCAAATTGAATAAAAAAGTTAATGGGTATTATAAAAATTATATAATACCTCAATAATTCATTTTAAAAAATTTTTTAAACATCATTCTAAGACCTTTAATCATTGAATTTTCTTTTTTACCATTTTGATTTTTCTGTGACAACTGATTTTTTTAACTAAGTAATTTAATTTTAATTAATAAAAATAAAATATATGTTATTACATAAATTTTTTATTAATTATTAAAAAAATTAATTACAATTAATTATACTATCTTTGTGTTTTTGATAAAATCAATTTTAATATTAGCGCATATAACCTATAAAAACCCATTTTGAGATAAGTGTGTGTTTAAGATTAAAAGTTTTTCATTTGAAAATAATAATAAATATATTTGGTTTTTAGGATATTAAATACTTTATTATAAAAAAATTATCCATTTTTCATAGAAATCTAAAACTTAATTTTTCCAAAATATCATTTAAATAAAAGAAATGACCAAAAATAGTTACTTTTATGGGAAAATATTACTCAAATTTATATAATGTTAACCATAGTTTTTATAAATTCATAGTATTATTTTTTCAAATTATATTTTTTTCATAAATACTTTATTTATGATGGATTTTTTTAATTTTTTATATGTTATAGTAACTTCTTGAAATAATCATAAAATTTATGGTTTTTGTAAAAATTGTATGTTTCACAGTGTAGGTAAAAATAAATTATTTTATGGAAATAAAAAATTAATATAAAGATAATATTAACATGAGAAACTAAAAAATTAATTTAATTTGGTCATATTAAAATTTAAGAATTTAAGAATTTAATTTTTGAATAAAAACATAAAAATGTAATGAAAACAGTTTTCATAAAAAATAAAATTTCAAAAAATTTAGTATTCTTATTCTTTTTTTTATCAATTAGTAATTATATTGGTTTTAATATATTATCAACAATATATTTTATCCACATATTTTTTTTATTTTATTAAAATAAAATGCATTAATGCGTTTTTTAGACGGGTTTCGTTTTTATTCATAAATAAATATTATTAGTTACATAGCCACACTATTTGAAATTTATCTAGGTCTTAGTATTGACAAAGAACATTATCTTACTTATATATTTTTTAATTTTTGGGTTACCTCTATTTTTACTCACCAATTCTATATTTACATTTTAAATGTTATATACTTTTTGACAATTCCTTGTGCTTTGATGTTTCATGTTTCACATGATATAAAACATATTAAGTCTTATATGAAAATAAAATTTTAAATATCTAGGATTTAGAGAGTGAATTCACCCCTAACACATCCTCATTTAGTTTTTCATTGATTAGTATTAAATAATATTGAATCATTAATGTATTTTTAGACATAAACACATTCCCTGAATTGCTCAATGAATAAAAGTGCTCCAACAGGATGAAAAGACCCACTGAAATCTCATAGTTGCCGATGCTCAAGTAATATTAATTTATTGATTTGTGGATATAAAAAGATACAATCCATCCTTTTATATGTACCTCGTTTAATGAAATCTAATCAAAAAAGATTTTATCTTAATCATTTTTTATTAATCGATGAGTTCGCTAAGGCTACTTTGATGATATGAAGTACTCATATTATGATCATTGATCCACAACTAATGTACCAGTCATAAAGGGAATAAAATTTTGTTTTTTCATTGAGTGATATTCATCAATATTTCTTTATTGATAAGGATAATTCTAAAACTATTTCATTTCAAGCATTCTCATGTTGTTCTTCATTTCAAAACATGTGTTAAACTATTGGAGATAGATTAGAAAAATCATGGGCTGTTTCTCCAGTAAATGATCATAAGATGATCTCCATATAACCATAAGTGGCATCAGTGTCTTATTCTTAAATGAATCAATGTGTGATTATTATTGTTTTCATAGAACTCATTTATCATAATTCATTTAATTTGTTATTATAATGTACGATATGAAGATAATTATCTATTTTTGTTTGTCATATAGTATGATTGTGTTATATAATAAAATAAAATATAGTATAAACTCATTTATTTTAATCGTGTCATAGTAAATGATATGGGATAAAATACAATATGACTCAATAAAAATTAATGGAAAATAGAGTGTTGTAGTGTAAATATAATATCAATTATATTATATAATATGATAGGAGTGTTACAATTACATCTGTCATAACCTGTGATCTCAATCACATCATACAATTTAGTGCTATATAATAGAATACAAATGATAAAAAAATGTCACTATTCTATATCAATCACATTTTATGGTGTATAACATGATTATCGGTTATAAAATATGATATTTATGAAAAAATTAAAAATTATATTATTATATATTTTCTTATGATTTTTTTTTATAAATTATAAGTTCTTGGAATAGAAAAATGGGAATCTTAATGAATTAATTAAATATTAGAATTTCTTATTAAAACCTCATGTTTTATAAAATAAATAGAATTTTTATTTACTTTTTATTATATTTCAAAATTCATGCTTAAAAAATGTAATAAAATGTGAATATTGTGTATGTTTTTATGAGACAGATTGATTCTTGTTGATTTTTAGGCTCTACATTATGTGGTTGGTCTCGAATTATAATATTTAGTTTTCTTCTACCAAAACATAATTTTGCGATTGATGTTATGGTTTTGAATTTTGTTGTCAATTATATTTTTTACATATTAGGTTTAAGATTCATTATGAATTAGACTATCAGTAGAGTAAAGTCTTCCAAGGGAGAGATAATTGAGGTTAGACATCCTATAGGTCAAGATTGTCAAGCCTTAAACTATAAATACGTGATTTGTCTATACTTCACTGTGGGATTACCCATGTAGAGTTTCATAATTTCATATAACTTTATCTTTTGCATTAAGAGTTTACATTCCAAATGTTTGAGTTATGTAAATAGCTCTACAATTATATGATGTGAATGCATTAATTTGGTGCATGTAATAAGGATTGAAAAACTAAATCATTAGAATTATTTATACACAAAGTAATAAATCATGAGATAATTATAATTTCATGATATGTAATGGGTTTAACATGAATGATATTAATATTGAACTGGTGATAATTTTAAAATACATCCCCTATAAAACTATGTATAAAATTCCTTTTATATAATTTTTTTCTAGACTTCAATCACCCAAACATGTAGTTTCATTCTAAAACTAGGTACCCATGGGTTAATTTGTGTAAGTAATGATAAAAATAGACACCCCTAATGTTTAGGTAACCAAATATAATTATGATATTTGGGTAAAAATTAGCTGGGAAACCCTAATAGTTAGGATACTAGAGTAATAAAGTTATGTTTATATCCATATGATAGATTCAGGAAAAGAATTTCCTAATCAACTATGCAATAGTCACATGTGATATGATTAAAAATTTAGCATACCAAAAGAGATATGTTTTGATATGAACACTAAATTTGACTCAAATATTAGTGAAACATGGATATTTAATCACTAAAGGGATGTGATGTATGCGATTATCATTTTTAATGTGAGTACTTTAACTAAAAGTCATTGACGAGAAGATATAAAACATGATTCTCTCCCATAGACATGCATTTCTTGTAGACTATACATTTCTTCATGATAATCATTTTTATATACCTTATTGGAATGACCTATAATATAGTTTTATATTGGTATCAGAGTTTAATATGTATTCTCAAGGTGAATAATTATATGAATTTTAATGTGAATATATATAGGCCAATTACATCAACTATGATTCAAGGGTATTGGATACTAGTTATGTATCCCACATTTATATTAGTAAACACATTATTAGATATGAGATATAATTTAAAAATGGTAATGTATATTTTTTTTCAATAATGTATTGAGTGTTTATAAATTTTCGTACGACACTGATTGTCTTACATTACCAAGTAGATCAATTTGAAAATTTGATATATGTTATTACGTTCCTAACATAAATATAAATTCTATTTTTGTGTATTGATGGGGAAATACGGGGTATTGATTTATTAATTAGACAATTAGTTTTTCAATATATAAGAGTGAAGAGATTTATGGAATTGGGAATGTGGTAAATGTTTTATATACTTTATATTTGGAAAATATTATCTATTACATTAAAAATATGAGGGTTAGGGATGATTCTAATCCCACATACATTTGGTGTTATATCCATATACATAAAAATGATAAAATTATCAAAATAATCTATAGAGATATATTATTGGAATTATTTTATTATTAATCATCTCAAAACTTTAAATCTTGTTTATTTGAAAAAATGGACAAATCACCTTTTAGTAAAAATAGGTAAAGGGATAATAGACCATTATATCTCATAAATTGTGATTTATTTTGAGCAATTATTACTCAAGAAAGTGGTGGTTTTAGGAAATGTATTACTTTTTACAATGAATTTATTTAGTATGTTTATCCATTTTTTATGGTACACAAGTATGAAACCTTTTAAAATTTCAAATATTTTTAGAATTATGTATTAAATCTACTACGTAAAAGTATTAATATTATCTGATAAGATCTAGGTTGTGAATAATTGAACTGAAAATTCATTGATCATTTGAGATATTATTGAATAGTTCCACAACTAAATCCTCCTAGAAAACCATAGTGGAATTCTATTTCTAGGAGGAGGAAAGATAACTTGTTATACATGGTTCTATCAATGATGATTCAATGTAAAATTCTTATTTCATTCTGGGGTTATGCTTTATTGATTTATGATTTCAAACTTAATCATGATCCTTATAAAGAAGTCATTGATACGTCATATGTGATATAGATAGGGAAATATCACATTATATATTTTATGAGTATTTTGAATTATGAAGAACTCATTTTATTATTAGATTCTGATTATCCTACCCTATGATTAAAAAATGTTTTTTTGGTTTACCTAAGGAGACCATGTGATATTTTTTCTTTAATCCCACAATGAACAATGTGTTTGTAGTTGATTTATCATTTTTATTTAGGGATTAAACGTGTATATATTTTTTAATTGAATGAATTTTAATTTTAGAGAATTTAAATAGTAGAAAATAAGAAGGGATCCTAATGTTAATGTTGACCAGGTTCTACAAAAAAGTTATACAATAAGAATTGATTTAGTCTACATAAGAACCTTGAGGGTATAGAAGGATTCACTCAGAGCCTGAGAGATATGGATTTATTATATAAAATTATAATGTATTAATGTTAATAATTAACATATGTACTATATACAAAGAATCCATTGAGAGTTATGGTTATGATATTTCAATAAAAATAATGGAATTTGAAATGAAATCTATGTACACAGACCAAGTTTGTAACTTGGTGTATGAACATGAAAGGGTTTCACCCATAGGGTGTAAGTGGGTTTTAGAAAAGAAAACGTACATGTATGGTAGAGTATATACCTATAAGTCATTCCTGGTGGTAAATGGTTATAAGTATGTTCACGGTATTGACTATAAGGAAACCTTTTCACCAACAGTGATGATAAATTCCTTTATGATATTGGTCACCATAATAGATAATTTTATATATGAAATATATCTAATGTATTTCAAAAGAACATTCATTAATAATAATTTATTAAAGGACATGTATATGAAACATAATGAAGGTTTTGAAGTTCAAAATTTCTCTGATAAGGTATGCATGTTTGAATAGTTTATTTATGCATTAAAGAAAGATTTTCAGAGTTGGAATATTTGGTTTGATAATGAGATCAAAGAGTTTGGTTTCTTAAAAATTTATTATGTGTGGGAGTTTTATAGTATAAATAATATTTTATGCAGATTCCATACTTCTTATCAGGAATTAAATTGAAACTTTAGATTCAATAAATATATGGTAAAAAAAATTCGTCTCTATGAAATACATTATGGAAAAATCATACAAAAAATATAAATAATTTTAGACAAAAATAAAATAAGATTCATGAACTATATTAAGAAAAATAAATTGGTATAGTGCTAAAATTTTTTGAAATGGAGAAGCCAAAAAATAATTCATTACTAGTGATTCATGGAATATATATTAGGATGATTCAGGAACAATCAAACTAGTTATAAATTAGGGATAAAATTACCTAAGAATTATCCATAGTCTCGATCATGTATTACATACTCTATAATCAATCTAATCTCATATATGATATCAACATAAATTGTAGATATCAATAAAATTCTAGTGGGAGTCACTGGAATGTTTTTTAAAACTAATAAGTTTTTTAGGAGATTAAAAAGTAGTTATTTGACTAGAGGAATTGATAAGAAACAAATTTTAAGATCTCCCTTGATAAGATAAGTGAAATATACATAAATAGAAATGGATTAGAACTATAATACATACCATTCACAATAGTGACACTGCATAATCATCATTATCATTGAATGATATTGATGATGATCACTAGAGTAGAATAAAAAATTATCCCCTTCAGAATTATCCATGATCCAAATTGAATAATCTGACACTTGGGTTAGATTCTACTCCCTGTCATAGTGTTATAACACCTCATTCATTATGTAGGTAGTGGATATAGAGGTTTGGGTTCATAAGAGTACTTTCTAGAAATCAAGACACCCATTTCCATTATATTCTAGTGGCTTTATATACCCCCAAGATGCTTCTCAGTAATGTAAACAGTTACTAATGTGTTATAATTAATGAGTTAATAAATTTTCCATGAATTTCATGCATGTGATAACTTTATCGTGTCACACATATTCTAACACAACCTAAATGATAACACGTGTGAGATGATTTATTTGAACATTAAACATTAATGATTTGGTGTCACATATAAGTGTAATAACCTTTCTAAATGAATCGTAAAATATAATTCATTGAAAGTATGGGGTATGCAATTTAACTAAAACCTCAATAAGATAATATAATTTGTGTAAATGATTGTATGAGGTTACATGAAATAAATGATTTTTTTAAACCATGCACTATGAAAACCCTTTTTATTTTAAAATATGGAAACGTGGGAACAACCATATGATATATCCATATCATATAAAATGATATACCCAAACCAAATGATATCATATATATACTTTTGGTTTCTATATGTCATACAATATGAAATATTTCTATCATACCTTAAAATTAACAAATAAAATTGGTTTTTGGGAATATCTTTATAGAGACTAGATCAATTAGAGTACAACTGAGAGGAGAGTTGGGTGAATTAGGAGTACATGATTTCCTTTTTACTAATTACTTCTTTAGAATCTAAACCTCACACCCTATTTAATTATTGATTCAATATTTATCAAATCCCCCTCACCCATATGAAAGAATATAAGTGACATGTAGAACAAATGATATTTTTACATTGTTTTACCTCAGTGTGATAGACCCTCCTTTTCATGTTTGAATTTTTTTGAGTACATGGATTTTATTATCACGATAAATTGGAGTGATTACAAGCAATTTCAACTTCACACTTTATAATGACCCATACTTTACATACATTGTTAATACTTCAAAATTGAAGCACACTTATTACAACATATGACAAAACCACAAAGGACCGTATAGGTATAGTGTCTTTAGAAACTGGGAAACATAAACAACTGGTTCATAAATCTTCTACAGTGTCTCCCATTTATTTCATCATATCTAGGGTCCCTTTAGCATATTCTACTTAATATCCATCTTCCTGACCTGGGGAAATGAAAACATAAAAGGGTGACCTCAAATGCTCAGCAAGGGAAAATAAAGGAAATAAAAATCATATCATATCTTTTTGAAAATCATAACCTGCAAAAGAGATCATAATATCTTAACATGGAACAAATCATAGAAGTGAAAATGAGATCCCCATAATCATAACATAAAACTTGAAACTTTGTGGCATGCACACATAATCATGGAAAATCATTTCTTGTTAGTCATGACTCATTGCCAAGACTATCTTAGTGGACAAAGTCCCTTTCTGAATCGAGTAACCCTCGTTTCAGTCCTGTTTCACTGAACCAGTATAACCTACCGTTCCAGCCCTGTCTATCTCATGAGATATAAAATCTTTACCCAATGCATTGGAGGGAGATATAGGTCCCACCCATCTTATAATGAATCCTTTCTTATGTGTGCCACATAATCATAAATCATACATCTTCGCATAACCCATGTAATAAAAATGGGATTCTTAAACAACATGACATCATAAAACAATTCATATAAGATAAAGGAATTCATAAGAATGTTTCCATCACAACATAATCAAATCCATGTAATAATAGGGATAAAACAGAACCCTTTTATTATCTTAGATGGAAAATAATTTTGATAAAATACTTGAACTTCATTCTTGAGGAAAATATCCTTTCTACTTCAAAAACACTTTTCCTTTCTTAACATTTCATACAATTTTAAAATAAAAGAAGTTGATTAAAAATAAACTTTAATACTTGTAAAGGAAGCTTCTTGGAAATAATTTTTTTGAAATCCATTCATGCCGTATAAGTTAAAAAAAACATTCTTCGTACTTTTGTCGGAAAAGTCAAAAAAGTACCTCGTACGAAAAACGACAAAAGATTCCTTTCATACATATTACTAAAAACTCACCGAAGGGTAAAAATGGATTTAAAAAATTGTAGGTGGATGGAAATAATATTACATATTGATGAAACATGGATGTGGATGATAAAATACACCCCAGTAAATACTTACGATAAACAATCTTGGATAAAAATGAGATTGTAATATTTCCCTTACCTTAGGTCCGATTTGCTTTGTACGTGTCCGAAGATCCTGTATAATGGTTTAAATAATGTTATTGACTTATTCCAGAATCATACATATTGATATGATATCATAAATGGTTATATTCTTAGCTTCTTGTTAGTAATATTTCATTGTTACTTGTTACTCGGGTCTTTATTGCCTTTTGTTCTTATGCGTGTTTTGTCGAATAAATTCTTATTCTTATTTTAAGGTTATAGATACCTTATATCAAGAATGGTATTAGTGTAACATATATCATATTTATTCATTCAATTCATTTATATAATTACTATGTAATGATGATCATGTAGAACGAGTCGCATCACATCGTGGAGACGGTATTCCGTATGTACGCACGAGTGATGATATCGTTCCTATGATCGTGGAACTGTATTGGAGTATATATATATTATTTCAGTATCAATATTACTTTATAATAATAATAAATAGTTACTCATTACACCATTATACCCATCCTTTTAACGTGATGGTGGAAAAATAGATTACACCACGGCGTGGAGACGGTATTCCGTACGTACGCATGCGCGGTGATTCCATTTTTCTGTGGGATGGATAGAAGGTGAATTAGGGTTGTTTCATATTTATAATAACATATCAGTATGTAATTAATACTTATGTTATTACTTTATCATGAAACAACTAAAGAAGAAGAAGTTGAAGAAGAAAAAATTGAAAAGATCGGTAATGGATATTACCTCTTCTTTGGAACGCCTCTTTGAATCCTCCACTTAGGGAAATAAGATTGGTCTTTGAAGAAGACCAGGACCTCTAGGATTATTATAGGGAAGTGGAGAGGAGAAAATAGCAGGGGTTGGCCGATCTTGAGTGCTCAAATTGGTGTGAGGAGGAGGGGGAGGAGGTGCCCTTTTATAAGGGAGGAGAGGGGCACCTTAGGAATATCTCAAAATATTATTTTATATTAAAGTCAAAATCGGTTTATAATGGTTCCAAAGGGTCTTATTTCGAAGCTAAAGTGGGGATGGGTCGAAATCCTATCAAACAATAGGATTTAGACAAGTTTAGGGTATTATTTTAACCTTATCAATTAGATTTAACTCTAAGTTAAATAATTTAACTTTTACCGTGTCGTTTTGTTTTCTTTCACTATAAGGTTAATACACTTACTATAACATGCCAAACGAACCCAAAATTGTTTATTATTAATATATATATATCCTTATCTAAGTCATTTGGCCGAACCTTATATTTTTAGGAATAAAATAACAATTAATAATATAATATTTGATTTAAAAACTATTTTGTGTCAATTTTGACACTATTTGATATATGATTTTTTTGAAAGTCATAACAGAATTATATGTTCATATAAAGTTGATTAAATCAACACTAATATATCACAGTAACCTAGAAAATTAGTGTAATTCCTAAAAAGTCTCAAATGACATTTATTTTGGTGTTTATAACACCAATTATGTCAATATTTCATTAATAAGATAATTACTGCATCATCATTGTGTCATAAATAAATTATATTATTTAATGTCTAAAAATTATAAATAAAATACCATTATGTAGGAAATATTTTTAGATTTATAATGAATATTTATAGTCTAATTTATCTTTTGTATAACCCCATATTAAAAATTATTTACTTATTAAACTTTGATTTTAACTATTTTAACCCTTCTTTAAATAAATTAATAATAAATGTCCTAATCGAATCCAAGTGGACCTAAATGGTCATATTTTATTCCTAAGTTTGTTTTTGGTCGAATTAAACTTTTCCAATAGAATTAGGAAATGTTTTAGGGTAATAGTAATATCATATTTACCCTTAGTTACCCTATTTACTATTAACCGCGGTAAAAAAAGTAAAAAGTTACTATTCACCAAAAAATTATTTTTATCTCATTAAACCACATTTTACTTACTGATATCAACCGTGTCTGTCGGATTTTTGAAATTCCATTCACAGAAGCGGTAAAATTAAGTTTTATGCAATATTCAATTTTTAACCTACCACTTAGTGGTTTCACTATTCATCAAAAATTGAATGTTTTCAGAAAAATAACAAAATTTCACCCTAGGCTAATTTCGATATTATGAGTCCAAAAATGAAGTCAATTTTGAAAAATAAAATTTATAAAATTTCAAAAATTGGTTATTACTATTCATAACAGTTAGTTTTAATAGCATATTTTTGTTTAGTGAAACTCGGTATTGCGTACAACGCAAGCTATCGAGGAAGGTCGCGATTGCGTGTAAAGCAAGCCAAGCAAGTGTTGTGTAGAAAAAGATTCCTTTGATGATTTATATAACATAAAAGTCTCAGGTGTTACATTCTACCCCCCTTAAAAAGAATTTCGCCCTCAAAATTCGTCACTTTGTAACAAACAGATGAGGATACTTCTCCCTCATCATATCCTCAATATCCCATGTAGCTTCTTTAAGTTGGTGGTTCCTCCATAAAACTTTCACCAATCGAGTAGTCTTATTTTGTAGGACTTTTTCGCTATGATCCAGAATCTCTATCGGTTGTTCTTCATAAGAAAGATCTTGCTCCAGCGGTACAACTTTTGAGCTGAGTACATGTGAAGGATCAGGTATGTACTTTCTCAGGAGAGATACATGGAACACATCGTGAACTTGAGAGAGATTCGGTGGAAGCGCCAATCGGTAAGCTACCTTCCCAACACGATCCAGTATTTCGAAAGGACCGATATATCTAGGGCTCAACTTCCCCTTCTTTCCAAATCTCATAACCCTCTTCCAGGGAGATATTCGTAAGAACACTTTATCACCCACTTCAAACTCTAGGTCTTTTCTTTGGTTGTCGGCATAACTTTTCTGTCGACTCTGAGCTGCTCTTATGTGTTGTTGAATAGATCTGACCTTTTCTGCCATTTCATCAACGAGATCAGGTCCTAATAGCTTTCTTTCCCCAACTTCATCCCAGCAAGTTGGAGTCCTGCATTTCTTTCCATAGAGAGCTTCATAAGGATCCATCTGAATACTGGAGTGAAAGCTATTATTATAAGAAAATTCCACCAAAGGTAGGCGTTGATCCCAACCTCCTTTGAAATCCATAGAGAAAGCTCTCAACATATCTTCTAGGGTTTGAATTGTTCTCTCAGACTGACCGTCTGTCTGGGGATGATAAGTAGTGCTGAAACTCAACTCTGTATCCAGAGTATGCTGAAGACTTCTCCAGAACTTCGAGGTAAATCTCGGATCCCGATCAGATATAATAGAAAGTGGTACTCCATGCAATCTTACCACTTCCTTTACATATATCCTGGAAAGATGATCTAGAGAGAAATCCTCTCTAATAGGAATGATGTGTGCAGACTTTGTAAGACGATCAACTATGACCCAGATAGCATTATTGCCTTTGGATGTTTTAGGAAGTCCTGTGACAAAGTCCATAGTGATGTTTTCCCATTTCCATTCGGGTATGGGTAATGGTTGTAACATCCCCTTAGACTTCTGTCTCTCAGCTATAACTTGTTGACAAGCCAAGCATCGAGAGACATATTCAGCAACATCTCTTTTCATGCCATCCCACCAGAAGTACTCTTTCAGGTCCCTATACATCTTCGTGCTTCCAGGATGAATAGAGAATGAAGAACTATGAGCCTCATCCAGCAGCTCCTTCTTTAATTCGGGGATGGGCGGAACACAAACCCGATTCCTGAACTTTATTATCCCATCGCAATCAAGGTTGAATTCAGGAACATTTCTCACCTTCTTTTGTCACTCGACATCTTCTTTCTGTGCCTCTTTAATCTTCACATGTATAGATGGTTGAACATTCATTTGAGAAAGATAAGATTTTTCCCCTTCCATTATAATTCCAAGATCCCTCCTATGTAAATCCATAAATATTGGATCTTTTGTGATCCTCATCATGGATAAACTAGCACGGTCTTGTCGACTTAATGCATCTGCCACCTTGTTTGCTTTCCCAGGGTGGTAATGGATTGAGCAGTCATAATCCTTAATCAGCTCCAACCATCTTCGTTGACGCATATTCAGCTCCTTTTGTGTGAAAATATACTTTAAACTTTTATGATCAGTATAAATATCCCACCTTTCACCATAAAGGTAATGCCTCCAAATCTTTAATGCAAAGATTACCGCAGCCAACTCCAAATCATGTGTTGGGTAATTTTGCTCATGGATTTTCAACTGCCGTGAGGCATAAGCTATCACCATATCATTTTGCATAAGAACACACCCCAATACCTTCTTGGATGCATCACTGTAGATCACAAACCTTTCTCCACTACAAGGCAGTGTGAGCACAGGTGCACTGGATAACCTTCTTTTCAACTCCTTGAAATTCTCTTCACATTCCTCTATCCAGACAAACTTAGCTCCTTTCCGAGTCAACTTGGTGAGTGGATTAGATAATCGTGAAAAATCTTTTACAAAACATCGATAATATCCAGCCAAACCAAGAAAACTTTGGATCTTAGTTACTGTTGTTGGTCTCGACCATCTTTCTATAACCTCTGTTTTTGCTGGATCCACAGATATCCCCTCTTGTGAGATTATGTGACCCAAAAATGCAACTTTTTGAAGCCAAAATTCACACTTGTTAAATTTGGAATAAAGATTCTCCTTTATCAGGGTCTTGAATATAATTCTCAAGTGATCTTCATGATCTTCCTTGCTCTTTGAATAGACAAGAATATCATCTATAAATACTAGCACAAATTGATCAAGATAGTCTCTAAAGAGTCTATTCATTAGATCCATGAAGATAGCAGGGGCATTAGTAAGACCAAATAGCATCACTATAAATTCATAGTGTCCATACCTTGTACGGAAAGCCGTATTTGGTATATCCTCCCTTTTGACCCTTAATTGATGATACCCTGAATGAAGATCAATCTTGGAAAAGTATTGAGCTCCGCGTAGTTGGTCAAATAAGTCATCAATGCGTGGGAGAGGATATTTGTTCTTGATAGTGATCTTGTTAAGTTCTCGATAATCAATGCAGAGTCTCATTGATCCATCTTTCTTCTTAACAAATAGAACAGGTGCTCCCCAAGGTGACGAACTAGGGCGTATGAATCCCTTATCAAGATTCTCTTGGAGTTGCTTCTTCAATTACTGCAACTCAATTGGGGCCATTCTATAAGGTGTCTTTGAAATAGACAAAGCACCCGGTACGAGTTCTATTGAAAACTCAACTTCACGATTTGGTGGAAGACCCGGTTATTCCTCCGGAAAGACATCATCAAACTCCCGTACAATGGGAATATTCTTAATCGTGAGTTTCTCACCTACCATTTGAGATAAATAACCTTCATTTAGTGGAATCAATACCCATAAGATGGAAGAAATTTCCACTGGAAGATTACGTTCATCCTTGCATTGATATACAATCGTAGATTGATCTGGAATATGAAATGTGACTTCCCTTCTTTGGCAATTGATATGAGATCCATGTAGAGAAAGCCAATCCATGCCAATAATCACATCAAATTCCACTAAAGGAAGGATCACAAGATTTGCAGGAAGCACTTTCCCACAAACTTCGATCGGAGAAGAATTATAAACTTTTGATGCGACTGTTGTGCCATTAAGTGTTGTCACAACTAACTCAACATCTAATTGTTGAGGTAATACGGTGATACCCTTAGAAAATTCTTTAGAAATAAAAGAGTGGGTGGATCCATAATCAAATAAAACATTTTCTAATTTAGAGTGGATGGTAAGTGTACCTTTCACCACTTCGTTATCGTACTCCACATCGCTGATAGAAATTGCATGTGACTTTCCTTTGTCTTCAGCCATAAGATTTTGTTGACGTCGACCATCATCATCAACCCTTGGATTTGGGCATTGATTGGCATAATGCCCCATCTCCTTGCACTTGAAACATTGAAGTGTAGTAGGTTCATTCTGTGTATCCCTTCCTTTGTTTGCGTCATTAGACATCTTCTTCCCATTATCGCGGCATTCAAATGCCCGATGACCTTCCTTTCCACATTTAAAACATTTACTTGTCCCTTTAAGACAACTCCCTCCATGTTTCTTTCCACACTTTGAGCATAAGGAAAAGCTCATCTTCTTTTCCGTGTGCTCTTTAGATTTTTCTTTGAATTCCATCTTCCTCTTCTTATCAAACCCATGTGACTGATGGGTTATTCCAATCTCCATCTCAACTTTGAGAGCACATCGAACTATTTCCTCGTAGCTATTGAAGTCCCTTATGGATAACGCCCTTCGAAGAATTGTTTTTAAGCCACTAAAGAATCGATCGATCTTACTCTCAGGTTGGATAATAATACCAGAAGCATACCTTGCAAGTCTTGTAAAATTTGCTTCATAGGTACCAAAAGATTCATCATCCCTTTGCATCAATTCAAGGAACTCTTTCTCCATCTTTGTTCGGAGAATACGAGGGAAGTACTTATTGAAAAATAAGTTCTTGAACTCGTCCCATTCCATAGACTCAATTTCATCCCTTTGCCTCGTATTCTTAATAAGATTCCACCATTGATCAGCATCTCATTCCAAACGATACACTGCTAGGATGACTTTATCATATTCAGAACATTGAAGAACTGAAAATATCTTTTCAGTAGTACTAATCCATTGTTCAACAACTAATGGATCAGTAGACCCACTGAAAGAAGGTGGACGCTGCCTCATGAAGGATTCAACAGAATGTTGCTCCTTCCTTTGCTCGTTTGGAAGTCCTGCATGATTCATAGCATGAGAAAGTTTTGTGAGCATGGATACAAGATTTTTCATTCCAGCTCCCATATCGTTTGGTTGCTCAGGGGAACAATCATTTCATTTCCCATCGCATTCCGCATTAACACGGTTCCTTCGGGTTCCAGCCATTGACTAAAAACCAAGAAGAATAGCGTGATCAACACTAATTATAATAGGAAAACCACATAATAAAGGATAAAATTTCACACTTAAGGTCTTATCCTAGGGTATTCATGGCCATTTCTAAAACACTAATATTGTGTTCTATGCTTAGACTTATCCTTAGGGTTCTTACTAAGGCTTTCACATCCTAGTTTCCAAAGGTTGACTATACCTTTCCTCTGATACCAACTATAACGACCCATACTTTACATACATTGTTAATACTTCAAAATTGAAGCACACTTATTACAACATTTGACAAAACCACAAAGGACCGTATAGGTATAGTGTCTCTAGAAACTGGGAAACATAAACAACTGGTTCATAAATCTTCTACAGTGTATCCCATTTATTTCATCATATCTAGGGTCCCTTTAGCATATTCTACTTAATATCCATCTTCCTGACCTGGGGAAAAGAAAACATAAAAGGGTGAGCTCAAATGATCAGCAAGGGAAAATAAAGGAAATAAAAATCATATCATATCTTTTTGAAAATCATAACCTGCAAAAGAGATCATAATATCTTAACATGGAACAAATCATAGAAGTGAAAATGAGATCCCCATAATCATAACATAAAACTTGAAACTTTGTGTCATGCACACATAATCATGGAAAATCATTTCTTGTTAGTCATGACTAATTGCCAAGACTATCTTAGTGGACAAAGTCCCTTTCTGAATCGAGTAACCCTCGTTTCAGTCCTGTTTCACTGAACCGGTATAACCTACCGTTCCAGCCCTGTCTATCTCATGAGATATAAAATCTTTACCCAATGCATTGGAGGGAGATATAGGTCCCACCCATCTTATAATGAATCCTTTCTTATGTGTGCCACATAATCATAAATCATACATCATCGCATAACCCATGTAATAAAAATGGGATTCTTAAACAACATGACATCATAAAACAATTCATATAAGATAAAGGAATTCATAAAAATGTTTCCATCACAACATAATCAAATCCATGTAATAATAGGGATAAAAACAGAACCCTTTTATTATCTTAGATGGAAAATAATTTTGATAAAATACTTGAACTTCATTCTTGAGGAAAATATCCTTTCTACTTCAAAAACACTTTTCCTTTCTTAACATGTCATACAATTTTAAAATAAAAGAAGTTGATTAAAAATAAACTTGAATACTTGTAAAGGAAGCTTCTTGGAAATAATTTTTTTGAAATCCATTCATGCCGTATAAGTTAAAAAAAACATTCTTCGTACTTTTGTCGGAAAAGTCAAAAAAGTACCTCGTACGAAAAACGACAAAAGATTCCTTTCATACATATTACTAAAAACTCACCGAAGGGTAAAAATGGATTTAAAAAATTGTATGTGGATGGAAATAATATTACATATTGATGAAACATGGATGTGGATGATAAAATACACCCCATTAAATACTTACGAATAAACAATCTTGGATAAAAATGAGATTGTGATATTTCCCTTACCTTAGGTCCGATTTGATTTGTACGTGTCCGAAGATCCTGTATAATGGTTTAAATAATGTTATTGACTTATTCCAGAATCATACATATTGATATGATATCATAAATGGTCATATTCTTAGCTTCTTGTTAGTAATATTTCATTGTTACTTGTTACTCGGGTCTTTATTGCCTTTTGTTCTTATGCGTGTTTTGTCGAATAAATTATTATTCTTCTTTTAAGGTTATAGATAGCTTATATCCAGAATGGTATTAGTGTAACATATATCATATTTATTCATTCAATTCATTTATATAATTACTATGTAATGATGATCATGTAGAACGAGTCGCATCACATCGTGGAGACGGTATTCCGTATGTACGCACGAGTGATGATATCGTTCCTATGATCGTGGAACTGTATTGGAGTATATATATATTATTTCAGTATCAATATTACTATATAATAATCATAAATAGTTACTCATTACACCATTATACCCATCCTTTTAACGTGATGGTGGAAAAATAGATTACACCACGGCGTGGAGACGGTATTCCGTACGTATGCACGCGCGGTGATTCCATTTTTCCGTGGGATGGATAGAAGGTGAATTAGGGTTGTTTCATATTTATAATAACATATCAGTATGTAATTAATACTGATGTTATTACTTTATCATGAAACAACTAATGAAGAAGAAGTTGAAGAAGAAAGAAATTGAAAAGATCGGTAATGGATATTACCTCTTCTTTGGAACGCCTCTTTGAATCCTCCACTTAGGGAACTAAGATTGGTCTTTGAAGAAGACCAGGACCTCTAGGATTATTCTAGGGAAGTGGAGAGGAGAAAATATCAGGGGTTGGCCGAGCTTGAGTGCTCAAATTGGTGTGAGGAGGAGGGGGAGGAGGTGCCCTTTTATAAGGGAGGAGAGGGGCACCTTAGGAATATCTCACAATATTATTTTATATTAAAGTAAAAATCGGTTTATAATGGTTCCAAAGGGTCTTATTTCGAAGATAAAGTGGGTATGGGTCGCAATCATATCAACCAATAGGATTTTGACAAGTTTAGGGTATTATTTTAACCTTATCAATTAGATTTAACTCTAAGTTAAATAATTTTACTTTTACCGTGTCTTTTTGTTTTCTTTCACTATAAGGTTAATACACTTACTATAACATGCCAAACGAACCCCAAATTGTTTATTATTAATATATATATCCTTATCTAAGTCATTTGGCCGAACCTTAGATTTTTAGGAATAAAATAACAATTAATAATATAATATTTTATTTAAAAACTATTTTGTGTCAATTTTGACACTATTTGATATATGATTTTTTTGAAAGTCATAACAGAATTATATGTTCGAATAAAGTTGAATAAATCAACACTAATATATCACAGTAACCTAGAAAATTAGTGGAATTCCTAAAAAGTCTCAAATGTCATTTATTTTGGTGTTTATAACACCAATTATGTCAATATTTCATTAATAAGATAATTACTGCATCATCATTGTGTCATAAATAAATTATATTATTTAATGTATAAAAATTATAAATAAAATACCATTATGTAGGAAATATTTTTAGATTTCTAATGAATATTTATAGTCTAATTTATCTTTTTTATAACCCCATATTAAAAATTATTTACTTATTAAACTTTGATTTTAACTATTTTAACCCTTCTTTAAATAAATTAATAATAAATGTCCTAATCTAATCCAAGTGGACCTAAATGGTCATATTTTATTCCTAAGTTTGTTTTTGGTCGAATTAAACTTTTCCAATAGAATTAGAATATGTTTTAGGGTAATAGTAATATCATATTTACCCTTAGTTACCCTATTTACTATTAACCGCGGTAAAAAAAGTAAAAAGTTACTATTCAACAAAAAATTATTTTTATCTCATTGAACCACATTTTACTTACTAATATCAACCGTGTCTGTCGGATTTTTGAAATTCCATTCACAGAAGCGGTAAAATTAAGTTTTATGCAAAATTCAATTTTTAACCTACCATTTAGTGGTTTCACTATTCATCAAAAATTGAAAGTTTTCAGAAAAATAACAAAATTTCACCCTAGGCTAATTTCGATATTCTGAGTCCAAAAATGAAGTCCATTTTGAAATATAAAATTTATAAAATTTCAAAAATTGGTTATTACTATTCATAACGGCTAGTTTTAATAGCATATTGTTGTTTAGTGAAACTCGGTATTGCGTACAACGCAAGCTATCGAGGAAGGTCGCGATTGCGTGTAAAGCAAGCCAAGCAAGTGTTGTGTAGAAAAATATTCCTTTGATGATTTATATAACATAAAAGTCTCGGGTGTTAAACACTTTGTCTTAGTAGGAATTATACACTTCTATTTTATGAAAGTTTGACTTTTTTATAACAAAAAAACTTTCTTCAAACATTAATCCTCTAATCTAGAATGAATAAAATCATTAATATGAATTTCGATTATTTTATATGAATTATAAGATCTTCCTATAAAAGGTCCTTGAATTCCATTATGAGTAGAGTGAAGTAGAAGTAGATCATCATTCCTCTCACTAGATCAGAATGTGAGACCCATGTATGAGAGCATGCATAAATAAATTACTATTCTCCCTCCTTAGGAGAGAGCTTCTTTATCTATGAATGTATAATTATCTCGCCTGAATCCTATTTGGAAAGAAAAATAAAGAATTTTTATATGTATATCATGATCTATAACTTCTATATAATATCTTATCAGGATATTTATCATAATTTGACCACATACCACATTTCTTCTTTCTTTTCTCCTTTTAAAATTGCCATCGTTTTGAAATGATATTTTAATAATTTTTAAAACTCACATGATCTTTGGAAAGTGTTATTCCTTATTTAAAAAAGTTAACAATATTATTGATAAATTTATCATTAAAAAACAATTAAATTTCATATTAAAACATCATTTTAACTCTCATGGGCACTCAAAATTTATTCTTTTATGTGATAATCAAATTTTATGATCCAAACATCTAAAAAATTCTGTTCATTTAATTCCTTCAAACTGAATGAACATGCATAGACACATGGGTCATTAACACATGGAACTCCTTCTTGAAACATGGAAGAATACTCCATATTCATTTTCTTAAATCAGAATCACATGTTTTATTATGATGTAAAATCCATATATAACAACTTGAGTGATTTTTACCATTTATTTATTTAGATTTTTGAATCTATAGAAACTCATATTTTCACCTGACAGATTCGACGTGAAGAGTTTATAAGTACATGACTGATCATGAGTATAAAAACCAACCATTTAAAGAAATTATAGGAAATTATTTCATGGTCATGATCATCTATAAGTCTAGATCGTGTACAAAATCTAGACTGACCATCTATATCAGCCACATGAAGAAATTTAGATCAACCATGTGTCTATAGACCAACTGCATGAAGTAGTCTGGATTGGATGTATATACGTGGATTGAATTCATATACAAACCGATTGATAGTGTGATGCAATGATTTATGGAATGAACACACAAGTATATGAACATATGAATATACAATTAGCAAACTGACAACATGTACAAATAAAGTTGACCATGTCTATATCAATCTATAAATTCTAGAATTGACACATTGTGACTGAGGACCACCTAAAATTATCTCTAACCTTATTTAACAAACAAATACACTTACTTTTTTTTGTATACAATGTATCTTTATACAATAACTTATACCCTTGATTCATTTTAATAAAAACACACTAATCATCAAATTTTTTAATATGGATTACACTAAAGAAAATATAAAAAATAATAGGTCACTTCAATATACCTCTTTGGATTTTTTGGGAGACACATGTGAATATTTTTCAACAACAATCCAAAAATCAGATTCTCATTGAAGAGACAAAAAATTGTAAACTTTTTCCATATATAATTATATCAACAACACACAACATGTTAGAGTTTTGTTTTTGAGATAACTAAATCTCTTATTGACAAGAAAAATTATGTTCAAGTGATAAAATTGACTCCTTATAAACTAATGAAATCACTACTTCAAAAAAATTAACCCTTTGTTAATAATTTTCTCCACATTATTAGAACACATAAAGAAGGAAAGTTACTATTCATGTAAAGATTTTATCACCTTATCCCCCTTAGAAAATAAAATCCATGACTTATTGGGGGTTCCTCTTAAAGATTCTTAATGATATAGGAGGGTATGAATACCCAGGTTTAGCCTCAAGAACTAAAATATATCCTTTGGGAAAAACTTAATGAATATAAAATCTAGTTTATCATTATTAAGAACACATTTCAGATTGATCCTAATATTGAAAACCTTCCCATTAATGAAATGATATATGATATCTGTATTCTTGGACCCTGATTGTTTTAGAGGATATTTATAGAGGTAATTTCACTTTTATTATCACAATTAATTCAATGAGGTTTCTTAATTTTAATCCTCAAACAATTCAATTTATTATTAATAAAAATAATTTGAGCCTAGGAACTCATTATATCTACATATCCAGATTTATTAGTACTTAGTGTAACTACATTCTTTCTATTATAGTTACAACTCATTGAACTACCCACCAAGAGGAAAATTTCACAAAAATATAACATTTTATCTTTAAAATAACCTACCTAATCAAAATATATAATCCCCAAAAGTCTCATATTATATCCATTTTTTTAAACCAACCCATAGATCATAGTCCCATTTAAATACCATTGAACTATTTTAGCATCCATAAGATTTGACTCTTTTGGTTAACTCCAATTTCTTTCCCAATGACTCCAAACATAAACAGAATACATCATAGAGGTGGTGAGATAAATCAATATACAAATCCTTTTCTAAAGACTATTTATTTTACCCACTCTCTGTCAATATCTTTAGATACTTTAAATGCCACTTGAATGTGTGTAGATACTAGTTATGACTCTTTCATTTTGAAATTCTTTAGCAAGTATCTAGAATAATTTTCTTTTGATAAAAAATTGAGCTTTTCTTATTTAATTAATTATAATCCCAATAAGTATCCAACTCACCCAACGTGTAATCTTAAACCATTAATTCATTGGTTATAAAATTCATGATAATAATTCTCATAACCACCTACAAAAATTATATCATCAAGTTTTACCATTATAATAAGGGTACCTCTCTTCATATCATTGATATAGATGTTTATATCCACATTAAGATAGATGAATATTAATTCTTGTAAGTAGTTATCCATCCTTGAATTATAGGAACTAGGGGATTGTTTTATTTTATACAAAGATTTATTCAATTCTCACACTCTTATGTTATAATTTTCAAGCATAAAATAATCATATTTCTCCATATATACTTCTTCTTCAATATGACTATTTAAAAATTTAAAATTGGAACCCATTTGATAAATTTTATATTTTAAATATTCTTTAACATAAAGAAACGTTCTTATATCCTTCAGTCTTGGAAGTAGTGAAAAGTTAGTTATAAAATTGACCCCTTCAACCTGAGAGTACCCTTTTCACACAATTCTAGATTTGTTTCTGAAAAATTTTATTTGACTATTTAATTTTTTATATTAATAAAAACTTTGTTCCAATGATATTTTCCTTAATAGATATTGTAACAAGGTTTAAAATAACATTATTCTCAATTTTATTTATATTTTCATCCATTATTTATCCCTAAAGGCTTGAACCACTGAATATGGATCAAATTGAGAGATTAATGAAATTTTATTTTTAATGAGCATCCATATTATGGTTCGGATTGCTGTAGATTTATTTATAATAGTTTTATCTACATCCACATTATTATTTAGCTTTTGAAATATCTTATTAGAATACACTATAACATCTTGTTCATCATTTATTTGATCAGAGTCAACACCTCCCATTTTAGATTCCACTTGAGGATATCATTCACTGATCTATCTAGATATATACATACTATTTGAAGTATCTTCTACAAAAACACAAAAATATTTCATTAAAATTCAATTTTAAATAATATTGATACCAAAAAACTCAATTTTTTTTAATTTTTCTATTCAGACATACATATATTTTTTATTTGATTTGTATCAAAGAAATTTATCCTCCCTATATCTTTAATCAAAATTTAATTGATTAAATCAATGTATATTTATGAGACAATGAATACCAATGACTATAAATTATTTAATATCTATATTCTTATTACAACACATCTCACATGTGGTCACATTTTATTTTTATTTCTAAAAAACAATTGATTTTAGAAGATCACTACGGTTAATATAGCCCCCCCTAAAATAATATTAATATTTAAATGTCAATAATCATTATACTATCTATTTCAACAATTTTTATAATAATTATCTCATTAAACCCATTTCATCATGGAGTGTTGATGGACCAATATTGATTTTTAATCTCATGACTTCCAAGGATGGATACAACAACATTCCTAGTTTAATCAATCCCATTATCAGTTCTCAATTACTTGATGTGATTGATTTAATCTATATCTCAACATATTTTCTATAAATTTGGATCATATATACTTTTTTTGAGTTTTTATTCATGAATAAAAATGTTATAATTCTTGTATAATAATCAATTAATGTGATAAAATATAAGTAACCACTTGTAGATTTGTGTCTTATAGGCCTATAAAAATAAAATTGAATTTATTAAACAGGTATTTTGATTGCGTATTCACAATTTTGTGCCTCCCATTTTCAATTTTTACTTTTTATAGGAAATAAAAAAATTACCTATACATTGGATCAATTGGGGTAGATCCCACACCACACATTATTGATATATCTTACTCAAATCCTTTTAACCAAAGTAGATAAATCTTCTATTCCATAGATTGTTCTATTTTCTAGCACAAATATTGACGAAATTTATAGGAACTCTAGTATAAAATACATTCCACAAATTATTATCCAATATTGATAATCCTTCTATTATACAAATTTTTAATAAGGAAAGTATCCTTGTTGAATATCACATAATTTTCATCATAACATAATCATGTCACACAAAAAATATTACACTAAATCCCATCAACAAATAAATCCTCCTATAAATTTACCGCATTAAGCTCAACCACTGTATACCCAAAAAAATTTATCTTTCATTTTTAATGGTCGCTACTCCACCACCATATTCTTCAATGAATTTCAAGATCCTGGTGTCTACTTTAATATGTGAAGAGAAACCACTATTAATAATCTAGGGTCTTTTCCTCTTATTGTAATTAAAGGGTACCTCCATAATTAATGATTTTTCATCCTTGGTACTATATTGATTCCAATCCACTCTAGAAATTTGTTTTGTTTAACATAGAATTATAGTCAAATATCCATATGTATAATGAACTTGCTGGCCAAACCTTTTACAAATCTCTTTAATTCCTTTACGCGATGCTCTCCCAACCATATGTACTTTTATATGTGCCTTATGTTGGTTATTTTGTATTTAAATTGTGTTAGATGAGTATGGTTGTCGAAAAGTTGTTTCTGACCATCTAAAGAGTAATATATGAAGAACCATGGCCACGGTGGAGGCCTTGGTTTACCTTTTTCTACCTTGGTGGAACATCATGATCCACTATTCCCAATGAAAAGAATAGTCCATGGTATAGACAATAGGTGGTCACTCTATAAACTTCATCAAACAAGCCTCAACATGAGCATAGTAGAGGATATAATGGGATTAAGTAGATTATTACTATAAACTAGGTGGTGACCAATCCCATGGCCAATATCTTAGAAAACGCTGCCAAGCCATTATGGGAAGCACTAGGTTGTGGTGGTGGGGATTTTAGTTTTCAAAATTCATAATTGGTTCATAAACTTTAAGGGTTCGTTACACCAGTTTCACACCATATTTGAGATGTATATTAATGTTTTTATTAACTCTTTTCCCTTATTTTAAACTAGTGTTTGTATCTATGTTTGATTGGATTTTAGTTTCGGTGTGTTCATGTAAGGGATTTAAGATATTTTTCTTCTATCCAAAAGTAGATTTGGGTGTTTCTATTCTTCTTACTATTTCTCTTAATAGATATATATTCTTGAGGAAACAATCTCTTCCTATTGCATCACTAGGTTAGAATGAAAATGTATTATTTTTTATTGAGTTCGGTTTCTCTTTGAAATGACTTTCTCTCTTGATATACCTTATGTCATTGTAAATATCCATTGGTGTAATTTATGAATTTCCTTGATTTGAAATTTGTTAGAGGTAATTTTATCTTTGATGGCTATGTAATTGTTTTATAAAAATGAGTTTTTTAAAACATTTTTATACACATTATGTGTTTGTGAAAAGGGCCTCAAATACGATTTTAAAGAGGAAATGGGTTTTCTAGCATAGGATTAGTGATTACTAACTTGTTAAAATGTTTTTTAAAATAATGATAATAGATAATTGAATGTTTTATGAAAACATAAGACATGGGAACATATTAGAAACCTTGGGAAAGAAAATATGAAAACCTTCTTGAGTGTGGAACCTAAAGTGGTTATAATTTTGATATTGGTAGACTGTGACATGACTCTATATCAATAAGACTAACATTAGGTCCAACTTAGTGTTCCTTGTGTGTCCTATTCATGTTTTACCATAGGATAGAGACCAATTATGTTTCATTATCTTGGTTTCATTTATTTAGAAGGTTTTAAATGATCCCATTTTTATCTTCTAATATGTGAATAATTTGATTCTCTTCCTATATTTTATAATTATTTTTCAGACTCAAATTTTTTTTTTGAAAAAGGAGTGTATTAAAATAAAACTAAATGTTTCTTTATGAAAAGTGTTTTAAAATAAAATGTATTTATTAGATCATTTTATTTTTAAATCTTGAAATAACGAATGCATGTGGATATATATTGTATACATTCTTGGTGGTATCCTACTTTGATTTTGTGTTAACACCCTACTATTTTTACTTTAGGAATATATAGATATGTTTTTTAGGATATAGGTAATGATAAGGGAAAAATATTTCATGCCATATTCCCTTAGTGTTTATTTCCTTCACAGTGGATTCGAATGATAGTGATGGAGGTTCACTTGGAGATATTGTTTCAAATTTGGTCTTTTTTTTCTTTCTACGTTTATACTTTTGGATTGGTTTTTATTTCTCTTTCTCATGTACAATTTTCTTTGATGATATATATTGACTTCTTATTTATTTTCTAGTATAAACGGGGCATGTATTATTTCATATGTTATTTTCCACGTTGTATTAAGATATCTGCATAAGGATTTATATCGGTCTGGGTTGGTTCATTAAAAAATAGAATCTAAGGGAATACCCATCATAATATGTGATGAAACATCTTGGTCTTGGTTCTGGGTTTGAGGTATAGAGGAGTTAATACCATCATAACTTGAGTAGTTAGTATGGATGGGTGTATGGACAACTCACTTTTATATCCGACTCTAAGTTACCATTGGAGGTAAGGGGTTTCCCCAATATTTAATCTTTGTTTTTTGTTATTTAGATGAAGTTTAATTTTGGGGTTTATTGAGATAAACCTTATTTTTTATTATTTTTATCTCTTGAGTCTATTAATTACATAGGTTATTAAAATTTGATAGATTTAATATTGAGCCTTGGAGTTTTCTCTTATAATTATAGGGATTCATTACATATATATTATATCTTATCATATGAAACCTACTAATTTGAAGGAGAATAATGTTGAAATTTTAGATATCAAGTCAAAATTATTAATTTTTCCTAGCATGTAACCCTATGATTTTATAGTTGTTTTTGAAAAGAAAGTATGCTGAAGCCTCCATCATTGTGTGGATTACAAAAAGATTAGTTAGGTTGTAGTTATGAAAAAGTATCATGTTCCTCTGATTTTTGACCTATTTGATCAACTAAGGGGAGACAAATGGTTTTCTAAGAAGCATATTCATTTAGGGTACCATCAGTTATGGGAATAAGAGAAAGATATTATTATGAAAATGTTCAGGTTAAGGTACAATCATTAAGAGTATTTGGTTATTCCATTTGGTTTCATTAACCATCCTGTGGTGTTTAAGGTTTTGATGACTCAGATCTTCATTAATTATTGGGATCTTTTTTGTGGTTGTTTTTGATAATGATATTTTTTGTCTATATTGAGAGAGGAACACATGTAATATTTAGATATCATCTTTATAAATTTGTATTAAAGTCAACTCTATGACAATGTATCTAAATGTGAGTTTTGGACAAAAGAAGTTAAGTTTCTAGGACATATTATATCTGACAGGGATATCCTAGTTACTACTAAAAATATTAAAGAAGTTATATATTGGGAACAACCTAGAAATGTGTTTTATATCCGGATCTTATTAGGGTTATTTGGATATTAAAGTAATTCTATTCAATAATTCTCTAAGATTGCATCTTCAATGAATTAGTTAACCTGTAAGATTGTCAATTTCAAATGGAATTAAATGTTTCAAAGATCGTTTGAGAGAATTTTGGTGATATTGATTTCAAATCAAATATTAATTCATCCAAAACATGGTTAAGGCTATGTTTTTTTCTAATAAGCCTTAGTTATGGGATTAAGATGTGTTATGATGCAAGGGAAATAGGTCATGGCCTGTGGATCTCACCAAATATGTCCTCATGATAAGAATTATCCTTCCCATGATTTATGTTGAGTCAAAACATGTTTTGACATTTCCATCAATCATTTTTTTGGAAATCACAAATCAGACATATCATAATCAAACATATTGTTTTTCATGTATATTGTTTTAACAATAGTAATCACTCACTTTGTTTTTCATGTTTGATGTAACCTTGTGAAAGTCGTGTCTGTTGTTCATTAACATTGTCTTATATGCTATTTCAGAATCGTAACCAGATTATGCATTGAATCATAATGAGGTTAAGTTCTGCATTGGTTTTATACATTATGAGTAGGTAAAACACCACATTGTAATCATGCATCATAACCAGGAAAAGTACCGAATCGTAAACATGCATCATAACCAAGTTAAGTACTACACTGTATTCATGAATCGTAATTAGGTAAAGCACCATATCGTAAACCAAAATCATAACCAGGTTATGTATCATACTCTTATTCTACTTTTTATCCAAGAATCGTAACTAGATTGAATATTATGCATTTTAACCAAGTTAATAATCATAACCAGGTTATAATTTGTAATCGATATACATTGTTATGATGAGCCTAACAGACAAGTTACGTATTGAACTTATGAAATGTGTTACACTCTTATCATAACTTCAATACTGATTGCATGTATCATATAATATTTTTTTTATTCTTTTATACTTATTATTTATAACTAAAATGATTTCATTGAGTTTGTTATTTACCAATCAAAATGATGTCGTGTAATCTATTTTGTTTTGACCATTGTAATGTCAGGTATCCAAGTCCCTCTGACTTTTTCTGAGAAATATGAATGTTGGGGAAAATATAACCGTTGGAACCTGAATCCTATAAATTGGAGGTCATTCAATCTAGAACAAACAAATTTATCCACTATTAAGTTCTAAAGAGGGATTTTGTGACTTCTCTTTTACTTCGTGAGAAATCCTTGAAGATACAAGAAGTGAACAATTTGTTCTGTGTTCTTCTATTTCTATAAGTGCTTTGTTTCTGCTTTGTGTGACCGATCATTGTGATAATGATCGAGGGATTCCAGGGATTGGAAGACATTCTTCCAATCATCTTATTGAGGGCATTCAATTTATTGAAGGATGGAAGTTCTAATTACCTTCTTAATCGAGGACTTCCGAGGATAAGAAAACATCCATACCAATCATTATATCGAGGGCTTACCAAGGTGGTGGTAAGATAGACCTTCTATCCTAGGTGAAAGGATACCATTCTCTTTTGGTTAAAAGAATTGTAATACTTTTACATTTCCACTGTTATTTTTATTAGAATTTTAATTATATTGATTCATATTTCTTTTCATATGCATTTCAATTGTAATTGTTTCAATTCTGTTTCTTTTACTACATACTGTATTATTTGATTTTATACAATGTATGGTAGAATCATTTAGATTTTCATGACTTCAATCATTGTATTAATTTAAAATACAATTGTTTTTACATTAATTATATTATTACATCACATTTTAGTATCTCCATCAGATCCAAGACCTATATGGTCTATTGTATTGATTGTGAATTGTATTAGTTTAAGATATCTTAAACTAAGTTCTTTCTTATGTGTTTTAAATATAATGTTTTTAAACATAAAATTCAACCCCTATTATATTGTTCATTCTAATATTCATATACTTATATATTAAAATCCAACAATTTCAAGATGGTTGTAGTGATATGTACTCTCAAGACTTGGCGTCACTATATCTTAATTGATCCATTTAATTTGTATTCATATCATAAGAGTCTAAATTATATTTTCACAAAAAAACCATGATATTCCAGAATATTTGAAAGGTTAAATATCTTAAGACATTTTATTTTAATATCGAATATACACTAAACAAATGGAATGTGTTCATGAGTGAAAAGAGTAGAAAGTTACCGATGCAAGCCTTGAAGGAATTAGTATAAGAGTTGTCATTATTGGTTGTGTTCACTGAGATGAACATATATGTGGTAGAGGATGATGGGTAGATATATCATTCTTATGTGAAATATTATTCATCACTTGATTATTGTATATAGATTGGGACAAAAATAAAAATTAATGTTCATTATTTTAGTAAAATCCTTAATGGTGAACAGACATTGGGTGACTAGTCTCTATCTCTCGATGATGTATAATGTTTTTGAAGAAGGTTGGATATTATGATATCCATAAGACAAAAGTTGATGAAATATATAAATACAAATAGTTTCTTTATTAACCCCAATAATTCCAAGATATATTATGATTTGATACATCATTTCCAGTGGTCATGAATGCAGTGGCCGGTTAGAGACATCATGAAATGATACCTTACTTTTCAGATGATTAAGGTAGAGTACCAGAGGTCTGCTAGTTTGTTTAATCCTTTACCAATTCTTGTGTGTAAGTGGGATGAGATATACATGGAATTTTTTGTTAGTTTACCATGTAAAATTAGTGGGAGAGATGTGATTTTGGTGATCATTGATCGACTTACCAAATTTTACCATTTCCTTCCAATTATATAGACGATTATATTTATATAGCTTGATAACCTATATTCTAAGATATCATAAAGTTCTATAGATTTCCTTCTATGGTAGTCTTTGATAGGGACCCATGGTTCATATATAGGTTTTATAATTGTTTTTAATAGGAGATGGGTACCTAAATAAATTTTAGTATGATTTATCTTCCTCAAATGGATGGATAGACTTAGAAAACCATTCAAATTATTTTCGTCATTATTTTGGGGTGAGTTCTTGATTTAGGTGGTTAAATGAAAAACAATTTACCTTTGGTTGGGTTTTACTATAAAAATAGTTATCATGACTCAATTTAAATGGATCCCTATGAAGTGTTGTATGGGTAACCATGTAGATAACTCTTATGCTCAGAGGATTTGGGAGAATGAAATTTGTTTAGATATAGAATTATTCAATAGATGAAAAAAAGTTTCAATTGATCCAAAAATGTGGTTTTTGTCTCAAATTCATTATAAATTTTATGTAGACAATCATCATTACCCATTGATGTTTATAATGGTTGATTGGGTTTTTGTCAGGGTGTCACCTCAATTGGGAAATATTCATTTTTCTACGATTGGTAAATTGTGGATTGTTATCCCTATCAAGATCAATGAATGACTTATAAAGGTGATTTATATGTTGGAATTTCCATATCTCTTAACATAGATTCATGATCTAGTTCATGTTTTCTAATTTAGCTTGTATCAACCAGATCCTTCCCATGTGATAATATTAGAGGATATTGATCTTGAGCCCGATACCTAAGTGGTTGAGAAGCTATTTCAAATTATAAATACATAGGATAAGGTTATTTGTGTTAAAATAATTCCTTTAATCCAATTAATTGGGTAGTTTGGGTAGGATAAACACAAGATAAGGGATCATTAATCATTAATTTAGTGACAATGTCCTTATCTTTTCATGAGTCCAAAATCTTGAGCACTTCCCCCAGGTAGAAAGTTTCTTGGTGAGGAAAATTGTGATTCCCTATAGTTCTTATGTATGTTTCTTTTGAGTATTGATGTGGTTATTATTGGATTCATAAGAGTTGGAGGTATATAGTAGACAGAATGTGTATTTTGAAACTTTAAAGTGAAAAAATTGTAGCAACATGACCATGATGGAGGACTTGGGGTACCTATAGGTCCCTTGGGTGAAATAAACTGAACTAAAATGGCCAATGCATTGTGTGTCAAATTGGCGATTTCCCTATGTTCCACGATCAACAGGCTATACTATGAATATTGTGGGGGCTATGGTGTGACAAAAAAACATATTACTCTACCCCAGAACATGCCCAATGCTCATGGCCGGTCTCTTAATCAATTTCACCTTGCCATGTTGGGTAACACATGGTCATAGTGATTAGGGTTTTTGTTTTTAAAATTATTTTTTGTTGCCCAATAATTGGGGGTGGTTACTCTAGTCATGTTTCATCTTTATGAGGGATCTTAATGAGGCTCTTGACTCATTTTAATTCTTTTAAACCAATGGCTCACTCCTATTTAGATCAGATTTAATATTTATCAAATTTTAGGAAGGATTTTTTCACATTCTTATTCTATCCAACATCATATTAGGCTGTTTACATTCTTCTTGTTATTTCTATTTATAGATAGTGATTCATAAGGACCCTATCTCCTCCTCTCCCATGACCCTGTTTAAAGGAAAAAATGTTTTCTTCATTCTTGAGGTAAGTGTCTCCATATAATGGCTCTCTTCATTGAATTAAATTAAATTTTATAAACCACCTTTGGTTTTATTTATGAAATTCATTAATTTTAAATATATAAGAGATGATTTTATATTTGATGGATATGTAAATGTTTTCTAAAAGGGGTTTCTTGAAATCCATTATTATACACATGATGTGTTTGTGAAATGGGACTCAAAGATGGTTTTAAAATAGAAATAATTTTTTGAGAATAGTAACATTGATTTTACAACTTTTAAAATGTGTTTTAATATTTTGAGAATAATTTAATGAATATTTTGTTAAAAAATAGATCTGGGGAACATTTTGGAAACCTTGGGAATGGTATCTTGAAGACCATATTATGCATGGAACCACTAGGGGTTATGATTTTGATATCGATAGAATTTGGTAGGAGTTGGTATGATTAAGATTCACATAATTCTAGGATTTTCATTACTTATATATCCTAGTAAAGTTTTACTGTATTCTAGTTCCCAACTACGCTTCATTATCTTAGTTTCATTTATGTAACATGTTTTAAATTCTCCTAAAGTTATCTTCTGAGATATGGATTCTCTGATTCTTTCCCTCTATATTCTCATTAATTTTTATATTGAAATTATTATGGTTTTGAATAAGTACTGATTAAAAAAACCAATGAATGATTTATGAAAAGTGTTTTAAAAGGAAATGGGTTTATTATTATTTTTTCTCTATATCTATAACTAGTGGATGAATGTAGATATACATTGTATAGATTCTTGGTGGTGTCTTATTGATCTTTAGTTCACTCACCCTAATTTTTTATTTTTGTATTTGTAGATATGGGTTTTTTGGATATAGATAAAGGGAGGGTTATCATATGTATTTCTATATTCCATTGATTTTTATTTAATTCATAGTGGGTTTAAATAGTGGTGTCAGATGTTCACATGGGGACGTGGTTTCATATTTGGTGTTGACTTTTTTCTATTTTTTTGGCTTCATCCTTTGGGATTTTTTGTATGTCTCATTCTCGTTTACAATTTTCATCCGCAACATGCTTGACCAGTTTATTTATTTCCCTATATAAATGAATCATGTTTTGGTTCTTATGTTTTACCCTAATAAAGATCTATCTTGGTTGACATGTCATTTTTAATTGGGTTGGTTCGTTAAACTTCAATCTACTTTTGGACAAGCATCATATATGAATTATGAGTTTCTATTTTTCTTTCCATAGGTATATTGTGTCTATTTTTTGAATATTTTCCCCTAATATCTGAACTTATTTGATTCTAAGAAAGGTAAATGTTTACTAAAAACCACAATATTTGCATCAATAGTATCCACAGTATCCAAAATAGACTCTAAATCTAATTCTTCTAGGAAATTGTTTAGTTATCCCTTGAAAATATTCTTTGTAGTTTGGCATAAAAATAATTAACTATTTTCGTGGGTTTTAAATAATCTTGATTTTTTTTAGTTTCTCTGTATCACCACAACTATTTCCAATTTTATTTGAGTGTTTTTTTCGATCTCTATTTTACAAAAATTTAATATTTAACCTGCTCTATTTTGGATGAAAATTTTTAGTGTTTTCAAATTTAGTAGGTGTAGAAATTACCTAAAAATCCATAAAAATTTTCTTATTATTATGAGATGAATATTAATATACTTGAATATCTCTTTAAATGTAAATATTTAATTGTCCAAGGGTCTTGTCACCATTAATATACCTTTATTGAACCTTCTTATGTTAATTTTCGTATAGAGTAATATTATTGTTTGGTGTTGTATAAATATTTCTTGATCAAACACTTTTACCTTGAACAAATTAATCTCCTCAATGTACACATTTTATTTTCTACGAGATACATATTAATATTTATTCATATTTTAAAATTTCATCTTGAAACCATTAGCTTATTTTATGAGATTAGTTCTCTTTTTTGATGACATAATTCATGTTATATATTTAACATGTAAATAATGTAGGCATAATATTACACTTATTCATAATTTGTAGAGATATTTTATTTTACTTTAACATGTTCCATAAAGTTAGTGTCTTTTCTATAACATTTTTCTTCTAATTCACTACTATAATAAGAGTTCTCTTCTTCCTCTTTCCTCAATATGATTCATTTATTCCATCCTAATGTCTTCCTTTTGGTGTTTCAATTTCCCTTTGTGTTTTCTTCTTTTTATTCATCTCATGATTACTTATATTTCTTCTTCTTTGAGTAATATATTATAAATTTTCCAATTCCTCCACATTTATAATATTTAAGTTGAATATTTCCTTCATATTATCACTTCTCCTCTGTGGGTTAGAGTGGAAAAATAAAGTGGGGGGGAGGGTAAATTGAAAGGAACAATTTTACTTGTATCAAAAACCATATATAAAACAATTATTAAAGATAACTATCAAATTATTATTATTTTATATATTTTTAAAAACTAAAACAGAATGGTTTTAAAAATTGGGTACAAAAATAATGAAACACATAGTGGAATAAAATAAGAATTTCATTATGAAGCCGAGACCTAGTCCTCCCCACTTATAGATCACCCACTAATAATAAACATATCTATAACCTCGATCAAGTTTAATAAAAAACAAATATACTCAGAAATTACAATCTATACACAACCACTTACATAGTTTTATGTTAGACACCAAATAAAAAATAATTAATGAAAGAGTGCCTAAAACTCTTCAATACATTACACGATCTTTTTCAAGATAATAAATTGAGTACTTCAAACACAACCCAAATTTTAAGGTAAATATTTGAATAAAAAGAGATGAGATATATGAAGATTTTATATAGATCAGTTCGATTAGCATCCGGGGATCAAATGAAATTGAATCTTTCCTTCAAAATATTTAACTGAGTTTTCACTGAGAGTATAGAAAAACAGAGTGTTATAGAAGGATTAGTTGTTAGTCTGATCTGTTCTTTAGGAGCAAAAATATGATCTATCTCACTAGAATTATTTTTCAATATGTGTATTTACTTATTAAAGATATACCCCTTTCAAATTCATAGGTTAGAATATATTCATTATTTAATCCTCATACTCACTACATTCTTAAATGAACTAGATTTGAAATTATCAATCCAAAATATAGACATTATAGTTTTTAAAATACTCCACTATTTATTTTAGATATGGTCACTTGGTCTTCCTTTAAAGATAATTTACACTACACCATGGTTACTATGCATAGTTAGTTGTTATGGTAACATTTCATAGTAACTTTGAATAATTACTTGGTTTATTCATGTCGTGACTTAATAACTACCCACAATAGATTATTTTATGCACACGATAGGTTTGTTTCTTCTTAATGTAACTTAGTTTGTTCTTACAGTTGGTATGTTTATTCTTGTAGTTAGTGTTACACAGACATATTGTTAGTTCAGGACCTTGAAAATTTCTATTTATCTATCCTATGGTAACATGACTGTTTATTTTATATGTTGAATTATTCATGCGGTCACTTGATCTTGAACATGCGGTAGGTTATGTACAAATAAAATCACTTTAACTTCAATGGATGGTTATTTCATGAATTAGATATAATTATCTTATTTGATTTATGGTCAGTTGAATTTAAATGGGGTCACTTTGAGTTCAATGTGTGGTCACTTCCATATGGTCCTTGGAAATTCATGTTCAATTAAAACTCTTCACATAGTAGGTTATCATAGTAGATTTGGTTATTAGCCATTTTTTTTCATTTTTGTCTAAGACAATAGTAGACTATTATAATGAATGAAATTTATTAGAAACATAAGAAATATGATTTTGGATAATTAAAATAAGGAGGTACTAGACAAAGTCAAAAATCTCTTATTTTATGATGATTAAAAATTATGACATATAAAATTAAATTAAATGAATACATCATAAAAATATTTTTAACAAATTTAGACAAGAATTTGTCAAAATTTTTAGTTAATCGCAATATATATCCCCCTAAAGGGATTGAAAAAATTTAATCCAGGTGAAAATATTTCAACGAAATACCGAAATTAATGAAATAACATGAAAGATAAAAATATTAAAAATTCAATTCCTTAATATAATAAAGGATTAAAAAATATTAAAAAAAATCCCTATCAGTAATTTTAATCATATTTTGAATTTGAAATATCCCTGATGTTAGATGGGAGGATAAGGTCATCTCAATTAGAGGTAGAGGCTGATAATAGTTTGGTAAGTTATTGTACAAAGGTAGAAATTGTTACACCAATGAATATACACCTAAAAATTGAAGTATATAGTTAAGGATCTATAAATCTAGTAAAATCCTTTACTTCTATTGATCCATGTTCTATATATTGAAAATAATCCTTTTTATTTTCCACAAAGTCTTCCAAAATAAGAGTTAGAAATTTAATTATCTAGACTTGAGAATTAAATTCACAAGTCAATAGAGGAATCTTCAAATCACTAGCTATAAATTTGAACACAGTCTTCTAGTCATACTTGGGGAAGATTTTTCTCAGATAGAAGTCAATATCACTTTTGATAATGAATCAATATCTCTTGGAATGGTTAAAAAATTTTCTGAAGAACATGAAAGTCAAAGTATCATGAGTTTAAAAGCAATCAAGTACCAATTATCTGTTTTTTATGAAAATTATTAGAAACAACTTTTAAATCATCCTTTAGGTGTTTTGTAATTATGTATTTATTCATAGTAGATGGATCACGAACAAGAGTAGGAAGAAGAGAAGTATATGTAGAAGCCTGAAACACTAAATTTAGATGTATTTGATCTAGATTCAACATGATATCTGAAAGATCATTCAACTAAAAATCCACTTGAGATTTCAAGTTTAAAATATCATTTTGAATAAGTTCTATTTTGATATCGAATCTTACTTTGAAATGATAAATGACTATATTAACTTCCCTAGAAATATATTCCTCTCTAATTGGATCCACTGAGTTTTTAAAACCAAGGAATAATTCTCTCATAACACCTATCAAGTATGTTTTGAAATCACTAAAATCATCCTTAGTCATGTAGAATGTGGATGGTGTAGAAAGGGGAATTTGAGTAGGTGTATCATAATACATTTCCCACTGTTTAATTCATCCTCAATATGTACAGACTAAATTTCTTTCTTATGAGTAGAATCATCTCCTTAAACATCATTAAAATTTTTCATGATATATCTGAAAGGTTTTGTTACATTTGTATCATTGGGTTCCTCAATAGTATTTGTATGATTAGGACTAAATATATCTTTCATATTTTGGTCTACTGAGGGTCTGTGAGGTTATAACTCAAGTCTACCATGAGTTTGAATCTAACATATCAAATATATATCCGTAGATATTTTATAAGAATAGATAGAAGGTCCACTATCTTGACATGTGTTACCCACATTATCACTATCATCATTATAAATAGAGTAGTCTATACACAGTAGGGAAAATCCTAGGTATTTATCCCCCTTAGAATGTGTATTTAGTAAATTGGGATTAGTAGTTTTTCCTATCATACTACATAGATGTGAATACTTCTTAGAACATTTTTTCCTCATCAAACTCACCAGAGTTAACCCATACTGGTTCTTTAAAAAATCCACTGTTTGATACTTAATTTTCAACAATATCTTTACTTTGAAACTTATCTTTATGAGAGGGTAATGGTAGAGGGTATTTTTGAGGTCCAAATGATACGACAGGAGATGCATCCCTATTTTCCTCATGGGATACACTTTCTTGTTTTCTGAGATAAAAAATATCCATATCTTATTCCTAAACATCCATAAAAACATCAAATTCATCATTATAAGAAACATATTCATTTAGTTTGGTTTTATATAAGGATCTACCATATCCTTTGGTGTACCTAGATTCCTGATAGGATCAAACATTTCTTTCTGCTTCTAATAGTATTTCATCCATTGTATTCTCCATGGGTTCCAATTTACTATCATGTTCCTATAGATATTTTATGTTAGAAATAATCCATCAGAAGAAGTCATATTTTCCATCCATTGAGGAACTAATCTTTTACACTCTATGTTGGCTGAAGTGGATACTCAAGAGGGTGGTGAATTGAGTTCCTACTTAAACTTTCTGTTAAAAACTTTTGGATAAAGATCCCCCAATATTTAAATAACCTAGTTAATTAATGTTTTAGAGATATAGATGTTTAGTTGGTAAATATATTTCTCAAAGGGGGATTAGTCCTTTGTTGAATCAGTGTAAAACACTTCTTCAACTTTTGAAACAAGTTTACTAAATTAAAAACCTACACACACTAACAAGAACTAACTATCAAAGTAAGTATAAAAACTTTTTTCTGTATTTAAAATAATGTACAATGGAATATATAAAAATAGAGTACAACAAAATTTAGTATAAAAAATAGTTAAACAAGAGGTTCAGTCTGAAGCCGATACTTAATCCTCTCCACTTGGTCATCACCTTCCAATAAGCAGTTTATATTGAAAATAAATTTGATACATAGACTATATTAGGCTTTACAATAGTTTTCAAAAACTGTATAGGGTTCACACCCACTACCACAGTTCTTCATGGGATAAACAAAAATTATAGACCACACATGGTCTCTTCCATAGTTATTCATGAGAAACAAGGTGTAAATGAAGTATGATGTGAGGATTTTCAGTATCCTCTATTTAAGCATAGGAGACAATGTGTGTAACATAAACACACTCTTCTCAGAAGTGTAAAATAAAAGATCACAGTAGAGACAATAGTATAATATTGAGTTTATAAGGCTCTATGTGTTTACAGATCAGCTCTTGACTCATTGGAGTAAAAAAATTGTAGTTCGAGTCTCTCTCTAAAATCTGTCCTCAAAACAGAGTGTCATAACTCTAGGTTCTAGGTGTTCTACTTATTGATTGGAAGAGAGTTGAATAAGGACTTAAGATGTAAATTTGATCTTCTATATGATCTTCGATATGCTTCTAAGTTCACAGTTTGAATTCTGGATGGTTCTTTGTTGATCTCATTCATAAGTTCATTCTTCTATATTTTTCTTCTTTGCACATGTATGCATCCACACCACCACACTACTTTTCTTCTTTGGTATTCTCTTTATACTTGAGGTGTGACAATAGAAATTTTTAAATCATGTGCGGTCCACTTCGTACCTCGCACTGTCCCCAGATACAGTCTCTTGATATGTCTACAATCAGCATTAATTAATTTCATAAGCATTAAAGTTACCAAATATGACTGTAAGAATAATTGTAAGAATTTGACAATGTATGGAAGGGTAGGAATCTATAGACTGGTAACAGTATCCTTCACAATGTTAGGCTTTGACAATAGGTGTGGATAAGTATCCTTCATTGAAAGCCTTCTCAATGGTAACCTTCAGCGGTATGCTTTAGTGGTGGCCTTGCATCGGTGACCTTGCATATGTGGCCTTACATTGGTGACCTTGCATCAGTGACCTTGCATCTGTGACGTTGCATTGGGGACCTTGCATCAGTGACCTTGGATCAATGACCTTTCATTGGTGACCTTTCATCGATGTCCTTGCATCAGTGATGTTTCATAGGTGACCTTGGATCGGTGACCTTGCATCGATGACCTTGCATCGATGACCTTGCATCAGTGACCTTGCATCGGTGACCTTGCATCGGGGACCTTGCATCGGGGACCTTGCATCAGTGACACTGAATCTATGACCTTAGATTGGTGACCTTGCATCGGTGACCTTGCATACTTAGAGAAATTTTTCACAGTGAGCCTAAACAAGAGAGCCTTGAGATTAAAAGTATAGAGATAATACTTTTCTATAAACATGATTTTCACATAAATGATTATCCTGTAAGAGAAACGTAATTATCACATAAATGAAACATGATTTGGGATTATCAAAACATGATTTGGGATTATGAAAACATGATTTGGGGTTATCAAAATAGGTGATTCCAACAATCTCCCAATTTTTTATAATCACAAATTATGTGAGTATTTTTGAATCCTGGTTAGACACATTTTCTAAATATTATATCTTCAGCCATTTGTATAAGTAATATTGAACCATATTTATTATATATAGTATATATAACAACAATTCTAGTTAACTAAAATAATTATTCCCCTTTTATGTTACCTATACCTTCTCCCCCTTTGTGATTAACAAAAAGACAAGAATACCAAAGAGATATCAAAAGATTATTTTATTAACCATGAAGAAAGAGTATATTATAAAAAAAATGTACAAAATATCCCTATTTACTAAGACATCCCACATTCAATCCATATAAGACATGTTCAAGGGAGATTTGTCTTTGGAAGTTGAGGAGTCAGGTTCTAAAGAAGGAGGGATATGCCAATGGATAACAGTAAACTGGGTTGGAGGAGCTGCAACAGAAGCATCAATAAACCTGTTGTGAGGAGATCTCTAAGGAATGGTGGGGGTCAAGATTCTGATGGCCTGTGCCAGACTCATCAATGGAGTCATAATGGAAGATCTCGAGGTAGCAGAGGGAGAAGTTGAAGCTGTAGGAACAATGATAGGAGAGTCGTCCACATGGAGGAGGGGAAAAAGAAGATTTCTGAAATCCATAATGACATTTTTTCCTCTCTCCATAGCCGAGATAAAATCATCCTTATTCCCCATAAATCTCTTTAAGGTAGGATTCAACTCTCTAATACTTCTAACCCGATACTTAAAGGCCTAAGTGGTCGGTAGAATATTCAAGTTTTCCAATAGCAGATTAATGTGACCATCCATCTGATGCTTAGTATATACCCTTTTATAGTAGAAATAAACCTGCTCTTTGATGTACTTTTGATCTTGAGCATATTACCTTAAATAATTTAACACAATTTTATGAATTTATCAGGTAGTAGAAATGAAATGAGTTATAGACTGAGGGTATGAGGTACTTGAACAAGAGAACTTCTCCACTTTTTCTCTGATAACTGACCGGATGGCTTTAAGATCAACCGAAGGACTAACTGAAGATGAAGCAGATGTACTCAAGGGTGCCGCAGTGAAAGAAAGTTTCTCCTTAAAGGATTTTGTTAGACAACTGATGATCTTCTTCACATCATGATCCTGGCCACCCAAATGTGTCTCCAAAGACTTCTTAAAGTCCTCAAACACAGTGACCATTTAATGTACAACACTTTTAACATATCTAAGATTTCTGTCCGCTTGAACTCTTGAATCCATAAAGGATTCTAAATTGGAAATATACTGGTTCACAAATTACATAGACTCTACCAATGCTCTGACCTAATTCTGAATTTCCTTGAATTCATGTAGCATTGATGAGTGAGTGGTAGAAACTAGTCTTTCCACTAAAGATACCATATGTCCTGGATTGTCTGCTACTCTTCTCTCTATCTCAGCAGTCTTCTCATCAAAGTGCCTCTTTAGATCTGACTTTAATGAGTCCAAATAATCATTTTTTACACAGTCTTGAGGAAAAATCACTACTAGATACACAATAGTAGCCTCTGTAACTGAAGGAATAGGTGGACTTCAGATTGGTTTTTCATCATCAGAATATCCACAGTCTATGACCAAAACCATAAATCCAGGGTCTTCTGACCAGTCTTCTATCCCATGGGCGACAACAACTGAACTTGTGGATATAGGTTCCTCCCCCTCACTTGGAGAATTATCCTATGCAACCACATACATCTATGACATACCTCCTTGAGCTACTTCATCAACAAGAAGGTCCACTTCCACTTTCTCTACAGAATCATCAACTATAGCCTAGTAAATTCCAGCTTCAACCAAATCAACAAACTATTTATCTACACTTTCTACCATTGCTTTATATCCTATCAGAGGACTAAGACTTATACATTCCTTTTCACTTTCATCAACAGTTGTTTCAAAGTAATCGTGACTAGATTCAGTGTCCTCATCCTCATCTTTAGTCTCTTTGATGTCTCTTAAGACATCTTCTTCCCCTTATTCTTCCCTAGTTTCTTCATCGTCACTGTACCTTAGGATAGTCTCCCTTAAAGGATGTATTTTTTGTGGGCTAGGCTCACTAAAAGATACAGTATTAGCAGTATGATTTGAGGGAAGGTTAGGATCACTCCTGTCATCTATTGGAGAATCCTCTCTTTCTTGCACAAAAGTAGACTCTTACTCTTCTTCTGAATAAGCATGCTCCACTTCATCAGGATTTATACCAGAGTCTCTCTTATCCTTTGGCCTAGTAGGATGAGAAACAGGGTTGAATTCCTCTTACAACATAGCCTCATCATTCACCCAACCTCTTTTCCTAGGGTTCCATTTTATCTTCATCAACTTGCAAATAATCTCAGTAATGCAGAAGTTGTCCCTTACTAAAACTATTTTATTCTAGTTTCTAGCAACTTATTTCACCTTCAACATCAAGGATATCATTTTGGAATGAAATAATGAATTGGAATTCAATCTGGGCCTTTTCATATCCTCTAATTGAGTCATCAAAAACCTACACAAATTTATCTTCTGTCCATGCTTCAACAGATACAAGAGAAATACATCTTGATATTTCAAGGAAGAAAAGTCCCTTCTCCCTAGACTCCAGACATGCTAAAAAAATATAAACAATGACTTATCTTCTCCTTCATCTCAGCAGTGAAGGCTTTCTTAAGGATCTGATTCCCTGTAAGTTCAACAATAACTTCTTCATAAAAGAAGAACACACTAGTGGGAGGAACCACTCATGAGTAGTAGTCAAAAATACCTTCATGTAGTACACTCAAACACTCAACCCATTCAAGAGAGGAGAAGCTTATACGTACTCCATTTATCATTGAAAACAATATGTTCCCAACCTCAGTCTACTAAAACTTTAGAGACTTGTAGAGTTATTTCACTAGCTTTGGGTAATAGGGTCCATTATTATTTGCAAAGCATTAGAACAATACTTGAGCTTCATGTGCCTTCAATACTGAAGAAATACTTGACATCATCCATTTTGATCTCATATCCTTCTCAACCACGATTTCCCTCTTTGACAAATGAGGGTTGATTAGCTTTGCCACTGCTTGGCTTCTACTACTCGACTGAGCACTAGGTCTTTTTGGATTTGATGCATCTCATTCGTCACTGAACAATGGTCCCTTCAACCTTTACATTTCTATCTAAAATGGTTCGAGGGTTTCGACAGAAGGCGAGGTTCTTATGTTAAGGAGAAAGAGGTTTATGAGAGAGTAGATGTGCATCGAAATGTGGTCTGTTATTTATTATTATCATTTAGGGATAAAAAACAAATCAATTGAAAGAAATAAGTAAAACAAAGTTTTTTTCAGATTCCGATAGAGAAAAGGATGAGTCCTGAGATCATCGACTATCGGAAAGGTAAAAATGGTGAGGTATATCGATGAGGTTCTAATGGAGAGGTATAAACATTAAGATTCTAACGGTGAGTTATATTGGTGAGGTCTATCGGTGAGGTATATCAGTGAGGTATATTAGTGAGGTTCTATTAGTGAGTTCTATCAGTGAGGTTCTATCTGTGAGGTCTATTAGTGAGGTCTATCAGTGAGGTCCAATCGGTGAATTCCTATCAGTGTGGTCTATCTATGATGTTCTATTGGTGAGGTCTAACGACGAGGTTTATAACTATGGGGTTTCTAACTGTGAGGTCCAACAATGTGGTTTCTATCAGTGGGGTCCAACACTAACAGTTTATCATACATAACTCATGTAAGGTGTAATTAAACCTCTCATAATTCAAAGGCTTTGTGAATATATCAGCCAATTGATGTTCAGTTCCAATGAATTCAAGAGTGATATCACCTCTTTGATAATGATCTCTCAAGAAGTGATGTCTGAAATCAAAGTGATTTGTCCTAGAATGAGATACTGGATTTTTAGAGATGTTGATAGCACTTTTATTATCATACTTTATAGAGAAATCCTTGAATTGATATCCATAGTCTAGTAAAGCATGTTTCATCCATTGAATTTGAGAACAAAAATACCAATAACTTGTATTCAGCTCTAGAAGTTGACAATGAAATATAGTTATGTTTATTACTACACCATGATACTAGTGACTTACCTAAAATGTGAAAAGTTCTATAGGTTCTATTTCAGTCTAACTTGCAACCAAAAAAGTCAGTATCCGAATAACATATCAAATAAAATGATTTTCATCTTGGATAAAACAATCCTATGTTTGTAGTATATTTGAGATATTTAAAAATATTTTTATCAGTACTTAAATGAGACTCTTTAGGATTGTATTGAAAATAAGAACACATGAATAAAATGAACATAATATCAGGTCTGTTAGTAGTAAGATAGAGAAGAATCCCAATCATACCTCTGTAATTGTTTTGATCCACTGGTTTACAAGTTTCATCAGCATCCAACTTACAAGTGGTGCTCATAGGTGTATCACTACCTTTATTGTTACCCAAAACAAAATGTTTCAAAAGATTCTTAGTATATTTACATTGATTTAAAACAATACCATTTTTATTTTAAAAAATTTGAAATCTAAGGAAAAATTTATTTTCTCCTATTAAACTCATCTCAAATTCATCCTATATAATTTATGAAAAATCAGTACATATAGAATATTTAAAAGATACAAAAATAATATTATCTACAAAAATTTGTACAATTAAAACATTTTTAGAAATTATTTTTATAAAAAGAGTAGGATCATCTATTCCTTTAGTAAAACCTTTTGAAATAAGAAAAGAACTAATTCTATCATACCAAGCTCTTAGAGCTTTTTTTAGACCATATATATCATTAGAGACTTTAAAAACATGATTTAAAAAATGTGGATTTTTAAAACCAGGGGGATGTTAAAAAAATAAATCATAAACTATGTACCCATTTAGAAATGAAAATTTGAAATCCATTTGATAGAGTTTGAAATTCAGATGAGATGCATAAGCAAGTAGTATCCTAATGGATTCTAGTCTGGATACAGGTAAAAAGGCTTCCTCATAGTATATTCCTTCATCTTGACTATATCCTTGTGAAACTATTCTAGCCATATTTCTAACTTTGTTTCCATATTCATCAACTTTATTTCTAAAGACCCATTTAACGCTTAGAGTCAAGGTTTTTTAGGTCTTTCTACTAATTCCCAAACATTGTTTCTTTAAAACTAATTTAATTATTCTTGCATAGCTATCACCCAAAATTCATCATTGATTGCATCATCAATATTTTTTTGTTCAAGCTATGAAAAAAAGCTTGATGTTCAACCTAGTTTCTTAGAGAAGCTTTAGTTTGTGTTCCTCTATTTAGATCACCCACTACAACATCTAAAGGATAATTCATGAGAGTTATAATACCTCTAGAAAGAGTTGAACTAGAATCCTCAAGGTTGTCTATAGGTTCAGATTCATTATTCCTAAATTATAGAAAATTTCTAGAACTTGTTTTTTTCACTAAGTGTTCGTTTTATTTATCATTAATGTCTAGAATTGACATATCTTATTCAATTTGTTCAACGGGGTTTTTGGGTTCATGTGGATCAGTCTCATAAAATTTGACATGAACTTATTTTTACACATATTTGGTTCTCTTGTTGAATACTCTAGAAGATTTACTAGAGATTGAGTAACCTAGAAAAATTCCTTCACCACACTTGGAAGAAAACTTTTCAAGTTTATCCTTATTGTTAAGGATAATGAATTTGCAACCAAAACCACTAAAGTAATTTACCTTATGTTTCCTTTTATTGTAGAGATCAAAAGGGGTTATCTTAAGAACCAGTCTAATTAAGACTCTATTGATAATGTAAGAAGCTGTATTAACATGTTTAGCCCAAAAATATATAGGTAGATTATACTCATTAAGAATAGTCCAAGAAATCTCTTGAAGTATACTATTTCTTATTTCTACAACTCCATTTTGTTGAGGTGTTCTAGGATAAGAGAAATTGTGAGTATATCCATTATATGAGAAAAAAGAATCAAATTATTGATTTTAAATCTCAGGACTATGTTCAATTCTCAAGGAATTAATTATAAGTCCATTAAGATTTTCTACAGACATGGAATATTTAATGAAGTAAGAACATGCTTCACTTTTGTGAGCTAGAAAGTATACCCAAGTATATCTAGAAAAATCATCTACTAGAACATAAACATATTTCATCCCATTTAGACTTGAAACTCTAGATGGTCTAAACAAATCCATGTGAACCAACTCAAGCGGTTGAGAAATAGAAACTTCATTATTTGATTTGAAAGAAACATTGTGTTGTTATCCCTTTTGACTAGGATTAAAAACTTTGTTATATGGGAATTAAAATTTAGGTGAGTCTCTAACTAAACTTTTCATAGTTAGTTTCCTAAGTGAGTGCACATTGCAGTGTCCTAATCTTCTGTTCCATAGCTAGGGTTCCTTATGAAACACATTTAAACAAGGAACATTTTTCTTAGATAATGAATTTAAATCGACAACATATACATTTTCATTTCTAAGAGCTGTGAATATTAAATATTTTTTAGAATTTAAATTATTGCATGCATCATTTTCAAACTTAAAATTGAAACCATCATCAAAAAACTGAGAAATACATAGTAGATTGTATTTTAATCCATTAAAAAAGTACTTTTGAAATTAATATAGTTTTAGGGTTACCAATCTGGCCTAAGCTGACGATCTTCCATTTGGCATCATCACCAAATGTGAAATTTCCACCACCAACTTTAATTAAGATCTTGAAGAATGAATATTCTCCGGTCATATGTATTGAACATTCACTATTCATGTACCATAGAGTTCTATAAGAACTCATTAGACAATTTTCCTAAAAAACTGATTAAGTGTAGGTTAACTTTGGTACCCATATTTTCTTGGGTCCATAGAGGTTAGCAAGTACAACTTTTGGAACCCATACTTGTCTCTCAGGTTTCCTAAAATCAATAGATATGTTTCGAGACATGAAATTGTTTTTAGGTCATTTATAAAATTTGAAAGATGGTCCCGAACATGAACTAGCAATGAACTGTCCAGATTTTGGGAAAAATTTATTTTTAATAATCCCTCTCTCTCCTGGATGATATCCTACACCAATTCTGTATTTTAAAGAAATTTTTTTCCAAACAATTGAGTCAAGGTATCTCTTCCCACAGTAAATTTCTCAAGATACATTTTTAATTGCTCATATGATAATTTAGGTTTAGTATTTTCTTTTAATAGTTGAGCACAATTTTTTTCTCAATATCAAGATTATACTTATAATTAGTAATCAAAGAATGTTGTATTTTTAATAATTTATATTTATACTTGAGTTCATTAAAGGTATCCTCAAGAATTCCACATTATTCAAATAATTCATCTATAGTCCTATTCTCATCAATATTTTATTCAATTTAATTCCCAGAACAATTAGAATTAGGTATTGTAGAATTGGGTGTTAGATCAGATGTTTCTGTCATGAAACACATGTTTTCATGTTTATTCTTCTCAATATCAGAAGTTTTTGATCCACTAGAGCTATCTTCTGAAACAATTCAAGTATCTTTCATATATTTTTTGTATCCCATGCCCTTGTCTTCGTATTTCTTTTTAAATTTCATCTTGGGCCAATTAGCATTCACAAGATCTTTTCATTTACACTCATAGCGGACTATCTCAATTTTTTGTCATTCCATTTTCTATCCTTTTTCCACTATCCTTTATTATCATACTTTCCTTTAGAGTTTTACTTTATTTATAAGTTTTTTTTACAATAGATCTTTTTGAATCTCTTAGCAAGATGAGCCATCTCTTCATCACTATCAGAGTCCGAGTATTCACTAGTGGAAGTGTCTACAGGAGCTTGAAAATTTTCTTTGTCCTTGTTCTTTGAGGTAATAGTCTTGAATGCTACAGACTTCTTTCTTGGTTATTCATCTACTTCTGGATTTACCTTGAACTATTCTTCATACATAATAATCTTTCCAATTAGTTCCTTCATAGGAAACTTGCCTACGTCACATTATTATCTAATTGAAATAAAAGTTCCTCTCCATCTATCAGGTAGGCATCAAAGCAGCCTTATAATCTGGTCTTTTCTGTCTACTGGTTTCTCAAGAAGACTCGTAGTGTTTAATATTTCACTGAACCTGATATTCATTTCAGATATAATTTTATCTGGCTTCCTTTTAAAATTATCATATTTAATAATATAAGTATTTAATCTCATTTCTTTTACATTGGTTGTTCCCTCATGAGAAATATCCAAAGTGTCCCAAATTTAATAAGTAGGTTTACAAGAAAATATTCTATTAAATTCTTCATCACCTAGATAACAGTTCAAAACATTAATTGATTTACAGTTGTTTTTATATATAGCTATATTCATATGAGACCATGTGTCGCTAATAGTAACAGGTAATACATGTTGTTCTTCTACTGCGTCCCAGATTTTTGGACCCATTCTCTCTAGATACATTTTCATTTTTAATTTCTGCGGAGCATAGTTATTTCATGTAAAGAAAGGTGGATTGTTAGTAGAATGACCCTCAACTCTATTATCCATTTTTAATTAGACTTTAAAGAACTGAAAATTTAGATATGACAAAAAATTTATGATCTTTAAGATACAACGAATATCATAGTTGAAAAGAAATTGAAAACTTTCACAACAGTTCAGATAGTAGCAATAAACCAAACAATCCTCTAATACCAAATGTTGGTTGAAGTGGATACCCAAGAGGGGGTGAATTGAGTTATAATTAAAATTTATGCTAAAACCATTAGGATAAATATCCCCTAATATTGGAACAATCTAGTTAATTAAGGAAGTAGATATATAGATGTTTAGTTGGTCAACAGGTTTCTCAAAGGGTGATTAGTCTTCAATTGAATCTGTGTTAAACACTTCTTCAACTTTTGAAAAACATTTATAGAATTAAACACCTACCCAAATTAACTAGAACTAACTATCAAATTAAGTGTTAAAAAAGTTTTCTATCATTAAAATAATGAGTAGTGGGATGTAAAAAAATATAGTATAACAGAATATAGTACACATTAAAGTTAAACAATAGGTTCAGTCTCAAGCGGAGACTTAATCCTCTCCACTTGGTGATCACATCTCACCAAGCCATTTATATTGAAAATAAACTTGATACATAGCCTATATCGGGATTTAAAAAAGTTTGAAAAAACATTCTAGGTTTCACACCCTCTACTACAGTTCTTCATGAAAAAGAAAATTACAAAACACACACAGTTTCTTCCACAATTCTGTTGGAAAGAAAGGTGTAAGTGAAGTGTGATTTGAGGATTTTCAGTATCCTCTGTTTAAGAACATAAGACAGTGTGTGTAACATAAAAAAACACTTCTCAGAAGTGTAAAATAAAATAACACAGTATAAAAAATAGTATAAGATTTAGTTTATAAGGTTCTATGTGTTTGCAGTTCAACTCTTGACTCCTTTGAGTGAAGAAATTGTAGTTCGAGTCTTTCTCTGAAAGTCACCCTCGAAACAGAGTGTCGCAACTCCAGGTTCTAGTTTTTATGATCCTTGATTGGAAGAGAGTTTAATAAATATATAAGTTGTAAATTTTATCCCCCAAATGATGTTCGAGATTCTCCTGAGTTCACAGTGTGAATACTAGATGGTTCTTCGTTGATCTCATGCATAAGTTATTTCTTGTATAATTTTCTTCTTTTTACATGTATGCATCCGCACCACCACACTAATTTTCTTCCTCGGTCTTATATTTAATATTTTAGGTCTGATAATAGGAATGAGTAAATCACGTGCGGTTCTCCTTGCACCTCATAATATCCCTAGATACAGTCTCTTGATATGTCTACAATCAGTATTAATTAATGTCAGAAGTATTGAAGTTACCAAATATGACTGTTAAAATAATATTAATAATTTTAAAATGTATGGAAGGGTAGGCATCTGTAGACTGGTAATGTTATCCTTCACAATGGTAGGCTTCAATATTAGGTGCACATCGGTAGCCTTCATCGGTGAGCTTCTCGACGGTAACCTTCACCAGTAGCCTTTAGCAGGGGCCTTGCATTGATGACCTTGCATCGGTGACCTTGCATCAGTGACCTTGCATCAGTGACTATGCATCTGTTAACTTGCATCAGTGACCTTGCATCAGTGACCTTGCATCAGTGACCTTGCATCGGTGAC